>OY754312.1:9366766-10566766 GCA_963573325.1 Astragalus glycyphyllos | reverse complement strand
AATCCGATTTAGCCAAAAATAGCCAGGGGTATTTTCGTCCAAAAAAATGTGTGGGGGTATATGGGTAAACTGTGGGGGTAAAAAAAAAATCCCTTGTACTATTCATATTTCAAGAATTGAATGTATATATGTTGTCTCAATAACCACTTTGTGTGTTTACACTTTACACCAATAATTTATTTCTATAAAAATATTCTACACTATATTTTGCCTCACTAAAGAAAATTTCTAGATTTGTCACTATTTAGTGGAAAAACTAAATAGTGGAGGGTGTATTCAACAAAATCCCTATGATAAGTAGGCATATTAAGTCTTGTAAAAAAAAAGTAGGCATATTAAGCCCAGCCCAGAAAATGAAACCAATGTTGAAGAAGGAGAAAAATGCGGCATTCGAAGAAGACACGCAGATTCATGTATCATCACCAGTCATCAACTATCTTAGTATTTGGATTGGGAACTTTGACACTGGACAATACACATACCTCAAAATGCTAACTCTCAATCTAAATTCCATTTCTTCTTCGTTTTCTTCGTGAGTTGTCTTTATGTCTTATCTTGCATAACTGTTTTTCAGTTTTTTTGTTCCCTCTTCTCACTTTTATTATTTTATTGTTGCAGGTTCTCAGTTGTTCCCTTTCTTCTCAATTATCCACTCTCTACTCAATCTCAGTTATTATTTCCCACCAATCTTAATTACCCAATTGCTACTGCATCTACTGCAACCAGAAAGTTCAGAAATTTTCAGCTCAAGGCTGGATTTTGGGAGTCAATTAAATCTGGGTACCTTTTAATTTTGATTATGCATTTTGGAAATAGCAATTTAAAAGGGCACTACTAGAGTTGTATTGAACAAATCATATAGATATTACTGGAAATTGGGTACCTTTTTTTGTACAAATCTTACCATGTAGGAAGGAATAGTTAACCACTTGGAGCTGTTGTTGTTCTTCAAATTGCATGCGTGGTTCTTATACTTGTCATATAACTTTGGGCATGTATGTATGTGTTCCCTGTTGTGAAGTCTAAGACTGTCACGACAACCTATAGCGTAGCACACGAGATGATTAGTGTATCTCTTTTATTGAGAATACCCCTGACTTGTTTCCGCTTCCAGGTTGACAAAGAATAACACAACGCAGGTCATCGATCCACAGACCGTAGAAGAAGAAGATGAAGAACCTATTCCTCAAGAGTTTGTCCTTGTTGAAAAGACTGAACCTGATGGAACAATTGAGCAGATACTATTCTCTTCAGGGGGAGATATTGATATTTATGATCTTCAAGCTCTATGTGACAAGGTGTGCATCTAATTTGTCTTTATGGTTGGTATTGATGTTTCTGCTGTAAGGCAGTGATTATGTGCATGCCAGTTTTGAAGTTATTTTTCAGACAGGATACTACGCACATATAGTCAATTCATATGTAAGCAACTTGTGTAGTAACATTAAGGACTTTATCTCATTTTTGCATCTAGGTTGGTCAATTTATATGTCCTTATTTGTGAGTACTAAAATTTCATAATTTTTTATTTTATCAAACTCATCTCAGCTTAAAAAATTGGTTCATCTCTTCAACAGGTAGGGTGGCCTCGTAGGCCATTATCAAAACTAGCCGCTGCTTTGAAAAATAGCTATATAGTGGCCTCTCTGCATTCTATAAGGAAGTCACCTGGGTCAGGTAAAAACAATATGACATCTTAAATTAGCTAGTTGGCTGGTTTAGCTTTTTCTTCATACAATTATACTTGTAGCTATCTAAAGCTATTTGATGGACATCTTAGTGTACTTGGCGAAGTTATTTGACAGAAGGGAATGAACAAAAGATGTTAATTGGCATGGCGCGTGCTACGTCAGATCATGCCTTCAATGCCACAATTTGGGATGTCCTAGTTGATCCTGGCTACCAGGTATTTTCTGTCAACCAAACATGAGTTTTGAGTTGAGTTCGCCTCTAAAACTAGAATACGCAAAATATTCAAGCTCAAGAGAAGTATATTTTACTCTAACTTGGTAGTCATAGACAGTAAAGATTGAATTAGAAATGAATTGATGGTGTATCTGCTTTTGTTGATGTGTTTTTCTTTTTTACGATCATTTAAGATTTTAACCCTTTTCATACCACTCTAACTCAAAAGTTTGTGGCTTGTTTCCAGAATTTTCCCATTCTAAGCAAACACTCCAATCTAAACTCTCTAAGAACTTTTCTCCTTCCACGTTGGCATCTGTCCCACACTTGTTTGTCTTCCTCTCCATTCTGCAATTTTCTTCCTGAAGTTTTATGTGTATACTGTGCAAGTATAATATACTGTATGTTTAACTCAACATGGATGCACATAATTTTTGCATTGGTATCTTGCATGCGACATTGAATTCACTCTTATGTAACCGATAAATGCGAGATTACTTTAACTATTTCATTGCACACAACTGAGATACTTGCTTTTGGAGATGACCACAGTATGTTATATGTTCTTGAGTTGAATGTAAATTACTTCCTTTTAGCTTTAAACTACTAGGTGTTATCCTCACGGTTATAAATACAACTATTAACACAGCCTCAGCGGCAGCTAAATTTTGTACTTGGATCCGGAATTTTGTTGGGTGAATTATAAAACACGCGAGGCAGTTTTGGATTCATGAATTCTACCAATGTTCTTGTACTTAAGTTCTTCCTTGTGTCCTGTTCCATTGCAAGCATATGGCTTCATATGATCTGGATTACTGCTAACTGATGTTGTTTTGATTGTATAGGGCCAAGGTCTTGGTAAAGCTCTTGTAGAGAAACTCATTCGAACTCTTTTGCAAAAGGACATTGGTAATATAACTTTGTTTGCAGATAGTCAAGGTATAACATTATTAACAAACTTTATGCCTTTCATGTTCAATGTTTTTTTAATTAGAAGTAACTAAAATGTCACGGTCCAACAAGACTCGTGTCGAACACCGCATAGTCTAGGACTAACCTCATCCATGGAACTTCCATAACAATGTTTAACTTAGTTAGGAGTGTAATTTTGTTAGTATTGGTTGGAAGGCTTCGATTTTCATGCTCATTCATGGTTATGCAAAAGAGAAATTGGAGTCTAACCCTTTTCTTTTATATATGTTTAATGCAGTTGTGGAATTTTATCGCAATTTAGGTTTTCAAGCTGATCCAGAGGGCATAAAAGGCATGTTTTGGTACCCAAATCACTAATTGAAGCCCTGCAAAAAATTGCTTATGCTTCTTTTAAATTGTTTAAAATTGCAACCATGAAGTATACATGGGTGCAGGAGTAAAATTGTAATCTAAAAGTATAAAGATTGAATAATCATTCTGTAATTATTGTTGTTAGGTGCTGCTATTAAGATATTATTTTTTTTCTAAAGTTTTACTACTTTTTCAATAATTGTGAGGCTTTGGTTAAAAAGTCAGTTTCATGCATCAAGTTGGTGTATCTTTTTATGAGAAGTGCTTGCCATGTGTTTATACTATCCCAAAGAAATCAGATCCTAACGTAGATTAATCACCAGCAAAGTCGGTAGATACTGCACACACTAATAACATGATAACCAAAAAAATGTAAAAAGGGATAAATTTGATATGTTGGAAGATGAAGATGACGTGGGTATTTTTGAAAAATTTGATATGTAAAGAGAATGATAATTATTTGTGTCCGGAGATGCACTTCTGGAGAGGGGCAAATTTGACAAAAAAAATTCAAAATGGGGTGTTGTTTTTTAAGAACGCAAGGGTGGAAGGCAATTCATCATGTAGAATTCCACACCAATTCCTACCTACAGTGCAACTGCTGAATCAAAAAAAAAACCGACAATGCAACTATGTCACAGTTTCTTCATTAAAAAATGTTAGGATTATTGCATATTACTATTAATTGTTGAATACTAGACCAGATAATTATCATTCTCTTTCTGAATAACGCCTATAGATAACTCATTTAAATACTAATTTACTTTTTAGTCTTAATGATAACTTGTGTCCTTTTAAGTACCTGGTCAGCTGGTAAGGAAATTGTAGTTTGAACACAAGAAGATTCTCTCCTTATTGATTTGAAATTTGTGCAAAAAGTCATTTAGATGTACTTTGCAAGAGGGAATGAAGAGAAAGTCAAACAATGGTAACCCATCATATGATGTGCCCATTATATTTTTGTTATATTTTCTATATATTTTTCATATGTTATATTTGCTATCATTAGAAGTTTCCCCTTAACCACTATCGATAAAACTGTGTATTCATAACATAGATCTTTGGCTTTTGGAAGGGTTATATTACTATTGGAAATGAAGTAGCTATATTAGGATATATGAGGGTAATGTCAAAAAATATCATAATATATTGGTTGGGCTATCTCCACCCCTTTTATGTGAACTCAACATGTTTGTGTGAACTAAGTTCACGTATGTCTAGAAATTAGTTTGGTACATCTGTGAATTGAGTTCATACAAAAGTATGTCAATTGAGCTTATATATATATATATATATATAGACATTCAGAATTTATTATTGGGCACATGTGAACTCAGTTCACACAAACGTGTGTAAACTAATTCACTTAGGTTTAGAATTAGGTTGAACGTGTGTGAAGTGAGTTCACATAAACGTATCTAAACTGAGTTCGCATGCTTTCAAAATTATTGTTGAGTGTGTGTGAAGTCAGTTCACACAAATGTATGTAAGCAGAATGTGCAAGTGTTCATAGAACTAATTTTGAACAGGACCGAGTTCACACAAATATATGTGAACTGAGTTCACATACGTTTAAAACTTATTATTGAGCGTATGTGAACTAAGTGTGCACAACGCGTGTACATTGAGTTCACATACGTTCAAAAATTAATTCTCAATGTGTGTGAACTCTGTTCACACAAATGTATGTGAGCTGAGTTAACACAAGTTCAAAATCTATTATAGTGTACGCGAACTCATCCTCTATAAATCAGTAGTTTTTAGAAATTATTTTGTTTGGTTTTATCTCCAACTAGCACATTTTCACAATGTGAAATTCTAAAATGCCTTCAAAAACTCAATCCTTTCCGTTCCACTTTCATTTGTTCCTGATCTATGATTGTGAACTCTTTTTTGTTATTGTGTTATTGGTGCGCAATATCCACCGGCTTTGTTGGCGACTAATCTACACTAGAGAGTCCGGCTAGCCGCATGTATACCTGGCTTTGTCGGTCCGTGTGGTTCTCTCTTCCCAACAAAGTTTTTGTCAAACCCAAGATTTGAACCCTATACCTTTGGTGGGATCTGAGACCAGTTACCACTCGAACCTACTCTTGTTGATTTTGAACTCTAAATGAAAGCCCACATTAAAATTTCAATCCATCTTGAAAAATAGAGAAGAAAATTGTTTTCTTGATAACAATAAATGATAAGTTTTCCTATGACTAGGGTTTCTTATAAAAGAGGGGAGGGGAGGGGGGAAATGCACCCTACATCGATCTTGTTTTGATTAACAAAAGTGTAGATGAGTCAGGGGCTCACTAAGGTTAGAGAAAATCTCAAGCTAAAAAATGCATGCTTACAAATGTCGACTTTTACAAACTAGATCAACATTTTTTTTGACTAAAAATAAGGTATTCATTCAAATCAGTCAATTACATCGAAAACAATACAAATTACATATTGTTGAAACTAAAAAGGATGAATCTGCGAACAAACTCACAACATGCAAATTAATAGCATAAAACGGCAAAATGCCTACAAAAGTGTCAAAATTAAAGCTACCAGAGTGCTCATTTCTCCGGATCATTAGCGTTGATGGCCAAGTCTTCATTAGTTGAATTTGTAACAAGTCAAAGTTGATCTAACAATCTAAACGGAACAAACACCGTAATAATACAGGAAAACCGGACTATGTCGCACAAGGCGACGAACCAAAACAAATGGCGCCACAATTAGACGATGAAATAAAAAAAACTCAAAACTATGTGAATAACACTTATTTAGATGAAAGAAGAGAAAAATCAAGATGCTGAGGGGTGTGATTCTGGGTCAAAAAATGACCCAAAACCATCTCTTCTCTAATGGATGAAGAATAAGAAGAAGATAAGTTAGAGAGAATATGGAGTTTCTCTCACTAAAAATTAGGGCCGACTCATAATATTTTTTTAAATATACAACTAAATCATTACTTATTTACCATCACAATGATCTTTCATATTGTTTTTTGGTCGAGACCAGGGTATCCACCGCCGAACGCAGTGACTGATCCCCTCGCTGGATTGGAGGCACCTCGAAGGGTGGGACAGCTGGCCCAGGGATTTAAAGTTGCATCATTCCCAAAGCGATTATCGAACCCTCGATACTTGGTTAAAGGAGAATGAGCCCCAACCGCTCAACCACACCCCTAGGTTAATCTTTCATATCGTTTGATTTGCCTAAGAAATTTTTGACATTATTATAACACTAAGTCTGAGTGCAGATCCTCTACAACAGTTGTATCGTATCAAAGAGGCCATAGAAAAAGGACACTAAAATACAATTATTGGACATCCTCACAACCAAAATCCAATATATAACTGAATTAGCTTATTCAAATCAAAGTTTAGCATAAACATAGAAAACATTCTTCAGAAATCACCAAACCCAAGCATAAAAGCAAGAATACCAAATACTAGGAAATATGAATTAGAAAACAGTAGCAGGGATCGGGTTCCATTCCACACATGTCAAAGGGACATTGAAAAGAAACATAAAAATAATAAAAAATATCACGCTAGCTTTTTGACTTTCCATGAGTTGTTCGCATTTTACATTATTATTATTATTATTATTATTATTATTATTATTATTATCATCATCATCGTAGAATAGTAATTATTTTATTGCCACCCATCTCATGTGAGATTTGGTAGACAAGTAGGTAAGTAATCATTCGGATAAACAAAGTTGATTCCAAACGTTATTATCACATTATTACAGTCTTTTTGTTAGGTATTTATGAATGGAGTATTATTATTATTATTATTATTATTATTATTATTATTATTATGTTCGTAGAATAGTAATTATTTTATTGCCACCCATCTCTAGTGAAATTTGGTAGACAAGTAGGTAGTAATCATTCGGATAAACAAAGTGATTCCAAACGTTATTACTATCACATTACAGTCTTTTTGTTAGGTATTTATGAATGGAATATTATATTTTTTTTTGACGCATGAATGGAATATTATTGGTGTTTGATCCCCAACATCCACCAAAGGAAGTACTACTACAACTTCCCTTTTCTCACCAATCCATTCTCATTGATCAATCCATTCAATACTCTTAACATTAGGATGTCAACGGCGGGTAAGGGTGGGAATGTGCCATATTAGCGTACGCGGTGACGGATGCAGAAATTTTTAATTGTGGGGGAAAAAAAATAGCCTATAATATTTTTTCAAAAAAATATTGTGAATTTTTTTAAACATACATTATTTCATTACAGAAAAGTCTCAAAATACCTACATTTCTACAAATTACATAGCTAAAAAGGTAAAATTGGTACTTTAATAAAGTAAGTGTTGATCCAATTTCAATACAGTATAACAAATAGTACTATTTTAACAAATATAATATAATATTAGTTTACATACATGTCTTTAGTTTGTCTCTAATGTATTAGTTGGGTCATGTGGGATCAACATAAAAAATAAAGTGGGGTCAACATATTAAAATACCCTATTATTAGTTGAAAAAAAGAGCAAAGAGTGGGGTCAGCTGACCCCACTATGCTCAACGCGGATCTGTGGCTGAGCGTACATGGGCTTATGACTCAACCTACATCAGGCCTAGGTTAGACCATATTTTTTGGCCATGCTTTTCCCACATCTCTCCCTACTCACCCACAACCCAAACCCTGCGAAATGACCAAAAGGTCATTAATGAAACGCGCATTTTTCACCGATTCGGTTATGTGCAACCGAAATAATTCGGTTATGCACAACCGAAGGTGTATTTTTTGGCACACACCCCTCTATTCCTTTTTTAGAGGATTCGGCTGACCCCAACCGAATATATTCGGATCAGGGCAGCTGAATAGGCTTTTTTTGAAAAAAAATTGAACGGCTTAGATTCCACTGACACTTTTGATCAACGGCTCACAACCAGTCAAACGTGTCAGGAAAATGACTTAATGGCATTTCCTTTGGAAATTGTGCCCCAATGGATAGAAAATTAACGGCTCAGATTTGTGATCTAAAATTTTGATCAACGGCTCATATTTCCCCACACCTATTTAAATTGGGCTTCAGCTTTCCCTTCTACTTCACAAAAACACTAACCCATTCTCTTCTCTGCTTCTTCTTCTCCACCAACACCCCCACCCGCTGTAATGGAACACCTTCTGGAATGGCAGTTGTACCCAACCCAGAGATCCTCAGACAAATATCTAACTGTCCTGCATCGCCCTGGAACGGTCACGGAGAGAGCCGGTGGTGTTTTTTTTAAGTCTCGCGATAACATTTTCTGTAGGTTGGATGAAGATATAACATTCAGTCAGTTTAAGGAAAATGCGGAGAGGAAGGTTCACCAAGAGGGAGAGTGGCGTAAAGACATATTTCGTATACGTTACTGCAAGTGTTGTTGTCGAGATGACGACACTCTCCACTATGAAGCTATGAATATCCGGAGCGACAATGATGTTCGCGCAATGTTGGAACATCATCGTAATATTCCATTGGGACGTCAAATCATTGAGCTGTTTGTCGAAACAATGCGCACTCCGGAAAAGGTCATTTATATTATAGAGCAGGGACTCGCCAAGAATCGTTAGTTTCTTAGTTGTTTTTTAGTTGTTTCGTTGTTCTTTCTTTGTGTTTAACCTTTATCGTTTTGATGTATTTCGTGTTTCATGTACGGTTACGCTTTATAATATTAAAGTTGTTATTTAATTTAAACTGTACTGTAAACCGAAATATAAATAACGAAATATTTATTCATTACTAAATTAGTTTTGGGATTACAATTATTGATAAACGAAATAACAGTAAAAAACTACAAATGGGTAACAACGGAGTCAGAGCCAGCATCGCTCCCGGCATCCATCCCAACATCACTCCCAGAGTCACTCCCAGCATCACTCCCATCATAGTCATCCAGGAATGCCTGGTAATCTGAATCAGTCAAGTCAGAACCGGCATCGTCTTCCTGGGGCATAATTCTGGCGACATTGAACCGCCCGGTCTGAGTGTATGTTACGGAGGCTTCGACACTCTCAACACCCCCATGCGCTTGGCAGATGACATGCGAATCAGTAAGGATGTTGCCATAGTACCTGTTGCTGACACCAGTAATAACAGGGTCAACATCCAAGAAAAAATAAAAGTCTTTAGGCAACTCTAGTCTCCAAATGTCATCTGGAATGGAAATCCTCCCAGCATTTCGTTCAATGAGGGTAACGAATTAGATCATACCTGCAACCGAACGTATCAAAACAACACAATCAGTATCAGCATGATTCGGTTGACCTCAATCGAATGGAGTCGGTTGACCTCAACCGAATGGGTTCATTTTCCTTCGTCCCCAGAACCATTCGGTCGAGGGCAATCGAATTTGTCCCAGACGCACCAGAATTCAGAAAACGATGAAACAGAAACTTAAAACTATGAAAATTAAGAAATGAAATTGAGGGAGGTAGTACCTGATTGCGAAATTGAGGTTGGGGCTTTGAAATCAACGATTGAGAGGGAGAGGAGGGAGAGGGAGGCGGAATACTCTAGGGAGAGGGAGAGGGTTTCGGTTGGGGTGTGTTTGGGTGAGTGTGAGGGGGGTGTGAGGGAGGGAGAGGGAGAAATAGGGTTTTTTAGTTAAGGGTATTTTGGGGATTAAAAGGATTAGGGGGTGTGGGGTGAGTAGGGTGGGGTGTGGGATAAGCCAAGCCTATTTTTTTATGTAAATAAGGCCAAGATTTTTTTTTTTTAAAAAACTCTACTATTTAACTACTAAAAAGATTATATCACAAGTCATCGAAAAAACCTTCTAGACCTACCAAACCAGCCTACTTAAATAAATATAAACAATATTTTTAATTACCACTATTATTATATTAAAATTTTTACTTTGTGGTAAATCATAAATTTGATTACATTTTCCATTTATTTAAAATATTGACACACATCAATTTTTAACATATTTAAATGTATTATTATAAAATAGATTTTAAATAAGATGTCATATAAAAATAACTCTCTAAAAAGTTTTGCTAGATATTGAATTAGAATTTAATCTCAATGAGCTATTAGCTTGTTAGTCTATTTACAAAGTTTACACCACTCAAAGGTTTTAGACTTTCGTAAAAAAATTGTGAAATGGGCTTTTAAACAATATTTCAGGCTTTGTCAGACTTTCAAAAAGACCAGACAATGGCTCAAATGTCGACCTATTACAAGCCACAAGTCGGGCTCAGACTTGGTTTTCAAGGCAGGCCGGACTTTAGGCCATACAAAATCTAGCTTGGCCCCTGAAGGACACATGTAATAGTTCCTGCTACTCGCTTTGCTTCGTTAGATGAAAATGCCTCTATTTTAGTCTATGTTAACACCCAAAAATAATTAAGTCGTGGGCCGAGGGCTAAGAAAAGGGAAAAGGGAACTTGTGTGTTGAGGCAAGCCACACCACTAAAATCAAGAGGGATACTTGCTGACAGAATAAAGTTACAAGAAGTCCTCAGGGCACACTAAAAGATAAAACCCTCGAGGGAGGGTCACGTCTGAGGGCTAATGGGCTAAGCCGAGGGAGAGTAATGACCTCAGCCTATAGAGGGCCACGACCAAAGTAAATTGGATGCCTAAGCTATTGCCTAAGGGAGCAAGAGCAGCCAAGTGGCTGAGGCAAGGCAGGCGTTGCTTGGAAGGCAAGAAAGACGTGGCACAAAGATAGAACGTGGGAGCGGTTGAAGATCAAGCGGAAGAGCGAGGCCAGAAAATACGGAGCAACGAACATTAACCCCACTAACCGTGCTAGTGGGATCGTGGGTGGTTATTCCGCCTCTTTTAGGGCCTAGGAAGCAATGAGAACCTTTGATCTTAGATTGATCCAACGACAGGCAAGTGTTGGCTCGCATAGTAGCCGCGGGGGCCTGTGTATATATATAGCAATAGAATAATTGTACAACAGCATCCAAATCAATCAAAAACTCTACGTTTATTTCACTTTATCTTTCTTTACTGCACTTTATTTTTTATTTTATGCATTAGGCCAGTAGTATAATCCAACCATCGCGTCCCTCTCACTCAACCTGACCCTTTCTAGATGAGTCAAGATACCCACAGTTGAGGAGCAGAGTTCCCTTCTCATCCCAATTGCTTGAAGAAAAGACGAATCAAAAGACTGTCCAAACCTCTGGCCGACCCCACGGCTAGGACCTAAGAGTTTGACGACAACAGTCTAATATCCGTGCGAGGTTTTGTGGGTATCCTCGATACCCATTATTATTTATTAATTTACTTAAAAAATGATTTTTCTATAAAATAAAATAAAAATTGCACACAAAATTAACTTTTTATCATTACTTTTGTTATTCATATAAGAAAATTAAGTATTTATTCAATTAAATATTTTTCCGTTAAACGAAATTCTGTTAAATATTTTAAAAATTATATTAGTTGATAAAATAAGTTGAAAGACACTTAAAAAATCTGTTGCAAAATATTAAATAATGTACCAATACTTTTTAATATTGTGGTTTGCTACTTTGCTTTATTGTGGAGTTTGAAATGTTGAATTATTGTTGTGGGTGTTGCCTTGCAAGCCAATCACTTGTGTAGGGATATTAATCTTGCTTATGGTAATGCTACTCTTCATCATCAAGCTTCACGTTTGGTCAGTTGGGTCAGACCTCAGCTAGGGACCATTTATCTAAATGTGGATGGGGGTACGTGCTATCTCTAATCCTGTTATGGCTGGTTTTGGTGGTCTTTTATGCGATAGTGATGAGATTTTTTTGCATGGTTTTTATGAATCTGTTGGACATTCAAATATTGCTCATGCAGAAATAATGGGCTTGTTACATGGTATTAAACTGTGTTGGGAGATGGGAATTAATAATCTGGTTTATTACTCAGATTCGTTGCATGTCATTCATTTAATTAAGGAGGGGAATCAAGATTATCATGCGTCCTGAATGAGATTGTTACTATTAGAAATCTTAATTATGAGCAAGAGTTGAAATATTGAGATCCATCATATTCTATGAGAAGGAAATCAATGTGCTGATTTTTTGGCTAAATTGGGTGCTAAGGGAACCGAAGAGTTAGTAGTGATGTCCACTCCTCCTTTAGACTTAATGAGTTTACTAGCCACAAATGCTGGGGGTTAACTTTTGTAAGAAACTAGTTTAGTTTCTTTTTGTTTTGGTTTCTCTTTTTCTGCCTTAGTAACCAAAAAAATTATTGTGCTAACCTATATTATATCATGTATATATGTCAGTTATAGTTTTCTTTGAAAGTAGGCAGACTCTTACAAGTTTACAAGTCGAGGCTACGAGACTTAAGACTAAATATGCCTCACGAGTTAATGTAGACTCTCGAGTTTGACAACCTTAGGAGTAAGATTTTCGTTTTAAGGCTTATCTAGCTCCGATTTATTCGTTGTAATTGGATCTAACTCATCAAAACTTTGTCACATAAAAAAAAGTTCATCACTATAACCGTATAGGAGAGATATATTGGACAAGAAACGATTTTCAACTGAATTGGTAAGACGCTTCACCAGTTTACCTACGAATTGGTAACACTATTATTTCTCTTTAAAAAAAAGATATATTGGATGGAAATCAAATGACTCAGATTTTAGATTTCCTTTAAAAATAATTAAGCAGAGCTGAAAATCAAAATCATCTAATCTCAACTCAAGCCAATTTCTTTGAACTAGCATAATAGCATTTACTACTTGACTAGTTGACTGCATAAAATATCTCAGTCACCTCACCGCAGAGCAAATCCTAATCCTAATTTAGTAGGTGGGGGACGGCACGGCACATGTGGATATAAAAATGGCTGCATACTTTATTTATTTAAATAAATAAATATTGGCGTCTTCCAAAATAGCGTGTTTGACAATTCATAAAGTTGATGAACCAAACCAACCATGACAGCGCCATCTCAAAAAACTCACAGAGAGAGACATTTTTCTTAGTTTATTAATTAAATTATATACTAGCAAAAAATCCAAAAAGAGTCAATGAAATAATTTATTTATCTTATGATCATGGTGGAGAGTTAATAAGTTCCCCACGGATTTGCTATTTTTGACTTTACATTTTCATTCCAAGTCTTTAACTTTCAGCTTTACCAACTTTTCACATTTTAAGATTCATCATCATCACAGTGAGCTTTTCTCTCTCCCTATTTTCTTTCACTAATTAGGTATTATTGTTTAAGGATTTTACTTAAGCTATTGATAACTTAGATATCTAATTCTTTCTGTAACATTGTGTTTTTGAGTTTTCTGAGAAACTTGGGAATTTACATGATGACATGCTTTCAGTGTATTCTGTTATAGTAATTACTTTCCCAATTTGCCTTGTTTCAAGAAATTTTAGGTCAATTATCTGTTCATTTTTGTTGTTGTGAATTGTATGATATATAAATAAATGAAAATTGTTCCTTACAATGTTTCAATGCTTTTTTAATTTTATGCCTTATTTGGTTGCTTTGTAGGATATACTATGATGCGGGCTCTGAAAATTCATGGATATGGCTTGGCTGTTTTCTTTTGTTTTACCACCCTCATAGCAGCAGCCTCAATAAGAACAGATCCTTCAGAAGGTGAATTTGTTGTTAAAAAAGCATTTTGAATCATTCTGTTTCACTTTGTTCTTTCTGCTTTGTGCTTTTAGGGTTTAGACGAGATTTTTTGAATTGAAATTTCAGTTCAAGTTGGAAAAATAAGGAAGTTTTTTTTTTTTTGTTATCTTGATAATAAAGTGAAAATCTGCTATGTTCATATAATTTCATATTCTTCTTTTGTCTCTGCTGCTTCCATGTGGTTTAATTCTGCATATGAAGGTTTTAACCTTAAACAATACTTGGTCTATTTTTTGTTATCTTTGCAGTAAAAGCTCTGATAGAGATCAGAAAGAGTTTGATTGATTCCATGAACAAAATGAGGCACTGGAATAAGGGTGATCCATGTTCATCAAACTGGACTGGGGTTTGGTGTTTTGATAAGAATGGTACTGATGGTTACTTCCATGTCCGTGAGCTGTATGGCTTCTTTGTCCTTTTGCTTTCTTTTTGTTCTGAATTTTTCAATTTTATTATTTTAATGTTATAAAGTGTTGCTTATATAAAGCAGAGTTAATATTACACAGATTTCTAAATTTTACAGTTTTTTGTTATTGAATTATACTTAAGCTACCTAATGACTATGAATCTCACGGGAAGTCTAGCACCTCAGCTTGGTCAGCTCTCTCAACTTGAGATACTGTGAGTTGTGACTCTTTATAATCAGAATAATTAATGGTAATATCTTACACCATGCTAATATCTTCATTGTTTTATGCTTGAAGGAATTTCATGTGGAACAATCTGACAGGTACAATACCGAAGGAGATTGGAAATATTACACCGTTGAGACTCTTGTAAGAACCTTACCAAAGAAGATGAATTATTAGAATTGATCCTCATTATTTTTTTTGTTTTAAGGTGGTGTTGTCTGTCCCACTTGATACTGTCTCTTTGTTTAAAAAGATGAATCATAATTGCTTAGGCATGTACAGGGAAATCAATTTGGAAATAAGCTTATCCTTTGTGTTATAAATAAACATATTGTAATGGGGGTTATCTAACTTTTCCACACATTTATTGCACCATTCTCATTTCTGTGATACTATGTTTAGTTTTTCTGTCTTAAACTTTTGTAATGTGAATAGCTGTTCTGATGTATTTTTTATGCAGACTCCTGAACGGAAATAAATTATCTGGTAGTTTACCAGATGAGCTTGGCAACCTTTCAAATTTGAATAGATTCCAAGTTGATGAAAATCAGTTATCAGGCCCTGTTCCAGAATCATTAGCCAACTTGGTCAATGTTAGACACCTGTAAGTAGATCTGTAAGCCAAATGCATCTATAACCAAACGTGGAGATGGATTTCTTAAATGTATTTTATCTGCTTCATTTTTATCTTTGCAGCCACATGAACAACAACTCATTCAGTGGTCAACTTCCATCCAGACTTTCAAACCTATCCAGTGTTCTCCATTTGTGAGTATTGAAGCCAATTTTTCACATTTCCTTGATGACTTATAACTTTGGTTGGTTGCATCCTAGGATACATCTCCAAACTGACCTTTTTTACGAGTTTAACAGTGTCTGCTTGTTGACATGACTTTACAGGCTTTTGGACAACAATAACCTATCTGGCTATCTCCCACCAGAATTCTCCAATTTAAGCCATTTGGCAATACTGTATGTTATATTCCACATTGTCTTGATTAGTATTTTGTAGCATATATTAACCTCTTCATTGTTTATATTATTCGCATGCATCTACAAGATTTGTGGTGGAGGATTAGTGAATATGTTAAATTATGCCCTGATATGATGAGCCAGAGCCCTCACGATGCCATCCATATGACCTTTTTCTTTTTGCTTTCATTTTTTGCATTATATTTGTGTCAATACGCATATTGTAGCCACTATTATACTTTCTTTACCACTCTCAGAATTTTTTGATCATGCAGTGCAATAGTCAACTGCATGATTCTTATAGATGATTAAACTTTATTTGTTTGTAAATTTGGTTCCCACTTGTAGTGATTAGCTTAGAAATAAAATGCTTGTATTCTTTTATGCACTGAACTGATAAACAATTTTAGCGGTATACTAGTCTAGGTAAATGTTGCATGTTTTCTCATGTGTACTTTAGCTTGGCCAAAAAATGGATTTAGCTACAGTCTATGATTTTCATATTTTCTTGTTTCCCTTACAGCCAACTTGATAACAATAATTTCAGCGGGAATGGAATTCCTTCTAGCTATGCAAATTTGCCCAGGCTAGTAAAACTGTAAGTACTCTTGTCTACATGTCTTTTATTTTTGTTTCTATTTAACATTGGAGTTTACAAATACTTAATGACTATTCTTTAGCCATCACTGATAGACTAAGCTTTTAGGTCAACAAGTTCATCGAGACGGCCTTCAGGCCGCTTTTAGCCATTTGGTCTCGTTTCTCTCCTTAATCCTTCAAGTCTTGAATTTTTTGATATAGGATAAGGAGTCTTTGTTTTTCCATGACTCATGGCAAACGTGCATTCATGTAAAGGCAAGACATTTATTAAAGTACTCAATTAGGCATCCTTTAGGTGTCATTTGAGACTCGTAGGATATGAAGTTACAAAAGCTTACTGTCAAATCTTCAACTTTGATTTCAAGAACATAGTTTGATTTTTGTTTCATGAGCTTATGTTTCCTCTTGGACATAACAGGAGTCTAAGAAACTGCAGCCTGCAAGGAGCTATTCCTGATTTCAGTTCACTTCCCAAACTTCAATATTTGTATGTTTAAGTATATCTTGGAACTTTGCTTTATATTGTACCTAATGACAATGAAGTCATTTACTTTGTTTTGGACTCCAACTCATTTGTGATTGGTTCATGATATAGAGATCTTAGCTGGAATCAGTTCACTGGACCTATACCATCAAATAAACTTGCGGACAATATGACAACTATGTATGTAAATATCCAATTTTTTTAGTACATTTTGTATCTAAATTGAGCTTGTTTCCTTATATACTTCTCAATATATATATATATATATATATATATATATATATATATATATATATATTCACGGTATCCATGAGAAAATTGAATTGATAAAGTAATTGTTTTACAATTGCAGTGATCTGGCCCATAACAATCTCAATGGATCAATTCCTCAAAGATTCGTATATCTTCATCTTGAAAGATTGTGAGAAGATACTCATCAACCTATATTTCACATAATATTTATTTAACTATCACATAATCATATGTTAAAATTGCTTAAATAAAACTCTATTTATGAGAATCAAGTTGCAATTTAGTATCTGGTGAGACTTTTAGCTTGGTGCAATTCTTTACTTATTGGGTTGATGCTTTGTTTTCATTGATAAACACAGGGCACTAGAGGACAATTCACTGTCTGGGTCCATCCCTGCTATATGGCAGAACATATCCTTCAGTAGGAATGCCAAACTTGCAATGTAACTTCTGAATCCGAGTTACTACTTAAACCTCAAGGAATATTATTATTTTTGCATCAAACTAATCTATTTAGACAAGGGATTTACTAATTATTATATTTAAGATGATGGAGTGAATTTTGATTATGTTGTTTCCAAAGTAAATTTCTCGTGTATGGATGCAGCGATCTTCATAACAACTTACTTACGGACATTTTGGGAAATCTGAACCCCTCAGCAAATGTTACATTAAGGTATTCTCATATCATCAATATGTCCATTAATACATTTTGTGCAACCATACGATCAGATTCTCTCTCTGTTGTTCAATTCATGCTCATAATATTGCACAGATTTCTTTAGCACTAATTTTTATACCTTTAATGGTGCATACATTTCTTATCATTTATTTCTTCTTTTTCATGAAGGCTTTCTGGCAATCCTATTTGCAAGAATTCTAACATACGAAGTATTATTCAATATTGTGCACTTGAGGGAGGTGAAGTAGATAAAGACTTGGCGAATCTGGAAACTGCCTGCCCTATTCAAGCATGTCCAGTGGACCAATTCTTTGAATATGCACCCTCTTCCCCAGTTTCTTGTTTTTGTGCCGCACCTCTAAGAGTTGGATACAGACTGAAAAGTCCAAGCTTTTCTTACTTTCCTCCCCACATTACTCAGTTTAAATCATATATTACTGAACACTTAAACTTATACATCTATCAGTTATCAATAGATTCTTATGCTTGGGAAAAGGGACCCCGTCTTAGAATGTACTTAAAAATCTTTCCTTCATACAATGATTCTCACTCTAACACATTCAACACAAGTGAGATCATCCGAATTAACAGCATATTTTCATCATGGCGATTTCCACGCACAGATTTTTTTGGACCATATGAACTCATGAATGTCACACTTCTAGGACCTTATGCAAATAGTAAGTTTCGCAATCTCGCCATTTTATTACTTGATGCTATATTACACACTTGCAAGTTGTAACATATGTATGCCACCTTGACTATTATTATCCTACATCCCACCAAATGTGTACTATTTGACAACACCAATTCTAGAAGAGTTTTCTTTTGCTGCTTGTAGGAGTGATTGGTAATTTCATATGCATATTTTAATGAAATTGCACAATGCTAGTACTTTTTGTTATTATTATTATTATTATTATTATTATTATTATTATTATTACTACTATCAATCTTCATATTGTTCTGAATTCTCTGTTTTTATATTCCATTGCTTAACTGGGAAGTGGAAAATTGGAATTTTAGTTTGACCTGAGATGTTGCTTGAAAGTTGAAGTGAAGATACTAATCTTTAATTTTTTAATGGTGTATGTCCTATTTTTTGTGACATTTAATTCATACATAAGGAGAAGTAACATAGGTTGTAAACTACATAGATGAGGGTATTTCTCCACCTAAGTCCAAAGTAATCCTCATATTAAGAAAATGGAGATATCTTCATCCAGAAAAGATAAATGTAAAAGCAGAAATAGCTTGGCATTAATATTGATGAATCTACATCACATAACTAGTGTAAATTTTTAGTTATTGTGAATTGGTTAATATTATGTATTCCCTTTATTGAGTTTCTTTAATTGAACTTCATTTTTTGCTACAGTATTTATTGGTCCTGTGGGGAGAAAAACTAGCTCGGGTATAATAGTTGCTGTTGTAATAGCAGCTGTTGCTTGTGTTTTAGCTATATCTGCAATAATCATTCTCCTAATTTTTAGAAGAAATTTGAAATACCAACACTTGATTTCCAGGAAACGTATGCGTAAGTATTTTAAGGCTTTCTTCTTATAATGTCAATTTGGATTATCTGTGAAGAAAGGCTTCAATGGTTATTTCTTTTTGGCTTTTGCAGCCTCTAATATATCTATCAAAATAGATGGCGTGAGAGCATTTACTTTTAAAGAGTTGGCTCATGCTACTAACAAATTTGATATCTCAACCAAAGTTGGCCAAGGAGGTTATGGGAATGTCTATAAAGGGATTTTATTTGATGAAACTTTTGTTGCCGTTAAGCGAGCTGAAGAAAATTCACTACAAGGCCAAAAAGAGTTTTTGACTGAGATTGAGCTTTTATCAAGGTTACATCATCGGAATCTTGTCACACTAATTGGCTACTGTAATGAACAAGGGGAACAGGTATATAACTTAAAGCTACACTTATCTTATGCGTGTATATAATCTTGCAGCTAATTTTACTAAAGAGCTCAAATGAAAATGAGAAAAATTTGTTCCACTATGCATAGTGATTAAACAATTCCTTAGCATGTTATTTTATTCTCCTTTATTTACTGTTTTATCCATTGACTGCTTAATTTTCTATTATGGTTGCTACCTATCACAAATGAATTGCATGTTATGACAAATTCTTGTTTTGAATCCATCACTAAATATTCAAAATATGCAAAACTAGAGTTTAGACTATAGTTCTTCTCTTGGAATTTTCTATTTTTTCAATATTAGGTCAGGGACAAGTTTTTCATATTTGCTTGAGAGTTAACAATAATACTATTCTCATATACTCTTTTTCTTGGTTCAGATGCTGGTTTATGAATTCATGCCCAATGGCACCCTAAGGGAATGGATTTCTGGTATGGAATTGTAGGAAACTTTTGCATTAAAATTAGCATTATTGTCTATGTTATTACAAATATAAATCGATATCTACTTCTTCATTTTGATTGTGCATGTGAATTCTTTTCATCTTCTTGCTTTTTGCTCTCAAGTTTTTGGTTTTGTTTGCCAAAATATTGTATATATGCTCATGCTAAGTTGAAAATTCTGTAGTTAATGTTTGTGATTTAGAGAGGTTTAGTAGCTTTTTAAAATATGCCACAACTGGTGATATTTTTATGGTACTTAATATGCATTTACTAAGTCTATTGAGGGAAAATAACATCCAATACAGTTATAACTTCAATTTACATAAAAACTCTAAGGCTCGTCTTTTATTACTAATAATGATAATGATGAACAAAAGAATCTTGATCATAGTGGCAATCTTGATCATAGAGAACAACAATATTGAAATTAAAAAGGAAAAAATTAGCATGAGGAAAGGAAAGGCAACGAATAATAAAAATAATACAGCTCTGATTTTAAATTGTTTATGTTCTAGGTGATGCATATAAGCTAATGGATACCATGATCTGGCAGGTAAAAGTAAAAAAACCAAAGAAACCCTAAGTTTTGACATGAGATTGCGGATTGCAATGGGAGCATCCAAAGGCATACTATATTTGCATACAGAGGCTAACCCTCCTATATACCACCGAGATGTTAAAGCCAGTAACATACTTCTGGACTCCAAGTTCACAGCGAAAGTGGCTGATTTCGGACTGTCACGACTTATACCGTACTCAGATGAAGAGGGAACTGTACCTAAATATGTGTCAACAGTTGTGAAAGGAACTCCGGTAAGAGTTTGCTGAAGAAAATTTAGGAGTTATTTATTTCAATTTCAATATTGTAAGTTATACTGAGAGATTACATAAACTATTCAACTGATACCTTTTATACAATTTTGGCAATTTAATTATGATATTTTTCTTGCTTGTCATATCCTTACCCTTATAAGTATGTTTGCAAAGACTCCTCACACTCCCCATAGTCTTATTTGTGAGCCACGATAAAATAATTACACCCCACTTACCTTTTCTGGAGCAGCTCAAGTTCTGCACATTGTCTTCACACTTGTGTGATTGTACATGCCCCTTTAGAATATATATGATGTAATGTGGTTGAAGTTTGTTCTTATATAATTTGATCGATACTTCGGTGTGGAATCATTTATGTGTCCATTTTCTCTCTTCTAACGCTCTGAAAAACATGTTCGAATATAATAACTATATGTAATTTTCCTGCAGGGTTACCTGGACCCAGAATATATGATGACTCATAAGTTAACTGATAAAAGTGATGTATATAGCTTAGGAATTGTGTTTTTGGAGCTTTTGACGGGCATGCACCCAATATCACGTGGGAAAAACATTGTCCGCGAGGTAATTTATTTTTATTATTACATATAGTTTATCCTTATCTTATTATATGATTGCTATATCACTAAAAACATTGGATTTAAAAAATTATTATAGTTCCATCACAATATGTAGAAAAGTGGACATTTGATTTCTTACATATGTCTAGTTTATTTTCATACCATGTATAAAGAAATACCAATTAATACGTCTATTATCAATGATGGCCCATGATTTTTGTGTCAGGTTAATTTGGCTTGTCAATCTGGTGAGATATATTCCATTATAGACAGCAGAATGGGTTTCTATCCAACTGAATGCTTTGACAAGTTTTTAGCTCTGGCCCTCAGTTGCTGTCATGACAAACCAGAGGAGAGACCATCAATGATAGATGTGGTGAGGGAATTGGAAGATATTATTGCATTGTTACCTGAATCAGAAACTAGTTTCTCAGATGTTACCTTAGATAATTCTGGTAAACTAGCACCTTCACCATCATCATCATCAGCCACAATATCAGGATCCAATAAGGACCAGCACATGTCCTCATATGTGTCAGGAAGTGATCTTGTCAGTGATGTCATCCCTACTATTGTTGCTCGTTGATGCTGTATTTACTAGTTTCCAGAGTTTCCAAAAACAATGTAATTATGCCAATTACTATATTCTTTTTGACATCAAGATTTTGTTAATACTAAAGGTAGGAAATTCATTAGGGACTAGCTTTGGCTTGCCCATCAGATATGGGACTTTGTAAATTTAATACTCTTGTAAACCAAATACTATATGCTATTGGTGGCAGAGAGAAGAAGAGTGAATAGTATTTCGACATGTTCTATTATATATTCATTAGTATTACTAGTACAGGTTGTATAGTCTGTCCAAATTAAGGAAACACATATTCTCTCTTTTCCCAATTACGAAGACTCCTTTAATTTACTAAGGAAGAGTCATTTTAAAACAAAAAACATTAAAAATGAAAAATTGCAGGTTGATGTTATGTTAAAACCAAGTGTAAGGGTTTTAAAAATTACAAAGACAAGTGAATTTACTAGGTCTTTACTAAGGTATTGTGTAATGAAGTCGGAATACACTTTTCCAAAACAAGTTTTGCAAATATAGTTTTAATATAGTTTAGCAATGTTTTTTTATAAGCCCTTTGTTAGCAATGCTGTTTCAGTATGCTGTATTGTGGAGACTAAGATGTGAACAATTGGAGCAAGGAAAAGGTGTAGAAACACTTGATGCGATCTCTTATTCAATGCCTGCTAAGATCAAATATTTGCTCCTTCATGAAGTACCCGATGTAAGAGGGACGTATGGTCAATTTGGGTGGTGACATTCTTCTGAGCTATTTAGGCGTCCGCCGTCAAAAACACAAGATTTGGGTTGGTCAGGTCACTATACCCAACACCAATGCAACTAAACTCAGAACGAACTGAACGATCTGATTAGGAACTAATGGTATGGCCGGTCCGATCAAGTAATTGGACTAGACATGTCACAGGCCTAGTATACTCGAATGATTTTGTGGTTGAATAGTGACCAACAAATCAGAATAGTGACTCGGTGGGTCCAACCAATTTTGACTCGGTGGGTCCAACCAATTTTTTTATATCCTACTGCAACACATGTCGTTTTGCCTGCTGTAACGAGGTTTACGTAACAGCGATTAAGGCATGCTAAGATTTTTCATAACTCTTTTTGGGTCAATAGTGCAATATTTTATTCATGAATGACAATAGGCACAACCAATACACCATGTGTAACTAAACAACCCACTATTAAGGTACCGTACAACATTGCTGCAAATGTAAGATAAAAATTAGGCAAAATTACACTAAATGTCCTTTAATTTATTTAATTGTAACAAATTAGTACAAGTTTTTTTTTGTACTATTTAGGTCCTTTAAGTTACACGATGCATACACTGTTAGTTATTTTTTGATTTTTCGTTACAAAAATTATTAGCGTACATCAGATGCTCCTAACATTTCAAACAATCAAAACCCGGATTAGCCTATACAAGGCCATTCTACCAATCTTCTACCCACTTGAACGACTTTATTATAGGGGCTAAATTATACCAGAGGTCCTTTAAGTTATTTAACTGTAATAAGTTAGTCCTTTAAGTTTTTTTCGTACCACTTAGGTCCTTTGAGTTATTTTATCGTAACAAGTTGGTCATTTAATTTTTTTTGTACCACTTAGGTCATCTAAGTTATTTAATTGTAACAATTTGTGGCTGAAAAATGTAAGTTATTTGGCCTTTAAAAGTTACAATTAAATAAATTAAAGGACCAACTTATTACAATTAAATAACTTAAATGACCTAAGTGGTACGGAAAAAACTTAAAGTATAAATTTGTTACAATTAAATAAATTAAATACGTCTGATGTAATTATCCCTTATTATAGGAGTAGTATAACAACAGGGCATGTTTTTCGTTCGTAGAGTGTAAACATGTCTCTGCGCTGTTGCATGGTCCAAGTGAGATCACAGTGCACCACCACTTTAGCTATTTCACGTTACGCCCGCACCGGCCAAATCGATAATGCTCGAAAGGTGTTCGACAAAACGCCCATGTCACACAAAACCATTACTTCCTGGAACGCCATGGCTGCTGCGTACTTCGAAGCTCAAATGCCTCAAGAAGCCGTTCTTCTCTTCAATCAAATGCCCCAAAGAAACACTGTTTCTTGGAACGGTATGATTTCTGGTTACGTTAAAAACGGTATGGTTGCTGAAGCAAGGAAGATATTTGACGTTATGCCTGAACGCAACGTCGTTTCATGGACTTCAATGGTTCGTGGTTACGTGCAAGAGGGTATGGTGGAAGAAGCTGAACGCCTCTTTTGGGTAATGCCTCATAGGAATGTGGTGTCGTGGACTGTTATGATTGGTGGGTTGTTGAAGGAATCTCGTATTGAGGATGCAAAGAAACTATTTGATATGATGCCTGTAAGAGATGTAGTTGTGGTTACTAATATGATTGGTGGGTATTGTCAAGAGGGTCGATTGGATGATGCTCGTGCTCTGTTTGATGAAATGCCTAAGAGGAATGTGGTTACTTGGACTGCTATGATTTCTGGGTATATAAGGAATGGGAAGGTAGATGTTGCAAGGAAGCTTTTTGAGGTGATGCCTGAGAAAAATGAGGTGTCCTGGACAGCTATGCTAATGGGGTATACTCATAGTGGGAGGATGAAGGAGGCTTCTGAGCTTTTCGATGCGATGCCGGTGAAACCGATTGTTGCTTGTAATGAGATGATCATGGGGTTTGGACTTGGTGGGCAGGTGGGTAGAGCTAGGATGGTGTTTGAGGGAATGAAGGAGAGGGATGAGGGAACTTGGAGTTCCATGATTAAGGTGTATGAGAGGAAAGGGTTTGAGTTGGAAGCATTGGGTTTGTTTGCTAGGATGCAAAGAGAAGGGGTTTTGCTGAATTTCCCATCGCTGATCAGTATTCTTTCTGTGTGTGCCAGTTTAGCTAGTCTTGATCATGGCAGGCAGGTTCATGCTCGATTAATGAGATCTGAATTTGATCAAGATTTATATGTTGCCTCAGTTTTGACTACGATGTATGTTAAGTGCGGTGATCTTGTGAGAGCAAAATCAGTTTTTAATAGGTTTCCTTTTAAGGATGTTGTTATGTGGAATTCTATGATCACAGGTTATTCACAGCATGGGTTGGGGGAGGAAGCTTTAAATGTTTTCCGTGACATGTGCTCCTGTGGAATTCCCCCTGATGATGTTACGTTCATTGGAGTTCTTTCGGCTTGTAGCTACAGTGGCAAGGTGAAAGAAGGGCTTGAAATTTTTGAATCAATGAAATGCAATTATCAAGTGGAGCCAGGAATTGAACACTATGCTTGCATGGTTGATTTGCTAGGTCGAGCAGGCCGGGTAGATGAGGCAATGGAACTATTAGAAAACATGCCAATGGAACCAGATGCTATTGTTTGGGGTGCATTGTTAGGTGCTTGCAGAACTCATATGAAGCTAGATTTGGCTGAAGTTGCAGTAGAGAAACTTTCACATCTAGAGCCCAGAAATGCAGGGCCTTATGTCTTGCTCTCCCATATGTATGCATCCAAAGGAAGATGGGGAGATGTTGAAGTTCTTAGGAAAAAATTAAAAGCAGGGAGTGTCATCAAATTGCCTGGCTGGAGTTGGATTGAAGTGGAGAAGAAGGTTCATAAGTTCACTGGGGGAGACAGCAAGGGCCACCCTGAGCATCCTATTATCATGAAAATGTTGGAGAGGTTAGGTGGATTGTTAAGGGAAGCTGGGTACTGTCCTGATGGTAGCTTCGTGCTTCATGACGTGGATGAGGAAGAGAAGACACATAGCTTGGGTTACCACAGCGAAAAACTAGCTGTAGCATATGGACTCCTAAAAGTGCCTGAAGGGATGCCGATTAGAGTTATGAAAAACTTGCGGGTTTGTGGGGATTGCCATTCTGCAATCAAATTGATCGCTAAAGTCACTGGAAGGGAGATCATTTTAAGGGACGCCAATAGATTTCATCATTTTAAAGATGGTTATTGTTCTTGCAAAGACTATTGGTAATTCCTGGAACAATCACATATGGTCTCAGATTTGAAGAAGCTGTTTGAACAGAGATTTGCTTTCTCCCTCAGCATGATGGGATGGGGTACGGTGCACTTCAATGGGTTGTATTGAACAATCAAACAGAAGGTCATTAATGCATCTGAGCTTTTCACCTACAACATACACACTTGTAAGTACTATTGTACTACTTTTTTGAACATTATGCTGACAGCATCATTTAGGATCACAATTAATGGAACAAAACTAATGCTTATACTTTTTGCAGCCTTAAATATTTGTATTAGAAGAAATGGAATGAAAGCATCTACTTTCAAAGAACTGGCAGTTGATACTATGTACCAATTATTCTAGCTGCTCAACTAAAGCTGTTCAAGGAAATTATGGGAAGCTTTTAAACTGGTATGGGGATGCAATGACTGACCTTTATTACCTCACACCAGGAGCTGTGTTTCTGGAGCTACTGATGGGGTTGCAATGGAAACCTATATCACACAATAAGAACTAAGAACATTGATTGCAAGGTAACAGTTTAATAGCACTAGTGTACTCTTTTGCCTCTTTATAGTTCAACTACATTGGATTGTAAAGATTTTCAAGGGTTAATAGTGAGGGCAGTGAGCATCATACTTCCTTCCTTCAATTGGTTGGTTTCCCTTGTTATTTTCAAGCTATATAAAACTTCTATGCCTCCTTTGTTTTATTACAGGTATGGTTAGAGACGGACCAAATAGTTAACATTACTCTTTTGGGTAAATGTACTCCTGAAAATTGCATTAATTGCCTACAAAATGTTTGTCGAAGAAAATTTTGAATTCTGCAGGTCAGTATAGGTTGTGTGTCCTCAGGCTTAAATTTACATTACTTGTGGAACATAGTGTCAGATATGGCATGATATTTTTTAGTTTAGACAACAGAATGGTTTGCTCCCATCTTCGAGATATTAACTTTGACACTCAGTTGTTGCCATGACAGTATAAAGAAGAGTCCATCTTATGACGTCAACGGGAATTCTATTTTCTTAACTTTTTATTACCAGATTCTGAATCTAGTAATGAGGTACTTTTATTTAGAATTGGTCTACAGATTCTACCCAATTTGTGAGGCACGTCATTATTTCCATTATACAGTTGTTTGTCTCAAAATTTTGTACAATTATTTAATACAAAACGATGGTTAGTATATAATTAAGAATTAGCCAAGGGTACACCGTTCACAACATAACTAAACTAGTCTACGTAAGAATTTCTCACAGGATATAATGCATATTCTCACCAATGCCGTGCCAGTCTTCATAACATAATATGTTTTGTTGTCTATGCAGAAAATTGGAGAAGGTGGCTGACTCTTGAGTATACAAGATAAGATTCAATTCTAACTAAGATGATGTTGGGGGCAGAAATTGATGTGACCTTAAGCTGTGTTTTTAGCACTCTTTAAAGTGGAATTTTCCTTGACTTGGAAACAAAAGGAAAGACAATCTCCTTGTGTGCTATGTGGGCTATGGCTAAATAATTTGATCGGGATGTATAAATATTCATGAAGAGTTTAGGGGAAAATGCTGATCAGTCGGGCATGATATTCTCCATTATAGACAGCAGAATAGGTTCCTACCTGTTGTCTGATTACGTTGCTGAGGTTTATAACTGGCACTAAGTTCTTGCCATGACAACACACAAAAGTGACCATCAATAGGGATTAGATGTGATGAGGGAGGTAGAAAAATATTGTTTTTTTGCCAGAACTGAAAGAGTTCTTTATCAGATAGTACTTCCTAATATGATAGCAAAGTGGCATCATCTATGGATAATTATATTATATTTTAGTGACAGTATTTTTTTTGTCGACAAACAAAAATTTCTTGATAATGAATAAAAAAAATGGAGCTTAAGGCAGTTGATGCCTTAATTGTCTTGTATGTCTTGTAGTCTCTATTGTTTGGTAATATGTGTTTTCCTTTGTCACATAATTTGTTGATGGTCATTTAGTATGTTGGAAGCTACTAGGATTAGGACATTTTTTGTTTTTCTTTAGTTTCAGAACTGTGTGGAACCGTTGTTGAATGAAACTTACCCTTCCCTTTGAACTAGTTTTAATATGTTCCTTCTTGTAAACAATTTTATTAACTAAAAAATTAAGCAATGTAATTAGACAGAAGTTTTTTTTCTTTTGACAGGGAATTAGACATAGAAGATGAAAACATAGACTTGGGACTAATAAGATAAGAATTCTTAATTCATAAGATATTCTTTGGATACACCGGCAACTCAGCCTGGCTTATAAATAATACAAGTGAAGGTCAATTCGTAAATTGTGTATCCACCACCATTAATATAACTAGCGCCGTGACCCGTGCGATGCACGGGGTCAAAGCTTTAGAGACTACATAATCATTGTAATATTAAAATTAGCTTAGAAGATTGAAAATGGTCACACAAATCACAAAATTAAAGTTTAGAAATTAAAGGAAAATTAGTCTAGAAATTAAAGAAAAGCGACAACAATTCTAGAAATGTTAGTTATTACATAATAAATGGGTTATCAAGAGTTAACGCATCTTCAACAACTTCACAATTGGAAGAGTTGTTCGGAATAGCTTGCTAAACGTCTTCATTTTCAAGGTATTCAACCTGAATAGCTGGTGGTTGATGACACATTATCCTCTGACGAAGGCGGTTTGTTGACATTGTGCAATGTATAAAAATCATGGACTAACAAAAAGAATAGATGGTTGCTATATATGGTTGTTGTATTACTTCATCAGTATAAGCTGCAAAATAACTCATTGTTTAAAAGTAAACTAAATGGTTGGCAGAAGCGAATAAGAAATAAAAGAATGCCACTTCAAATATAATTCGAAGCAAATCAGCAATAAAAGAGTACCACTTCAAGTATAATTCTTGAGTTTCCATATCCAAACATGCCAAACTCTAGGATAGCTATTTAGTTTTCCCAAAGTTATAACTAAACAAAAAGATTTTCATGTGATCCTAACATTCTAAAGGCAATAAAATATAGTTGCACTAAACTGGTGACTAAAAACCATGTTAGGCATTATGGTGCAATAGGGGAAACCGAAGAGCGAAATAGCACAAAATAAATTTAAAGAAGTTAAGGCAAAGCTGTCCAGCTACTTAAAGGAAAGTCAAAATTGTGAAACTATAACCAAGAAACTCAAAATTGTGAAGCTCATTTTGTGAATGGTAGCGAAAATTGAGTGTGTTTGGCATTTCAAAGCCCTTTGAAGTACATGAACTTCAAATTGTGCCTTTCTTGCATTGATCTCACTTCAACTCCGGACATGATTGATAAACCCTACAACAATTCAAAATATGAATACCATAGTTTTAATAGATTATTATATCATGTGGGTGAATTAATTAATCAAAAAGTCAAATTGTAGGTCACATTTTTAATCTGAGAATCCTTCATGGGTGATAAGAAGCTACTGGTTTAGAACTATGATAGTACTAAAAAGAGAGTATATACTTCTACGATTTACATTCAATACATCATAGTTTACTATACTTAATGAAACAACTCAAGCACGAGACTTCCTTCACAAAAACATATGAACTGTAACTTCTTAAGCAACTCTTGCAACAGCCAAGTTCATCTCTAAATTTAAAATAGCCTTATAGAGCTCTCATTCAATTTGGGAGTAAACATGGATCATCTGACCAACCTATCCGAGGCCAAATATTAATATCAAGATACATATTACATCATACTAAAGTTTTTAGTCAACTTAAAAGTAATGTGTGTGTTTTATAAATCAAGTCCAGACATGGTATAAATGTGGATTATTTGATATGTGTACTAAAAATTTGCTATTGATAGAATCAGTATTGTTGTGAGGTGCACCGAATTTTTCTCAACTGTGGCTCTTATATTAGCATATACTTACACTATATGATTTTCCTACTCCCATGACTTCTTTATGCTCATTGATTTTCTAGTATAAACTCAAAAAAAACGTTCCATTCTTAGATTAGCAACTAAAATGGTACCCTCCTCAAGTGATAAAGCCCCTTATTGGCTTATCTGAGTACACCAGAAGAACACAACTCTACAACAATAAGACTAAAAAATCCATTTCCACATCAAGACCACCAAATTGGAGAAACATCTATAATTGAAAATAAAAAGGCATACATCTTATATAACTCAGTAGGCATACATTTATAGAGCAATATGCTTCTCTCCGCACCATGTCCAAACAACTACTTATCTTAGATGTTGGCCCCAAAATACTTTACCTGCAGTAGCATCCATAAAGACAGCAAAAAATGAGTGATTCAATAAATCAATTGAAAAACAATCAAATGTTCTTTCAAAGGAGGTTGAGTGACTAAAAAATTGAAATACCTTGTAATGACATATCATTTTCTTCACACCAAGAGTGAAAGCAAGGAGCCCACACAGCAAGCTCTAGCCTACACAGCAAGCTCTATGGGAAAGAGACCACAAACCAACCATTATGCAAAATACCAAAAGTTGAAGAAAATTGTGATGCTTTATAAGGAACACATGAGGTGTAGGTATAAGGAATATGAAAGGTTTGGTTGTACCTTGCAAACAATCACCACTCCAGGATAATAATTATCAATTCAATTTCAAAAGCAAAATTTTCATTGGAATAGTGATAACTAAATCCTCAACAGAGTAAAAATTGACTATAAAATTGTTAGCTACCAAGTATTAATACCCACTAACATTATCTGTTTTACAACAATGAAACAACAAAAGGATCAACAACTCACTGCAAATTCTTTACCATTAGATTTGTATTGTGCTCCATCAAGATTTTTCTATACATACCCAAAACAACCCAATGGCTCACCGAAAAAATTCTCCATTTGTTTTCTTCAAATGTCTCCATATTGATCATCAAATCAAAAGAAACAGTTCAAAGAACAGGAGGTTAACATGCCTAGATTGTTATAAAAAGTAGAGAACATTTTTCCTTTCAGATTGCAAAAGAAAATCCAATTCTTAGAGACAAACCCAGCAAACAAAAACATAGGAGAGACCAACTCTTAGCTGCCTCCTCTGCTTTCCCTTCTTCCTACTTGCCCTATCTACAAAATGAAAAGACAAAGGGGAGTTTGAATCTACAAAAAAATAGTATAAAATTCTATGATTTGGTTTCAAATCAATTTACATACAGTTGAAACTAATAAATCAAAAGAACAACAACAATTCTAGATAACAAACTTAAACTACTCAAATCTCTAACTAAAATGTGTTAGTCTTTTAGTTTCATTGAAAAGATTTATAAACATGAGAAAGAGAAAAATCAAAAGCTGTTTGCAAGCATTTAAATTATCTAATATCATTAAGACATTTCATCAAACATAACGTGCAGAATCCTTATAGTTCTGTGTGTCACCGTAAGATGGATAGAGAGTTCCATGGCACAAGCAGCGCAAGTTGGTTCCGTGGTAGATTCTCTTGCACCTAAAACTGCTTGCAAGCCGACCTGCAGATTCAATTAATTAAAACTAATCTGGACTCTAGTTTCCAAAACCCGCGGAACTATTTTTAACCATCATCTTCACCATATACATATACTCATCATTCAGTTAAAAAGATTGAGAAAACAAGGAGATGCATTTACCTGAGAGCCATTTTGAGATGAGGAAGCTTTGGTTTTTGGTTCCGTGTGAGTGAGTGTCACCTGAGAGTTTGAATCTTCAATCACGACCCCCAATTAATGGAGCCATCGACGTCTGTAAAAAATCAACAGCTAAAATCATAAACATAAACAAAAGAGGGAAAATGAAAACCATAAAACAATGGATAATTTGTCACAAACACTAAGCTACAAAGTCATCTCTTCAACCTCCATTTCCCTAGAATCTGTAAAAAGAACGATTAATTTCAAAAAAGAGGTAGGGGAAACAGAAAATGATCAAAGAGAGATAGAAATAAAGAAAGGAATTTGCACCATAGTTTTTGGCACAAGAAGTAGCGGCAAGCGGAAGGTGTCACGATGACGGTGCCTGTACGGTCGTCAAGTTCCACCGCCACTGCATTGAGACTTCCTTTGCAAGCGACAACAATGATTGTAAGGTTGGTGAGATGAGACAGAGAGGTAGGGTGTTGACGGGAGGTAGAGCATCACCGGGAGGAACGTCGTCGCGCGTGTAGTGTTTGAGGAGGCTGCAACATTGCGGCGAGAAGGTTGCTACAACCAGGACGCTCTCCTTCGTCCCTCTCTCCCTTGTTTGCTATGTGCTGAAGATTTAATTGCAAATCCATGAAGGCAGCAGTTTTGAGTGTAGAGAGTGTTTTGCCTGTTTCACTTCTGAAATTCTGACCTTCTACTGTACATGGAAACACATTGAGAGTACAAAAAACGAACACACGTGTCTGAAGAGATCTGCAATTAAATCTTTGATGACATCAATTGTGCAGAACATAAAAAGAAGAGAAGCAGAAAAATGAATAAAGGTGAGAAGAAATGAAATCAGGAAAAGAGAAGGAAAGAAATTATTTCAAAGGAAGAAAAGAAGAAGACCAACACGTGGCCAAATGAGTCTGCAACCATATCCTTTTAGCTAGATATACAGATTTATTCTCCATCATTTCGCTGGCAACAACCATGCCGCCTCCAGTCCCTTGGCTGACTGAAGCTTTGCTGGCGAGGAGACATTGTTGGCATCTGAGGCACACATGGCGGCAAAAGACTGGCGGCAAAATTGGAGGGAAATGGGGGGTTTTGGCGGGAGCTGATGTGGCAGAGCTGATGTGGAGAGTACATCGGGATGTATAGTCTTTGATTATGCATGTTATTGTCAAAAAAAGATATATAATTATGCATGTCTGACAGTATATTATCTTTCTTTTTAGGTGAGATGATATTATGCTTTTAGATGTTGATGTTTTACTATTTTCGTCAATGTCATTAAATTAGTTGTCGAGCGAGCCAATTGACGCAGGGAGTCACCACTCGTTATTCTTTGAAAGGACTATAGTACAAGCTATTGGCTTCTTTTGTTTCGGACCATTGCTCACTATCAGAGGTGTTTAAAATCGAACCAAATCAATAGAAAATCGCAAATCGAACCGAACCAAACCGAAAACCGCAAAAAATCGCTTTTGATCGGTTTTGTTCGGTTCTTTTTTTCATTGCACCGCGCGGTTCAGTTCGGTTCGCGGTTTTGATTTCAGAAACCAAACAAAACCAAACCAAACTGCAACTAACACTAAGGCTTGTTGAATTACAACATTCATTACTAACTTACTAGCCCAAATGCAACTAAAACCCAACTCTCACTCAGTTACTAGCTTAAATCCAATTGATTCTTTAACTCACTTACAAACAATCCATATTGTTATGCTATATTTAAAAATTACAATAAAATATTTAATTCAAATTCTTTTAAACATTGTCTTAGTTATCTTAAAAGAATTAAAAGAGAGTAATTTATATACTATATATATTTGAGTAGATTTTTTCTTAAAGATTTATGTTAGTCATTTTTTATGTTAGTTAATTTTAACTTCGTTTTAAATTATGTTTTGTCTTGGAAAAAATCGAACCAATCCAAACCGCATTAGTTTGGTTCGGTTTGGTTCGATTTTATTTTAGGAAGCCAACCGAACCAAACCAAACCGCATGTAATTTTACCTTGCGGTTCGGTTCACTTTTTGTCTCAAAACCGAACCAAACCGCACCGCGAACACCCCTACTCACTACACAAAGAGTCTCCCAACACTTTTAGTAAAAGATTAATCTCCTAGTAAAAGATTAATCTCCGCTCTTAGATTAAATAAATACTTGTGCCAAAAGTTTATACAAGTTAAAATTAAAGTTAAAATATTTATCGAATTAAAATAAAATACTTGTACTAAAAGTTTATACAAATTAAAATTAAAATTAAAGTTAAAACATTTATAAGTCTCTTATAAAAAAAATATTTATTAGTTTGGATGGAGAGTTTTTTTCGTATAAATTAGGTATCTTCTGCGTGCAACTGCAAAGGCTAATTTCTCGAGCCGAATAGGACCACAATGAGCAGCAAAACTCTCTCTCAAGAGATTTAACACTATTGCATATCCAAGACCGAAGAGTTTGGATGGAGAGTAGAAGAACCAAATCATTCTAATTATTTTTTATTTATAGAAAATCATACATGTTCATATATATTACACCTCTTTCCTATTTATAAAAGAAAAATTCAGTTTCAATTTCATTAAATGATATATTTGATTTATATTCTATTGACTCTAAAGTTGGTGCGAGTGGTTGGGTATTCCATCTGAAAGAACAAGCTCAATCGCTCAGATAGTAATCAAATTTCATCTTGACTATACCATTTCCTTACATCCCGTCTAAGCTTAAGTTTGTCGAGAATCATTTTTTGTTAGACAATAGCATGGTCGAAGATTTAAAAAATAAAAAAATATTTTTTTGAAAAAAAAAAATATATTAGTAGTCTACTCATATTACTCGCAACTATAACTTGGTCAAATTAGTCAATCACAGTGATTATAAATTATCTTTATTTATCTTTTAATATTATTATTATTATTACTAGGGACCCGTCTTTCATGTGTTGGTGAGTTGATGGATAAACAATAAATAATAATATAATGAAATAGTGTTAGTGGGTAGTTATAAGGGTATTTTGGTCAGAAAAATCTGACACCAAAAAAATGAATTCTCTTTATATATAGGTATAGATTATACACAATACTTTTTTGGTTACAGAAATTTATGGGGACTAGTGGGGCTCTTTGAGAGCTTACAAAGGTACATAACTCCAAGGGGACTAGTGGGGAGTTGAACTCGGGATCTCTTAGATATAACTTCTGTCATGCTCCACTAGACCAACTCATTGGGATTATTATTATTATTATTATTATTACTGTAAAAAACATTATTTTACAAAAATATAAAGTTTATTTTTTAATGAATCACACTTTTATTTCTAAATTAATTTATTTATTAATTTTTTTTTATATTTTAGAGTATAATCGTTTCTTTCATTTGTGTTTGGACGTTGAGGTGTGACGTCAGCAGAGGTTTCTGCGTGCGCAAAGTCGCTGGTTTTAATTCCCCAAAAAAATTCCATTTGCCATTCGGAATTTGGCATTTGGCAGCATATACCCATAAAATCACCTTCATCCTCTCTCAATTTCTTCTCTTTCCAATCCAATTAGGGTTTTCCAAGTCTTCTCCTTTTCTTCCGCTCTTCTGCTTCTCTAATTTTCCTTTTAAAACAATCATCCGATCATGTACGTTACCTTTTCCTTCAGCTATGCTATTCAATTCAAAACTCAATTTTTTAATCAAGATAACAATGCTAATATTTGATGCAAATTTGGGGTTTGAATTGGGGTTTTTTAAGTTCATCCATTAAAAATAGGTTAGGTTGAATTGTATGTTGTATATTGTGTATACCTGTCATTGGAAATTGTATATTGTATGTTTTGTGTACCTGTCATTGGTATTGTATTTTATTTTATACTTTGATCTCTGATAATTCTTTTTTTATTCTTTATTTGCTGCAGCTAGGTTGGTCATAAGGTCCAAACCCTGTACCAAAGGTCAATTCATTGCATTTGGGCTGCATTTTTCTGGAATTTGACATCATCAGGTACTTACTGATGGAATAGAAGCTTCGTAGCTTATGGAGTTGTAGATTTTAGGATTTTTGATTTGGGGCTGTTGGCATAAAGAAAGTGTGTTCCTTCTGTTAGAGGGATATATTGCATATGGCTCCAAATCTAAAGCTAAGGTTATGTGTTCCCTTGTTGTTTTTACTGTTGAATTTTCTTTTCATTGGAAATTCGTATGCCGAATTGGAACATGAAATTTCACATAAGGTCAGAACTGCTCCACATAAGGATGTAGGATCTAATGTAATTGATGGCACTGGTGTAGAGAAACCCTTTAAGGTTGAGGATGCCAATAATGTTGTGGGTAATAGGAAGGGTGGAAGCAATAGAGTTTCCGTTTCGACAGTTGCATTGTTTACGTTGGCAATGGCAGCTGCTACTGGTTTAGGTGCAGTGCCATTCTTCTTTGTGGAGCTTGATCCACAATGGGCTGGATTATGCAATGGAATGGCTGCAGGTGTCATGTTGGCTGCAAGCTTTGATTTGATACAGGAAGGTCAGGAGTTTGGTTCTGGAAATTGGGTTGTCACTGGAATTCTAGCTGGTGGAATCTTTATTTGGCTATGTAAGCAGGTAATTATGATTCTTCTTGTTTTCTGCATGTCCTTTCTCCTTATTGAAGTTACTTAGTGCTTCATATCCACGACAATCTTTTTGTAAACAAAAATGATCAAAACTGACAAATGATGTTCTTGTTCTCATCTCTTGTACAAGTCATTTACATTGAGTTTTTGGTGAAGTTTCCAACTTATCTGCTTAAGGAATGTCAGCAACATTGATGAATTGATCATTTATTAAAAGTATTATTTATGATCTGATTCTTCTGGGATGCATTTTTGTTGTGTGGTTCTCAAACTCTACTGGAAGAGTTTATTTTTAATTTATAGCAATCTGATTTGTGCCTTGCGTAATCTCTTGGATTTCAGTTTCTTGAGCAATACGGGGAAGTAAGCATGTTGGATTTAAAAGGTGCTGATGCAACCAAAGTTGTTCTTATTGTTGGAATAATGACTCTCCATTCTTTTGGGGAGGGATCCGGAGTCGGGGTCTCCTTTGCTGGCTCAAAAGGTTTTTCTCAAGGCCTGTTGGTAACTTTAGCTATTGCGGTACACAACATACCAGAGGGATTAGCTGTGAGCATGGTGCTGGCATCAAGGGGTGTTTCTCCACAGAATGCTATGTTATGGAGCATAATTACATCTTTACCCCAGGTACATCATACTAATCGAAGATTTTAATTATCTGACATTGTGAAGAAGAAAATAATTTTGACCTCAGTTGGCAGATCCCTTTTAAGAGTTGCCTGTTATATAAGTCTTTGTTATCCCCTCAGCCATTCGTTGCAAATCTCATGCTTGTGCTCACATTACCCTCAGGAATAAGGTTATGCTTGGGTAGGTCACGCCGTCGTGGTTGTACCACTCTAGTTGGGTACATTTTTAGTCTGATTATATTGAGGTGCACTATGTTGCAGTAGGAGTTGGTTCTCTATTTTGCTTACCTTCTTGCAGTTTAATCCCTTTGTACCACGAAATAACAATAAACTTAACCATTCGTAGTTGTTCTTTTCATTGATATCACCCACCTATCGGGACTAATCTGTCTCTACCATCGCATAGATCATCAAAGATTTGGTAGGGTCTTTTAGGTTCTTAAGATTCTTGTAATTAATGGACTCACATCCCTCGGGAAATTGCTTCCTCTGTGGTGTGAAGTTGCATTGCCAGTCAATATATGCCTAAGAGTTAAATATATACCTAATATTGGTTGCTCCAATAGTGGATAATATGTTATCTTTAGGCTAGTCCAGCCTAATTACAAATTTTAATAGGTCCATGTTGATATGAGTGTATGCGGCAGATACTAACACTGGCTTCCACACACTTCTAATTTGTTTAAGCGAATCATTGCTGTCTTTGGTTGTAGCCTCTTACTATCCTATTTTTAATGCAGCCAATTGTAGCAGTTCCTTCATTTATTTGTGCTGATGCATTCAGCAAGTTTCTTCCTTTTTGTACGGGATTTGCTGCTGGATGCATGATTTGGATGGTTGTTGCGGAAGTGCTTCCTGATGCATTCAAGGTTATTCACTGTTAAAATTTTACCCTGAAGTTATTCTGATATTTTCATTTTCTCCAGTATTTTAGACGTTCAGAAATTACTTATTCGTAACTTTATTTTAATTCTTTTGCTTTATTGCAAGGACCAAATCCCTAATGCTTAAACTATTAAGTATGGGTCGTGAAGTTTTATATATCTAACAATTCCTCTAAAGCAAGACTTCTTTGTGCTTTAAGTGTTAGCGATGTACTTGGAACCACTTTACCACGTTACCTTGTATTGAAACTGAATTTGTTTCAGTTGATGATTATGTGGATGATAAGGATTAAACTGCTGACTACTCTTCGATACTATGTTGAAATTATAAGATGTAGAAAGAAGAGAAACCCTGAATAATTGATGTGAGATAGTGTGTTACAAAACACTAACCTAGTTCTCATCTCTATATTAACAACCTAGATCTTGTACTATAACTAGTGCAAGCCCAACACTTTAACACTACTAACATAACACGTGGACAGCATTTATAGTTTAATTGAATGGGTTATGACTATGCAACCTCTGACAAGGGTGGTCGTAGTATTTCTTAGATTTTTTTTTCCTTCATTTCTTCCCTTTCTTCATGGGATTTGTAGGACTTTTGCTCTTTGAGTCACACATACATTTTTGTGCTATTATATTCTCTCTAACCTTGATGAAGTTATGGGGATTTAGATAAAATTAGGAGGAGAAAATAGAGACTCTTGAAATATGCATTATTATTGATAAGGGCATGATTCAAGCTTGATATAAAAGACTAAACACGAATCTCTATTTATAGGGATACAAGACTTCTAGTCCTAATGAAATAAGGCAATCGGGAAGCAAATCACAATTATAAATAAGTAATATGGAAACTAATCTTAGGAGATAATGTAAGGTACTCTAAGATTAAACTAATCTTACGAGAGAAACTACAATAATATGAACATATTCAAATTGTAAGATGTTTTTTTTTTTTTTTTATATTCTAACACAAGATTTAAGTTTGTTACAAATATACTTTTTTTCAAAGTGAAAACATAACAATTGAGGCAACAACTTGAGGTATGTTGTTTCTCGATGTCTTCAACTTTTGTTATTCGTCCAGCATCACCACAAAACCCAGTCCAAAAGAATCAAGAACTCCAATTTTGGGAACAAATATCAAATGCCGAAATTGGCAAAAGCTTAACCATTTAGCAAAAGCAACAACTCCAGGCTTAACCACTTAATAGAAGCAAATATACTTAACCACCACATAAGGAAGAAGCTACCGAAGTTTAACCATCAAGTGCAGAAGCTAAAACATGAAGTTTAACCGCCAAAGACAAAAGCAAACCAAAAAAATCAAAAATTGTCTTCGAAGAGGTGTCTGAACTGAAACTACCTAATTAGAAACACAATTTGTAATGGGGAGTCACAAACCAACCAGAAGTGAAACTAAACTATAACAGTTTTTTTTCTATTTTTTCTCTTTCAATACATCTATTGTGTAGCTGCATTTTCAATTATATATAATATTGGTTTGTCTTTCTTTTGGGTTATAGGAAGCCTCAGCTTCGCAGGTTGCTTCTGCTGCTACCCTGTCTGTAGCATTTATGGAAGCTCTCAGCACCTTCTTTGAGAATTTCAGCCATGATTACAAGTGAGTTTGTGTCTATTTTTGGTATCAGCTATATTTTGTTGCTTGGATGAATAGTATTAATCATCCAGCTCTGTTACTAAACTTTGGAATATGGGGAAATCTGCAAAATTTTACTCTTATTTCTTCCATCTGTGTTCCCTCCTTGAATTTTTTTCCTCTGTTGCAGCTCCGAGGATGCATCTGGCTTCTTCGTTTCATTACTCTTTGGCCTTGGCCCATTACTTGGCGGGTTTTTTCTGGTTGCATTTGCTCTTGCTTTTCATCTTAAGCATGCTCTTCTCACGGGCACAGCTTGTGGTATTGCCTTTGTTCTTGGTGCCTGGCGACCATTGCAGCTCATTTTGTCTGCAAAATTGGGATTTATTCCTGTTGTGTCTCTCCTTGCAATGGGGGCTGCTTTCATCCATCTCTCTTCCTCAGGTGTATTGAAGCTCGCAACTTCCAAAAAAACCTCAGCACACAGTTTACCTACACTTACTGGCTTCCCACTCAGTATTCATACCCTTCAGTCATTCATCTCATGTGGTGCGGTTGCTATTCATGCTTTGGCTGAAGGACTTGCATTGGGAGTGGCTGCACCAAAGGCGTATGGACTCGGTCGTCATATGGTCCTTCCAGTCTCTTTACACGGGCTTCCTCGAGGTGCAGCAGTGGCTAGCTGCATATTTGGAGCCACTGATAGCTGGCATGGTTCTCTTGCAGCAGCTGCGATAATTGGATTTATGGGTCCGATATCGGCAATCGGAGCTATTCTCAGTGGTATTGATTATAGTGGCCTTGATCACATAATGGTTCTTGCCTGCGGTGGATTAATTCCTACCTTTGGAAGTGTAGTTAAGAGAGCACATAGTTTAGATAAACGGAAGAGCACCTGTGGCCTTATCATAGGTATTTTGTTTTCTACTTTATGTCTAACCTTCACTAGGTTTGTTTGCTTGCACACACCATACTGCAATTCAGCGCCAGAGGCTGTTAGATAAGACGATTATGCTGCATTTCCTGCATGCCCTATTGTACTGTTCTCGAAACATACATCTCTTTAGTTCAGTCTCCCTATACATGGTTGCAAAAATTTGAAGACTTTCTCAATGAAGAAACTAGAAAGTGCCATGTCAAGTGGAAGAAGTTCCACAAGGTAGAGTTTACAAGTGACAGTTTACATTTAGAACCTGTCCATGTGTCATATTTTAGCGTTTACTTGTATATACAGATGATCTAAATTTGCTTAACAGTGTAAACCTATTGAGAAGCGACACACATCTGATTTTCCTATTTCCCTTGGTCTCATTTGGTTATTTACAAACACTGGCTCATTTTCTTAAGCCAGTCTTTTGTGAGTTGTATAATATATGATTTCTATTATTATTATTTCAATGAAATCATGTTAGAGAAATTTTAGCCATTTTTTTAACACATTTTTTGACACACGATTGATTCAATGTAAGTCAATATAATATATTGATCTTGTTAGTTGACCAATTTTGAAAGTGTTGGTGATATTATAAGCGAATAGTGTCATCAAAATAGGGTGATACTCCTTTCTGTCTCAAATATAAGCAAAAAAAGTTTTATATCTTTTTGAACCAAATATATAAAGTTGTTTTCTTTTACTTAAAATCGTGAGAATACATTTAATGTTAAGATAGCGATGCCTTCAAGATTAGTTTGCTTATAGGGAGGGGCAGGGATGTTGAATGGTTGGAGGAAGCTGTAGGAGTAATGTTTCCTATAGGAGCGAATATTAATCTGTCATGAGAAATACACTAAAGCATTATTAAAGAAGTTTGGAATGACAAATGAGAAGCTACGAAAGAAACATGAAGCGTCAGAAGTTAATGCATCACACTATAGGTTTAATTGGAAGCCTATTAGATCTTACTATTATGCAATTAGAATAATGTACGCTACCAGTCTTCTATCAAAATTTCATGCAAAATCCAAGTCAAATTCACTTTGGAGACACAAGTAGAGTTTTAAGATACCTTTAACGCAAAAAGAAGATTGGTATGTGGTAGAAACCCATGGCCTAAGGGATGAGGTGTTCTTATTAAACTCATGGCCTAAGGGTATTTGCCACCATATAGATGGTATGATTAGTTGTTTCTGATAGGGCTCTAAAAAAGGCAAAACAAAGATTCACTGGGTTAGTTGGGATGTGCTTTGTCACAAGAAGGATGGTGGGATGGGATTCTATTCATTCACAACTTTTAATAAAGTTTTATTAGCAAAACACGAAGATGGTGTATTATGTCTAATTCCGATTCATTAATTGCTCAAGTGATAAAGGCTAGATACTATCCCAAATCTGGTTTTAAATGAGGACAACATGAACATCTATGGTATTTTGAGTCTAAGCTTTGGAATGTGAACATGGTTAAGTCTCTATTTTTGCCTTTTGAAGATGATCAAATTATCCAAATTCCTATCCCAAGGAACCCTGTAGAGGATCTTTTCATTTGGGATGGAACTAAGGATGGCTTCTAAACAGTAAACTGGCCACAACTTCATATGATATAGAGAATAAGGTATTTGAAATAATCTGTGGAAGAATAATTCTCAACGCAAGTATATTTAGTTCTTATGGCGCATTCTCAAGAGAGTTGTCCATGTGATGTTCAGGTTGATGGAAAGAGACTCAGACTATGATGTTAAATGCCCTAAATGTAAAGTAGCTCGGGAGTCGGTGCATCATGTGCTTAGGAACTGCATTTGGGCAGCTCGGGTTTTGTTTAGCTCTTCGTTAGAGTTCTGGTTTGTTGCGCCAAACAATGAAGCGGTGGTAGATTGGCTTGAAAATATTATCTCCGAGGCTTCTTCTCTGGTGAAAGTGATGGTGGTGGTTACTTTATATGGCATTTGGTAGGCAAGGAATAAAAAGATTCACGATAAGGATAAAATACATGTCTGGTGGTCTATTTCCCATGCCTTATCTTTTGATTAGAAGTGTCCAAGTAGGGTGTGAGTTTAGCCCTCCTTGGATTCTGGTTCTTGCGTGGATGAGTGCAGTTATTGGCGCCCTCCTCCAGCAAGTATGATGAAGCTTAATGTTTATGCGGTCTCCCTTATGATCCATGGCATTAGGGATTTGGGGCTATATAATTCGCAACGAAGACCGAGTCGTCATTGCGATGACGTGTTAGTCGGATAGTGGCTTGGAGGATGGGAGCGTGATTGAGGCGAAGGCGGTGTGATCTAGGGAGTGCGGTTTGCTTTAGATTGGTGCTTCACGAAGCTTTGGATCGAGAGAGACTCATTCCTGATGGCTAGAGAATTGGGGAATGTAAACTTAATTTCAATTTGTCTTGCATGGTTTGTTTGCTAGATGAAGGAAGACAATTGGGCTCTCCCTTTAAGCACAGTTTAGTCGTGTTAGGAGAAATTGTAACCAAGTTGCACACTCCTTAGCTAAATGGACTACCATAAGTCCTAATAAAGTGTGGATTAAATCTACTATTGAATCACAATTTGCTCCCATTTGTAGTTCTTAATAATATAAGGAATTTTATCAAAAAATATATAAATCTCCCATTGTGAACGGCTCAATCAAAATACGACAACTAGAATCATTTATTGTGATTACTTAAAATCAATTATTGTATCATGCACACCACATGGAATCCAAATACCAACCAACAGAGGATTAAATTGGACCAACAAATTATTAGCCCACACTTGACATGACACTACACAATCAACAATATGTAGGTTTTTCACATAAATAGATCATTTTCCCCTCGCATCCTCCATTGACCATTACTATAGATTTGAGAATATAAGTGTGATAATGTGATTTAAGAGTCAAATTCTATAGCCATAAAATTGCCTTTTGAAATTTTTGGGTTTGGTTGGTGGAGAATATAATTGACTTTCCCCATAAAATTAATTCTAACTTGAAGCTAAAATTTGTAACATTTGTTTTCACAAGTGATTTTTATTCTCAAATTTATTATTCAAATCGCTTTTATGTGAATTTATCTTAACGTCAATCACTTTACATTCAACTCACTTTCATTCAAAATCAATTATCAAATGCATATGGAGTCCAAATATGCCCCAAAACACCCAAAAAGTATAATAATGGAGAGGATCCGTTCCTTTTTTTTTCATGACCCAACTTTACAACTTTTAATCAAAAAATAGCTTATAAATAAATTCTTATATAGTAAAACTTTAATGACTAAATATTTAATTAAATATTTATTCAAAGGCTTCTTTATTTTGGTAAACCAATGTATCCTTCACGTCTAAATCTTTCGAGGTTTCTAAGATCCATTTATGGGATTGACCTTTCTCAATAAATATTTTTCCATATGCACCAATCAGGGATCAAACCCATGATCAAAGAAAAACTAAAATAAAAATAACAATAACAATACATAAGTGATAAGTGATAAAACATAATTTAATATCATTATCTTACAAGTGATTTTATTTAACCAATACCCCAAGTCCAAACTAGATTTGTGATACTTTTACAAAGATAATTTGCTCTAGAAAACGACAACAAAAGCCAACTGATTGAGCAGAAACAAAAAAACATGACAAAATAGCCAAAACATTTTCATTGGGGGTAGGTAAGGGGTCCAAATCCAGTACATGGCCTTAACTAATTTGGCACGTTATTGTTTCAGGTTGTACTCAGCAACATTCCAGTATCAAACTACCAGAAATTTGTTCAGAATCTCCCTTCTCAATCTACTTATTTTGTTGCTGCCAGAGTTGTGACAATAGGAAAATCTACATAAAACTCAGAAAACTAGGAAAAAAAAACCCCTCACCTCTCCAACGACCTTGGTCAAAGCAGGAGACATACCAAATTTGAGTGATACTAAATCACTTTGATGTTGTTGTCTGGTCATCATTCTGCAAAGCCTCTTTCTCAGCTAAACCAACTTCAACAAGTGATGGCTTCTCTTCAACACTCTGTGAACCTGTAAGCCTTGCCAACATCACAAAAGACATTCCTCCAAGAACATTGTTCAAACATCTAAGTACTAACACGGATGTCTTGAATAACAAAGGATTAAGCCCTTTCTCCAAAACAAACTCAGCACCATTGAGAGTTTGGTACCTTAAATTACTGCTAATTCCCATGTGAGCAGCCCATGTGAAAGCATTCAATAAAGTAGGTGGAGGCTTGTTTGGTGTCTCAAAGTTAGGATCCATTTTCTTCCTTAATGTGATCAACCCATTTGAAACTGCAGTTCCAACTAAACCAGCACCAAATCCAACAACAGCAAATATTGCTCCTTTATAGATCAATGTTCCAAACCGATCTAAAAGACCATAAGCACCAGGTTCAAACATGTGACTTTTAGGACAAGAGGCAAAAATAGGTGGCACACTTGCTGATGAAGATCCTAAGGTTGGTGCTAAAAGATACATGAGTGTGAAATTGAGAATAGCACCAACCACTAAAGTTGAAAAAACAAAGTCAAGTTCATTTAACCCAAAATTAGGCCTTGAAGCCATATCACCTAAAACACAAGCAGTGACACCTACCAACTCTTCCATTAGAACCTTGAAAGGGAATTGTGGATCAGCAGCAACCCTTGATCTCCATCCATTCAGAAATAGACCTAAAACCCCAAAAGATGAATTTTTGGATTTTGAATTTTCATCATGATCATCCCAATTTTCATGACCACCGCCGCCGCCTCCTCCACTACCACCGCGTCCAATAATCCCATCACCGTTGTCGCCACCGGCGAAGGAAAGTTTCAATCTTTGAGGTAAATGGGTTGGATTGGTGAGATATATGGAGCGATTTTGAAGATGAGGAGATGATGGTGATGATGATAATGATGATGGGAAAGAAACTCCATGCTTGTGACCAGAGAGAGGAGAAAAACGCAAGAGAGCCATTGATGCCATTTGATCTGTGACAGAACAAACATTCAAAAAGACATAAACTTTGCAATAAAAATGAATAAAATTTCACAGTGATCGCAGCAACAAATCATTATTTATTCATGATCGTGAAAAATTAAAAAAAAAACTATTTTTAAAAAAATAAAGATCCGATTTTTAAGACGTGATGAGGATGATCAATGAAGAGATTACCTGGATCTTGAAATGGGATGAATGAGAGAGGAGAAGGATCAAAAGCGGGAAATGGGTAGGTGTGTTTGTGAAGAAGTAGAAAAGAGGAAGCTTAAACCTTAGAATAAAAAACCCTTTTTTAGTTTAATGATGATGGAGTTGCGAGTTGAGAGTTGAGAGTGAGAGAGGCTAGGGTAATTTGAACGAATAGGAGTAGTGAGTGAAGGAATTCAATGTTGCATTATACTACTACTATAGTGGTTTGAGAAATCAACATGCCTCCATATATTTATAATGATGATAAAAATTAAGGGATACATTATTATTTAATTGGCCCTATGATTAATTTATTTACTTTTTCTTACAAAATTTTTAACTCTTTTTTTATATATACTTCATGTGAAATAAAATAGTTAATAAATTTATGTATTTAGTTCAAATTTAGACTAGATACATAAACTTTTTTTTAAAAAATCATCACAGAAAGAAACTTAAAATTTAAAAGAAAATGCAAAAATAACCTTTACTATTTACTTATAATTTTTATATCATGAAAGAAAATCCAAATGATCTTTTACTATTAACTTATTTTTTAGGTGCATTTAATATCACCTCTCAAAAAGATTCAATAGTGGCCTTTTATAATAATAAAAATAAAAATGAAAAATAAAAACAATATTTTATTAAAACTTACTTAAAATATAAGGGTCTACCGTTGGAAATTTTAAGGGATACATTATTATTTAATTGGCCCTATATTCGACAACCCCATATTTTTTTAAAAGAAAATCCAAATTGATCATTACTAGTTTGTGTCTATTTTTTATGGAACTAATTAATTTTTTTTTTTGACCAAAAAGTAATTAATTTGTTAATAACAAGTTATTTCACAATATTGTGTCAAAAAAAGTTATTTTACAATATACCATTTAATGAATACAATGCTAATTTTGTGGATCCAATCTCTCTCTCGACAATCTCTCTTCATCTCTCATTCGCACATTCCTCTTCCTTCATCTCTTTTTTCATCTTGATCAACTCAAAACGCAAAGCAACAAAAGAAGAAAATCAAAAGAAACAAGCACTGCATTTCTTTCTCTCCATGGACCATCACTCCTTCTATATTCCTTCGTTAGGGTTTCGTTTTTCACTAAATTTCTGAAGAATTTCCTTCGTTAGCATCATAACAAAGTTGGCCACGATACTGTGTGAAGGATGAAGAACGATATTCGCCACTTCCACCGCCACAAGACGCGGACGTTCTAAACCACCACAACTTCTTCAGCACCTTACCGTGATTTGTTTTTGATTCTATTTCTTCTGTTGTAAAGTTTGTCTTTTTATCATGTCAAACTAAATAGGTTTTCTTTGCTTTTGCTTGGTAATATTTTTATTCTTTGAAGTTTTTGAAATTTTCTTCAATCATGTTCAAATGGTTTTTTTCCCCTTCGGCTTCTGTGATCATAAAGCTTTAGAGGAATTTTGGCAGTGCAGTATCTTTATGGCTAAAAAGATTCAGCTTTTGAAATCATAACATTGTTTTGGAGTACTTCCTAAGTTTATCAATTTTGCAATCATCTCATTTCAATAAATAGATTGAAGACTGTGCCTATAATATAGTCAACCGCCATAGTGAGAAATTAAGGATATAGTTGTTCTTACATTTGTATTGTATACAGGTATACTCCCCAATATATATAATCATACCCAGAATAGCAGATGTAGAAAATAGTGAGATATTGTTATAATAGTAACAAAAATGTGTTGATGCAGCGATGAAGGTACACCTATGGTTGTCCGGTTACGGAAGTGTTATTGTCACCCTTATAACAATGTGGTTTTTTCCCCTGTTTTGATCACTGTTGTAGCTTTGAAAATCCTTTCGGCATGAACCACTATCGAGAGAAGATGTAGACTATCAGAAGCACAAGAGCAACAAGGTAGCCGGGTTGTTACAACATAGGTGCTGAACCTGTTTTGGGTTCATTCCGTAAGTATTCTTATAACTGCATATTGGTTTTCCACATTTTTTTCAACTTTAAATTTTTTATTCCGTTTACCAATATTCTGTCTTTTGCATTGCACTTTCATTTTAGTACATGTTGGGGTTGCAAAATATAAAAATAGAATTCAATTTTATGTTTCATTTGTGCTCACATGGCATTCAACTTACTTTAAGTAGTAATTTTGGGTTCGTGTAAGTAACTACTAAGCAATGATGGATATGATATGGATAGAATGAATACAATTATTCAAATCCAAATATTAAAATTATCATAAATAGTAGTGCAATTAGGATATTGTGAAGCTGTGTGTCATATATAAATTTATCTCAGGTTATTGTGAAGTTGTGTGTCATATATATGTTATTGAATTTGCGACTTTTGTTTTGCTTAATCACGATGCAGTGAGCCTGATTGAAAAGTCTTGCTCAGAGCTTCTTGAATTCTCGGAGGAGCTTTTAGTGTTTTAAATAGGGATACTACTGAATAACCAACAATATCTAATACTTATTTATTGAATAATGTTGAATATAAATCCTATGGGTTTTCCTAGGAACATATCTGACCTCATTGGTAGGTTCTCTTCAAAGTTCACGTGAGGGACTCATCGAGAATATATTTGAGAAAACATTTCATGTTTGAGGGATTATGATTGATTAGGACTTGCTATAAATCAAATGTTGTTAAGGTGAAGCGTAATCTTAATTTTCAATAGCATTCATAGTTTTAAGCTAAGACTTTCCAACAAACCATAATCCACAACATTACTTACACTGTTAGAGACAATGTCTCGATCGTCAATGCAAGAGGGTTTCGTTGATACAATTTCACAGCTTTCACCAAGAGAGAAACCCTAAGATAAAATAAAATTTGAACTAATGGTTCTTTATTCGCACGGTCACTATATCCAACTAAATTTCAGACTTCTCTCAAACCCTATCGCGTGATGTGAAAAGCGGTGCTGCTCTGTATTCCTTTTGTTTGCTCTCAATCTTTTTTTTATCATCACTCTCAATCTTATTCCTAATAGTGAGTAATACTAATTAGATTGCAATAGATCGTTCCATATTTAGTTTTTTTACAAAATTAGATTAGTCGCTGGCAAAGTCGTTGGATACTAACAATATGATAAAAAAACCTAATCTAATGCATCATTATGCTTTTATTGATTATTAAGTAAAATATTTACCATTCTCCAACTAATATTGTATATCGCACGTATGATAAAAAATTCTAATCTAATGCATCATTATGTTTTTATTAATTATTAAGTAAAATATTTACCATTCTCCAACTATTAATTATTTTTGTCAAAAAAAATTATTAATTATTCAGTCATAGATGTTACAATAGAATGAATATATAAGGTATAATAAAAAAATATATAATGTTCATATTAAAATAAAATATCATAAATTATTGTCAATTCTAGAAAATTTTTATACCTCATTAATTATGGAGCTTTATAGGCAAATAAGATATGGGGAATATGTCCCTTTTAAAAAAGAAGATATGGGGAATAAGCAATACTAATAATGATATTCTAATTTCTTTTTGTATCTTGCTTTCAAACTTATAACATCAAATATTTTAGGTTTAATTACATTTTTAGTCCCCCTATAATAGTTAATTCACGATTTTGGTCCCCCAGCCGAAATTGGTCAAACTAATGGTTGAAGTGGTACTAAGTTAAATGACGTGGCATCCCATGTTTGAGTGCCACATGAAATTTTTAATTAAAACATAATATTTTAATATAACAATTTGTTTTTTAAATAAGTAATAATAAACATCCCAATATCTAGTAATGAAGTATTTTTTAATCTACTTTTTTCCAACTTACTAACTCTCTTTCTCGGCGATGAAGGTTCGGAGATAGCAAAGCTTGGTGTTACTCAAGGTGGAAGTTTGATGAAGATCATGAGGAAGATCTTAGAGTGACCAAATGATCTTTGTTTTGTATACTTATGGATGGATGTATTGTTTCATCCTTCCCTCAGTCTCACACTCGACTAAACGAGTGCTTCCTACCTGTACGTGAGAATCTCGACGGGGACTGCCCACAGTGGAGTGTGAATGGAGAAATTTTCCATGTGGAGACGGGGACGAGAGAGATAATTCCCCCACTGTCAACTCTGGGATGAGGATGGGACGGGGACCATTCCGCTGTCCGAGTACATTATATGTGTTTTTTAATTAAAAATATTAATAAAAAATAAAATGTGACAATTGTTATCTTTTATTCTTAATTTTATTTTTTGAATATCAATAAATAAAAGGAGGACTAAATTTTATATTAAAATATTAAACTATGATTTTTTTAGTTTAACTATAATATTTTTTAGTATACAATCTAATCTAATAAAAGTGTCCTACTAAAATTTGTCATGGTGGGTTTATTTTCTAAGGTGTCCAAAGTAGTCAATTTTTTTGACATAATATACATAAACATTCAACTGGCTCTTTTTTAATTCAAAAACAACAATTTCAAAATTTAAGTTAAAAGGAAATGTATACCCGTGCTGGCACGGGTGATACATACTAAGTAGATAAATGTTATAAGTGACAAATAACATTCAAACTAGTACAATCTTTTATAATATTTTCGAAATATATAGTATCTTTTACAAAATATAAACAGAATACTGGATGGATAATGTGGTTTTTCTCAGAAAGCTCAATGATTTCTTTTAGTTGGAGTGGCAGTGTCAATTATGGGGTAAAGAATTTAGATTTTAGACAAGTAATGGAACTGATATGATGAATTGGGTCCTTTTTGAAATCGGAATTGACGTCTATTTAAATCACGTTCAACCAAAGTAATAATTGTTAAAGGATTACTAGAAAAAGTAGAAAAGAATAAACCTTTTGCCCCCTTCCCCGTAAAGAACACCACTTTTAAGCCCATATATTTGTAGTTTTATGGTTTATGAAACATCACACTTAAGATAATGTTTCTTGTTTGTGTTAAAAACATTTGTAAGGCTTAGGAAGCACCGCTAAAATGAAAAATCTTTGAAGGTTCAAGGTTGTTTAGAAGGAAAATACTATTTATTGTATATAGGTTAATTGTACACTTTCAGCCTAAAAAGTTTTATATAATTTACAGTCAATCATATTTGACTTTAGAGTCATTATTATAAAAGTCAAATATTTTTTAATAATTTAATGGATACAATCTCTTGATAATATTAAAAAAAATTACATTGACAATGGATATGTCTTGAATACGATGAAGAAATCAAATGCTACGTAACTCTTTGGTAAAAAAATGATTATATTGGTAGATTTTAATTAATAATTTTATATTTATCTTAGAACTTTTAAGGTGTAACTCATAAATTAAATTGGTTGTTCAACCAAATTAATCCTATTATAATTATTTGTTAAAATTTATGTATTTCAAGAATATAACTAAAAATTGCACAACTCCTACACCTCATGCTTTATTATTATTTTATAAAATTTTATTAAAATAAAATACTATATTTATTCATAAAACATTAGGATCGAACACACACAAATAAGTCTAATCCGGGTATCCTAGGATCAAACACACACAAATATGCATGGTCTTCATTCCGCGTTGGTTTGAGACTCTCAAGCTTTCTAGAGTTGATTTGAAGATGAAGCTCTCAATATGCATGGTCCTAGGGTTGTTGCCAAATTTGGTACTTTTGCTTTCTCTATTGCGTTCTGAGTTTATTCCCGTTCTAGGGCAATGTGGCTGGAACCCGGCGGCTAAGGCGGTTCCCAAGGGGAAAAGGAGAAAAAAGGGAGGCCGTTGCGGTGGTATCTTTGATTTACGGCCGAAATAATATTTGTTTTTCAAAAAATATTTTATTAAAACCTACTAAAAGTAGGAGGGTCAACAATTGGACTGGGTCCATATTAGGTACACCCTTATTATAAATAGATATTTCCTCTTTTTACTTAATATTATGTGTTTGTGTGATGTTGTTTTTAATTTAAAATAGACTTAAATGTACTTTTGGTTCCCCTATTTACTAAATGAGCAATTTTGATCCCCGTATTTTATTTTGACCAATTTTGGTCCCTCTATTTTACTAAATGCGCAATTTAGATCCCCCTATTTTATTTTGGACAATTTTGGTCTCCCTATTTCACAAAATGTGCAATTTTGATCCCCCTATTTTATTTCTGTGCAATTTTGGTCCCCCTATTTTCTAAATTTCTGCAATATTGACCAAATTTGAATTTTTAAATCTCAAATGCTAATGTGTCAACATTTTAATTGACTAAGCTTACTTGACATGCCACCTAAATTATTTTTAAAAAACATTTACTTTTATTTAATTAAATATTTATTTTAAATAATTAATTTATATTTATATTTTAAAAATAGAAAATTATTTAATTATTCCAAATAAATAAATTAGTTTAATATTTTAAAATATAATTTAAAATAAATAAACTACTTTTATATTTTATATCTTAAAAATAGAAAATAACTTTATTATTTTAAATAATTAAAATAGTTTTATATTTTATATTTTAAAATATAAAAAATATAATTATTTAAATGTATTTAATAAAATAAATGAGATGGTCCCCTATTTTAAAATATAAATTATAAAAATATTTTATTTATTTTAAATAATTTAATAGTTTTCTATTTTTAAATAAATATTTAACTATTTAATAATATAAAATATAAAAATAGCTTATTTTTTATATAAGTAAATAATTTTCTATTTTTAAATAAATTGTTAACTATTTAAAAATATAAAATATAAATATAACCTATTTATTTTATGTAGTTAAATAATTTTCTATTTTTTAAATAAATATTTAACTTGCATCAAAAAAAAATATTTAACTATTGAAAATATAAAATATATTTTGTCAAAAAAAGAGAGAAAATATAAAATACAAAAATAGTTTATTTATAAAAAAATTAGTTGGAAAATAGGGGACCAAAATTGCACAAAAATAAATAGGAGGTTCAAAATTGAGCATTTAGTAAAATAATGAAACCAAAATTGCCCAAAATAAACTAGGTGTATAAAAATTACAGATTTAATAAAATAGGGAGACCAAAAGTGCATTTAAGCCTTTAAAATAAAAAGTCAATTTATTAAAGCACAAAGTAGTACCCAAAAAAAGTTATGCACGAAATTGACAATTATTTTTGACAATAAGCACTCAGTGCATTTCATTCATATTCAAGTCGGTAATACATGCAGAAATGTCATAATAATCTTGAGGACTAGCTGTGAATAAGGTCACCCTTACAAGGGAATGAGCAACCTTATTAGCATTCCTCCTAATGAACTCTACATGAGAGTTCATACTAAAGAAAGAAAATAAAGTCTTACAAGCCGAAATCAAACAACCACTAAACTGACAATTATGAAAAGATAAAAATAAAAAATAAAAAATAGACAGCAAAAGTGTTACTAAAGGGTACTCTTTTTTTTCTTCCTAAAAGCATTCTCTTTATTACAGTGTAGATTATAATTAGTTAGTATTATTATAATATTTTTGTCAAAAAATATTATTAGATTTATTTAATATTTTAATATAAAAATACAATAAAAAAGGGTAGGGGTCTTCTAAGCAACGGGTATAACTATCAGAACCCTAAAAGCAAGCCACGGCCGTAAAGAGGGCTCTATGGGAAACCGGCGGCTGAGGCGGTTGGGAAGGGGAGAAAGAGAGAAAAGGGGAATGATATTTGAGATTTGAAGAGAGCATAGAAATGAAGATAATGGTGATATTTATTATCTACAAAAACTGAAAGCAAGATAAAAAAAACGTAGGTTCAGAAATTTACCTGGGGTTCCAAGCAAGATAGATAGAGTGAGTGGAATGTAATAGAGCTCCAACTCCAAATGCGGCTTCTATTCAATTTTTGAATTCTTGATTGATGATGAATGACTAGATTAGCAGCAACTAGTATTTATTTATTCATTTATTATATAGGATAATACACTGTGTGTGTCACTGTGAGGTCCAATTCCATTTCTGCACCATATTCACTTTTTTAAAAGATCTTTCCATTTTGAAGCTTGGTGAAGCCGCTCCCCCTCCCTACCTCAAACATTGTCTTCTTCCTTCTTCCCTTGTGGATTTGTATTTTTTTTCAAATTTGTATTAATAATAAATAAATATAGCCATGTACTTCTTTGTATAATTCTTTCTCTAATTTTTGATATCATAAATTAAGTCATATATATCTGGACTTGTAAGTTGTTACTTTATTATTATGCAATTTATAGGCTTTTCTTTTCAAATGTGCAATATTCATTGAAATTGGTAAAGTTAAAGACCACCAATATGACACATAGTGTAAGTTCGTACACATAGTGTGAGCTCATAGCTTACCAACAAAGCATCCAAGTAATCCACTAATGGACAATCACTCTAGTATAGCTGAAACTCCTAAAAATCAACAATAAACGTATGAGCGATACCTAAACATACATAGTTCTTAAAAACTAACTTAAAAGATTCCTAAGCCACCAGCTTGGGTTTGAGAGACCGAGCCACAACATGAGAGAGCTTGCAGAGAGTCATCGATGAAGGAGAATGTAGCGTTGAGCTGTCGCTACAAACCCTAGCAGACCTAGGGAACTCGCGAAGACGCCGCTGCAAACGTGTTTTCCTAATGGAATTGGGCTTCCAAATAGGCCAAGGATCAACTGTATTTTTCATTTTGTTAATCAAATCACCTTTAATTATTTTGTTAAAAACAATAAAAGAATGGGAAAAAAATTGAGCTTGTTTCAGTCCCTACAACTTTAGTACCTATTGTCTATGCATTTGTAGATCTCCAACAACAACCGTTGTATCCCAACCGAAATAAGATCGTCTTCGGTTAATCGATGGTTGCAATAGGAGAGAGAAAGATATATTAAATAAAATAATAATATTTTAAAATAACAATATTTTATTTAGTGTCTCAATCTCTCCCCTATTGAAACTCTCAAGTACCGGAGAGGGTCTGAATCCATCCCAACCTAGGCCACATCACAAATTTCTCAAAATTCCATGACTCAACCACCTATAAGAACTAGTAAACCCACCAAAACACCTATATACTAAAAGACTAAGTCCACAATTATTCTTCTTACACCAACATCAATGTTTATTAGATATATAGTTAGTTAGAAGTTAGGGAGATAATTAGTTGGTAGTTACAAGTGAGTTTGTTATTGTTATATGCCTATAAATAGGCTTCATGTATTCCATTTAGAAACAACTCTTATCATTTTGTATCAATTCACTTTGATGAATATTAGAGTCTCTTAATCCTTTCTCCCTTATCTTCCATGGATGCCATATTCTTCAATATGGAATATGAGACTCTAATATTCATCAAAGTGAATTGATACAAAATATTATGAGAGAGAGAATATGGCATCCATCAAAGTGATGCCATATTGAAGAATATGGCATCCATGGAAGGTAAGAGAGAAAATATTATGAGACTCTAATATTCATCAAAGTGAATTGATACAAAATGATAAGAGTTGTTTCTAAATGGAATACATGAAGTCTATTTATAGGCATATAACAATAACAAACTCACTTATAACTACCAACTATCTAACAAACTCACTTGTAACTACTAACTAACTATCTCCCTAACTTCTAACTAACTATATATCTAATAGTCCCCCGCAAGCTAGAAGTTATTCACAACACTTCTAGCTTGACATGAACAATAGAGAGATACATCAAACCAAAATAAAATTACAATGATTCATAACTAATCAACTACTGTGAGCCTTGAACTTTTAAACTCCAAATTTGACAACAACCAAGGGCCTAAATGAATTCACAACTGGGGTCGATCTTGCAACAAACTTGCACTGATATTTCATGAGCATTTTCAGCATGCTCTCTTTATTAATCACTTGATTCCTTGGCAAATCCCTTGAGAGTTATGTTGTATGCAAGCAAGGAGTGGTACACATGCGAAACATTATACTCCACATTGATTTGCTCATTAATTGTAGCTTCAAATTCATCTTGATTATTCTTATGAGCAAAGAAACATTAGGTGCAATAGGAATCGCAAGAACATCATTCTTGACTTCTTGAAAGCAGTACACTAGTAACATGCCACTAGAAATCATAACAACACCAACAACACTGAAATTAGGATCAAGCCAACCACCAAAAGTAGTTAATATATATTCATGCATATACTTCCTTCTCAAACCAAGGATAAAGTCACCCATTATCATCACTGGCAGAACCTTTGATGACTTGAACATGATAAAAATCCCTTTGTTAAGCCATGTGAACCCATGAGTGCAGCAGAAAATTTTCGTTACGGAAACAAAAACAGAAACTGGATCAAGAATCGATCCAAGAAGAGACATCAATTTCAGAAAATTGAAATCGCAAAGAGAAAAGGAATATCACGATCCAAAATGAAATCAGAACTCCGCTTCAGATCACAATCATTGGGAATCAGAATGAAAGGAGGACAATGAAGCGGAATGCAATACGGCGATGTGAAAGAACGCCAAAATGCGATGTGTGGAAATGCGGAACACACAACGGAGAAATTGAAATCGAAACTCAAGAAATGGGAAGTCGAAATCAAGAAAGTGAAGGTTGAAGTCACAAATCAACCGAGAAGATGAAAATGCAAATCAGGAAATAAAATTGCAAATCGCACATGAGGAAATGGAGTTGCAAATCGCGGAATCAAAAAATGATAAAGTAATGCGATGCAACAACACTGATCCAGAAGAATGACGAACGCGAAATTAAATCGCGAAACAGAATCGCACGAGAAGAGTTCGTGAAGAAGATGAAGAATAGAATCAAAATGTATTCAAGAATTAAAAAAACAAATAGGAAAAAGAAAACGATCCAAAAATGAAATCGTAAAGTAATCTTGAAGCGATTAAATGTGAAATCGAACCAAGATTAAGATGAACGATTTTGAATCAAGATCAAGGAAGAAGAGATATTGCAAAATCAGAATCAAAAAGAAGAAATTGTGATGTGATGATCATGAAATCAGAATCACAACCGGAAAAATCGGAAAAGCGATATCAAATTCAAGAACAAAACATAGAACATGAAGCAAAAAGAAACCAACGCGGATAAGAAAGGTAGAAAAGGAAATGAATGAGAAGAGAACTAATAAAACGAAAAAGAACCTGCGGCGGAATTCAGATTCAAGGTGGATACCATGTTTGCTTTGATACCATATTGAAGAATATGGCATCCATGGAAGGTAAGAGAGAAAATATTATGAGACTCTAATATTCATCAAAGTGAATTGATACAAAATGATAAGAGTTGTTTCTAAATGGAATACATGAAGCCTATTTATAGGCATATAACAATAACAAACTCACTTATAACTACCAACTATCTAACAGACTCACTTGTAACTACCAACTAACTATCTCCCTAACTTCTAACTAACTATATATCTAATAATGTTGCGTACCATATCTTTACTAACCCGATTGACTCATAAACCTCATTTATATCATCAAGATGTTAAATTCCAAGAATGATATCAAGCAATGAATAAGGAAAACAAAGCCTTGGAATCCAACTACACTTGGCCACTTGCTCATCCACCATCAAACAAACATTGCATTGGATATAGATAGGTAGGTTTGTAAGATTAAACATAAACCTAACTGTTCAATTGACCAATTCAAGGCACACTTACCTAGCAACTTGGATAGGTTTTTCTGTCACACTTTCCTGTAGTAAATTTGTTGCATCTCACTGGATTGGGGGAGTTTCCTTGATGCAAGACGATCTACTACATGCCTCTGCACGTTTTTGGGTGATGCTCTAGTTTTCTCACTCACTTTGTACTTATGTGATGTTATGTAATATATGTGAAACTTGTATCTGCTGTGCAGTAAATAATAATGTAATTTGGAGATAAATTTGTTTTGCTTGTCATTGTCATGTAGCTCAATGATAAGGAGGTAAAAGCACAAGCAGATAAACACAGTAGAAACAGGTTCCAATGATATATGTATAATCATTACTTACATCCTCATTGGCTATGGGGCCAACTATGAATTCCCTTGACCAATCAATATTATTAGCACAAAAGGTGATGTTAAACATCTTGGCAGATAATAATGCTCCACTCAAATTTCGCACCCTTCAATATACAATATAATACCCCACAGACACAGTTCAGCTTCAAATAATGTGCAAAAACCAACACAATAGTTAAAACAAGTCAGAATCCACTAAATCCAGTATCCCTTTCCAGCCTCCCAGTGATTTGATTTGAGCTTGTGACTAATGATTGACGTTTTAACAAACAAAAAACACATGATGAAATATAACACATCTTTAGGAATTCAACATGATGACAAGTAGATAGCTCAGTCAGTGAGCTGAAGAATATCGAAGGAGCGCAAGCAGAAGTTCCAGAGTTCAAAATGGTACATACATGGTAAGGTGTTTATCTAACATGCATCATTCCAACTATATAGTTCGTACCTCTCATAAGAGAATAAAAAATGCTTGTGACAAACAAATAAAAAGAATCCATCCTATGCTAACTTATATAAATATTAAAATACCATGATACTTGACACATGACACATGACAATTGCCAACAACACTTCATTATCTTAGGCCTAAAACTTCACCACTACCATCATCACATGTATATATATTCCACACTTCTCAAAAGTAACTGACTCAAGAATAAATCCAATGAATGTATTGAGTTTACAAGGGATAAAGAAAAAAAAGGGTTGGTTTGTGAACAAACCTATTCTCAATACCCAACTATATAAAATTTTCTCTTTTAAGAAATTCTTCATTCCAGCTTTCTCTCCTGTCTGTTGAAGCAGAAAAAGGTAGAGACAAAAGGGAAGGAAAAAAAACCACCAGAATGCTAACCAGCAAGAATTGTTAGGCTATTCTTTTTATAGCTGCATTGAATGAGACATGTACTGCAAGAAATTTTCAGCAATCAACAGCTGGTGGACCACAATATCCATATACACCAAGAAGGACACATTTCAACGACCCGGTTTCGCACGTTTCATTCCACTGGAATTGAATGGGGACACACTACCACTTGGTCCTGGACTCTCTTCTCTGAAATTTGAATTCAGCAAGGCTAATTCGCGCAACTGCTGCCTCTTAATATAGTCTTGTGATTCATCCTGCTTATCAAACATTCACATCCAAGGAAAAATATGAAAAAACTTTCACCACTGATATGAATCAGCAAATTGGTCAGGTTATGGTAAATTTTCCTGTTCTTGTTTTCAATTAATAAAATTGATGCGCTAAGGAAGATATTGATTTTCAAGCTTAGAACTAGTGAAATGAATAATTTGCACCCGTGTTTTAAGATTTTTCAGAGTATACGGCACTGTTTAATATTTTTGAGTGATTTTGACAGAGTATTTTAAAAAAGAAGGTACATGTAAGTAATAAATTTCCTAACAGAATCTTAATAAGTCAATCATCATGGAATTGAATCCTGCAAAATGCAAAATACTTTATAAAATAAAATGCAAGTAGAAATTTTCTGATCAACTGCTAAGAAATAGTCCAAAACTGGAAAAGTACGTCACACATGACACAAACACATATGATACAGCTCAATACGAATCTAGGGAATTCAATACCTTGATTTTTTTTAAATTAAAATGATTGTATCAATATCCCCCAGTACTTCTTTCTTCTCCTCTTACAAGCTGCTATTGCTTCACACAACTCTTTTGTGACATATATAAGGGAAAGAATATATTATGCTGTGGGCACAATATGTAACTACACTTTTTTTTAATGATAGCAAGTATCATATTTTGTGAATTGTGATCATCATTCGTTGTTACGGTTATGCATTAAAGAGAAACGACCAATGTGTTGTTACAAATGATGAGCGTTCTGCGTGTGTGCGAGCGGTGTATCAAATGTATCAAGGCCGTTTCGTAATTGTGTGTGTGCGCGCGCGCTAAATGTATCAAGACTGTTTTGTATCTTGAATTTTATGAATTCAGTACCACAACGTCATAAGTATTTAGGCTTCAATATCATGTTATCTAGTAGCCTAATTTGTTCAAATAAGTAAATGATGGCATATTGAAAAAACTAACAATCCAAGTACACTAAAGATAAATTGCATCTTTATGTTCTCTGTTAGAAAAAGTGAAGTGGAAAAGCAGCCAATTCACCATGCATAGCTGAGAAAGATATAGGGTGAATGAACATACCACAGGTTTGAGCAGTTCTTCTATGATTTCCTGAGCTTGTCTGAGCCTCATGTCAACAATATTAGCAGGCAAATCTGCCTCGATCAAAATGTGTAGAGGTTCATTGAGATGCTCATAGCCTGGTCTTCCTCGCAATTTTTCTTCCTAAAGTTTGAAAAATTCATAATAATCTCAGTTTATATAAGTATGCTCAAGTATACACATCAATCATGACATGTACCATATCTTTTAGGCATTTTGAAATACAAGACCTGGAAAGTTGTGTTTGTTTTCAATACCTTGTCTGGATCTTTGATTGATCCTTTTCCTCTAATAAATACGCGGCAACCAGTAGTAGCTTCTACCCGTTTCAAAGAATTGCCTCTAGGTCCCAAAAGTCTTCCAACAAAATTGAACTAATGCAATAAGAAGCAACATATTTCTATTACTTATAGTTGATCAAGCTTTCAGTTCCAAAAAGGAAGAAATATAGGTGTCTAATTGAATCATCAAATTTGACTTCCCATAACTGGAATTTGTATAGAATCTTACATTGGGGAATGTATCAACTGGAATTTCCAAGCGCAATATTCTCTTAACAGTGAATGAACTCGGACTTGCAGGTGCACCTTGCCAATCCATTGTCATTCCAGGGGGTCCACTAAATCTCTGCATTTTTCAAGTAATGTTAATGGATAGAAGTTAAAAGTAACTAGGGTAAACAATAAGAACAAATGATAAAGCCTTTTGTTTGAAATGAAAATCAACAAGCAACCAGCATTCTCAATCCAACGAACCAACAAATAAGAAAACATTAATAGCTTGAAATGGATGAGAGAGGCAAACAAATCAACATGCGGAACGATACTGCAAGAGGCAAATACCAGACTTCTTTGTAAGCTATAGAGTTAACTACTTTACTTTTCATGGTTAATAATGTGACCACTCAGATTATGTGTTCCTTATCCTGGCTTTTGTTATTTATGCACTGGATGCACTCGTTGTCTTCATAAAGTTGTTAGAAGTATAAAATTATCGTGGAAACGCAAGACTCAATTCCTTAGTAGAGTGAGTTTTTGTATTAAGCATCCTTCATTTGGAATGCTGTACAATTACTATTACTACTACTGATTTTTTGCAGGACTGCGGGCCCCACGAAGCTCTATATCTCCTGAACCGCGTTACGCATTACTCTCACTTTGAGACAAGAAGACCTTTTAATAATGTAGGGTTCACCAGCGAAATATCTGTGGGTAAGCTTTTTGGTATCTCAGATTCTCAGGTGAATGTTGGAGGATTTGCTATTTTGTCATTTTAGAGGTTTGGGAGATTTAAGGAGGGAAAGGGTCTTTGGCAATGTGTGTTGCCTTTGCTGTTATTTGGTGCCTATAGCTGCAGAGGAATACTAAATTTTCATGGCCAATTAGCATTGGAAATATAGTTAGTTAGAGATTAGTAGCTAGCTACTAGCTAGTTACTAGTTTGCTAATCCATATAAAATATAAATAGACTTGATCTAGTCACTTGTAATCACGTTTCTCATTTCAATATCTTTCTATTTTCAGATTTGTGTATTTTTTCACTTCTATGGCTTCTGCCATGTTTTGTAGCATGTGGCATCCACCCTGAAAAATTTCTACTGCTTTGTACATATTTTTCCTTTTCTCTACATTTTCTTTTCCATTTTCTTTCCCAAGAAAATCCAAAGATTTCGATCTGATTCGACTCTCTCTTGGACTCTCATTTTTCATTTCTTCGGATCTCTCTCTCTCTCTCTCTCAACCAAATTGATTTTTGTTTGTCTCATTGATATCAGTTTTTTTATCCCTTGTCTTGCAAGTGGATTACCTGTCTCATTTGCATCAGACTCTCTAAATTTCTGGCCATATTTGGAAAAAAAAATTAAGATTACTCAAGGTCTTTATATGAACTTTTCAAAAAAAAAAGTCTTGATATGAAAGATTGTTAGGGTTTTACCACGTCGTTTATCAGAGTTTTCCATCAGAAATTTGGATCATAATATGATATATCGAATCCTACATTTTTCATGCAGTTCAATTCTTACTGATCTAGTCCTTCATTTTCAAACTCAATTCTGCGTTTGCTCTTAAGCACTTGGGCGATTTAGACTATTCCTTAGGCATTGAAGTGAATATGCTACCAATGGTTCACTCTTGTTGTCCCAATCCAAATACATTCGAGATCTCTTGAGCTATGTTTGGGAGTTTTGGGGGGAGGGAGGGCTTTGGGAAAAGAAAGAAGAAAGGGAAGAATGAGAGCATAGGATGCATTATAAAAATTCTTCAACGGTTGAGATTTAATACTAGTTGATTCAATCTTAACCACTCATAGCATTTTACACAATATCCTACGGTTAATTTTAGTGGTTCACCGGTGAGGGATTTGATTTGCTCCCTCACCCTAGAAACATCCTACTCTCAATATTAAGAACATATTAATCACAAAATCCCCTTTCACCTCTCTACTAATACATTCTCTCAAAGTCTCTTTCTCTCTCCTCCCCCAAAGCCCTTCCCTTCCCTCCTAACTCCCAAACGGAACCTTGGAGAAAGCTGGAATGTTTGAAGTAAAGGGCATCTCCACACCCTTGTCTGGTGGTGTGAAATTATCTAGATTTGGTGCTGACTGCTGACTACATGGAGACCTGCTCTTTACATATCGATAGTTGGTACATTGCAGATCGCAGTACATCAGAGTTATTAGCCAAGAAATTGAATACAGTGTCAACCAGGTTTGCCAATTAAAGGCACAACATTTGGCTACTCACTGGCAGGCAGTTCAGAGGATATTAAGGTACCTCAAGGTCACAATTGACAATGATCTGTTGCTTCAGCCTGCATTTCCTGCACAGCCTTAGAGCTTGACTGCATACTACGACGCTCATTGGGCATCAGATGTTGATGACAGAAGGTCAACATCAGGTTCTGGTATTTTCTGGGCCCTACTTTGATTTCTTGGGGTCCAAGAAACAGACATCGGTGGCCTTACGAGATTCTATGTATTCAGTCCCCATGGCATGAAATGCAGGTTTCTTGCCTTATACCAGTTATTTACTGTAATAATCAAAGCACTGTAGCTTTGAGCTACAATCATGTACTGCATACTTACACAAAAAATATGGAATTGAACATTTTCTTTGTCATAGAAAAGGTATTGGATCACTCTCTAGTTGTTACCCACATACCTGCTCAATATCAGATTACAGACATTCTCACCAAGTCATTATCCAATCGGGTTCTGCACTGAACAAACTCAGGGTGTGCAGCAGTTACCTTTCACCGAGTTTGTAGGAGGAATGCTAGAGTACTATTGTATAGGCCTTGTTATATGTTGTACGTGCCTACATTGTATGGAGTTAGTAACAGCTGATCCCAACTTTCACTTGTAAGTTATAACTAACTCAGTTAGCTATCACTTATAACTAACTCAGTTATATGCAATCAGTTACAAAGACAAAATTACAATTGCATATTTTAGATCAGTTTACAGTTTCCTCATTGTCTCTCTATTTCTAGATCTGAAACCGATATTAGATTCTTACAATTGCACAGTTTGGCCTGAAATCACCGAAGATAATTAACAACAGAGTATCCAGTCTCTGCATGTGCATTCATCTTCTGGACAGGCCCCTATCTCGATACTCTCGTTCAGTTTCCGACGGCAGTTGATCATCATCGCATCAAAAAACAAAGGAAGAGAAGGTGATAAGGATTTATGGACCTACGGGCTTTGGCAGGATCTGTTATCGACGGGATTTCGCATAAACACCGCAATGATGGATCTGCCGTCTGCAACACTGTGAAGCCTTGATGTTGGATTTGTGAAGTACCTGTGAAGACTTTTTGAAACTGCAAGGCGCAAGGTCTAGATGTTGGATCTACAAAGCCTTCCTTAAATGATGGAAATGAAACACCAAATCATCTGGTTGACATATTTCAGTTCACCCTTTTGAAGACAGTTTTGGGTTTCATGACTTGCTTCTTTGTATTGTTGTTATGGTTTTTAAGTGGTTAAACCTAGAGTTGTGGTTTCTATTTAATGGCTAAGTTTTTGCCTTATGGCTTTGATGTTTACGGCTTCTGCTAAGTAGTTAAGTATAGATTATTGCTTCTGTTTGAGTGGATAAGCTCTTCCAAGTTTCAACATTGTTCTTTGGAGGCCAATTGAGACCAATCTGAGTGGTGTTTATAATGATGTATTGTAATGCTCATCCCAAGTTTGAAGTGCTAGCACTTCCAGTTTATGAGGGGATATTAGAGATATAGTTAGTTAGAGATTAGTAGTTAGTGACTAGTAAATAACTAGATTGCTAATGACTATGAATAGGCTTGATCTAAGCACTTGTAATCACCTTTCTCATTTCAAATTTCAATATCATTCTATTCTTTAGATTTACGTATTTTCTCTCTTCTATGGCTTCTGCCATGCTTTCGCTACACTCCATGTTCAAGAATGGAAATGCTAAGCGAGATCTTTACTTAAATGAAATGTTTTCTTTGGCCTTTTCTTGGTCTCTTTCAGGAGTATAACACGTCTGTCATGAACCACTCATCCCAAAAGCTTAAGTTGTCACATAAATGCACATGAATGGTTTTATATCTAATATTATTCTCTACACTTCTACTCTGCTTTAACCAAATCTTGACTTTTATCAAAGTAACATTACAGATTTGTGCCAGTCAAGAAAATATTTTATTGTGATATATTTAAGATTCCTCATAAATGTATCGGATTTCAACATTCAATAATGTCCTTTCTTCTCTCATCTAACATTCATTGACTTTCAAGATTTTCCACTAATTCAAACATATGTAAATGTTAGAATATCCGAAAAACATCTCTTCAATCTCTATAATAAGGCATGCTTTAATATTTTATCATCTCTAAGGATTAGTTTTTGTATGTATTTTTATATCATGATTTATCGCCTCATTTTAAAGGACTAAGAATCTAGTATTAGTATAAATAAGGGTTATTGTTTTCCCTTTTGGAATAACATCCAACATATCATTCATATCAATGTCACTATCAATATAACTTCATCATTATGAGTGCTTCTTTTTCTCCCTTTATACCTAAAAGACTAACCCTTTAACTTCAACACGGCAACAAGGCGGTATTATCGTACACGACTTGTCTTGCGAGTTGCGACAATTCTACTACCAAGTTTCCTAAATTCAGGAACACTATTGTGACAATGCCACCATCTCCGTGATTCCTTTCTTCTCAACGGCCTTGCAACATTTTTGCCACCTTTTTCTCGCCCAGGTTCTCTTAATTAGCGGCTTTTTCTGTTTGTTGCTTTTAAGCAGGTTGTTGTATAACCAGGTTTCTATCCTAGCTTACGTATCGATTTTGTTTGATTTCGTATCGAATCGGGATACGAAACGTATGAAACGTAAGATACTGATAAGGTGGGGCTGCAGGTTGGCAATCCAGCAAAACGGTTTAAAAGCTCCTTTAGTATGTTGCCTTTTGTAGTAACGTCCAAAAACCGTTCATATCAATATCACTTGGATTTGGGGCACGCAACCCCACAAACTTAACGTGTTGTACCACTACAATGAAGGTCAATAAAGTGGCCCAATAATAGACCGTAAGGGTGACGCAATTAAGGTGAATTTTCCAAAAACCCCTCACACTCATGCCCAACGGTCTTAGAGTATCGGTGATGCAAGCATCCCAACAACAGATCTAATAAGATAGACTCTGATAACTTAACCCCACAAATTTTGTTTGAAAGGTGAGGTTTAAGCAAACCATATATAAGCACTACAAAGGCTTTATCTCTAAGCAATGAGGTACTTAACCCACCCCCTCAACCTAGCACACTTAAGGTGTTGTACCACTATGCTAAACATAGATGAGGTGGTCCAATAACCGAACTCGGGTCATGAGTTGAATGCTTCTCACATCACTATCCACCCTTAGGATAGATGATGAAATTTTAAAAATGTCCACTTTAGGCATTAGACAAGCATTATAAATGCATTTGTAACAGCTGCTATGTCATAGAAAAACAAAAATATGCATATAAACATACAAACAGTATACTCAAATTATATAATATAATTAATTTGAAACCAGTCACCTCCTGCTGAAGATTATTATTCCAAGCACCCAATCCTGTCCCAGAGACATTTGCCATGAGGTTTGAAGAAGCCATAGGACTAGGGCTTCTATGCCGCAGTCTATCAAAGTCACCAAAGCCTTGGTTGGACAACATTCCAGAAACTCTTAATATTTCTGCATATGTAACATTGTAATGAGAAACCAATGCACACTGTTGAAAATCATAGAAAATTAATGGGGAGGCAAGTTATTAATAAAACGGAGCAACAAAGAGAGATTGAGTAACAGATTATACCAAAAACCAGATACATTGTCATCTCATCTCCAAATACTTCAAATCAGACATTTTTAATTTCTTTCTTATACTGAGAACAACTTCAAGTTCATGCTTTTAATAATTATGATTTTCTTTTAGTCAGAGAGAGAAATCACAATATCTGTTCAAACTAACCCCAACAATAGATACCATACAAGACTCTAAAACACAAAAGCCAACATCTCCCAACTCCAAGCTTGGGTGTGAGTGGTTAACGCACTCCATTTGAAAGGACGGGCTCGGCTAGTCTTGGAGTTCGATCCCCAAGGATAGAACAAATTGGAGCCAGACAATACTTACCTCCCAGCCGAACTCCGGATTAGTCGGGGTCTTTTTCCCCTGGACACTAGAGCAGGGTCAAACTCCCAATCAAATTTACCACTGCTTGCATAGAATTGAGACCATCAAGGTACATTTCATCCAATGTTCAAACAACATCAAAAGGGGAATAATTTTTTTAAATTTACTTTCCATTTCCCCACCTAAAGAATATCACTATCAAGTGAAGTGAGAGGGGAATGATGCCACCACAATGAAGGATAGCATGATCATCAGCATATAAGCTATTGACAGAGATAAAAGCTTTGTAACACGATCTGGTCACAAAATCAAGCATGCTACCATAGACAACAAGTTGAGAAATAAAAATTAAAAATAAAAAAATAGATCCAGAAACAAGAAGATACCTTGATTTAAGAGGCGGCTGCAATTAGGAAGCACTTGCAAAAAGGGTCCTAGCTTTTGATGTTCTGCCAGCAACTCTGATAGATACTGACTGCAAACAAAAAAATAAAAACAACCCTTTTCAATTCTGAATCAAAAGTTTATAAATTTATTCAAACCAACCAAATCAAACAAACAGAACTAAATTAAAAAGCTTGAACCTTTTTATCTCAATTTTGATCTTAAAAAACATCATTAAAAATTAAGCAGCAAAACCACTCACCTGTCCACTTCAGTTGTGCTTCTAATCTGAGGAGAAGCTGCTCTAGCTGGTGAAAAGTTGGGATTATACAATCCTGACATGACTGATTCTCTTCCTTTTTAGTCTTCCTTCAGGATTGGAAGAAAAATCAACCTCAAAAATTAAAAAAAAAAAGTTTGAAAAAGAGGGTTTAGTTGGTGCAGTTCTTGCAGAAGAAAAAGGAGAAACAGAAACAGACCACCATCAATAAAGGGAGTTTGTAATAATAAGGAGAAATACACAAAAAGGGTAGACACTTCTCTGAATTTTACAGAAAGGAAGACAACAAATAATTATATTTTTGTTTTCTTCAATTTTTTTCTCTCTCTATATACTACTACTAGTCTTGATAGTTTCCCTTTTTGCTTTTTTTTACAAAAAATATATATTTTCCTTTCTTGAAAAAATAATAATATTTTCCTTGTCCACAGACTGCGTTGAGTTGTAATAAATAATAAATAATAAACAATAAAATAGTAAAAAGAAAAGTGGAAGACAGTATTGAAATGGAATGGATCTATATAAGGAAACATGAGTGTACTGCAAAAGTTAAAGTAAAATATATATTTTGTTGTTGGCAGTTAAAAAATAAAAAAACTCATATTTGTTTTTGTTAAGGAAATGAAATAGTTACCAAGAGCACTTGAATAAGACGGTAGGGTCTTTTTTAGTTCAACCAATGATTTAGGTATACAATGCAACAGTGTTAAATTTATTGAGGAAAATTTTTACCCTTATGATTCTATCCGACTCGAGGAACTAATCTCTGTCACGGAATTATATTTGGTTATATGAACAGTAAATGAAGTGGTTAAGTAGTAAAGTAGATGGGAGAACGTAAAGGGTAGAAAAGAGATAGTAGTAAGTAGTAGTACCCTACAAGAAGAAGAAGAAGAAGAAGAAGAGGAGGAGGAGGTGGAGACGCGTGTTGGGCATGCAGAGAATCAAAGGTTGTAATCTAATGAAATCATATATGTGTTGTGTATGAAATGAGAACGGAAATGGGGAACCAACGATAATGATGTCTCTTTGCCAACGCAGTCTTAGCTGGACCGTTCCGTCATTGCATTTGCATATCAAACGGTAAATAAAATTTCAATAAACTAATAACATTGCCACCTTAAAGTATCAATTACAAATGTATTACATTTTTTAATCAAAAAAAAAGAAATGTATTAAATTTGGTAAATTATTTATTCATTATTTTTGTCAAAAAAAATTATTTATTCTTTATTAATATAAAGAGTTATCATATACTACGGTATAAAGATGACGAATCAGGTGAGAATACTTAGTTATTATGAAAAATTATAACATTAAATTATAACTGTTTGTTAGAATAAAATTAATGATTCGAATTACATTATTAATTACAAAATCTCATATAATTGTTTCATTTTTAATTAGAGATCATAGAAAATCTTGTAATTAATAATGTAGTCTAAATCGTTGATTTTAATTTGACTATTATAATTTAATGTTCACATTTCTCAGAATTACCAAGTGTTCTCATCCGAGTTCTCCCCCTACTACTACTACTATATATCATAATTAATGAATTCGTTTTAAACGTCTATATATATATATATATATTGTTGTAAAAAAAATTTACACCATCAATCAATTAAAAACAATGATATGAGTGACTTTTAAGGTAGTTAGAATAAAATTAAATATTCTGTATAGCGTGTCATTTGGTGATTGACTAACGTTATATAAATATAAATTAAATATGTTGCCTCCAATTACAAGAGTAAATTCAGTGGCAAAGTTAGCATAGATTTTAGTATGTGGCCATATATAAAGGAAAAAATATAAATTTGAAAATAACAATTAAATTTAATTAAAAAGTAAAATAATTCACAATGTTTTTTATTTATACAAAATACAAATTAAAGCACCAACAAAGAAAAAATAACAAAGTGGCACTAATGACCATTTTACAATAGTCTCCAAAGGAATTTGATTGAACTCAACACATTGAGGATACAAGGCTAGGTTATTACCACTGAGCTAGCACCTCAAGTGAATGCTTCAAATAAACAAATTCATCTTTAGGTGATATTGCACTAAATAGATTACCAATGTCCTTGTTTTTGAAGCAATAACAACTATGCTATTTGCATTAAACTCATCATCGATTTGATTATTTGAGTCTCGTCTTGACCAGTGATTGATACAGAAAGTTTTACTAGTGGGGGCAAAAAGTAACTTATAATATTTTCTCAAAAAAAATATTGTAAATTCTTTAAAAAAAACATAATTTCATTATAGAAAAATTCTATAATGCCTAAATTTCAACAAATTGCATGCTAAAAATGAAAAATTAGTACCAAATTATTATTTTTATTTATCTCTTGTGAATTTCTACACATAATTTTAAAAAATATCTTACAGAAGCAACTTTTATTTTTTTATGGCGGCAAAATAAATTTGTTATATATTTTTTTAAACCAAAATAATTTTTCAAGTAGGGGCAAGTGCCCCCAATTACATGTACCTAGATCCGTCACTGGAGTGATCTTGACGATTTGCATTACTGAAAAAGTTCTCTCTATAGTTGTTGTAGCGACTAAAAGTTTCAAAGCAAAAAAAAAAATCAATATATCAATGAAAAGGTTAATTTTTGATTTTCTTGGTTCGCCTAATTTTTGACAACTTAGACTTTGTTTGGTAAAAAATAGTGGATAACGAATAGCTGATAAATTAGCTGATAATGAGTGATGTATTTAGTAAAACTAGTAGTTAAACTATCTGATAAATAAAGAATGACATAAAACGAATTGTTTAATTCATGCTTAAATTTCTTTAATCAATGTAAAATATTACAAAATATTTACAAATTATTATTATAAATTCACGATAATTAAAATAATATTAATGATAAAATATTTATAAATTATTATTATTATTGCTATAAACTCAATATAAAAGTATTGTGATTGGTCGAATACCTAGAGAGGAGCTTTGTCCAAGAAGAGAAATCCGGAAGCAGGTACGCCGAAGGTAGAAACAAAGGTTGCGAAAGTGATTGAAAAATTAGGGATTCAAAATTGCTTGGTTTATTTTGATAAGGATAGAGAGGAAACTTGAGGAAAATAATAAGGGTTTAAATGACATAAAAAGTGAGGGCTATCCGCTCAAACACTATTTAATGTAGCATTTGAAAAAACGTTAAGCGCTACCCAAAAAGCTAAACGCTAGTTGATGAGATCTAACATGATCTCTCAGGTTAAGGATACTGAAAATTGGTAAACCAACAATTCCTCACATTGAATTCAAAAGGAAGATGAACACAATTCAACAACACATAAGGAAAAGACACAAACACTTATATGAAGGAGAAGAAAGATCAAAGATGGAAAAGATAGCTAGAAATGGAAATGGAGAAGATAGCTAGAAATGGAAATGGAGAAGAAAGTCCATCACTTATTCCTTTGGAAGATGATAAGGATAACACTATCCTTGAGCTCTCCTAACCTCAAGGTTTTCATCTCAAGAAGCTTTGGAGAATCCATGACGAACCTTCATCAACACTAGCAACTAGCCTCACACCACTCTTAGGTATTAGGGCAGTCTATTGCTCAAAGTGTAATAGTGAATTTCATTCATCAAGTTCTAACATCTACAAGGAAGTAAAAATTATTTATATGTTGAACTATTAGATCCTAGGTCCAACATACATTCCACTAAAAGGAAATGAAACAAGGCCCATGACCACATCAAAGTAACTAAAAGTCATAACCTTCTAAATGGCCAACGAGCCATATCCTAAATTTATTTAAAAGCAAATACAAAGAAATAGGGAACACTAGAGTTTGAGTATTCTAGAAATTCCCTAAGGTATCATTGGTCACCTTTAGTGTGTCCTTGTCAATTATCAAGGTGGACACACTAAAGTATATTCCCTTTAAGTGTTGAATCTATTTTTGGTCTTTTGAGTATTTATCTTTTTGACTTTCATCCAAACTCCATGATTAGCTAGGTTAGGCATGCATGTGAGCTAACATCACTAGTGCATATTAAACACATGCACTCATCATCCGCTAGTCAAATCTACTAGTTAAAATTGTTATCTCCTAACTGATGAGACTTGCCAAATTGAACCTTAGAAAGTGTTGTTATGTTTTGGAAATTTTGATGTTAATATACATCGAACATGTAACTTTTGAAAAAAGTAAGCAATACGAAATTCTTATTTTAGTATAATAATAGTTTATGAGTCATACTTACTTTGGCTAATAATAGATTGATGTGCTTATTGTTATTCTTTTATCTCCTTGGACTATTAAATTTGTTGGGATGGATAAAACTTACATTTTTTGTTGGTACTGCCTATTGTCTACCAAATGACGTATGATACGGAAAGTTGTCTAGTAATTTAAAGACACATTTATCAAGTATTTACACCGTTGCAAATCAAAATGGAAAGAGAGTATAGTTGTTTTGACATTTTTGTGTGTCCCTAAATATACGACCCTTTACAAATACTTAGATATATTTATTTCTTATTCATGCTACTAATTGTCTTGATATATGAAAAGTTAACATTGAATATTTCAATACACAAATTTAATCATACACAAATTATATGCATTTGTTACGTTACCAAGTTTTCTTAATATGTGTTAAAAGTGCAATAGGGGCTTATATCAAGAGACGAACATACTTATAATTGGTATTCAAAATTGCAACACCTTTCCAATCGTATACTCCCAAATTTAATGTACCATTGAAGAGTTAAAGGGTGTGACTAGTTAGCTCTTAACCCAATGATGTTCCTTGATGATTGTTGGTATTCTCCTCATAGGGAGATATTAAGTGTGTTTAGGGTGAGAAAGGTACTATTTTTTTTCTATAAGCAAACGATTGTATTAATGTGAGTACAAGGGGTATTCTAACCCGTATAATTACCCTGAGACCTCGTTAAAACCCTCCTGAGTCAAAACTCTGTGGGAAAAAGACCCAAGAAGGAAAAAGAGTACCCCAAGAAAAACAAAGCAACAAAATCAATTACACAGGAGACCAAAAACACAACAACAACAACAACAACAACAACAACAACAACAAAAAGCTAGGAAACCCCGCAAAACCAAAGCTCAAAGCTAAGAAACAACAACAGCTGACAGTTGAACAATAGTCGTCACAGCGAGCAACACTGCAACTACAGACAGCAGAACAGCAAATAACAGCACAACAAACAACACAATCACCGACAGCAAACAACAGAACAATAACCAGCACAAACCAACAACAGCAAACAACAGAACAACAAACAACAGACAGTAGCAGCCACCATACACACCAAACAGCCAACAATAATAGCAATGTTGCGGCACCAACAAATACCAACTCAGCCACCCAAAACACAACAGCAGCTCAACAGCAAGACACCAAGACAACCTCTAAAACAACCTTACAAAGCCCATTACCAAGCAAATCAGAAACTGTTAATACAAAAAAGAGTGTTATTCCACCATAACGATAAAGAATAACTAGGCTCTCTTCCTAACCCATACACAAACCAACTCCAAGAAAGACATTTAATGTTGGATGAGGTAAATATAATTACCTTTGTAAGTGCTTAAAGAATCTGAAGGTCTTCCCTATTGGGAAAAACCCAAGTTCCCCATCGACTAATGATAAGGTCTCAAAAGAGCATATAATGAAGAGACATGACTCACCTTAAAAACCAATTTTGTGAGGTTGAGTCCCAATCCACATTCTAATATGGTATCAGAGCCTATCCTAGATCTGTCGGGCCACCTACCATTATCCACGCTCCAACCCCAATAGTGCTAGGCGTGAAAGGGTGTATTGAGAAAAACCCAAGTCTCACATCAACTTGTGATACTGTCTCAAAAAAGCATATAATAAATAGGCATCCTTCATTCTTAAGATTGAGTTAGACTCAATCCACATTTTTAAGATTCCCTATCACATTGAGTTCGTTTCATATTTTTCAATTCAGTCAAACTACAAGAAGTCTTTTGGGATAAAGCTAGCTAGCATCTAATTAAATGTGATTGATAGGCCTTCTTAAATTGTGAATTGATTTTCTTTTAATTAAGTTACTTCTTTCGATTATTGTCATCAATAATATAGGATTGCTAATGCTTCATAAGATAGCGACGGTTAGTTAAATTTGACTTTCCATAGCATAGCATTAGCTCCTACCTATACCAATAATGTTAGTTAGAGCTCCTCCTATGTATTCATTGTTAATGTGGCCTTTGAAAATATTATCAATCCTTATTTCTTTCCACATTTTTCTTAAAAGAAAAATACAAGTACTATTTTCCTAAAATTAACTGGAGGCAAAAAAAAACAAGAGGTGAGGCATGTGTCTTAATTTCTGAATATATATCTGAATAAAAACAGAAGGTGCTAGCTAGGTAGGGAGGATGGTGGTGGGGGAAAATGGTTTGTCTTGTAAACAAACGATAGAACAGTACACGACCACAACAAGACAGTGCAGAGTGGGCCATTTGTTTAATTCAATGCTTCACTTGCTTCTGACTCGGTTGGCCTTATGAGAAGAATCCTAAGATGTTTTATGCAATAAAATAGTAAAATACACCGTTTTCTTTTGGTCCTTGTTTTTGTCTTTGATCCCCTTCTCATGTCTTTGATCCCATTCTCATGTCAAGTATGCATTGATAAAACCAAACTAGAGAAAGTGGGGAAAAAAAGAGCAATAATTTGAAGGAAAATTTGGGGGTGAATTAATTTCTTAATTACTTATAATCATTACTTGCTCTTTAGCATTAATAAAGCAGGATAAACGTTTTAAATTATGATTTATTAGTAATTGAGAAAGGATAACAACACTAATTTTGACATTCTCTCTCCAACACTCATTCTATGGTTGGTCGAAATTCATGTGAGTTCCTCCACTATAAAAAATGAGACTCATTCATTTTTGAAAAATACTAAATGACGCAAAAGAGAATTCAGGAAAAACTAGGAGACTGGTGTGAAAAAAATATGATCACCTTTTTTTTTTGCTCGAAAAGGGGGTATCTCTTTAAAATAACGACATAAATTATCTTCCTAAAATTCGTGACAAAATATGTCGCGACATTTAGTGCGGCTCTTAACTTGGTGGAACTCATGAACTTTATCTAATTATACAGTGAGTGTTACTAACACTTTTGATGACTTTTTCACTTTAAAGTTAGCGAATTCATTTCTGTGAAAAGGAGTGTAATCTAAATTATTATCCAAGTAATTATCCAAGAGCGTTTGGATGAAATGTTTTGATTATTTTCCAGCTTAACCAAAGATTTTGGTTTCGAATCCATCCCTAGGAATGTGGCAACGTTAAAACTCTGGAGAGAGACCTTTATCAATTATTTTGGTTCTACTCAATTTGAGAAATTAGTTTATGCAGTTGCGAGGAGAGTATCAGTTTTACTAAAAATTATCCAAGTAAATGAGAAGTGAGTGGCTTTAAAAAAGAATATGTAGGTCAAAGTGAGGAGCTAGCAAATGATCCCAACTAACCCTAGACTTTATTTCCAAAATAATAGGATGCTCCCACAAGAAAGAAAAGGTCTAAACAAAGTTTGCCTCTCCACTCGAGTATGACAAGATTCAGACAGGTCATATCTTCCAAATGAATATATACTTGTGGTCTCCAGTACCATCAATAGGAGTAGTTGAATAATAAATTAACTTGTGAATAAAAAAATTCTCTTTTTTTTACAATGAATATTAATTGCATCAGCTGGGAAGACATAAAAGAAAGAATCGTCACGAGAAATAATTGTAAATAGCTTTTTTTGACACCTAATGGTAGATAGCTATCACTCTTACAAAACTGAGTCTTAGTCTCTGTTTGGCAAAAAAAAGCTGATAGCGGATAGCTTATAGCGGATAGTTATTGTCTATTGGTTTGTCTAAAATTTCATTCTAGTTACTATGTATTTATTGATAGTTAAAACATTATTTTAATATATTGTTGAATATATATATATATATATATATATATATATATATATACACATACTAGCTTATCTGTTATAAGTTATCCACTATTAGTTCACTCGTTATAAACTAACTTATCCGTTATTTACTCTTTCTTACAAAACTGAGTCTTAGGCTCTGTTTGGCAAAAAAGAGCTGATAACGGATGAGCTGATAGCGGATAAGCTAGTGGATTGAATTTAAAGTGTTTGATAAAATTAACGGTTGAACTAGCTTATTAATATAAAATGACATGAATAGACATTTGTAATTAATGTTTAAAAATGAATGAGAAGATTCATTTAATTGAGGATAAATGAGGAATTTAATTAAAACAATAAGGGTAAAAATGAGAGGAAAAAATGAAACGTTATAAGCTCAAACGCTACTTTGAGTAGCATTTCAAAAAACATTATAAGCCAGTGAATTCACATTTTAATGAATAGGTAGGTGATAAAATCAATGATTGGCGAAAAGGTAAACTGTTGAGTTTAGAATAGGCCCAATATATGAAGGGAGTATTGGGCTTGAATGAATTGAGGTGGGAGACCGGTTAAAGACACCGCCGGATTTTAATTTCAGCATCTCCCTTTTCTAAGCAAAATGAATATAAAGGAAATTCAAACACTAAAAGAATTGTTAAAATCTGAATTTGAAATCAAAGATTTGGTTCCAACTAGAAAAATCCTTGGAATGGAAATCCTTAGAGAAACAGAATCAAGGACTATGATAATCACTTAAAGTAGCTACATTGAAAAGTTTCTAAGTAGATTCAATATAATAGAATCTAAGGTTACTAGTATTCTTAGTGGGACAAACTTCAAAATGCCTTTTAAAGATTGTCCAAAGATTAGATTCTATTGTGCCTTATGACAGTGTGTGGGAAGTCTTATGTATGGTATGATTTTTACTGGTGGTAATTTTGTTTATGTTGTTAGTCTTGTTAGCAGATACATGAGCAAACCGGGTAAACAACACTAGTCAGCAGATAAGCACATACTCGAGTATCTAAAGGGCTCCTATGATACTGGTCTAAAATATATCAAAGAGGTAAATGACTCGGTGGATCTATTGGTGATGTGGATGCTGACTTTTTAGGTGATAGAGACAAGAGAAGACCTTTAACCGGATATGCTTTCACTTTGTTTTGGAACACTTAGCTAGAAATGTTCTCTTCAACATGTTGTTGCGTTATCAACAACTGAAGCTTGAAGCTGAGTATAGTATATTGGGAGAACTGAAGCAATTAAAGAGGCATTATGGCTCAATGGCCTGATGAATGAACTTGGAATTGATTAAAAGGATATTCATGTTAATTGTGTCAGCCAAAGTTGTTGAGAGTCTCACACCAGATGTGATATTATATAAAAAGACTTTATTAGTGAAAGATATTTCTTAGTCTACAAGCCGATTTTGTAGAGTAAAGTTAGGCCCAACCCAACTTCTAAGATGGTATTAAAGACTATCCAAGATTCATTGGGCCAACTGCTATCAGGCCACTGGGGTCACACTCCAGCTGTTCAGTCTTGGGCGCGAGGGAGTGTGTTTAAAGACTCACATCGAATGTGATATAGCCTAAAAAAGACTTCATAAGTGGGATACATCTCTCACTCTACAAGCCAGTTTTGTAATGTTGAGTTAGACTCAATCCAAATTCTAAGAAAAGTGTTATATACACTTACGCAAAAATCGCACTTATCATGAAAGACCAAACAGGGCCGGCTCTGAGCCTAGGCCAGGGGTGCGACCGCCTAGGGCCCATGTTTGTAGGGGGGCCAATTTTTTTTATACTAAGCCTAAACTATACTAGTGTAATAACAAATGCACCTAATGATGTTCCTAGTGAACAAGAAAATCCTCATTTTGATATTTTATGATCTAAGAAATTGGGAGAATCTTAATAACAATTTGAAGGATATTCTAGTAGGAAAGGGTCTTACTAGAGAAATGAATATTAACTTTCCCTTAGTCAAATATTTTAGGCATTTTTCATGAGTATTATTCAAGAAAATTAACCAATGGTGAGATTAGTGATTAGAAATGGTTAGTTTATTGCAACTATGTTGACAAAGTATATTGTTTTTGTTTTAAATTGTTTAAATCTTCTAATAACTTGAGTTTGCTAGCAAATAAGGGCTTAAGTGATTGGAAGCATATTAGTGTCTAGCATATGATTAATATTAATACTTGGAATGAATTGAGAATAAGATGGGATAAAAATCAGACAATTGATTGTAAGAAGAAATTATGAAAGAGAAAGAGCGTTGGAGACAAGTTTTACATAGAATATTTTCAGTTGTGAAATGTCTTGCTAAAAGTAATTTTGCCTTTCGAGGATCCAAAGAAAAATTATATCAAGACAGTAATGGCAATTTTCTTGGATTGATTGAAATGATTGCGGAATTTGATTTGATAATGCAAGATCATGTGAGACGCATCCAGGATCATTAAATTTATTACCATTATCTTGGACATAAAATTCAAAATGAAATTATTTTTCTTTTGTCACAATGTTTTAGAAGGATATGTTGAAGAACATTGATGTTGATGGGATTATAAATGATTTTGTATCTTAAAATACTCGAATAAACCGCTTCTTATGACTTTTCGAGAAAAGAGAAGTTTTTTGATATTTTGTAAAAATATTATGTTTTAAGGCGTATTATGTTAAATGAAATAAGTTATTTTTTTGTCTTTTATTGAAATATTTTCAAATTAAAAAATAGTTATGTAAGGGGGTTCTTTTCTTACAATATGCCTAGGACCCATAAAATGTCAGTAACTGGACTTGAGACCAAACATATTGATATTACAATGCATTGGATTCCGGATGTCTTTTCTAAGGATCTAGTTAAAGTATTGAAGATTGATACTACAAGGAATCCAACAGATTTTAGGTTATGCCTCTTAGCAAGTTCAACCTCTACCAAAAGCTACTGAGGATTGACACTAGTTACTATTCAGTGTATTTGGACTCAGAGCTTATTCATTCACAAGTTCCAATGGTTGTTGAAGACGGCATTGCAATGCGAAGAATTTTGCTCGGAGAAATAGAACATGCTAAGGGATTGTTATTTTGTGGCACAACATATTTCCGAGATTCACATTTTGGTTTCCTTTTCCTAGCTGGTGGTTAAAGGGGTTTCTTATTGTAGCAACTAGCAGTATACTCGTGCATACACACGATTGTTATCATTTTATTATCATGTATGAACTCAAACATAATTTAATTAATATGAACATTACCCCGTGAAAATCAAGACAAATTTATTTAGTTTGAACATTATCCCATGTATAAAAGCGGAATATTAAAATTTTGGCAAAATTGGAAAAATTTTAAAATAGTAAAGAGGAAATGAGAGTTAGAGAAAAAAGTATGAGAAGAGAGTGAAAAAGTAAAAAAGATTGAAAAAATAAAAAAGTAAATTACTTAATTATCCTCCAATTGGTTAGTTGAGAAAAGGGTAAAATTGATATTTTGGTAGTGGGTTATCTACTATATATATATATATATATATATATATATATATATATATATATATATTAGAAGTAGATAGATTGTAGAGTAGATATATAGATAGTAGAGCAACAAGCTTTTATTTTGCTCGAGTTTGGGGGAGAGGTAAAAGAATAGTGAAAAAAGAAAATTATTCAAAAAATAAACTATTTGTCGTATGCCTAGAAAAATTTATTGAATGACAGGAATAATTTATGGAAAGAGCACAGTGACAAACATAACATAACATGGGTACCAAAATGTTTTTCTTAGAGATATTATAAATAAAAGTCATACTAGTACAAGTGTTTGATTGGTTTTGCTTATGTGTGCTGTGCTGTTCCATGATATATCCCTTGTATGGAGTCTTTAATTTTAGTATCTTTGTGGATTTGTGGCCTCAAAACTCAAGCAACACAGAATAGAGAATTTTAGGAAAAAAGTTTGTGTATATTCCAACAAGAGGACAGAAAATTAATGATTTTTAGTTGACTTGTTGGTGATGCTGAGCTGTGAATGTGATACTTTACTTCCTCAGTTATTTATCTCAACCGAGCAGCTATAAGCATTAATCCTTCTTTATTCCATTTGGTTGTTTATTATATAGAGATTTAGTGGTTGACTCATAAATAATAATGAAATATATTGGCTTAAGTTATAATTTTCAAAGGAATGTAGCTTTCAAGACAAGATTAATTTGGTCTAAGGAAAAGGACTATATAGTATATTTGTTAGTAAGATTGGTCACTTCAGTTCAGGGTGAGGAGAAGGATTCTATATGCTTTTGGTCACATAAGGTTGAGTAGAAAAAATCAAGTTGCTACATAATATATTTGTTAGTGTTATTGAAGTGGCAAAAAGGATATATGTAGGGACACACTTCAACTGAAATGGAGAAAAAAGTACTATTAAGAAGTTGTTTGGGTAAACGGTTTAATTAGTTTAAGTAGACACTCATAAATAAGCACTTATATATAATGTATTTATATAATAATCAAAGAAATAATATAGTAAAACAGAAAATACTTCCATTTAAGCTGTAAGTTATTTTTGTCAGTAATCTCTGGGTGCTTATCAGAGTAAGCTTAAAATAATTTATGGACATCTAAATTTGAACGTAGAAGCTATAGAATGAAGCTTCATACTGAATGCAAGTTTGGTACACTTCCACCCTGGAAAAGAAACATGATACAAGCAGTTTTCATAAGCTATTCTAAACAATCTGACAAGTGTTTATACAAGAAGATAAGTCCAAATAATTGCTCATAAATCAATCCAAATGCAGCCTAAATATGATTTGGCATTACGGTGTTTAGATAGATGGCTTCAGAGATAAAGTAATTTACAAGGCAATCTGTAATGTCTAGCTCAATTGACAATTGTTGAAACTGTTAAGCAATATATCATCATCCGGATTCGAACTGAGACCTCGTAGTTGTGTGTGATAATTTCAGGTGACACTAATCACTCTGCATAGAAAAAAAATGTAATTTTCATGGCACAAGAAGAGTATTACTACTTCCCATGTGCTGTCTTCAGTCTGTAGACAATAAAATGTCGAACTGAAAAGTTTGTTTTTCTTTTGAAAGGGGAAGAAGTCTTTGCTGTCAAAACTATGAAGAATTACTTCCTGTCCTGACTTTGTTGCCTGCATTACTATGTCCTTTTCTGTTGTAGATGACCACTGAAATGCCAGCACTCACCAGCAGGTCTTTGTATTTATTTATAATTTACTGACTTGTCTATTATAAACAAATTGAAAGACACCAAATTTAATAAGCAATGATTAGGAGAGACTACCAGAATGCTTTATGTTTTTCTACTTTAATTCTAAGCCATTATCTTCCTAATGGTCAATTTCTTAGCTCACTCATTCCATTTTTTGTTGTATAATTAAATGTAAACACAGCATAGTGTACTCAAAACCATTTATCAGCACGAATGTAAGACCATTATCAAAAGCAGAATGGCCGGTCCCCCTACCGGTTGCATCAATAATTTCAGCAAGATGGAAACGCCGGCTCCCGGATTCAAACCCGGGTGTGAACAATGGTAATATGTGTATGTGGTGTTTATTTGTCATTTCATCTGACAAAAAAAAGCAGAATGGCCAGAGAGGCCTAGCAGAAGAGAGCACACAGAACTTTCAAGTATGCTTCACATGAACAAGGTTATGACATCGAGAAACTGGGTCTCCCTCTCACTTAAATGAATGAATAGGAATGAAAAAAAACTGGTAGCAGTGTGACCACAACATTTATATCCAGCTATTATAAACTTACAACCAATGAAAAGAAAAGTAAAAAACAACTTAAATAACCCAAGAAGTAGGTGCTACAAATTTTTATTCTCTGTAAATGGAACAACCAAATTCATGGCATAATAATAATCAACACTTTTGAGTTTGGACAGCTAAATTCACACAACAATGAATCATAAAAAACAAAACAAAAAGATAAAACAGATTTACATAAAAATCCTATGTGAAGCAAACAAAGGGAGGGGAAGTGGAATCAGAAGAAAAAGGTGTGTGATTAGATGAATTTCTGACTAAAGCAAACTAACTTGAATATGAGCAATGAGCATAAACAGCAGATGAAGATTGTGCAAAAATATTGTGTCAAGGAGCATATTCATGTTCAAGAGTTGGTTGTGTTCTTGTAACTGTTGCAGCAGGTGCTTTTGTATCTCCAATAGAAGCCATTTGAAGAGGTTCTCCAACCTCAGCAGCTCTTTCCATACCTTGCATTTTCTTTTTTTGTTTGTAATTCTTTATCCACAAAACTAGAAATGACAACAATACCAACAATAATAGTCCCCCCACCACAGAACCAACAATAATCCACACTTTCTTACTCTTCTTCTCACCTCCTTGTGGCCCCCCTTTAGGAGCACCAGCAGGAGCCGGAAAGATTGGTGCTGGAGACTTAACTACTATAGAGAAATGACCTTGTTGGGAAGTAGAACATGTGTTTCCTCCTTTTACATTGCTGAAATTAGAAGAACCCTTCAAATCAAACCAAACACACTTTGCAATAGTACCATGAGGAACTGGTTTTACATCTTGAAACTTGACCAAAATGGGGTCCCCAGATGCATTTATATTAAGTTCTGATAAATTTGTAGCTGACAAATTTGAAGCATCATAAGCTAGTAGCCCCAATACTGGAGCCAAGTAAGTGTAATTAGGCAATGGGTAGTATCTGCTGGACCAATTACCTAGATTTTGATACACCAAAACCAATCTTTCTACATAAGGATTTACAATAAGTCCAATTGGAATATCAAACTCTTTGTACATTTGGTAGCCTTTTCTCCTTAAACTACCACTCCTTAATCTTAATGCTGAAACCTCAATTCCAGTCAAATTTGAAGGAAGTTTATTTGCATTGTAAATTGTACCTGTTTTTGGATTCACCAATGCCTTGTAAGCATATTGTTGAAGAAGTGCATCCAAGTCCTTTGCTTCCCTATTTGAAGCCCTAACATGAGGAAGTGATTCAAAACAGAAAAGAAGAACAACAACAAACATCACTAGGCTTGGTAGAAGCCCCATGGATGGTTGCCTTTTGAAAATTCAGCTCAATGTGACTCTTTGTGTATCTGATTTCTCTCACCTTGAACTCAGAGAAATATGACCCATCGATGAATACTTGATTGTCAGATTGTAACTGAAGGAAATGCAATAAATTTCTTCAAAAGGGGGTCATAAAAATGGAAACTTGGAGGCACGTTTTACTTTGATAAAGAGAAATATTCTCTTGGGGTAGTAATATTAAAGCAGCTTTGAAAATTTCCAACCGTTGCAAAATGCAGCTCTTTTTTTTCTCAACAAGAACCCTTATGAAAAAAGCAAAGCCAAAGAGAACCTTCTTCTGATTCTTCCAACACTCAACCAAATCTCAACACAATTAAGTAGTAATTAGGTGAGGTTTATGGATAATTATTATTAGGAGAACAATAAAAACGTGAAGCTGAAATCAATGCTGTACATCAAATTTGAGATTCTAAGTATCAAGATCCATGACCCATCTAAATTTCATTCAGTGATTTCACCAAACACAAGGCATACAAAGATAACTTTTTACCTTGAAGGAAGAAAAAAAGTGCTTTTTTTGTTGAGAATTTCAGCTGCAGCCACAAACACAAACACAACACCATGCACACCTCAAGATAACTTCAAACTTGAACCAACAACAAAAGAAGAAGCCTTGAAGATACTAATAATCTTCAAGAAAATCACCCTCATTGGTTTCCACTTTAGCTAAATCTAAAAGACAGCGACTCTAAAATAGAGAGAGAAATATTGTAAGTCAAGTCTTAGATAGTTAATGATTGATAGTGGTGGATGCTGATGCTATATGCTACATTCATTTCTTTCTTTATTTTTTTCCTTAATATTTTCTACAGTGAATGTGAATGTGAATATGGAAATGAGTTTATAAATGGAAACTAAAAACTAAAGTTCAGTGTTTTGTGACTTTTTGATGAGCTGTGTGTGAGAGAGAGAGATGGCAAGTGGGGCTCACCAACCAAGCAACCAAGTGATGATGATAATAAAAGACAGAAAGGCCATATGTGTGTGTGTGTGTGAGAGCCTGAGAAAATTAAAGTGAAATGGGAAACAGAACAAAAGTGTTCTTATTATTCTTATTTATAAAATTGTTTTTTTGTTTAAAGTTTTGGTATTATTGAAAATTGATTTTAATATATTTATTTAACCATATTAAAATGTCTTTTAAGTGTCGGCTCATTTGGTAAGGAGTTGATTCATTCCCCACAACAGTGTGTGTTCAACTCTCATTATCGATGTGATGACCTCTCTTTGATGGGTGATTTATAAGTACCTCTCTAAACGCTTAAAGAGTCATGAGATTGCTGAGATTGTTCTAACTCTAGTGAGCCCCAGAGTCTAACTCACCTAAATTTTTTGTAAAAAAAAGTCAATGTACGGACAAAATTATTAGATGCGAAAAAGAACTGAATCATCTGGTCTAGTGTTATTGGTGTTTCACTTTTATATATATCATGTGTATGCAAAAATATAGTGATTTAATTTTATTTTTAATTTATATTTATATTTATATTTACATACCCCATACAAATGAAACAAAAACAGAAGACCTAAAAGAGAGAAGGAATTTGCAGGTTGTACATGATAACTTAATTTGCTTTCAGCCTTTTGATCAATGACCCCATTTAATTTTGGACACAGTAGTATCGAATTATTTACTTTTTATATTATGATATATAAAATACATTTATATAGATTGTATATGAATAACATATATCAATAAATATAATTAAGTTTTTTTTTGGTGTGAATAAAATATAATTAAGTATTTTCATTTAAAAGTAACGATGATAAAAAAAATCAGAAACATTGATTTTAGTTTGAGGCAAAATTCTATGATGTGTATTAGAAGTTATTTGTGTATATATTTTTTTGACAACAAATTATTTATATATTATTAGTATTAAATTACTAATATTAAAATCTATATGTTTTTTTTTTGACAAAATTAAAATCTAAATGGTTGGTGCTAAGAGTATTTTAAATGTTCAGAGTTGCTTTACCTCCTTAATGAAAGGTTAGGTGGATGGAGAGTATAGCTGTATAGGTATAAGTTATAACCGAGTATTTGACTTTGAGTGTGGTGATGTGATTCTAGAAGCCAACTTCTTAAGTATCTTAATATGTTTTTCTTATCAAATCAACACTGTGTTGGAGGTTTCTATATGGTTTTTTTTAATGATGGTCGAACTGGCAAGTGTCAAGACCTAACACACACAAATGGAAAATCAAGGTTTGACATCTGGTGGGGATCGAACCCGACAACCGGGTGTCCATAAATAACATTTCTGTCGCTGCGACGAATCAGCCTCAGACTCTGTATAGGTTTGCTTATATTTTTAATATTATCATTAACTCATTAATATAGAGATGATTTTCAATGCCATAAAATGCTTTTTTAAAATTAAAATATACTATGATAATTTCTTCAGATAAAATAATGAGTCATGACTCTAAAGATATTATGCCTTCCGCAGAACCACTTATGACACAAGAAGGATATATCAATGTCAATTTCAACATCTTCTAACTAAAAATAGAAGCAATATGTATCTTTGACAACTTTATCTTCTCTAACATCAATGAAATATTTCGTCAAAAAAAGACAATAATGAAAGAACCACGTGACAAACGATATCCTTGCCTAATTGTTTCTATTAAGAAGTTTTAACATAACATTGAAAGTAATTTTTTCAATAGTTACAAAATTTATGATTTATTATTTGATGAGAAACTTAATTCTCCATTATTTCTTGCAGTTTTAATTTTCTAATCAATTTGCAGATTTAATGTACAGCCTTTTTTGTGTGTACAAAAACATAGAGCGGCAAAGTCGGGTTCACACCTAGCCAGCCAAATTCCCTAGCGTAAATTAGTTATTGGCAAAGTCGGTGAAAACTGCGCACCAAAAACACATAAACTAAAAAAATTTACAAGTTTTAAGTTGTATAATAATGTTTTAATGTGGGTACAAAAACATCATTAGAGAAAACGTGGACTCATAGAATTGTTTAAATTTTTTTTGAAATATTCTCACTTAATTTACTTAATTTACTAAAGGCCATCAAATATGGTTCTTACTATTTACATATGCATATGCATATAGTTTTCCAACATTTGAGTTTTTTGTTTCTGTTTCATTTGTGGTTTAAAAGGCCAACATCACTTCCTTGTTTGCTAAGCTAATTATTAATGCCTGTGTGTTGTTTCATTATTTGTTGAAGTGCCGTTGTTGATCTTGTACATGGAGAAGACTTTGTTGAATTAGGGTTGCCTTTTTTCACTGCTGCGTGTGGAGTCTTTTGCTTTCCTTTTTCTCGCAAGTTGTTGTGTATGTAGTAGTTTTTTTTTGGTCAATATTGTTGTGTAGTAGCTGAATATTAATTTCTATTGTTATTTCGTATTGGGCCGGGTTGAGCCGATGTAGTGTTACAAATTGTGTATGTTCGGTTGGCCTTCGCCCAGTTCATTTTTAGTAATGAAATCAACATCCATTCGACCAAAAAAAAAAGCTAAGTATTAATGCCCGTGTCTTGTTTCATTATTTATATGGTCCTAGTATTTTGATGTCATAATATATACATAAAAGCTTTTCAACTTTAGCAATGTGCTATACTCAATTCCATATTCTATTCAATATACTTCTGAGTGTGTGTACTAGTTTTTTACTCTTGGCACTGACTAGCATGTATTTGTGTCATTTCTCAATCTTTACCTTATTACACAAAAGAACCGTTTGTCATTTTTTTCAACATGCTAGTGTTTGCTGGTGTTTTTAGCAAACAATCACTAGTTTTATTAGAAGGTTTGTGAGATCAAACTAGAAAAATCTCAAAGCAATTGCCTTTGAATTGCAAAAGTTTTTGTTTCAGAAAATGTAGAAAAGGGGACGATTTGCAAATGATTAACAGAATTGAAAAGAAAAGAAGCAGTAAATGGTGCAGGAATTGTAAAGAACAGACAAATAAATTGCATTGAATCATAAAAATGGTACACGATCACGTACAGCGATTCTTCCACTCGTTTTTCGCTCTGGCTTGGAAGTTAGAGTTTCAGGAATCGGGTGTGTATTGTGATTTGCGACCCCTGTTTCTTCTCAGAAACAGTTATTTATACAAAGGAAAAGAGGGGGAAATTTGAACTAAGTAACTGCCTAACAATTTGAAAATAAGTAACTGCTCCTACTTTCGACCAAGTAACTGCTCCTACTTTCGACCAAAACCGCTCTATCACGTTTCGACCAACTGCTAGTCTTCAACGCATAACTGCTCTGTTTTCTGTCTGTCGAAAGCCTGGGTCGATTTTCCTCTCTCTTGCTTTTGCTTCCCTGGAAACTTGTCGAGTTTACCTTGCGCATGACCATTTTCTTTGTCGAAATAATATGGTCTTTGTGAAATAAATATAAGTCAGGCCATGTTGACCATCTTTAATGAAGCCTGTCGAAATTACAGGCTAACAAATTGCCCCCCAAAAATGTCTTTTTCGACTGAACTTGAGGAGGAAGAAGAGAAAGACATTTTTTGAATTCACCATCGAAATAACTTTGCACTTGAGTAAAATAGCTGTATACCTGATGTCACCACTATTAAGTGTTGTTTCCATATTCAAACCTTGAACTTGAACAGCCTGTAAATTCGGCCTTTGACTATGTTTTGGCAACTTAAATGCCATGTTTTTACGCTTTCTTTATATTTACTCCAGCGTTATTTTAACTTCTTGTAACGTTGGCTTATACTTTTTCAAGTATTTGCCATTTATACGCAAAATTCTTTCATCAGCGCCGATCTCTTCGACCTCATATGCGCCGTTTGAATAAACTTGTAAAATTTTAAATGGTCCTTCCCAACTTGGGGACCACTTACCAAAGACTCTATCTTTTTTATCCATAGGCAATAGGACCTTCCACACTAGATCACCTGAATCAAAGGTTTTAGACTTAACCTCTTTGTTATAAGTTTTAGCTACCCCCCTCTTTCTGTCGAATAAGCACATCTAAAGCTAATAACCTTTCTTCGTCTAAATCAACCAATTCATCAAGCATCATATTCCAATAATAATCAGAGGGAATCTCCCACTGTCTTTGAATTCTTGTTGATTGTAGACAAATTTCAACAGGCAACACTGCATCGTGTCCAAATGTTAGCCTATAAGGAGTAGTGTTGATAGATTCTTTGGGTGAATTTAGACAAGCCCATAATGCTTGATCAACGGTATTATGCCAATTTTTGGGTTTCTGCCCAACATGCTTTTTAATTAAATTAATAATAACTTTATTGGCAGCTTCTAGTTGTCCATTGGCTTGCGCAGAATATGGTGTCGAAGTTAATAACTTAAAACCAATTTCAGAAGCAAACTCTACCATTTTTCTACCAGTGAAAACTGATCCCTGATCTATAGTAATGGTTTCTGGAATTCCAAACCTATAAATGATATGATTTTGAATAAACCTTATCACTGCTTCTTGATCAACATTGGCTAAAGGTATAGCTTCAACCCATTTGGTGAAGTAATCAATTCCCACAAGGATATATCTATGGCCCTTCGACGAAGTTGGCTTTATCTCTCCAATCACATCTAGAGCCCAACCTCTAAATGGCCAAGGTTTGACTATGGCATGCAATTCATTTGCCGGTACATGTTGTACCTCAGCATGCTTTTGACACTCTTGGCATCCCTTGGCAAATTCTATGCAATCTTTCAGCATAGTTGGCCAATACATTCCTTGTCGAAATAATAACCACTTCATTTTGTGGCCTACTTGGTGTGAACCACATGCTCCACTATGTGTATCAGAGACTGCTAAATATGCCTCATTTTCACTAAGACATTTTAATAGTACTCCTTCAGGAGTCTTTTTAAACAATTCGTTTCCAATTATCACATAGCTCAAAGCTCTGTATTTTACCTTTTTATTGGTATTTCTTGTGGGATTTTGCAAATATTCCGCAATAGGCCTTCGCCAATCATTATTGGTCATATTGTCAAGAGCAAAAATTTCTGCTAAGTCAAAGTCACCAAAAAATTTACGTTTTTCGACAACGACTAGTTCCTCGTTTGCGTTTGTTGCCCCCCCAACTTTTGGTGTTGACAATAGTGACGAAGAATAGTCATTAGAAATGATTTTATCCTTTATTTCGATTAACTCTTCCAGGCTTTGTTTTGAAACTTTATAGCCTGAAGCAATTTGTGCCAATTCATTTGCCACTTGATTATCAATTCGTGGTAAATGTTCTAAGTGAACAGACTCAAATCTTTTTAACAAAGCATTGGCAACAACAAAGTATCTGATAAGGTGCTCTTTAATGCATTTGTACTCTCTTGTCAATTGTTTGACAACCAACTCAGAGTCACCTTTTATTTCGACATGACTTGCCCCCAGCTCAAGTAAAATTTCAAGGCCTACTATTAAAGCCTCATACTCGATCAGCCTCATTATTGGAGCAAACATCTCGAATTTTAAACTTATACTTCGTTGGAATGTTAGTAGGAGATATTATTAAAATACCAATCCCAACTCCATGTTTATGGCTTGAGCCATCAAAGTACAACCTCCAAGGATATACGTCTACAAAACTTAATGTTTCTTTGACAACAGAATGGTCTACTATAAAATCAGCAACCACTTGTCCTTTAATTGATTTTAGAGGTTGATAAATTAAGTTGTATTCTGACAAAGCCAAAGCTCATTTACCAATTCGGCTATGCATTATTGGTTTCGACAGCATATGCTTAATAACATCAAAATGCGAATAAATAGAAACATCAGCTGGTTTTGTATATTGCTTTAACTTTGTACACGAAAAATACAAACAAAGGCACAACTTTTCTATAGGAGTGTACCTCGTTTCGGCATCATTTAAGACCCTACTGAGGTAATAAATGGCTCTTTCGACACCACTATCATCCTCTTGTGCTAACATGCTACCTATTGTTCTATCAGAAGCTGCTATATACAATTTGAGCACTTTGTGTTTAATAACAGGCAACAAAATTGGTGGTTTCATCAAATAAGACTTGATTTCGTCGAAGGCTGCTTGATGCATTGGTTCCCATTTGAACTCTTCTTCCTTCTTCAGTCTTAACAATGGCGAAAAAACTTGTGTTTTGCCACTTAGATTTGATATAAATCTTCGAAGGAAATTGATTTTTCCCAGTAACGACTGAAGCTCCTTTTTGGTCGAAGGGGCTTTCGTTTCCATAATTGCCTTAGTCTTATTTTGATTGATTTCAATGCCTTTTTTGTGCACTATAAAACCCAAGAAATCACCTGCACGTACACAAAAGGCACATTTTAATGGATTTAATTTCAATCCATATTTCCTCATTCTTTCAAAAGAACGGCGAAGATGGTCTAAATGACCACTTTCTGAGGAAGATTTAACCACCACATCATCTATGTATACTTGCATAAAATCATCAATAAAATCATGAAACATAGAATTCATGGCCCTCTGATATGTAGCACCAGCATTCTTTAAGCCAAAGGGCATTACTACCCATTCATAAACACCCAATGCCCCTGGACATCTAAAAGCAGTTTTCGACACATCCTCTTCAGCAATGAAGATTTGATTATACCCAGAATAACCATCGAGCATACTAAGATAATCAAATCCTGCTGCTGAATCTATTAGCATTTCTGCCACAGGCATTGCGTATTCATCCTTGGGAGATGCATTATTTAAATCCCTAAAATCTATGCAAACTCTAAGAGTCCTATTTTTCTTTATAACAGGAACTATATTGGCTAACCATTCGACATACCTGGCAGTTCTGATGAATTTGTTTCTGAATAACCTTTCGATTTCCTCTTTGATCTTAGCCAACACTTGAGGAGCAAATCTTCTTGGCACTTGCTTCACTGGTTTCTTCCCTGGTCGAATTGGTAATTGCATTTCCACTACTTCTTGACTTAACCCAGGCATTTCGTCGTAATCCCAAGCAAAGCAGTCTTTGAACTCCCTTAGCAATGTAATGACTTGGGTTTTTAGAGAAGCATCAATATTTGCACTAATATAAGTTGGCCTTTTTATTGAGCCATTTCCCAAATCAACTTCTTCTAACGGGTCTTGAGCTTGCATATGCTTTGTCAAATCTCTAGGATCCTTTTCAAAACCTAATGGATCATTATCATAGATGCAGTCAAGTCTTTCATCTATGACTATGCCATTTTCTTCATGTAACTCACTGGCTTCGACAGCCATTGTTTGTTGAATAATTTCGGCCTCTACAGCCGCTTTAAACTTGTTTTCGGCCATATAAGCCGTAATTTTGTCCCATGCATTGGGCACTGACATAAGAACACTTTCAAGAACCAGTGTTCCACCCCGTTGGTCGAAAAACACCATCAGGATAGACACTATCATCTCCCATTATTTCTCTTTCCCAAACAAAACCATAATTTGGGTCAAGATGAACTGAGGCAAAAACATTATCCGCAGGAACATATGCCTCATTAGAAGATGAACATGGCGCAATCTTCGCCATTTGTTTCTCAAAATTTTCCTTGGTAACTTGGTTCACATCAGCACGGAAGTAACTCTGATCGGCTTCAACATACTCTACCAAACCATCTTCCTTCCACATTACTAAACGTTGATGCAAAGTTGAAGGGACAGCACCAACTCCATGGATCCACTCTCTACCAAGTAGTAAATTAAAATTCGCTTTAGAGGCTATCACTAAGAACAATGTAGTCCTCTTTATGGAACCAACAATTAAATCCACCTCAATGGCCCCCAAAGAATGGCCAGTTTTGCCTTCATAGTTGCTTAAGATAATGTTATGTGGCCTGAGGTCAGTATCGAACTTACCAATCTTCTTCAAAAGACCATGTGGCATCAAATTCACTGCAGCTCCACCATCCACTAACACTTTGTTAATTCCAACACCATTGACTTTGGCTTGGACATACAGGGGTTTCAAGTGGTTTTGCATACTCATATCTGGCTTCTCGAAGGTAGCCATTTGGTCTTCGACACAACCATTGTTCATCACATAGTAACACATTGGCTTATGATGAGCCATATCCTTTGTGAAATCCTCTTCAACGTCATTTGGTACTGTGATAACATCGTACTCAAGAGGCAGTATTGATACCACATTGCAAACAACGTCGAAATCATCTTCAGAATCATCAAAATCCGACTCCATGTCTTCATCCATGTCGAAATCAGCATTCCTTTCTTTCACTGTTGACAATGGAGGAAATATTCTTTCAAGAGCAGGCCTTCTTGGCTTTTCTGTTACTACAGCCTTGCCTTTGGCCTTATTCGCTGCACACAAATGACTAGCAATATCAGCATTCCTCTTTGTGGCAACTTCAGCTTTGTGAACCTCACTCTTCGCCACTATCATGCTGCGTGGAGCTTGATTATTAGCCAAATGACTTGGAACCTGGTTAATGTCAAAGTGTGCCTTCTTCTTCTGTTGTCTTTGGTAACGACGCCACTGTGTTCTAGTCATAGGGTTCTTACCCTTATAGTTATTCTTATAATTAAACTTAATAGCATCAGTACCTGGCTTGACAGCTTTAGCACGTTGATTATTGGGCACCCACTCTTCGACAGGAGCACTAGCACTTGGGACAAAGGATTTACCTGTTGACAGCTTCAAATACCCTTTTGCTGAGGACTTCTCCTTAGCAAATTGTCGTTTGCTTGTTGAAGGCTTTGTTGACACATTAGCCTTATAGCCAGGAAGATCTCCTTTTGCAAAGTCAAATTTCGGCCTGTTATCAAGCCATTTTCTTTTGCGTTGTTGTTGATCCTGATAACCTTCGACAGCTTTAGCTGCTTCTTTATCGAAGACAGCACTGCACCTTGGGCAAAGCATAACTTCAGAGTTATTCCACTTACACCGATTGAGGAAATCTATCAATTCTTCCTCAGCCTTTGGATACACAGCATGTATCTTCCCATCATATTCTTTTAGGGTCACCTCCTGTTTCTTACCTTCAGCATACATAAAACCTTTTAATTTTTCGGTGGCAGTCTTGACACACTTAGGAGGGTCTGCCATTTGAGCATCCACCATGCCTACATCAGCTTCGACAGGTTCAGAGTACATAGCTTCAGCCTTAGGCAATGGATCAACATCAATCTGCATAGGAGCTTTCATTTTCTTATCAGCAAATTTGAGTCTTCCTTCGTCAACTGCTTTTTGCACAATATCCCTGAAGAGCACACAACGGTCAGTGTTATGTCCCAAAAAATTATGGAACTTACAATAACCCTTTTTCTTTCTTTGGTCAAGAGTTGGTATTTTAAGGCCTTTAGGCACTAATATTTGACCATCAGTTACTAAAAGATCAAAAATTTCATCACATCTAGTAACATCAAAAGTATAAGTCTTAGGCATAAATCTATCATTCTTAGGCTCTACAGGGTTATTCCCATTCGCAGGCCTTAATAATTTACAGGTATAAGGAGGACCAGGCTTAAGTTCAGCCACGTCTATCTCCTCTTCTTCGACATTACTATATGTAACGTCAAATTCTTCTTCGACATATGCCACTTTTTCTTTTTTATGATACCTATTCGACCTAGATTTTTCCTCTCTAAGCCTTTCAACTTGTCGAACTCTATCAGCCAAATGAGCCATATCTCGCAAATGAGATGTGTCTAATTTCTTTCTAATTGAGTAATCAAGGACACCAGCAGCCATTTCGACGAGCTCATGTTCAGGGACTTGTGTGAAGCAACGAGACTTCAACAGCCTGAATCTGTTTAAGTAATCATCAATAGTTTCAGGCATTTTGCGCCGAACACTAGCCAATTCTTTAAGACTAATTTTCGACTGGCCCATGTAAAACTGTGCATGGAATGCCTTTTCTAATTGCCCCCATGTGAACATAGAACCAGGGGTAAGGTCGTGAACCAAGTGAAAGCATTTTTAGTTAGAGAATTTGGAAAGTATTTCATCTTCAAATTCTCATTTTGTGCTAAGTCCCCAGCCTCAGTCAAGAAACGAGCAATGTGTTCGACTGTGGACTCATTTGTATCACCACCAAACTTAGTAAACTTGGGAACTTTCCATCCCCTTGGTAACTCAGTTTGTAATACATATTCACATAATGGTGATACGAAGTTAGGCCTTTGTAAACCTATGTTAAGGCCATTTTGCGCCAAAATAGTTTCGACTAAAGCAGCTATATTGTTTTCTGCGCCAACATTGTGTTGTTGCACTTGTCGAACAACTTCATCAGCGTTCTGGTGTCTATTTACCAAAACTACTTCAGGGACGTGGTTTACTGCCCCTTGTAGTTCGCCTACAACTGTCGACGCTTCGACTGCAACTGCTTCTTGGGGGTTTACTGGCGACGCATTACCCGCAATAATAGGAACGTGCCTATTATTAACCGCTGGAGCCCCAAAGAAATATGCAATCCTACTCATCTGATTTGCCAACATTTGGTAACTGTTATTGGTATTTTGAATCAAAGGATTGAAAACTGTACCAATTTGTTGGGTAAGCATATTAACCATATCGTGATTACTCTCGTCTACTTGCTGTCTTAAGGCCAACAAAGACGTATTGGTTGATGCTGGGGGATTTCGACCAAATACGCTCTCAGAAGAGACATGTGTAGGGGAAAAGGTCGAAATATGTGGCATTCCAGTAGGCATGCCATACATTCCCAAAGGAAATGGGGGTAGATGCACGTTATTCAAACGTGGGTCTAAACCGTTTCCCATTGCCATGTAAGGGCTATAAAGCCCTGCACTTAACGGCAAAGACATAGGCAGAGATGCCATTTCTGACTGCGTTGAACCAACATTAGTCATTGATAATGAAGGAACGGTTATCGACGATGATGGTCCTGCGCTAATGCTTGCAGAATCCATTGTTGTCCCTTGCCCTTGTGAAACCACAGGGTTGGAACTAGATGCATTATTCGTACCAGAACGAACCATTTTACCACTTCTTAAGTGCATACAACAGCGAATACAAATAAGAGAGTACGAAAATGAACAAAATCAAAGGCAAGGTCCCACTGGGCGTGCCAATTTGTTTGCTGGTGTTTTTAGCAAACAATCACTAGTTTTATTAGAAGGTTTGTGAGATCAAACTAGAAAAATCTCAAAGCAATTGCCTTTGAATTGCAAAAGTTTTTGTTTCAGAAAATGTAGAAAAGGGGACGATTTGCAAATGATTAACAGAATTGAAAAGAAAAGAAGCAGTAAATGGTGCAGGAATTGTAAAGAACAGACAAATAAATTGCATTGAATCATAAAAATGGTACACGATCACGTACAGCGATTCTTCCACTCGTTTTTCGCTCTGGCTTGGAAGTTAGAGTTTCAGGAATCGGGTGTGTATTGTGATTTGCGACCCCTGTTTCTTCTCAGAAACAGTTATTTATACAAAGGAAAAGAGGGGGAAATTTGAACTAAGTAACTGCCTAACAATTTGAAAACAAGTAACTGCTCCTACTTTCGACCAAGTAACTGCTCCTACTTTCGACCAAAACCGCTCTATCACGTTTCGACCAACTGCTAGTCTTCAACGCATAACTGCTCTGTTTTCTGTCTGTCGAAAGCCTGTGTCGATTTTCCTCTCTCTTGCTTTTGCTTCCCTGGAAATTTGTCGAGTTTACCTTGCGCATGACCATTTTCTTTGTCGAAATAATATGGTCTTTGTGAAATAAATATAAGTCAGGCCATGTTGACCATCTTTAATGAAGCCTGTCGAAATTACAGGCTAACAGCTAGGTCTCTGTTTTGTTCATCTTTTGTTTGCGCGGTGGATGAATAACTTCATATATGAGTCACTCTAGCCTCCTTAATTATATTCTTGTTGGGTTTTGCATAGTATGTTGTTAGTTAAAGGAAATGAGGGATGAGGCAAAAGTAGGAGGGTTATATACAAGTACTTAAGTAACAGATAAAGAGGTTGGTGAGGTTGACACGATATCATCGAAAGAGTAAAGAACTTACAGATCTACGTGCACAATATAAAACTCAGGGTTGTTAATATAAAAATTATACTATAAAAGATTAACCGACAATTTTTATTTTTCAGGAAATGCAAGTACACTCTATAAGCAACACCCAAGTCCGCTCCTACCAGGATGCTCATTGCCATCTCCTCATGCCGGTCTGTTCACACGGCTCCTCCACCTCGGTATACACTTGCTTTCGGTTTCGAGGTTTCCAATGGCGCACAACAAGAAGATGTTGGATCTAGCAATCAGGGTTTGTAATAGGGGTTCTTCTGCAATTGTATAAATTTTAAATTATGACCTTATAAAAATGATATATTATAGAAATGACACCATATTAATCATGTGGTGCTTCTTCACCTTAGAAAGAAGCTACTATTCCAGTTTCCAATCATCCAATAATGCATGAGCTGTATCCGATTATGCAATTAGGAAACCAATAATCAGCCATTAACCACATTGTTTATGGGCCATATCCTACTAATTCAATTCTATGTCCACGATAATCACCACCATTTATTTCTCTCTCAACTTTATTTTCTTGGGTCATGGAAAACTTAAATTTACGAGAATTAAAATTTCACTTTAAAATATCACCTGAAACTTAATTATCGTGGAATATCTCGATGTTTTTTTACATCATTATTCAATTTTTTTTCCAAGTGAAAAAGATGGTACACTAATATTATTATATTCAATCATCATATTTGTTATCCTATTGGCTATTTTTTTGACATCGTTATCCTATTGGGCTATGGATTGAGAAGCCTCATACGCGTTTTTTTATATTTTTTTGTAATTTTTTTGACCAAATATATTTTTTTTTGTAATTGATATTATTATATTTCATTAGATTAAATATGTATGGTTTTAGGGAAGTTAAATATATATATATATTTAATCCTTATAAAATACCAATTTTTTATTTTTAACCCTTAATAAAATTTTCTTCAACTTTAAATTACCATTTATAAATTTATATCTTTATTTGCAAGTTCAATCTTTTACATAAAATTGGTGGACTTTCACTTTGACACCTTCCACATGAACTTGTTAATTACAAAATTACTAAATCACTTATGATGTCACACTGTTTATCATGAAAATTATAATTCAAGTAAAAAAGTAAACTAAAATGAAAATATCATTAAAAATAACTAATAATAATTAAATTTTACAAATCAAACACAATTGATGATTTAACATCTTAATCGAGTTCGTCCACTATAAGAATCGAACTCAAAAACACTAGGTTGACCCTATGTTCTAAAGTAGATTAAGTCACACTGAGTCAACGGTCTTAGTTAGCTTAACCTCTAGTGCTAAAGTGCAAACTGAAATATAAATGGATAAAAAAATTACAAAACCATAATTAATCCTATTTTGTATGTCGATGTTAATGTTAATTTCACTATTGATGTTTATGTATGTGATGGAGATTACATAGAGAGGATGGAGCATATGAAATGGGAAAAGTTAATATAGGGGGGTGAGAAAGCAAAGCAAGGATAGTATCCGAAATGGTTGCATCTCTTTTGTTTCTTCTCTCACGCTTTGTCTCCTAGCTATCACCACCATTTCTCTCTCTTCTTTCTCTCTCCCGCCTTTCCCTGCCTCGCCTGCACAACACCGCAGAGAAAACCCAGCGAGCGAGAAAGAAAGAAAGAACGTACAACAAACAAATCAAAAAAAATAAACCTTTACCCTTACCAATTCCAAAACCCCTATTATACTCTTTAACTTCATACTACAATTCAAACAATCCCCAAAATTCAACGTTTTTCCCTTTTTCTTTTTCAATTTCAATTTCCTTCTATACCCATCAAACCCCAAACCCTAGCCCCTTTTTCCATTTTTCACAAATGCCGCTTATCCGTTAATTCCATTCCTCCACCGATAATCGCCTTCACAGGTAACTAACTCCCTTTCTATTTCCCTTTTTTCTTTCAATCATCATCATCATCATCATCATCGTTGTCATCGTTTATTTTATTTTTTATTCTTGCATTTTTTTGATAATTTAGAATTAGGGTTAGGGATTTGACGCGAATGGAAGGGAGCGGGGATATCTTCAGAGCTTCTCAGGTGGCAGGAGCATCATCGACGTCGTCGTCCAATTCAAGAAGATACGGATTCCCCTCGGCGGCTAGCATAATTCAAGCACCGTTATCGGTGCTTTTGGAATATTCTGGAATTCTTCCGGCGAGGTCTAATCAGCACCAGCCTAGTGCCGATGTAGGTCCCAACGACGGTGAGGTATCGATTAGGATAATTGGTGCGACGGAGCAAGATCATCATCAACGGGAAGAACAGGTTTCTCCTGTCGTGGGGAATGATGTTGCTGCTGATATGCCGTCGTCTCCTTCACAGGGTGATGCTGAGGGTGTTTCTGGGAATGGAAATTCTGATGCTGAAACTGCTGGTGGTGATGCTGTTGGTCCTAATGGGAGGGATTCTTCGTACCAGAGATATGATATTCAACATGCTGCTAGGTGGATTGAACAGGTCTTGCCGTTTTCTTTGCTTCTTTTGGTGGTCTTCATTCGACAACATTTGCAAGGTTCGTTCTTTATTATCAGCTTCAGTTTATTGCTACCCCTATCAATGAAAGGAAGCTATACTATTTGGTTTTGTTCCTTTTGTTATAGAAGTTTGGAATTTAGCCTTTTTTTTTTGCAGGGAAATAGCTCTTTTTATAGGAGTATTTTAGTTTGGGCGTTTTAACTTGCTGGTCTTTTAAGTTTGGTGATTTTTTATATGGTTGCAGGGTTTTTTGTTACAATTTGGATTGCTGCTGTCCTTTTCAAGTCAAATGACATTCTGAGGAAACAAACGGCACTGAAGGTGTGACATTTTTTGCTTCTTGTTCTTTGTCCATGGGATGTGGAGAAATTGTGTTTTTGATGTTAATTAATTAATGGATGTAAAAAGTGTGCTGTTTGATAAGTGTGTCTGGTTTTGGTGGCTGCAGGGAGAGAGGAAGATACCTGTTTTGATTGGGATTTCTGTTGCTTTTGCACTTCATGTGGCTGGTGTTTATTGGTGGTATCAGAATGATGATCTAATGTATCCGTTGGTCATGCTTCCTCCCAAAGATATACCACCTTTCTGGCATGCTATTTTCATCATCATGGTGAATGGTATGTTTCTCCCTCCTAATTAATGGCTAGGTTTCTCACTGCATCACACTTGTATGCCTGTCTCTTGTTAGTTTTTTTATATTTTCTCTCAACTTACATGTTGCACATTATGGAATTATTTATTCTTTGTTTAAAATTCAATGGAGGAGGCTTAATTCCACTGCCTTACAAATTGTTTTAAAATTTCAGATACTTTGGTACGCCAGGCTGCAATGGTACTCAAGTGTATATTGTTAATGTATTACAAGAACAGCAGAGGTCGCAATTATCGTAAGCAGGTGAGGTAATAAATTATGAAGCACCGGGGAAATTGAATCTAAGTGTTTTATATTTTGGGTATAGAAAAACATTTGAAGATGACTTTTCTTCTTAAGTTATATTATGAGCAACATATCTCTGCTTTCTGTTTTAAGATTTCCAAGAGTTGTGGGTTCAGGATCTATGATTCTCTTTTGTATTCCATGCTGATGCTGATTGTACCATCATTTATTTATTTATTTATTCATCAGGGGCAAATGCTGACTTTAGTTGAATACCTCCTCCTGCTTTACCGGGCCTTGTTGCCAACACCAGTTTGGTATCGTTTCTTCCTGAACAAAGAATATGGAAGTCTTTTTTCGTCGCTGATGACAGGATTGTATCTAACATTCAAGCTCACATCTGTTGTTGAAAAGGTGCATCTGTCTATCAACTTTTATGTTTGTATGAATGTAGCATGTGAAGGGTATCCTACTAGTTTCTCTCACTCCCCTAAGTCATCTAATCTAATCTAAACAAATAGTCGGCGTTGGTCTCTTCAAGTCATTAAATTATCTGCTCATGGTGCTATTTCTACCTCAACGGTTTGCAGGTTATGCATAAATCCATTTTTTAAAACTTTTTCTACTTTCCTTCGTTGTTATACTTATACTAAACAATGTGAACTAGTTTTGCTATTTTGCTTCTGATTTTTTGTTGGATGAATTAAGCTGAAAATGTATTATATTTGTATTGTATTGTAGTAATATAAGCTCCTTTGTTAAATCTAAAATTTCACATTTGGAAAACAAAGGATGAAGTAACTAACCCTTTTTTCATTTTGATAAAAAACACTCCTCTCCTGTTGGAAATTAAGACTTGCTACACTTTTGTTTATTTGTAAACAAACCTACAATTGGTAGAGTAATTAAAAGTGAGTTTCTCAAAGGCTGCTTTCCCCTCTTTTTATTGGCGCTGAGTGTTATCAACAATTAAATTTTGAGCTCCCTTACATCATCAGCATTGGGACCTCACTCATGTTGCTGAGAGGCCGAAGGAGAGAAAACTGTTGATGAGAGGCTCATTTACCCATGTTGGTAGTTTGGTAATGTATTATTTCGAAATAGAGAGAAGGACAATATAATTTGAGCACATCTCTAGAGAAGGGGATGAATCTGTGTTGTTTTTTCTTAATCTCAATTTTTTTTCCAGGAAATAGAAGAGCTTTTTCCAAAGCGAGTGGTTTGGCAGAGCTTATTTTGTTTTGTTGTCTGTTCACGAGTAAAACAATGTGGGTTGCTTGATTTGGCCTCTAGTGGTTCTTTTCTTAACTGTGTAATGGTTTGCAGGTGCAATCTTTCTTTGCTTCGGTGAAGGCTTTGTCACGTAAAGAAGTGCACTATGGGGCTTATGCAACGTCAGAGCAGGTACTGTGGGTGCCTTCTCAAAATCATCGATTTTGGCGTTTGCCAACCAATTTCCACGCTTATAATTGTTATCCCTTTTAGCTTGAAATTACTCCCTCCGTCTCATATTAAGTGTCCTGTTTGTCATTTTTCTTTGTCTCAAATTATCTGTCACTTTAGAATCCCAATACAACATTTATTATTACTTTCCAACAATACCCTTACTTTAGAATATCAATAACCGTGCCTTTGCACCAATCAAGAAAAGTGTAAGGGTGTTTTAGTCCTATCACATTTTTTTACCATAAAATTTAGCATATCCAATCATTTTCTTAATACCCGCGCATAACCTTAAACGACACTTAATATGAGACGGAGGGAGTACTATGTTTTAGTTAAATGATAAAAAATTCTAATGTGAGAAGTTTGCTGACCTGTTGTTTCTTTGATTTTTTCCCAACTTGGTTTGTGTAGTCATCTATACTGTTACAGAAGGGAGTGCAGTTACTCTGTCCACACTATGTACTCTTTTAGATACCTTAGTGGTTTCAACTAACTACTACGACTGAAACATGAAGTCAAGTTGTCATTTCAAACTAACCACAGAGGCTCAGCAGACCACCACTTATTTATACTTCCTACTTTATGCTAATTGTTTTTCAAGCCTCTTCGCGCGCCGGGGGGGTGGGGTGGGGGTGAGGGGTAGGCTGCGTAAATCTACTCTCCCCAAGCCACATCTGGTAGGTAGTAGCAAGCAGTGGGCTCCCTAGCTCTTTTTCAGAAAATTATTTTTATGGGTGTTTTTTTTAATAGAAAGGCGCCATCATCATATAATGATATCCTTATCATCATCTTAGCTGGATTGGGAAAGATCTTGATTAGCAGTTGTTTACTTATTTGACCTACTAAAAGGATGCCATTTTTACCAGTTTACTGAATCAAAGAATTACATATCATGGTTATCATCATAATTATTAAATTGAGAAATGTATTAATTGTCTAATGGCTGTAGGCTCGAGAACAAAGTTAAGTAGAAATTTACATTATGGATAGTTGATGACTTTTGAAGCTTCCATGCCAATTGGCTTGAGATCTAAATTTTAGGCACTTCTCACACTTTTCAGTGTGTTCTTATGAGCTTCTTAGCCTGCTATATACATCTCGGGAAGCAGCAAGTTATTCATGCAAGTAATTTTATTTGATGGCAGGTCAATGCAGCTGGTGATCTTTGTGCTATTTGCCAGGAGAAGATGCATGCCCCAATCTTACTTCGTTGTAAACACATTTTCTGTGAAGACTGTGTATCTGAGTGGTGAGGCTTGGTTTAATGTTCTCTTCTTGTGTACTTGTCTTCTTAGTAATGTGATATTATCATTTACATTTCAGTTGAACCAGCAAGTACTGTATGCAATCCATGGGTTTTTCTACAAATTGTGAGAAATAAAATTAAAAGGATTTTGTGGTTAAAATGCGAGGTTAAAATAAGGATTTAAATTTTAAATATTCGAGTGGATATGCTAAACTTCTACATGATTTCCAGCATGTAAATTTGTAATCTTGTGGTTTTCAAATGTAGTTATGGGTTGCTTCATATTTGTAATCTTGTGGTCAGCAGGTCTTACATCGATTTCTGTAGGTTACTATATTTTATTTTCTTTGCGTGTATTTCTTGGTTCCTGATTGTCTTATTTGGCAGGTTTGAAAGGGAAAGGACCTGCCCATTGTGCAGGGCTTTGGTAAAACCTACAGACCTCAGGTCATTTGGTGATGGCTCTACTAGTTTGTTTTTCCAGTTATTCTGAAATCATATAATACACAAGTCAGGAAGTTTTTTCTGCTTTGAAGCTTTACTCGTTTAAAGCAGCAGTCCTGATCCACCCATATACATCAACACATGTAAAAGTAACTGGAAGCATTCGGGAGATACACTGAGAAGATGAATGCAGCTAAGTAGAATTAAACTGGCACCTATTCATATAATGTACTTTTAACAGGTTAAAATGTATTATATGACCGTGTAAACTAGGAAGTTGATTGAAAATATAATTAAATGTAACTCTTCATTTGTGCAAGGAATGAGGGTCTCTTTCTCCACATCGCAGTCTGTTATATAGTGTGAATCAAACTAACAATATTGCGTTCTAGGTATTCTTGGGGAATGCCCCTGGAGTTCTCAGAAATTGAAAGTAACATTGCATCTTTAATTTGTTAGTCTTGTTTTAGCTTGATGTAATGAAACAATCTGGAGTGTCTAGCTAATCTTGATAGTTAGATGTCTCATGAAAATACAATCAACTCAACCTTTCGTTCGCTTCTCAACCTCCAAGCTAGGTCGAAATGAATGATAATGACCAGTGAGTAGTGACCATAGAATTGAGTAAAGCTGTCTTTAAAAATTTCGGATTTGATACACTCAGAGAAATATTATTTGAGCATCTAATTAGGGCACCTAAACTGATATGAACTTTCTGGTTAATGCACTTAATGCACCTAACTAATGAAGTGTTGTGGTTAATCAATATATGATGTTGAAACTCATTAACCTTTAAATTTATTATGATTTGGAATGTCATTAATTATAATTTTTAGGTGTTCAAATATACATGTAATTGTTTTTTTTTACCAAAACAAACTTACTTTATTTCATTGTAAATAATATTGGTAAAACAAGTTGGACTAAAATCATGATAATGAGAGCTAGCATATAGTCGTGATGCTCTTGTTAGTGAATGAGTAACAAGATTTGTTTGCCTTCTAATGTAGCTAATCCTATAGCTTTGACATTGAACAATGAGAAAGTAATACACCTAGTTCCGTTTGACGGTAGTGTTACTATTGACGTCATTCACTACAAAGAGGCAGTCCATCTCAATTTCAACTGATGTAAAATTTTTCTCATTGAGAAACTTAAGAGCTTGAACAAGACCCATTGCTTCGGCCTCTTAAAGACTTGGACAACCTTGGAACCACATTGTTTTACCTCCTCCAAATGCACCTTGATCATCTCGCACGCAAATTCCGACGCCGAACTTATTTTCTCCTTCAAAAATCGCTGCATCGATATTACATTTAAAACAACCAGCAGCTGGTTTTTTAATTTCCATGAGGACTCACTGCTTGGACCAGATTCAGATGCACCCTGTACAGTCTTCTTGCTGTCCTTCGCTTGTTCCCATTGGTTTAACATGTCAACAGCAGATTGTATTGATAACAAATGCGGTTTTGATACCCCTTCCCACACTTTCTCATTTCTTCTTTTCCATATTGACCAACACATCATAGCACACACTTTCCTTTGCTGCAATATCATTGTTTCCAGTAGCTGAAATAACACCTTCCTGAAGCTTGACATTCCATATACATGTAATTGTTATTAACTATAATTCTTGGATATTCAATATATATATATATATATATATATATATATATATATATATATATATATATATTTGTCACCCTCTCGTTGCTGAGCTCTAGGGCATTTTGGTTGGTCTTCAGTTGTGCGACAAGGGTTGGAGTAAAGTGATAGTGCAAGTGGAGACTAAGGTAGCAAGCCAGATTATTCAAGGATTAGATTGTGGACTTATAAAATAAAAAGGATTAGATTGTGGTCGTATTTCTGGGTGGAGTATTGTGCGGGAGATTCGCTAGTTGATGCCACTTCTTTGAGAGATTCGGTTTGTGCATATCTTCAGGGAAGCTATTTGTTATGTTGATGATGCATATTAGCTTGGACCCTGATTTCATTTTTTAAATTCCAAAGACAGATTGAATAAATTGAGTCGACATTTGATGAGGAGTATGATAAACTTCTATTGCCTATTCTTGAATACAAACATGTAAAAGGTCATTCAACAAATTTTGATCAGCCAATACATAGAAAATAATCAAAAGAATTTGCCAAACCAATCTTATGGTGACAACTGACAAGAAGCTAAACACAAAACAAATATGAATTTTTATAAATACTCCCACCCTCTACCTCAGGCAATCAAATAGAATAAAAGAATAGATGTTTCAAAACATGCACATATTCCTCAAAACAAGAGAACCTCATCTAAGGCTATCCTATGAAACAAAAAGAAGAGATCATTTTGCATTTTGAGAAACTGAGACAGTAGGAGAAGCCACTTCTTCTTCTTCTGATGTAGTCTTGTCATCTTCTTCTGGAACAGGAAACATTACTTTTGTTGATGCCAAAACTTCCTTATCAGGCGATGTCGGCAACGATGAATGTGGTGAAAGAGAACCAGATAGCAACCTGGAAACTTCATTGGCATCCATTGGATAAACTTCTGTGACTTCTTCCATGCCTTCATCTAGATACACCACATCTTGCATTGTCAGCTGATGGTATTCCACAATTTCCCTCAGGAAACGGTTTTCTCTTGAATATGTTTCATTCTCATTGGCTAAACGTGCCTTCTCAGCTAGAAGTGTCTCCAGTTGATGCCGAATCTGAGATGATCACAAAAGTATAAGAGCTAAATTTACAACAACATTTATCTTAATTAGTCTTGTTTTATTCTCCACTGTGTTTCTTTCTTTTAGATGCAAGACTCACTAGACAAGGTAGTAGTGCTTATTAAACCCGAACTGATCATCAATCTGGTCAAGACATTAGGTTAGGGGTCACTAGTTGAACCACATGACTCAATCACTATTAAAATATATCAAAAAATTCATGACATGCATAAATATCATATTTCAAAAAACTACAACTTTTTTTACCATACTTTAAATGCCCTCAAGTTAGGCAAAATATGTTGTTTCTAATTTTGTTTTTAAGTATACACTATCACAGCAGACAAAACGATGTCATTTTGCAATCGAAAATAACAAAATTGCTTGGACTCATAGGGTCACTAGTCTAACTGGCCAGGTCACTGGTTCGACTACTAAACCGGTTGAGTCACACCAGGTTTGTGACATGCCTGGTCCAATTACTTGCTCCGATCATGCCACCGGTTTCCAATCAGACCGTTCTGGGTTTAATAACACTAATACATGATGCATCATGCAAAAATACATGCACCTACCACTAAACTACATGACACATCAAATTTTGTCATGTCCTCTTTGGTGTCTAAACGCAAATAACAGCAAAATAATTTATACCAGATCATCATCGTCACGGTGATGTCCCTTCTCGCTTCCCTCTCGGTCCCTGAGCAATTTATTTTCCTCTTCTAGTTGAGCACACCGTGCTTTAGCAAAAGCCAAATCTGCTTTAACTGTTTTTAGCTCACGCAGAAGTAATTTTGCTTTAGCAGCTGTTGCCATTGCCACCTGCAACCATCATAAACTCAATCTTATGCTCATACACAACTATATACAGAAACAAAAGTTTAAACTGAGATTCCTGCATCTAAATCAAGAAGTTTAATATCTGTACATGACACATTGATGTGTAAATAAGTTTTACACAGACGTCTAATAATATTTCACTATCTTGCCATATTATACCATTACTTCTTAAAATTTGCTCACAGATTATGAAATATGGTTAGACATCTATATGTAGGCTATAGATTTTTGCAGTGAGTTAAGTCTTAGATATATAGCAGGTAACATGCGTCGCGGCCTCACTAGAAGAACTGGTGAGGGTGCGACACATGATTACATAGTTGGCACCTTACGTCGCGAGATGCCTTGAGTTGTGTTTCATGGCGAGATGGAGACTGTGTCTGTGTCTGAGCTGGTTGCTGCCATGGATTCCTCACATCTGAGACTTGGTAGTATGTGTCCTCAGGCTCATTTCCCTTTCGCCTTATTTGATATCTCAGATCTGCTGTTTTACTCTCCACCATTGTTCTCCCTTCCTGAAGAAGAAATTAAACAAACAACATTGAATCGAAAAAAGTAATGTATACATTGAGCCATAAGCAAGTTAGACAAAGGTTCTAAATAGCGGTCGCGGTACAGAGAAAAGAGAGGTACCTCAAAAGCCTTCTCAAAGGTGTCACCTAGTTGATTGAGGGAAGTGGTGATTTTATCCAAGCCCTTTCGAATTGATTGATTGTCCATTTTTTTGTTAAAGTCAGGTGGTTGATATAATGGCTTGAACTGTGAAGGCTGGTTCTAAGCATGTCAAAGTAACCAGAAACAGACACACACAATAAACTTGAATCCAATTCATCAACTAATAGAGTAATTAGTAAATAAGAAACATATATTTAGACAAAGCATGATATCAAATCAATTTTCTTGCATTGCATAGAACATTTGGTTCGGACCATTACTAGCTACCCACGGAGTGTCCCAATGCTTTCAACGAAAGACTAATCTCCGCTCGTGCTTAGGATCAAACTTCACACTGGCCAACACCAAATTTGTTCGAGAACCGAACCCGGAAGCACTGAGTCGACCTCCCGTGTTCCAAGGTATATTATGCCACTGGGCCAATTAGTGTTGGTTGCATTGCATAGAACATAAACAAGAATTAAAGTATATATATGATATATGATAATTACCTGAGTTGCAGAAGAAGGTGCTGTAAAGGTATTAAAGGAGTGTGATTTGAGTGCTTGGGGCATGCTGCTTTCATGTTGTGGAGGTAAATTGTTGTCATCCAAAATTGATTTGGCTTTCTGAGCCAGAACACCCCAGAAACCAGACTTTGATTTGTCATTTCCATAAGCATCAAAACTCTGCATGCATATGAATTCATTCATTCAAAACATTTAACAAATATCTACTATTCAATTACATGTTAACCAATATCTAAATTATCTCAAATTACACATACATAACAACCAAGATAACATAGCATGATTCAATAATTAAATTGATTCTCATATTGTACACATTGAAGGCGTAATTCATAAATATGCTAAGTTTGACACCTGGTATCAACAAATAACGAAAGTTTCCATAATGGTTGATTTTAAATAAATAATAACAAATTGAGAATGAATTACCTTGGATCTATGATGATCAAGTTCAGAGGAAGGAGAATAAGCATAAGAATCGCGACGAGCAGCAGAAGCTTTAATGGCTTGAGCAGCGAGGGAAGAAGATGTTAATGATGATGATGAAGAAGAAGATAAAGGATTATGATGATCTTTAACATGATCATCATCTAATGATGAATGAAATTCTTCTTTGAAGGTTGAAGACCTTGATACACCTTGTCTTCTCCTATACGCCATCCTCTTGTTTTTCTGTTAGAATTAGATCACACAAAAATTCAGAAACAAAACTGATTGATTGATTATCATTCAACTGCCACCCAACTAACTCTTTCCTTTTCAGGTCATTAGATCAAAATGAATATTTACATTAATATATAATAATGTAACCATATAAATATTTGATAATTGGCTTCTTAGGACAGATCATATATACATATACACGCAAAGAGAAGTAATGTAACTTTTGTAACGACTTTTTTTTTTTGTATGTACATACATGTTGTGAATTATAGAAATGAAAAAAAAAACATTTGGTAGATATGTTAATGAATCAGAAAATGTTTTCTTAACCAGTAGTTTATTTAATGTTAACCAATTTATTAAATTGTTAAATAATAAATATCATGGTGTAAGAATAAAACAGCATCCAAATTTTGACCTGCCTCCAATTCAGCAAGGGGAATAGTCACTACGTTCGGCGGTAGATACCCTGATTTAGACCAAAAAAAAAGCATCCAAATCTTGACCAAAAGAAAAAGACAACATCTACCAATAGCAATGGGATAAGATAGTAGGGGTTTCTTTCGACTTAACCAAGATCCTAGGTTTGAATCCAGTCTTGGGCATGCAGCAGTGTTAAATCTCTTGAGGGAGAGTTTTGCCACTCAATGTGGTCTTACCCGACTCGAGGGATTAGTCTCTGCAGTTACGCGCAGAGAATACTCGGTTTATGTATTAAAAAAAAGGCAATATCCAAATTGAGGTCCAATTCATAAGCATTAACAATTTCATGATAATCATGCGGGCTCACCTTCTCATAATTCCATTTATACTATTACTGTTAATAATCATGTTTGTCAAAGGTTGTGCATTTTTTCTCCCCCACCTTTCTCTATACAACAACATACAGGATAGTTGTGGAATGACATTACTCCTAAATAGAAATAATATGGTCAAGTTGTTATTGAAATTCATGATAAAGAATCAACTAAACCTTCATAGTAATTTTGGGATGTGAAGGATTTTTATGTTCTTATGATCGCATAAACTCGATTTTAATTTTAGCATTAAGCCATGGTGTTTTTTATTTATTTATTTATAAACAGGATATCTTCTGCACGCAATTACAGAGACTAATCCCCCAAGCCAGGTAGGACCATAATGGGTAGCAAAGCTCTCCCTCAAGAGATTTAACATTGTTGCATGCCCAAGACTGGATTCGAACCCATGACCTTGGTTAAGCTAGAAGAGAGCCCTTTCATCTCATCCAAGTGCTCTTGGGTACCGTCATGTTTTATTTGTTTGTTTTGTTTATTATTTTCGCCAAGAGGAACATATAGGCCCTGTTTGACAAGCTAGCGTGTAACAACTAAGTAAATAGAAACAAAATATTGGGAACAAAGTTTATAGTATTTTTTCACTCGCTTAATTATAACACTTTTAAACGCTATTTGAAGTAGTGTTTCAGGTTGTAGCATTTCATTTTTTCCTTCTGTTGTTACCTTTCTGTCAGTTAAGTTTCCCCCTCTATTAATATTGTGTAGGTCCTTTTTATTTTAAGTACTAATTAAGAATATATATATATATATATATATATATATATATATATAAAACCACAAATTTTAGTAAAATCTTTATATTCATACTGTCACATTTTTCCATATTAACTATTCGCAAGAAGCTTATCTACTATTAGTAACTTATCCATTTTCCACCACTTTTTATTAAATAAAGCATTAGAAGAGGGTCATGCCTTTGGTGACAACTCAACTCAACTCAAAAAACCCCAGCCAGCTAAGCAAAGCTGGTTGAAACGCGTATGGAATGAATTATTAATACACTAACAGTATTGTTCACAGATAAGTTCTTCACTCTTTCTAGTGATGCATTGCTTGTGGTGTTTTTTAAAGGTGTAACCATTTTCTTCTTTTATTATTGATTGATTCTCAAATAGCTTTTTCCATGACCAACTTTAGCGATGCCTTTCTCATCATACGAAGCAAATGATCATTTGAGAAATATAACAACTTTTACCATAGAGTTAAGTATTGCGACAGTATGTTTTGGTAGGCCACCAAAATGTAAATATGTATAGAACAATATCAGCTTTCAAAGATTCTCTTCTATAAACTGCTCTCTAACCATGGACCACCATCTTCGCTAGGTCGTCCCTATTCTCTGCACATCCTTAACACATTCGGTATCTAGATACTGAGGGACTAAATTAGTCCCTCGGTATGGATCTGTTAGAGATGTGCAGATAGCGAAAAAGAGTGTGCAAAAAGAAAAGGTCTCATCACTATCACTTCTTTGGTCAACTAGCTTAATACTAATGAGCATCGCGACAAGCTTACGAGCTTAATTAAATTTCTATATACGAAAGATATAAATATATCTCTTAAGTAGGAGGCCAATAAGCTTGTGTCATAGTCAGATTGGATATTCGTTGATAGTTTGATAGGTTGTTAAGGGCAATCATATAAGTGAATGCAAGGGACCTCCTATATAGAGATGGTTGGTCTAGAGACATAACCTTGTAGGTCCCTTACAATGAGAGGAGACTTGAAATGTTTTGCCAAGGAGATTAATCAAAACGGAGACAACTTGATGGCAAAGTGGACAACAACAATCATGAATTCAACGAGATCGTTTGGATAAGTGCTAACTAAGGCCATCGAAGTAGCAAAGATTGGATATGAGGTGAACTTGGGGTCGAGTTTGCTATTAGGCTAAAGGCATTCCAATACAGTGAAGAAGGGGAATAGATTTTCTCAAAGTGAGTTTACTTTTATGTGAAACCTCAACTATCAATTGAAAATCAAGAGAGAGAAACTTTAGCACATGGAGAAAGAGAAAACAAGCATTGAATGGTTTAGATTTCACACTCGACACTCTCAAGTGAAATTTTCAATTGAGAGAATCTCATCCTTGCAATTAATTAAATCAATCAAATGAGTGTACAAAGGAAAAGAGACTGTTAACCTTCTGCTAAAGAACTCTCCTTATGGAAAAAACAACACGATGAAAAAAGAGTATTTCTCCCTAACTTGACGTCGTAGTAAGGAGGAGACTTCCAAACTCTAACTTGACCTAGTAAGGAGAAAAGAGGAAAAGAGTATCAAAACAAAGGGATATATCGTCCAAGGATTGGATATGAGAGACCACGGGGTCGAGCCAAGAGAACCTCTAACCGCCCCAACTCCAACTTGACTAGTAGTGAGGAGGGGACTTCCAAACTCTAACTTGACCTAGTAAGGAGAAAAGAGGAAAAGAGTATCGAAACAAAGGGATGTATCATCCAAGGATTGGATATGAGAGACCACGGGGTCGAGCCAAGAGAACCTCTAGCCGTCTCAGCTCCAACTTGACCTATAGTGAGGAGGGGACTTCCAAACTCTAACTTGACCTAGTAAGGAGAAAAGAGGAAAAGAGTATCAAAACAAGGGACATATCATCCAAGGATTAATTGGATATGAGAGACCACGGGGTCGAGCCAAGAGAACCTCTAGCCGCCCCAGCTCCAACTTGACCTAGTAGTGAGGAAGGGACCTCCAAACTCTAACTTGACCTAGTAAGGAGAAAAGAGGAAAAGAGTATCGAAACAAAGGGATGTATCATCCAAGGATTGGATATGAGAGACCACAGGGTCGAGCTAAGAGAACCTCTAGCCGCCCCAGCTCCAACTTGACCTAGTAGTGAGGAGGGGATTTCCAAACTCTAACTTGACCTAGTAAGAAGAAAAGAGGAAAAGAGTATCAAAACAAATGGATATATCATCCAAGGATTAATTGGATATGAGAGACCACGGGGTCGAGCCAAGAGAACCTCTAGCCGCCCCAGCTCCAACTTGACCTAGTAGTGAGGAGGGGACTTCGAAACAACCTCAAGGACCAAAGAGGCTTTTCAAGGTTTCCCGAAACCACAAAAGCTTGGAGAATTAAAAAAAATGATGGATTGAAAAGGATGTAGTACCTGTGCTAAGCAACCTATAAAGGCATACCAGAGCAAGAATCATATTTTCCAAAGATGTAGAAATTTTAGCATTGTTGAAACAAAGCTTCTTCTGAGAATACAAAATAGTCTTGAAGACATTAATAACACCAACAACAACATGCGCTTGAGCTGACAACGATCGAGAACACACTTCTAAAATGGTCCACAGAGAAGAGATGTCAATATTAATAGCAATCTTAACTCAAGACTATGACCAAAGCTTCTCTGCAAAAGGGTACTCACAGAAATGCTGAAGAGAATATTCTGATGTAGCCTCACAATGACTGAAACTCAAAACTATATCATAACTGCGATTGCAGTGATGCTCATCAATGTGCATACGAGCATGGTGAATACACTAGAGAGGGAAAGATTTGGATGGAGGAATAACTTTGCTCCAGAGCATTTTGCACCAGCTCAAGGACTGATCAAAGCTAAAAATTAGAGAGAACCTATAATGAAGGTAGGTAGGTGTTCTTAAAAGTAAGCTACCCTCACCTGTTTTCTTCCAAAGAAAACGATCAGAAAGTCGAACATCAGGATAGCTTGAGCTTAAAGGAGCTTACTCAATTGAGGGAAGCTATGATTTAAAGAGATAGGTGGACATCATTGAACCTCAAATATAAAGTCGTTCAATGTAGCCCTAATGATGAACTCTAACTAAGATAATGAGAAGGGAAATGAAAGAATTGCAGATCAAGTGATCCAACCAAAAATTGACATTATCACCATTGCCAATTTGCCAAAGTACAATTATTAGAGAAACCGTAGAGATGCTAGCATTAAGTGTACAATCATATATTTATAAAATTATAATTATAATAGTAATATTAATATTAATATATACAATACAATATACAATAGTGATTATAGTGATTTGATTTTTTTTCTTTGACTCATAAGATAACACTAGTACAGCAACTTATCAAACAACTATCTACAACAACTAAGAGAGATTGAATATAAAAATTAATTTTAATAAACTAAGAGCACTTTCAAGATGATTAGATGGTTTGTTGTCCTGTTGCGATTTTGATTAATTAATGAAGATCCAATTAATACTAATAATGTAATTTTACGGCAACGTGACTTTCAGATAAACAAAAAAAAAAGAAGCTTATACTCCGTAAAAACGTCGTCGTGTGGTGTGTTAGTTCTGTTGACGAAACGAAACGGAGTCGCGCCGGCTGAGGATTTTTATACAAAAAGGTTGTTTTTTTTTTGAAGCAAACAAAAAGGTTAGTTGGGTGACTTCCTTCTCTTCTCTTCTCTTCTCACATCTAACCCTAATTTACGCATCAAATCTCTTCTTCTTCTTTGAGAGATCCCTTTTTCTCAGGTCATTCAATTTCTCTCTCTTCATTGTATGTTTTTTATTTTACTTTTTCAGGTTAATTTAACTCGCAATTTTCATGTTATTATCTGTGTTAATGTTAAAAATCCGTTCTTTACTATGTTCCCTCATTGCCCACATTCTTATTCATTCTTTTCATCATCTGGGCATCTCATTATTGTAGCAATTTTTTCACTTCACTAATATGCTTCATTCCTTCACATTTTTTGCAATGACTGAATTTAATTGTCTTCTCTTTGCACCAATTGTATGCATATAGAGTTAGAGAAATCACAGAATGTGTAATTTATCTTGAGGGGGAATAGGGTGAGTGTCTGTTTGTTTGAGAGAGAGAGAGAGAGAGAGAGAGAGAGAGAGCTGAAAATTGAAAATTGAACTAGTTAAATATCTTTGCCACTGTGGAATTCCTATGCTTAATGCTTGGAATCACATTTGAGACTTGGTTGATGCTCAGCTTCTAATTACATTTTATATAAGCTCAATCACATGACTTTATTGAATTGGTTTGTGTGATTTTAGGATATAGATTGGTTTTGTTGCTAAGTGTTATTATTATGCTTGTTAGTGCATTGATTTGAGCACTTTGTTATCTACTCTTTTCTGTCTTGTATTACTGTCTTTAAGTAATCTGGGATATTTGTTTCATGTTTGGTTTCAGATGGCTGCAAATTCTGAGAATATATCGTCTGTGTCGTCGTCGCGGTTTACTTCACAGACTCTCACTGGCACTGATTCTATCAGGCTTGCGGTGTGTTCTCTTTGTCGCAAGGTTCTATCACCTGACGACGAGATGATACACGATCCTGCAACAGGTAGTGTATGTGGTGATTGTAAATTTTTATTGCTTGAAGACTTTGCGAGTCCCTTTACACCAAGGAGACTTAGAGGAAGACTCAGGCACAACAGTTCTGAATCAGTTGATACTATTTTATCACAACAGCCACCTCATATGGATAATACTTCCACGCAAAACCAATCTGTCGAGGATGATCAACTTATAGATAGCGACACCCCTGCATGGTCCTTGCAGTATACTAGTCCACATACACGCAGGAGGCAAGTACTATCTGATACTGACAGTGATGGTTTTGATAATTGGAGTTCTATGTATGCTGATAATGATTCGGAGGCGAGTTTTAGACAGTATAGGGTTTCCCATGGCGAGACTGATTCTTTCACTTTCAGTGCTTATGGAGGTGACTCGGAGATTTCTATGGATAGGCAAAGTTTTGTAGGCACTGCAATGTTTAATTTACTAGATGAGGGAGATGAGTTTGATAGTGACAGTGACATAGATCCAATGCATGCTGGCCTCAGCCAATGGAACTCGGATGATACGGAAGACGATGAGGAAGAAGAGAATGAAGATGAAGAAGAGGAGCAGGTTGACGAAGCTGTAACCGCAGCTCGCCTTCGAATTCTTCTAACCTCAAGTCCGAGCGAGATCAGGAGTCGCATTAATTGGGAAGAAATGTTTAATCATACTGAATCCGATGGAGTACTTAGCCAGATAATCAGGGATACGTGGCAAGCTTTGCAGGAGGTTGATTTACCACCTCATAGAGAAAACTTTGGTGATTACGTTGATACTAGACAGTTTGAAGACCTACTTGATCATCTTGCTGAAAACGACAGCTCAAGACGAGGGGCACCTCCTGCAGCCGTGTCTTTCGTGAATAATCTTCCCTGTGTAGTCATTGGCAAGGAACACGAGAAGCATGGCGAACTTGTTTGTGCCATTTGCAAGGATGCTTTAGCTACTGGCGCTGAAGTAAATCAGCTACCATGTTCTCATCTTTACCACTCCTATTGCATTTTGCCGTGGTTAAGGGCACGGAATTCATGTCCTCTTTGTCGATACGAACTTCCAACCGATGATAAGGATTACGAAGAGGGAAAGCAGAACATTGAAGGTAGAAATTTGATCCATGAGAGACAGCAACTAGATGTGATAGATGATAGTTTCTCTGATGTTTATGATGGAGCTGAATTGAATGAAGGGGATGGTAATACTAATAATACTACTCAAGATGGAATAAGAGGTGGTAGAGGAAGATGGTTATTTCTTGCTACTGCTCCAATTGTTAGTATAGTGGGAATGGTTCTTGTAATGTGGTTAGGTAGCAACTCTAGGATTGAAGGGAGTAGACAAAATCAGCATGCTGTTCATGTTTATGCTTCTCCAAATCAAAGAGAGGGTAGAAACAGAAGATGGTGGTGTCCATTCTAAGTGCTTCTTCAATTCTTCATCAATAATGCCTTGTGATAGCTACTTGAGATGAAATTTTTATCCCGACTCTTTAATCTCACTAATTTCAGAAGTCATGTGTAGATTTAAGTTTGTTATTACTTATTATGTTATTTCTTAATCCTTTTTTTTATTTGTTTGCTTTTCCTTTATCTGGTTGTACTTCAAGGACTTGATGTGTGAATATTTAATAATCAGTCCTTGGTGTGTTGGTAGGGTGGGAATAGGCCAGGCCAGGCTTTATAAGGCCTGAGCCTGGCCTACTTCGAACAGTTTAGGCCTGAGCCTGGCCTATTACCTGTCATAGGCCAATTTTTAAGGCCTGGCCTGGCCTGTAAGAAGGCTTGATGAGGCCTATTAGCCTGTTTACAAGCCTTTTTAATGTGAAGTCCTGAGTAATTCAATAGGCCTACAACTAAATTGGCCAATTTTATGAAGACTCAAGCCTTTTTTTCTTTCATTTCTTCCACATATAGTACAAGAAGCTGACAGTTTAATAATTCAACTAATAAACAATAAAATAGGCATCACATAGTAAAGACACTAACAGTGTATTTTAATTGACATTAACATGAATACCAATAATGTATCCAATGTATCCAAACCAACAAAAAAGGCCAAACCAGAATACTATCTCCAATGTATCCAAACCAACAAAAAAGGCCAAACCAAAATACTATCTCCAATGTATCCAAACCAGCAAAATAGGCCAAACCAAAATAATGTGTCCAACGCAACAAAAGAAGGCAATAGAAATTAAAAAAAGGGCTATTAAGATCTGTCTAGAACAGCAAAATGGGCCAAGTAATCTTCACATCAAATCTTCGCCAAGTAATCTTTACATCAAATCTTCAATATAATTTCTTCTTGTTGCTCAACCACCTTAAAAATAACATATTACTTGTCATTATATAGGACAATATCCAATAGTAATCATACAACGAAATATAAAACTAGCTGATATAAGAAAATACTAATATTACCTTTGACTTTCTCTGCAAACCATACTTATGACGTAGCCAATCCCCTCCACAAATGAGTGCCTCAATGGATTCTCCATTCAATTTAGAACGATGTTCATCAATTACTCTTCCTCCAGCACTACATGTGGACTCTGATGCCACAGTTGATATGGGAATTGCTAAGATATCAGCAGCCATCTTTGACATAATCTTATATTTTAAGCTATTGCTTCGCCACCATTCCAATGCACAGAAAGAGCTGTTATGACCTTCAGGAACATAAACACCTTCCTCAAGATAGGAATCTACCTCAGATTTCATTGGTGGGACTGCCTCCTTTTCTCGCACAAGAGTCATGATGTGGTCAAACCCAGTGGTTACCGAAGGTTTAGGTATGCCAGAAGATGAAGAGTTGTTGCTAGCATTATTTAGTACTTCAATGGAGGATGACTCTTCAAGACTTTGTGACTTATACTCCTCATACAATTGTTTCAATGAAGTACGCACCTTTTCTATATTCTCATTTGCAACTTCAGTAGGTTTATATATATAAGGAAAACATATATCAACCACATGAAATTTGCACCTTGGATCCAATGGTACAGGTACAGGTTCATTAACATTGCTTTGAGCAGCAGTAGGAGCGATAGCAGTATCGGAAGTAATTATTCCATTGCTTTCAAGTGGAGCAGAAGCCATTAGATAAATCTGCTTCACATAGTATACAAAATAAAATAAATTAATAAAATAATACATTAATTTTTACATGAGTCAAGGCAAAATTGGTAATAATTTAATACAATAAATATGTGCATACAGTAGCATATCAGAAAGAATAGAAGAGGAAAAGACCAAAAGAAACAATACATGGAGAAAAAACATTAATAAAATACATGTAGATTGTACTTACAAAGTTACAATAAAATAAGAAGCTAGATGTGGTCCTGGTCCTTGGGTAATCCAAACACTTAGAAATAGAGAGTCATAATACCTATCCACATGATCAATGAGTATATTAAACAAAAGGAAAATAGTAACCAAAGTAGTAGCCGCAAAACAAGAAGACAGTAAGTAACAAAAGGAAAATATATTATTAGTTTATCAAAGCATGTCTATTGATTTATCAAATGAAGGTAAAAAACAAGAAGATAAAGACAAAGGGAAGAGATTCATAAATTGCACAAGAAGATAGAGACAAAAGCAAAAGATTCACAACATACACTTACTGTTTTTCACTTCTTGCTATAGACGTTCCTCTTCTTCCTTTGGTCACGCCGTTCCTCTTCTTCCTCTGGTCTTCAGTCTTCCCGTATTCCCCTTCTTTTCAACGTTTAGGGTTCCCTCATTAGAAAAACTATACCGAAAATGTGTGTTTTTCAAATTTAGCAATTAGGTTATGTGTTGTGTGGACCGGCTGTCGTTGTCTTTGGGTTGGGCTTGGGACACTAACTTTCATATTTTATTAATTAACTATTTACTAAAATATTTAGTTCTTATATTTAAAAAGTTTTTTATTTTAATTATTAAATAAAAATGTATTTTATATAATTTATAAAAATATTATATATACATGTATATGTATAAACAGGCCGGCCTGATAGGCCTAATAGGCTTTTTGATAAGCCTAAGCCTGGCCTATTTAACTAAATAGGCTTTATAAAAAGCCCAAGCCTAGCCTTTTTACTAAATATGCCGAGCCTGATAGGCCTTAAATAGGCCAGGCCGTAGGCCCCTGTAGGCCGGCCTGGCCTATTCCCACCCCTAGGTGTGACCAAAGTTTCTTAGTCAGGGAGCAATCATTATTGAGTGAGTGACCATATCATCGTCAAAATTGAAAATTTCCAATCAAATTAGTCTTTTTGGATTGGTCAAGCCCCAAAGGGACTCATGGGTCGAGGATTCTCAATTTCAGGGATTAGATTGTTTGGTGCTCACAATTTTATTAATTAAATTGTTAATTTGTTTTATCATTATCACTAATGGCATTGTAAGCGGATTTTATTGTGTATCTTCCTAACCATACAATTTGATTTCTCCATTCGACAGGTTTTATAACTTTTAGAATTTTTCAGATACAACTCCACTTAAATTGAATTTATTTTGGGAAAAAACATAGGTTGGTTGGTGCTGTTTTCCAATTACACCATGTCACGTGACCTAGTTTTCTAAAAAATAAACAAAAGAAAATGGATAATATAAAAAACTAGCCCACATGTCATGGTGTGATAGGAAAACAACACCAACTACACATAAGTTTTTTCCTTTTTTTTTATGAAATGGATTAATCTTAATGATTCGACTCTAGTAAGATAAAAGAGATTTATTTAAAAGAAAAAGGATAAAGCAGTTATAATTGTTGATTGAAAAATTGAGGGTTGAGATTGAGATCTACGTACTTAATAACAAATAGTGTAGCGGCTGATCCTAAAAACACTAGAGGTGTAGCGGAGAGTAACATGGTTGCTACGTTGAAGTCTAGGAGAAAAATATAACAATTTTTTTTTTGAGAAACTCCTAATACAAAATAAACTATAAAATAAACTACAGCTATTTATTAATTTTGAGAAACTCCTAATACAAAATAAACTATAAAATCCTAATTATTTGGACGACAAAACAATACATGTCACAACTTTGTTTGTCCTCTGGCCACGAAGCTTGTCTTTTTGTTTTTCAAAAGATTGAGAATCAAATTGAGGTGACAATCATGTGAACCTCAGAAAAAAAAGCACTCCACTATATTACTTTAAAATGGGTCCTCCAAACCAGTTAAGGAGCATTAAGGGATGATTTTTCCCCATCTTTTCAGAACAAGGTCATCAATAAGTATATGGCAGATATCATGATTATGATCTACAAATATAGGCACAATATATAAAATATTGGAATTTATCCACTAATCTAGCTTTAAATGGACAAAATTAATGGGATAAAATTACAAAGTTATTGCAAGGCCATGATAGTTGTCTGTAGCCTCAGAAAAGTATGTTAAGGTATAGTACTATCCATCCAGCCATTGAGATTATAGCAAATATATGAACCCAGAATAGGACAGCAGCAGCTTCTCTTCCACACCCTCTTAAATTCGCAACCGCGCCTATAATAAACCAGTAAAACATTAGTTATTTATTAATTATATTGTAATAAGAAAAATCTGTAGAGCAACTTGAGACAAAAAGAGCAAACCAAGCAACTATTTCCCAAATTTCCACCCAGCAATAGAGTTGGTAATTTTAACCCCAAGAAAATTTTAAGTTAATCACCATTTCGGTCCCTAAACTTTTATATGAAAATTCTCGATGACATTAGTCTGTTTGAGTCGATCGGTTTTGCCCTTGAAATTGTCACGAAAAGACTAATGTGATCGATGATTTTCAAAGTCGGAGGTCATTTTAGAATTTAGTTATTTTCAAGGACAAAATCAAATGATCTCTACAATTTTAGGCCTGTTTGGATCGGCTTTACCTGGGCTTATCTACTGGCATAAGTATTTGTGAGTTTGTTTGCGAGAGCTTATGAATACAACTTATAACATGTTCACAATCTGTTTTACGCTAAATTCCCTAAGCTCTCCCGAATAGCTTATGAAAACAGCTTACAACTTACAATTTATAGGGTAGCTCTCCATAATATCTTTTATTATAGAATCAACTCATGCATGAGCTCTTATACGATAAACACTTATGTTCTAAGCGCTCAATTAAGTTGTGTATCCAAACAACGCATAAACTAGTCATACACTCAAAATGTTCAGCAATGTCTCTACTGGTAAGAGCTAGGATTGGGGCGGATTTGTGTACTATACCTGAAAGCACAGATGTTGGCATTGAATGCTGAAGTAGTAGGACAAACCGAAACATCTTATCATCTGGGGGAAGAAAACCAAGCTTGTCGGCCAACATGACAATGCCGAGACCAACTGGAGGCACTAAAGTTAACCGCGCAAAAACAATAGCAGCAGTTGTTCGAAAACCAAGTTTTGAACTTCCAGGTCCTGCAACCAAGACGACAAGCCAACAATGATTCATTTAAATGTTTCAATCAAAAGAATAAGTGACAAACTGACAATGATTAATTATCAAGAGAACATTGGAACATAAATTTACCATCAATAAGGTTGCCTCCCAATGCCAACAGAATGCAAGGTATCATAGCCTCCCTGATCATCAAAGAAACTATTAGACATTATCACCTATGATAACTTCATAAGTATTCCTCAATGACTTCTCGCGAAAAATAATTTGTTATCACTATTAAACAACTAAGATACATATTTTTGAACTAAATTTTATAGCGCAAGCTATATGAACATAAAAGTATCAACTTGAATAAAGAGTTAAAGGGCATACCCAAGAATCATGCAGCTGTCAGTGAAGAAGAACAGTGGAGCATCTGGCGTAAAGATCAGTTTCTTCAGAAATGGAACTGCACCAATTCCCATGGCTAGAATCTACAAAATGCGCAATACCCCAATCAAAATCAACTCTGTTAAGAAGAAATGTGCAAATACTAGATATAGGTTCAATAAGAAGAAACTCACTGATGCAATGATAGGGGGCTGAAGAATTTGCTTAAGCTTCAACTTCTCATATACGAGTGCTAATATGTCTTTAACCTGCACCAAGAAACATGTGTAAACATCGTATTACGGGAAAAGTGAGATACAAATGAAATAATCAAAACAGCCACTCACTATAAATTTAAATGCATAAATATAAAAATTAAACTGTAAACAACAGTTTAGTCCATCATTGCATTTGCATGACACAGTAGTCAAGCATCTTCTCTACTCAACACAAGTTCAAAAAGAACCAACTGAAACTTTTGCATCTTCTAGTTCATTAAATCATGTGAAAAATAAAAAAAATCACATCAGTGTATCGAGTCGATCTCACCTTCCACTTCCTTGAAGCAATTGGACTTGTTAAATTGCCTTCCTCCACCTGAAGAAGCAATGGAGCTTGTTCAGGCGAAGCATCAGTCTTTGTAGAAGTACTCTTTATAGGAATGCTTTCATTGTCAGTGTCAAAGGTTCCTTCTGGAGGAGGCGCCAGCATATTAAATACATACGTGTATAGGATGATAGCACCGACCTAAACCAAATCAGAATTAACAGATCCCGATCAGTACTATGTTTCTGTTTCAATAAGAGTATGATCTTTAGAAATATAAATAAAGGACCGGTATATAGAAAAATTCTTAATAAGTGAATGAATTGTAAGTCAAAGCACATGATATCATTAACTAATAGCATGTTTGTTTTCGCGTTGAAATCGCGGTGGAGATTGTGACCGCGGAAACAAACAAGCTATAAGACAAATGCACCGGTCTGCTAAGAGATATGTAGAACGTACCCACTGGCCAAATGATATATAAGCAGTTCCATCTGTGCTACATTTATCTGTGTCTCCAAAGGGATTGGATTGGTCTCGACATAAAGCAGCGATCAGTACAAGCGGCACGTTCCCAATATTCCCTGCATAGGAAAACCAATACATGGAACTTATATCATATGACATTAAATGATTATCCATTCTCTTCACATGAAGGCAAACAAGTTCAAGTATCAAATAAAAGGAAAAAAAGAAGCACAAGTTGATTGTGTTACCGATTCCGATATGGACAATTGTGAACTTGAAGAAAGGGTATGGAGGACGAACAATTGAGGCAACAATGAAACCAATGATTGAGCCTGCTATTGAACTCAGAACAACATTCATAGGAATAAACCACCTGCAACATAACAGAACATCACCAAATTGACATCTCTAATTATTGAGGTTTTAAATCATGATTCGTGATTGCAATTGTATCGCCCAATTCTTGATATTACAAAAAAACTACAGTCAAATGTACTGCAATTGCAACCACAATTGCATCAAGACTGTTTTTAAGGATTGCGGTCAGGTCACAATTGCATCACGATTCTTCATATCGCGAAAAACTAAGCTCAAACACAGCAGATACAATTGCAACACAGTCCTTCATATTGCGAAAAATTAAGCTCAAATACAACTAATGTGACGGCAATTGTTGTGATCACTTACCAGTCAAGCATCTTCTGCAAAGTAACAGCTTGCCCTAGCTGAGAGAAAATCAAGCAAGGTAGCAAAAGTGAAAACACCAGCTGCATGAATCATCACAAGTGAGTGAGTGAAAGAGCAATTCAATTTGAGAATGCACAACAGATAGATACATAGATAGATATACATACCCCATTCAATAGCTTTCTTCCAGAAGCAGGTAAGATATTAACATACTTAGAAGCCATAAGAAATCCTAAAAAACACATAGTGAAAACTTTCACTATTGGCAAGACTGCAATTTTAATTGACCCTAATAATGATTCTCCTCCTCTTCCTGGACCTTCATTTACCAAGGCCATCATAACCCTCTCCATCGTTACCACTGTCATACGTTGTTGTCGTTTCACAAAAACAATTCAATCCTTAACCTCTCCGAAACAAGATTCCAACAAACAAAAACCTCTGCACAAAATATTAAACCTTAAAATAAAAACATGTTTGATAATCATCACAGAAACCAACAATTACAAACCCCATAAAAAAAAGATACCTTTGATTTCGAATCAATAATAACAGCAACTCATGCAGTTAGCAAAAACTGTAGAAGATCCTCTCGCTCGACTTTGATTTCAGAGACTGAGAGAGAGAGAGAGAGGGGTTAAAATAATTGAAGGTTTAAATTAAGGGGTTAAGAGAGTAGTTATAAAGGCTGCGGCAAAATCGCATATGAGAGCATATGAATAGGAATCTTAAATTTCTCAACGCAAAGAATTAAGAAACATCATCGAATCTTGTCAAAAAAAAATAAAATCGTTGAATCATCGAAAGTACAATTTTAAATTTATTTAATAAATGGAAGTATTGTGAAATCTAAATGAAAATGAAAATGAAAATGAAAATCTAAATCTAAAGTAGTAACCTCTAATCGGAGTAAGTAACACCTGTCCTTCAAAGCTTCACATGAAAGAGACCGGTCGTTATAATCACGCCAAAATAACAGCGAACCCCCACATGTTCTACACATATTTTATTCCAAAAAAATGTTTAATTATTTTGGCTTTTTTTTCTAACACATAATTATATTATAAAGTTAATATTAAATATAAGCAAAAAAATATGTATCTAGACTACATATATAGTTTAGAGATACATGTACTTATTTTATGACGTTGTGAGTATTATAATAAAATCAATTTACCAAAGGAAATTATGCTATGATAATATTAGCGGTTCAATATTTTAATCATTAGTATTATTTGTATTAAAAGTATACTTTATCACTCCCAGTCTAGCATAAATGTTTAATAATTTATTGACTTATAACTCAAAAAAAAAATTATATGGATGATGAGTCAACATCAAAGGTAAATAGTCATTAATTATTTTCACATTCCAAATTAAGAAGGTTACTTACCTTTTCGGATTTGTTTCATTTTACGCAACTTTTCTTTTTATCACTCCTCACTTTCTATTTCTCGTCACTTCTATTCTATTGCTTCTTGAAATTGTAGATATGTATTTAGATAAGATCCTTGTATTCATTCATTCATTCGGTATCTTCACTATCTCGGTTCATTGTACAATTCTAATCAATTTTAGTTTACAAATTAACAATTTATAAAATTACTATAAATTTTATTTACTTTTTTGTCATCATTATTATAAATTTATTTAAAATTTACATTTTCAAATTTTCAAAATACCTATTATTTTCTATCTTAATAGAGTATTTGTTGAGAATACAATAACTCAAATCTGTATTTGTTCTATTATGTTTATGAAGTTAAAACTTTATCTATAAAAGAGGACTAACTTAAATACTACTCCTTCTATCTAAATTTAAGTGTCTTCTTTGTCATTTTTCTTTGTCTCAAATTATTTGTTACTTTAGAATATCAATGCAACATTTATTGCTTTTTTTTCAACAATACCCTAACCTTATTTGTATTCCCAAAGTTTTCATTCCTCTCTCCTCATAATAACATAGGGGTATTTTAGTCCTACCATACTTTTTGAGCATAAAAACTAGCATATCTAATTATTTTCTTAATACCCGCGTATTACCTTAAATGGCAGTTAAATTGAGACGAATGGAGTAAATGACATAACAAAAAAGTATTTTTTGCATTCAACCTATGAAATTTAAAATACAATAAAATATTAAAATATTTAAAATAAAAAGAAAGATTTTAAAAATATAATATCAAAAAATATAAAATTATTTAAATTCATAATTCTAATAAAATTGGTTTATCAAAGTTTTATTTAGAATATCCAGTTTGTGAATTTTCTTTTATTATTCGTTTGCGTATCCCAACATTACAGTTTACAAAAAAAATAAACAGAGGTACCAAAAACAACACGCCAACAATCATCCAATTTATAATATGTGTGAAGCAATAAATACTCGCCAAATGGGGTGATATTTGTGCTCAATCTAAAGGGTAATGAGTCTAGTTTCCCAAAAATGCAAAAATCACATCGACATACGTCTATAGAGAGAAATATGGTAAATATATTGATAGGGATTCAATAAGAATTTTAAAATGTGTAACTCAAATTCCTCTGGCAAAACTTAATCAAAACCAGTAAAACAAGTACTTAAAATGAAGAGTAACAAAGCTAGTTCTCACCAAAACAAAAATCATTAAAAATGAAGTTCCACTGAAAACATTATATACAAAACAGTGAACCGATGCTATGCAATGTATCCCAAAGTTTAATATTATACATTTGTTTTTTTGACAAAATAATTATACACTTTTTTAAAACGCACACATTCACGCATTTTTCAACTCCGTAACACACTAACACTTTTAATCAATTCCAAACCATTTCACAAGCACAAAAAGATATAAAGCCATTCAAATAATCCAATTTAAAACACTTTCATTTGAGATGCATCACAACATCATTTCATAAGCATCCTCCCATCAATTCAACAATTTGATAAACAACTGGGCATTATATATATATATATATATATATATATATCACAAGGGATTGAGATAGGCTTGCTAAACATTGTAATTGAAGGTAAGAAATCAAAGAAACAAACTTGGCGAGCTAAGGGACATGAAGGAGTTGCAAGATTGTATGAAGGAGGTCCCAGATTCAAATCCCAGAAACCAACATTCCCCTACCCCACTAACATTTGCTTATAAAAAAAAAAGAAACAAACTTGGAATCAGTGGGAAACACGACCATAATGCTGTTTTTTTTTAAAAAAAATAAAATTGTGTCACACAGAAACAAACACGGCTACCCGTGTTTCTAAAACACGGTCGTGTTTTTCTCCTTGCCCAATTCTAACATTTGATATCCTAACTTCTATCACTTGTTTCACTACCTATACCAATCAAAAACACAACCACAAACGAATGTAAAAATCATTATCTATTGTATTCTTAGAGGTACACCTTGAATGAACATAAGACTTCAACTCATTTCAAAATCTCTTTTAGAAACATTTTGTTGTAAATTTTTGTGATATTTCAAAAGTTTTTAAGTGAATTTTAGGGAAAATAATTTTATTATATTATTTTACTAAGAGAGTTTTGACTTGATCAATATTTAGAACTTAATTTATTTCTTTTTCTAAAGTTTTTCTATTATTTCTCTTTTGGAATAAATCAAATATTACTGTTAGATATTTTCTTAATGATTAATTTTCTCTCAGCTCAAAACCTGTCCACATTCATTTTAATTATTAAAAGTGTCTAAGTTCGTTACTTGCTCATCACTCACACTTAGCACTTTTTAGAGAGTTGTTATAGACTCCTATTTTAACTGACCAAGTAATTGCTAAAGTGCAAGTCGATCAACACCTTTGATCAGACGATAACATCTCAACAAATACGCTCCTCTCTACTACTACTTCCCGGGTTCATCTCCTGTTACCATAGTCACTCACTGACACTAAAATTCTTGCCAGTTCGGATACTTGAGACGCTACCGGTGATCTCAAACGAGACCGGTTGTGGGATGATAAATGCTATGTTAGTTAGTTCTAATGCACCAAACAACTTGTGGGGTGAAGCTATCTTAACGACGTGTTTTATACAAAATAGAAATCCTCATAGGAAATCCGGAAATACCCCCTTTGAAGTTATGGAAAGGTTGTGAACTTATCTTGAAATATTTAGAAGTGTGGGGGTGTCTTGCTAAAGTTATGTTGTCTGATCCTAAGAAAACAAAAACTTGGTTGTAAAACCTCTGATTGTATTTTCTTTTATCTAATTTTGATATGAAAGATATGGGTGAGGCAAGTGTAATATTAGGAGTTAGAATCATTAGGGAATGTGATAGTATTATAATATCACAGGAACATTATGTTGAGAAACTTCTTAGGAAGTTTGGTCACTATAACTCTACCCCATTGAGTACCCTCTTGAAGCTAACTCACACTTGAAGAAAAATAGAGGTGATCGACCAACCACGTATGCCCAAGTAATTGGGAGCCTACTACATTTAATGAACTTTTCTCGACCAGACATTGTATTTGTTGTCAGTCGTCTAAGTAGGTATACTCACAATCCTGGTCAGGATCATTGGAAGACAATTGCTCACCTCATGCGGTATTTGAGAGGTACCACAAATTATTTTATTGTGTACAATGGATTTCCCGCAGTACTAGAAGGGTACTGTGATGCTAACTGGATAACTTATTCAAATGAGACAAAATCCACTAGTGGTTATGTTTTTACACTTGGTGGTGGTGCGGTAACTTGGAGGTCAGCCAAACAATCAATAATAGCTAGATCGACTATGGAGTCTGAATTTGTAGCTCTCGAGTTGGCTAGTACTGAAGCTGAATGGGTAAAGAACCTTTACCTGGAATTCCTTTGGGAATAAAACCGATACCATCAGTGTCAATTCATTGTGATAGTCAGTCGGCAATAGCCGTTGCAAAGAATAAGACCTATAATAGCAAGAATAGACATGTGCAATTGCGACATAATATTGTCAAACAATTGCAAAAATATGGCGCAATATCGATTGATTATGTGAAGTCAAAAGTGGATTTGACCGATCCTCTGACAAAATCCCTAGGGAAGAAATTAATTTGTGAAACATCAAGGGGAATGGCACTTAAGCCAATTTAAATCAAGAAGTGATGGTAACCTAGCCTTTGTGATTGGAGATCCCATGAAGAAGGTTCAATGTGGTAAAAACAACTTGCTTCTTGATATTACTAGCACTGAAAATTAATTCATGTAATTAATTTTATTCTTGTCCCTTCCTATGGTGTTATGATGTTATTGTGATAGTGCTAGTCTGTAAAGAGGTTAAGCTTAAAGCTTTTAATGATTATCATAGCCCTTATGGGTGGTGTATGACTTGCAGCATACACTTATGTAATCACCTATATGAGTGTCAAGTGAGGCCGCTTGCATGAGATCTTGGTGAGATCTCTAGAGCACTCATGAACACCGAGCACGCGCAGGGCCTAGTAGCGCACCACCGCGGAAACAGCAAGAATGTGGGGGTGTAATGTGATAGTAAAACCTCTGACATATAACATGGGTCTTGGGTTCCATAGTTTTTCTATTATTTCTCTTTTGGAATAAGTCAAATATTACTGATAGATATTTTCTCAACAATTAATTTTCTCTCGGCTCAAAACCTATCCACATTCATTTTAATTATTAAAAGTGTCTAGGTTCGTTACTTGCTCATCACTCTCCACTTACCACTTTTTAGGGAGTTGTTATAGACTCCTATTTTAACTGACCAAGTAACTGCTAGAGTGCAAGTCGATCAGCACCTTTGATCAGACGATAACATCTCAGCAAATACGCTCCTCTCTACTACTACTTCCTGGGTTCATCTCCTGTTACCATAGTCACTCACTGACACTAAAATTCTTGCCAGTTCGGATACCTGAGACGCTATCGGTGATCTCAGACGAGACCGGTTGTACCCTCCGGGGATTTGCGCTGTAGAGACAGATAAATCCTTAAGGGTAGTCGCAAGACGCCTCTGGTTGTTTATTTCTCACGTTCATTCTTTTGCAGGTACCATCTCAGATTGTTCCATCGCTGTTACATGTCAAAATTTCCCAACACATTTAACACTAATGATGACATGCAATTAGTTTGAGTTATTCTTTATCACACCCTCTACAAGGGATTCAAAACAGAACACTAGCATTCACAAATTTCAGTCTTGCGTTTCCCTATATTTTTTCTTTTTCTTTTTTTTCAACACTCACCAAAAATAGCAATTTTTTATTTAAGAGATTTAATTAATTTAAAATTTAAAATTAGTTTATTTAAGGGTATAATGGTTTGGCGTATTGCGAAGCTCAGAGTCATTATATCTTCATGTCACACCTCTCTTACTATTTTACACAACTGTACTCTCAGTCTTATTAGGAGACAAGCCAATTGTATTGCTCATAGTCTTGTTAGGGCGGCTCAATCTTTTTTTTTTTTGACTTAAAAGAATCTATGAAAATTTTGACTCAATCTTTTGCTAGTCACCATGCTCAATTTTCTATTCCTCATGATATTGCAACACTTTTTTTTTTTGACAAGAGATATTGCAACACTTATAATTAATGAAATGGCTTGAGTTGTTTTACTTAAAAAAAGGTTTGGCGTATTTGTTTCGAGAATAACGGCCCCTTTATAAATTTGGGGGGCGTCAATTTTGGCTTCAAAATTTAAAAATTAGTTCATTTAAGGGTATTGGAGCCATCGATACTTATCTTGTGTGTGAGTTGATTTGTTTTGTTATTATTTTGGATCTCTAGCGTATTTGTTATTTGGTTCTTGGATGGCTTTGCCTAATTGTTAGGTCCACTTTCATTCAATTTTAATGGAACTTTTTTGCTTATAAAATAGGGTGGCTTCTAAGGGATTAATTAAGTTCATCACCTGTGAATCACTAAAATTGATGTAGGATATTGTGTAAAATATTATAAGTGGTTAAGATTGAATCAACCAGTATTAAATCTCAATCATTTATGAAGTTTTATATTATATCCTAAGGTCAATTTTAGTGGTTCACCGGTGAGAGACTTAATTGATCACTCACCCTAGAATCACCATCAAAATATAAATAATACTAAACTGTACCTTAGGGGTCTTAGGATAGACTAGTCAAATTATGTGTACTAAACTATCTGATGATGAAGTTTGGAGCAGAGCCCATGTCGGGTTGTGCTTGCAGAGACACTCAGACGCTCAACTCAGGGGGGAAGAAGTCAAAGCAGGAAGTGAATTTATGCGGAAAAAAATGTACCCTTCAACGGGGGTTGACCCCTATTTATAGAGTCCGACGATGCTTCCTGGCTGTGAGATGAACCGACCCGATCTCAACCGTTGATTGTGATCCCTGCCTGTTCTACATCATTAGGCGAGTAGATCTTTAGCTAGGCGGGCCGGTCTCAGCCCATTACAAGGATTGGGCCATCGAGCCAGTCCGAAACAAATATTGTTGTATTAAAATTTTGTAGTTATTTCTTCAAAAAAATGTAGCCATTTTGTTCTTGGATAATACTAGTATTGCTACTCGTGCCCTGCACGGGGAACCATCTATACTAATTTTTTGAAAAGTAATAAATTATGTGAAACTAATTAAATGACTTTATGTAACTAATTATGATATGTATAATAAATATTAACTTATGTATAACTAATTTCCAATTAGTAATTTTTATAAATTTTTATTTTTGGGTTTTATTTCAATTTTTGTTGTTTTTTCAAGTAAAAAGTTATTGAAGAATATGGTATCCGTAGAGGATAAGAGAGAAAAGATTATATGAATCTAATATTCATCTAAGGGAATTGATACAAATGATAAGAGTTGTTTCTAAAATGATGACATGAAGCCTATTTATAGGCATATATCAACTAATAACAAACTCACTTGTAACTACCAACTATCTCCCTAACTACTAACTAACTATATATCTAATAGTCTCCCGCAAGCTAGAAGTTATTCACAACACTTCTAGCTTGACATGAACAATAGAGAGATACATCAAAACAAAGGAAAATTACAATGATTTATAACTAGTCAACTACTGTGAACCTTGAACATTTAAACTCCAAATTTGACAACAACTAATGGCCTAAATGAATTCACAACTGGGGTCGATCTTGCAACAAACTTTCACTGATATTTCATAAGCATTTTCAGCATGCTCTCTTTATTCATCACTTGATAAAGATCCATTTGTTAAGCCATGTGAACTCATGAGTGTAGCAGAAAATTTTCGTTGCAGAAACAAAAACTGCATCAAGAATCGATCCAAGAAGAGACATCAATTTCAGAAAATCGAAATCGCAAAGAGAAAAGGAATATCACGATCCAAAATGAAATTGAAACTCGGCTTCAGATCACAATCATCGGAAATCAAAATGAAAGGAGGACAATGAAGCGGAATGCAAGACGGCGATGAGAAAGAACGCCAAAACGCGATGTGTGGAAATGCGGAACACACAACGGAGAAATTGAAATCGAAACTCAAGAAATGGGGAGTCGAAATCAAGAAAGTGAAGGTTGAAGTCGCAAATCAACCGAGAAGATGAAAATGCAAATCAGGAAATGAAATTGTAAATCGTACATGAGCAAATGGAGTTGCAAATCGCGAAAACAAAAATGATAAAGAAATGCGATGGACAACACTGATCCAGAAGAATGACGAACACAAAATTAAATAGCGAAACAGAATCGCACGAGAAGAGTGCGTGAAGAAGATGAAGAATAGAATCAAAATAGATTCAAGAATAAAAAAACAAATAGGAAAAAGAAAAGGATCCGAAAACGAAATCGTAACATAATCTTGAAGTGATTAAATGTGAAATCGAACCAAGATTAAGATGAGCGATTCTGAATCAAGATCAAAGAAGAAGAGAGATTGCAAAATCAGAATCAAAAAGAAGAAATCGTGATGCGATGCTCATGAAATCAAAATCGCAAACGGGAAAATCGGAAAAGCGAAATCGAATTCAAGAACAAAACATAGGACACGAAGCAAAAAGAAAACAACGCAGATAAGAAAGGTAGAAAATGAAATGAATGAGAAGAAAACTAATAAAACGAAAAAGAACCTGCAGCGGAAATCAGATTCAAGGTGGATACCATGTTTGCTCTGATACCATATAAGCTCTGATACCATATTGAAGAATATGGTATCCATAGAGGATAAGAGAGAGAAGATTATATGAATCTAATATTCATCTAAGGGAATTGATACAAATGATAAGAGTTGTTTCTAAAATGATGACATGAAGCCTATTTATAGGCATATATCAACTAATAACAAATTCACTTGTAACTACCAACTATCTCCCTAACTACTAACTAACTATCTCCCTAACTACTAACTAACTATATATCTAATAAAAGTACTTTTGTTCTGCATATTTGAAGTCATATCGGTGTGTTCGAGTGTAAATAAATTACATATACATATTGAAATTTCGTTTTACCTGGCAATTTTGGTCTTCAAATGTGTTGTGGTCGGTCAATTTAGCCCCTAACTTTGTTAAAATAAATGAAACTTATATATGTGATGAATGGTTGAAACTTATAGTGTGATGTTCTCTAATTTGTTATATTTTTCAATTTGCCAATACAGATTCACTGAAGTTGCTTTTATATTTATGTGCATTGAAGCCTGTCGGATTATGGAAGGATTTCACTACATATTGACATTTTAGACATCTGTTCAAGTGAATGATATAGTGAAGAAATTGATGGTTGGACCAGTATTATGTATCAACTGTGAGGTATGCCATAGTTCTATTAGTAAGTATATTTTTATATATAATAAATTGTGTTAGCTTTATCTAAATGTATAATTATAGGATTATGTGATTAATACTTATATGAAAAATAAACATGTTGATTGTGACACTTGATGGGGTGATAATAACCACTCCTGAAGAAATTAAAACAACACACATAAAACCGCAAATGTCTTGAAGAAATTTAAAAAAAAAAAAAACTTAAAAGGACGTTGTTTCGTCTTTAAAAAAAAAACAAGTGGTCAGAGCTGAACCGCCCCCAACCGCTGAACCGTCGGTTCTTGCCGATTTTCCCGATTCCGGGGCGGTTTTTGATTCTTTATCCGGTTCTCCAGCAATCCGGTTATGGGGTTCAAACGGACCGGATAGGGGTCCGGTTCCCGGTTGAACCGCCCGATCCGGTTTTGATTACCTTGCTATACAGTGTCAAAAATCTCACCATACACAGCATTGGTTGTAGGCTTACAGAGTTTCTGTTCGTCGTCCAATATCAACACACGAAGTCCTACTCTTGACTTCACCCTAGAAAGAGCCACATATAGTTGTCTGTGTGTGAAAACTGATTTTTCTAAATATACACTCACATGCGACATTGACTACCCCTGACTCTTATTAATTGTCATGGCAAAGTAAAGGGTCAACAGAAATTGCCGCCATAGGAATTTAAATGGGAATCCTGAATCACTTGGTATCAAGTTTATTGAAGAAATGAATCTTTTGTCCCCTAAGTTTTTTCCAGTAATAACTGTTGTCTCCTACGTGTTGATTTCTAAACACATGTCACATCACTTATGTATATTATAATTGTTTTGTCTCAAACAAATTTTTAACTTATATGCACTTGCATCCTTGTTTGCTCTGCATTATATGTATAGTTTGACTCGTTTTCAATTAGTTTTTCCTAAGTTTTTCTCAATTATAGTGTGTTTTAAGATCATAATGGTTTGCTTTTTGTTTGTTTGTTTTTAGATTCAATTTGGTTTTTGTTTTCATGTTTTTGAGATACTTGGTACCTTTAATTTGTGTGTTTTTGTTGTCCTTCGCCTAGCTATGACAGAAGCTTACTAAGCGGTTCAACAAATACAAAAAAAGGGGGGAAATTTCACTTTTGGTCTAGCGATGGTTCATGTATAGTTTGACTCGTTTTCAATTAGTTTTTCTTAAGTTTTTCTCAATTATAGTGTGTTTTAAGATCATAATAGTTTGATTTTTGTTTGTTAGTTTTTAGATTCAATTGGGTTTTTGTTTGAGTGTTTTTGAGATACTTGGTACCTTTATTTTGTGTGTTTTTGTTGTCCTTCGCTTAGCTATGACAAGAGTTTACCAAGCGGTTCAGCAAATACAGAAAAGGGCAAATTTTCACTTCTGGTCGCCTGGCGATGGATCCTACTCGCCAGGCGATGGTTCTCCTAGCGTTGTTTTTCTTTGGGTCACTTGGCGATAGATCTTGCTCCCCAGGCAATGGTTCTCCTAATCGCTGATTTTGTTCAGGTCGCCTGGCGATGGATCCTGCTCGCCAGGCGATGGTGTTAAATTTTCCCTGTTTCGGTACAGCTCGTTTGGCGATGGATCTTGCTCGCCAGGTGATGAGTCACTTACTCAGCTCATATATAAACCCGTAACTCGAATTTTAGGGCACTTTGATCATTGGGAGTAATCTCGTTTTGCGCTCTGAAGTCCACGACGGCAAGGATTCGCACTCTGTTGACCTCCGTTGATGATTCAAGCTTGGGAACAAGTCATTGGAGCATCAATGTTGTCAGCTTCTCCATCTAGTTTGAACTTTTCTTTTGTTATCTCTATTTCTTTGTCTAGCAAAACCTCCTGTTGTTGGGATTAGCAACAATTTATGAAGGAAAAAAATAATCTATTGGGATCACATAATCAGGTACCAATCTGCTAGTAAACATTGCATACAAATCTTTGCGTATGTGTTATTGATAAATTGCAACTCACGTCATGGTATGATATCATAAACGATTTGATGTTTTTTTTTATGTGTTAATGATTTCATTAGGACCCACCAATATCGGAGTCCAAAGATAAAACAATACAAGGAGGAATCTCCTCAATCCAAACAGATTCAGAGTTATAAAGGGCAAATTTAGCTAATTGATGGGCTACAAAATTACCTTCTCTTCTAACATGTAATAACTGAAAATTACTAAAAGACTTAGAGATTTCATTACATTCATGTAATATTCTATTAGAGTAGGAACATATCTCCTTGCAAGTCTTCAAGTCAGTGACCAATTGTAGGCAATCTGTTTCAATCTGCAAGTCAAAAAAACAAAGTTCTAGAGCAAAATTCAAAGCAAATCTCATAGCTAAAGCTTAAGCAATATAAGGATCTGACAGTCCATTAAAAGACCAAGCTGCAGCGGCAAAAAGTGAGCCAGAATGATCTCTCACAGCAGCACCAAAATCCCATTTATTATTTATTGGGCCAGCTGCATCAAAGTTAATTTTATAAGTATCATGAGGTGGCGGCATCCAACGGTTCGGCCCTGGAGGATTACATGAAGTTGCAACACCTCCTAATGATGGTTTGGCCGAAACAATTGAAAGGAATTCATTCACTTTGCTCCAGGAACATTCTATTACCACTGCTACATGAAATACCTTCGCTTCAAAGCATAATTTGTTTCTAGCCCACCTCATTGAACAAATGAGAGATAAATATAAACTATGACTTCATCAGGTAAGTGATTCAAGCAGTGAATAAGCCAACCCCTAAGATTGTCATTTGCTGCAGCAATATCAATTCCTAAAGTGGATGAAAACCAGATTATCCTCGCCCATTCACAATCCTTAAATACATGATCTATATCTTCCAATTTATCCCCACATCTTGAGCAAAAAGGTTCACAACCAATTCCTCAAGAGGACAATTTTTGTTTTACCGGAAGAGAATTATTTAAGATCCTCCAAGCAAGATGAATATGTTTAGGAATGGTTTTAATCCTCCACAATTTTTTCCAAACCATATTATGATCAGAAGATGAAGAAGCATGAGTGGATGAAGCATTCTTCCACTGCTTGATACTGTGATATGCTGATTTTACAGAAAATTTACCTTTTTTGTCAGGGCCCCAAATTATTGCATCTTCTTGATGTTCTTGTGGCAGGGGAATTTGAAGGATTTGCACTGCTTCAAAGGACAAAAATAGAGACTCTATCAAACCTTGGTTCCATGATCCCTCCACAATAAGATCAGCAACTTTGGATATTTCAGAGTTTTGTGATTTTACTGTCCACAATTTGTAGCCAAATTGGTATGGCAACCAGTTATCATTCCAAACATCAATATGTTGTCCATCAACCACAGTCCATACAATCCCCTTTTTAATCACCCAAGATGCTTGGTGAATACTCCTCCAAGTGAAACTTGGATTATATCCAATTTTGGCCTTCAAAAAATCACTCCTTGGAAAATATCTAGCCTTGTAACATCTAGCAATTAGGGAATCAGGATTTGATAATATCCTCCATCCTTGTTTAGCTAAGAGAGCTTCATTAAAGGCTCGAAATGTTCTAAACCCCAAACCCCCATCTTTTTTAGGCAAAATACACGTGGACCATTTCACCCAATTCATCTTCTTTTCTCCATTTTTGCTTCCCCACCAGAATTTGCAATTTGCGGATTAAACTTTCAATGTGATCACATAAACCTGTTGGTAATAAAAAACTACTCATGACATAAGTTGAAATTGATTGAGCCACTGCCTTGATGAGAACTTCTCTCCCAGCTGAAGATAAAAATTTCTCCTTCCAACCTTTAAGCTTCTTCCAGTCCCTATCTTGAACAAAGTCAAATACCTGTTGTTTTGACCTTCCTACAAAAGAGGGGAGTCCCAAATATTTTGATTGGATTTCTACTGCCTTAATTTGAGTCCATCCTTGGAAAGCAGTTTTTTTTCTTGAGGCACATTTCGGCTAAAAGAAATCTCAGATTTATCAAAATTAATAACTTGTTCGGATGCTTCTTGATAGAGTTGGAGAATAGACTTGATACATTCAGTGTTCTGTTGGTTATCTTGACAAAAAATCAAACTATCATCCTGTTAGCCTGTAATTTCGACAAGCTAAATTAAATGCAGTCAATAGGGTTTGACTTTGTTTTTTCTCAGAAAAAGGTGTTGGTTTCAACACAGAAGAGTTGTATCAAAAGGTAAATTCGACAAAGCCTTAGACTTGACAAGAATTGAAGGGTGATATTTCGACGAGAAGAAGGCTGGGATTCAATAGCAAGTCAAAATCAAGTGCTCGCCGTCGAAGTTCTAGCAGTTACCATAGTCGAAGGCTGAAGCAGTTTTCTTTTTTGAATTCTCTGTACAGTTAGTTAGTTTTAGCGTTTTCCCTCCTTGTATAAATAGTAGTTTCTCATCGGAAAAACGGGTCACAAACTCATTACAGAATTCTCACGCTCTAACTTCCAACACATTACAGAGAAAACGAGCCAAGAGAAGAATGTATGATCTATGCACCAACCCTCGTTACAATTAATGCAATTTTAATTTGTTTTCTTCTTTGCTTTTCTGCAATTTTTTCTTTGTTTTATTCTCCCTCATTGAAGAAACTCGACGGTTTCGCGCGAGATCGACGGTTATCTTCTTCTTTTTACTTTTAAACTGCAAGAACACGTACAATTCTGATAAAAACTTTAACACAAATGGTCTTAGGATTTACTAGTTGATCCTGCAAACAGAAGCAATTTCAAACTAGCGGTGTTTACCAAAATCCAAGGTAAACACATCCGCAAAAAACAAGTGGCTAATTTCAGGAGCATGTCTTGCAATACGAACTCCCCTAAGAGATTTTCTCTCTTGAGCTCTTGAGAGGAGACCTGAAAAAACTTCTGCACAGATTATGAATAAATGAGGAGAAAGAGCTAGGATCCCCTTGTCTTAGTTCCCTCTTAGTTCTGCCTTAATTGATTGGAAAAGAATAGGTATATAAACGATTTGATGTTTAAAACAAAATTTATATTTCCAAAAAGATTAACATAAGACATAGAAGTTGAATATGATAAGATCATGTAACAATTTAGGTTTAATTGGTATATACTAGAGATAATTATGGCTCACCATTGCTAGTTATTTTAGATTCATATACTTCATGAGCCAATAATCAAAAAGTTAAGTGAAAACAGAACTATTGCCTGCTATGGTTTCCCGTTATGTTCATATTCGTGCATCAGAATGGTAACGTCTCACTTAAGGTCTGTTTGGATAGAGATTATTTTGAGCTTATGAAAAACAGCTTATGCCAATAAATAAGGTTTTTTTTATTATTCAAAAGCTTGTCAATGTAGTTTATAGAGATAAATAAGTTTTCATGTCAACCCATAAGTTCTAACTAACAAAAGTTATATCTCCATAAGTTGTTTTCCATAAGCTCGAAAATAAGCTCATCCAAACTGACCCTTAATCTTAGGAATTTTGAAAGTTGGGATTTAAAGGGTATGTAACAGAGCTTGACTGGGGCAGAACTAGCTTTTTTTTTATAAGCAAATGTTAGTGGGGGTAGATGAATGTTAGTTTCCGGGGTTTGAACCCTGGACCTCCTTCTTGCAACTTCTTCATGTCTTTTAGCTTGCCAACTAAGCCATTTAGTTTATGAATGAAGTTTGGTTTTCGTTTCGTTTTCACCACTTCTTTTAATTGTTGTTTTCAACATGTTTAATTTTTGCGTTGTTGTTCAATTTTCAATCATGTGTTTTCGTTTATCTTGGGATTGCTTGTAATGCAAAGATGTTGTTTTAATTGTTGTTGTTCAAATTAAACAATAACTTGTAATGAAGGACATTGTTAAGTTTAATACTTTTTCAAATTAGTACTTTTTCAATGATTGAAATTTCAAAGTTTCTTTTATCTTGGGATTGCTTGTAATGCAAAGATGAATTATTGTTAAGTCTAATATTTTTTCTTTAGAAGTTATGAACATTGTTCTATTCTTAATTTAATTACAAATTTTATTTTCTCTCCAACGGTAGCCAATATGATTGTATAAACCTTATTGTAAAAAAATGATTGTATAAATCTTAGATAACATATTAAGTATCGAAAGGTGAGAATTTGATATTGGAGTTATAAGAATAAACAAGAGGATCAATTCATGAAAATGAAATGGGTTTTTTTGGGCTTAGAAATAATTGTTCTTAATGAGTTTTTTCATTTTTTGTACTACGAAAATATGTAGATTCAATGGGGTAAAACATATTATTGTACTTGAAAGAAGACAATAATCACATTTGATTAGTTGGCCTTTAAGAATCCATTGCTCATACTTTAAAGGAAAGTGTCAGAAAATTGGCTTAAAAATGATTTTCATTGGAAGAACATTGATCTCAAGAGCCTTTTATTTTCTAAACTAAACTTATTTTATTTTCTAGCAACAACAATTTTATTCCAAGTTAATTCGTATAGCTAATGGCCATAATAAGAAAAAACCAATTGTGAATACTAAGTCTTTGATAAACGGCATTTTACTACATGCTAGAACTGTACACTTGCGCTACCTATCACTAATATTTGAATTATTTAATTGTATTATTAGTACTTTTTTTAAAAGAGAAATCCGGTTTCCGTGTTTTTTTGAGACGTTTTTGAGCCTTACTTCTAAAAATCTAAAATACTTCATATTTTCACATGTGTATCTAGTGTTAGAAGAAGCTGAAACAATAACATTTAGCTGAATAAAAAATGACATTTGTACCAATTACTCTCTTTCATATCTCTTCTAGTTTTGTATGTCAAGTTGAAAAACAAATGGCTTAACCCCAAGGTTTAGTGCGGGTAGTTAGCACGTTACATCTAAAGGGACATCTAAAGAGAAAGATCTGACTAGTACCCGAGTTCGATCTTAGAAATGAAACTAGCCCCAAAAAATACTTCATCCAAACACATCATAAGTAAACTATTTTACCCAATTTGCCGCCCACCTCTAATTGTAAATCCGCCATTGTGCATATATGTTGACGTATACATGCATTTGTAATTTAATTAGAGTTCTGCATTACAACAACAATTTAAGTATTTAACACGTTATTAATATAATAAGTTACATACTAAGATTTATTACAAAATCGTTTTTGCTCCCACCAAACTTTTTTCAAAAGAACAATTGCCAATATATATATCAAAAGGTGAAAGGCTAAAAAAGGTAAAAAAGGTGAAATTAGACACAAGATAAATATTCAATTAACAAAAAAAGACACTAGAGAAATAAAGTCATAGGATGTATTATTGAAGTTATTCGATTCAACAAAGTCACCACACCAAAACTAGCTAGTGAGTTTTGATCTCACAAATTTGAACAACATAGATGACAAAACCATTATGTAGTTACTTAACCTTGCTAACAAGAAGCCTTACACCATATTTTGGCATTAAAATCATTCTATACATAGGGCAATGCTGATAATTTGGTGAAACAGAAAAGGAGAACTTGTAGAGAAGAAGAGAGAGTGCGACCTTCATTTCTATCATAGAAAAGTTTTGGCCTAAGCAAATTCGACTCCCAACGCCAAATGGTATATAAGCTTGAGGATGCTTACATGCTGCAGAAACACCAGCAACAAATCTTTCTGGCTTGAATTCACTAGCATCTGGTCCCCAATTATTAGGGTCGCGGTGTAGCGCGGGCAAGAAGAACCATATGTAGATGCCTTTAGGTAGCACAAGTTCCCCCAACTTCATCTCAGCTAACACTTCCCTTGAGGTCGTGACTCCTGGACCATAGAGTCGTAGACTCTCTTGAATCACCATTGTTAGCTGCACAATAAAAAAATTAAGGTTCAATTATTTGAGACTTAATTAGTTAGTACAAGAAAAGTATGACAATGTTTTTGTTATGTACTATTGAACTTGTGACATACAAGAAACATCAACAATATAATGTTTGAAATTCCCATGTAGTTAGTTTGGTTGGTGAGCTAAATGACACTAAAGTAGGTCCAGAGTTTGAATCTTGAAACTAACAAATCCCCCTCTCCCTCTCTTATTTAATTAACCACTTACAAATTTTTTTATCAAAAAATATATAATACTTGAAACTATTTTAATTGGATGAAATCCTATGTTGGTCTCATTAATAAAAAGAGGACCTAGGGTTATTTAGTGAGATTAGTAGGGCACACCTAATCAAGAGTTCAAGATAAAGTAACTTAACACAAAATTTGATGTCACTATATCTTGACCTTTTGATTCATTGTGTCTATACACACTAGTTGATATGTGAATGAAAAGGGAGGGGTTTACTAACCGTTTTCAACTTTTGAAGTCTTGTCATGTCATGCAAAGAATGAGGCAACATGTTATCAAATGTCTCAAAAATCTCAGACCTAACACGTTGTTGCCATTCAGGATGCACAGCAAGGAGCAGCAGAGTCCAAGTAATTGCAATAGCACTAGACTCAGAACCTGCAAAGTAGATTGTTTTGCACATGTCCACAATCAATTGGTTCATGTCACCCTTTCCACTACCATTTAAAATGGTATCACTTGGAGCACCTTCTAGTATTGTTTGTAATAGATCCTTTTCATTCTCATATGTGTTGTTGTTCTTTTTGTTTTGTACTTCACGATCTTTGATTATTTTCATTACCAGCAAATCCACCTCTTTCTTTAACCTCCACATCTCTTTGTTTTCCTTGGTGGGAAGAAAACTGGAAATGCATCACAGATAACATTAATAAGTACATGGTATTACTATAATATAATATTGATTAATTTCTTATATATGTTTGAAATAAGTTGAAGGGTGGTTCTATCCTTGCCCCCAATGAGGCTATCTACACCCATTTAGTACAAAAAAATACTTTTAAATGACAAAAATACACTTAATTTATATACACTCCTTTTATGTGAAGTAAGTTTATACAAATGTATGTGCACTGAGTTCACATTTGTCTAGTGAACTCAGTACAACCCCCTTACACGAACTGAGTTCACACATACATATGTCAACCGAGTTCACATATGTTTGTGTGAACTCAATTCACATAAAGGGGGTGTATTGAGTTCATTATACAAATGTGTACTCAATTCACATACGTTTGGGTGAACTTAGTTCACACATGTTTAGAACTTATATTGATCGTGTGTGAACTCAGTTTACATATATTTGTCTGAACTCAGTTCACACATGTTCAAAACTTACACTAAGCACATGTGAACGTGTGTGAATTGAACTCACATAAATGTATGTGAACTAAGTTCAGTTTACATACATTCCAAACCTATTATTGATCGAATGTGAACTCAGTTCACACAAATGTGTGTAAATTGATTTCACACACATTTAGAGATTAGACATAAACATGTATAAATTGAGTTCACATAAGCTCAGAAATAGAGTTTGCACATATGCGAACTAAGTTCACATGCATTTGTGTGAACCAAGTTCGGATAAACACATGTGAAATGAGTTCACATATGTACAAAATCTATTTTTGAACGTATATGCTCGGATATAAGAATTGCACATATTGGAACTTAATTCACATAGTTTTGTGTGAACTGAATTCACATACGTTTAAAAATAGATTTTGTACATATATATGTGGACTCAGTTTACCTAAGCATATAATTTATAAGAGAATTTTAGTTAGGCCAATTTAGTCATTTCACACAATAAGAGGATGTAGATAGCCATTTTGGGGTGAAGTTAGAATTACACAAAATTGAGTGTTTAATTTGTATATACTTCCAATGTAAAAATATTTTACATAGTCATCCAAAAATATGTCAACACATCATTTAATAAGTTTAGAAACACGCGACTTGCCATACTCATTAAATGATGCGACAACATATCATTAGATGTATGTATAAAATATTTTTACACTTACGGTATATACAAATTCATTAAGTTTCCAAATGAAAAGTGAGGTATAACCTTATGTTTAGAAATCCAAAAAGAATGCTTTGCTTTGAAAGTGTAGCTTGCATAGTGGCTAATTTTGCAAAAATTTGTTTGCCTTGTGCATAATCACTGCCGAAACAAGTTTTTGAAATGATATCCTCTGTAAGAACCTTGAGATCATCTTCAATCACTATATCTGCAATCCCTTCTATACTTTCAGCTATAAGACTCTCCCATGTTTTAATAATTTCCAGGGTAGATTCTTCCATAACATCCACCATATTCTACACAAAACATAGTAATGACATCCTTAAATTTCTTTTCTGCACTAGTGTTGAAAACAAAAATATCATATGATTAAAAATGTACTAACCTTAATTTTGGTAATGAAAAACTCAGGAGCAATAAGATTCCTTTGGGAGGCCCATAGTGGTCCATTGGTTCTGAGGATGCCATTACCAAGCATAGGCTTCAATGGTTTGGTTAGATAGGAAGGTTTGCCTAGATCAAGTGACCTATGCAGATTCAACTCTTTTATCAATTCTGGCTTCCCTACATATAAATGTTGCTTGTTTCCAGTGGAGTACAAGAACATTGAACCTGATGACCATCATTTTTTTGCCCCCAAAATAACAAACATTACTATGAGAAAGCAAAAACATGTCATGGGCACAAACATAATTCTTCAAAAAAAAACAAGACACAAACATAATAACATGCATTTTTAAAGTTAGTGTTCTCTACTTCCTCATCTATGACTCAAACCTACGACCAATTAGGTGTGGGTGAAATATCTTACCAACTACTTAGTTGTACTTCGTTGTAAATACACCAAACATTTAAGATAGACAAGTACACAAAAAGAATATTCCGACCACCACATTAGTTTTCATTTAGGCAATTGTTTTAGGCTTTAGACCCCATTCTATATGCACAGCATGTTTTGAGGTTTGAGATCAGCAATTAAACAAAATGTTCTCTTAACTAGATTTAACCCCACTTCCTTAATAAGCTAAAAGAAATTTGAAGACTAAAATCAACATTCAAGCTTTTCATCATTATTTTCTTTTTAATTCTACTAACTTAACTTAAACAACAGCTTATTTATAAGTAGAATAATGGGTCATTTGGATACTTATCAACAAAAGTAAGAGAGTTATATGAGATTCAGAGATTCTAATAAAAGTGAAGACCCATTTTAGTCCCGACAATTTTTTTATAGGACAAATCGATCGCTAACAATTTTTTGGGACACAATTGATCATTGACATTTTTAAGACAAAGACAAATTATTCCCCAGGTCTAATGTAAAGGACTAGTTTTTCCTAATAATTTATCCCAAAAAATTATCAGAACCAATTAATCCAATAAAAAAATTATAAGAACTACAATAAGTCTTTACATATATCACAAAAAAGAGTTGCTACCAACACCTCCTTTTTTTTGCAAACAGCACCCCCACTCCTTACCTTTCCCAAATTACCTTTCTCTCTCCCTCCCCACCCCGGCCCCTTAAGGTTAAAATCTTTGATAATAACACAGTCAAAAAGTTAAAGAACTATAGAAAAGAAAAAGAAAAAAAACAACAAAAGCACTTCATAATAAATGAAAATTTGATATATGATATTCAATCAATGTTGACATACCATAGTGTTGCATCCATGTGTGAAAATAAGGGAAGATGGAATAAACCCATTGATCAAAGGCATCAACAGAGGGAGGAAGCTGGGGACGGATCTGCTGCATTTCAGAAATGTTGCCAAAAGGAAAATAAGGTTTTGGTCCATTGATGCCTTGTTTCTGAAGCACAGATCGAATCCTTTGAGGCCTCAACCATAACTTCTCAAATAATATAATCACACTGCATGCAACTATTAACCCCATTGTACAACAGATCTCCTTCACTACTTTCTCTGAACTCAACCATTGGTAGTACACAGCTTCCATTTCTTCTCTCTCTGCAGGTGTGTCTCACTCACTCACTATGAATGATTTTAAGAACTAGGAACCTTTTAAGTTCAGTTACTTATAAAAATGTTTTATTAAGCATTTAATGTTTTCTTATAAAATTAATAAACATTTAATACCAACTATTTTTTTCAAAAAACAATATTCCATATAATGTATTTAATTTTTTTTAATATAAATAACTAGTATTTTTCTTTATTTGTATAAGGAATAAAACTTAGGATCAGCTAGCGAATAGAGAATTTGACCAACGAATCATGTACATATGTAATTGATAAACACTAACATTTAGTGTTTTTTCAAACGCTCCCACCTTAAATATCAACAACTTGCACTACATTGTTTAAATAATTAATATTTAAACAAGTGCTTTCCATGACATAGAGTAACAATAAAAAAAGGTCAAAATATTTATTAACGATTTTAATTATTATACCCCGTCGGCGTAAAAGTTTTTCACACTGACAATCAATCATAAATCACTGTAAAAATGACTTTCAATATATTTGAGAGAAGACTCAACCTTTTTGAGTGACGTGACAAATCGTGATTAGTTGACGGTGTAAACTTTTATACATCAACAATGTACATAACTAAATTCTTTATTAATTCCTATCATATTTTAATTAATGACTTTTTATTCTCATCAAAATGTAATGTGAAATAAAATATTAAATTCAGTTGAAAATATATTAAATGACTTAGGGATATATATATATATATATATTAATATCTAATAAAATTAATTTTAATTTATGAAGACAAAATTAATTATAAAAATGTTTAATAATGATAATTTATGATAAAATACATCAAACTATTTAGCTTCTTTAATAGAAATTCAATCTTGTTCCTTAGGTTTTGAGAAAATATTTTACAAAAAATAAAAATAAATTCAATTAATGTAATAATAAAGAAAGAAAGAGAACTTAATACAAATAATAATATAGATAAACCAACCATTAAATTATTTATTTCTTCATTGAATTTTTTTATAAAAATAATATCTTTATATATATCCATATTTTCACAATGCCTAAAAATATTTTTAAAATATGTGTGATGTTTATTGCTTCAATTTTTAAAGGACAAGATTAATTTAAATTCAATCTATCAATAAAATAATCATTAAATAACATTAATGAATAATTATATGTATAAGCTTTTCAATTTATTTTCTCAATACAAAAGTATTTAATTATAATTTTTTTGCATTGACCAAAAATATAATTATAATTTAAGACATTCTTTTTAGTTAATTTAATATCCAAATTAAAATAAATAAATAAATGTAAAAATATAACAAAAATAATAACTAAATAATTTTAGAAAAAAAGTAATTTTTAAACAAAAATCTAATATCTGTTTTTATTTTAGCATGATTTACTTATTTTATATGAAAATGATTATTTGTCAATGAAGTTAGAACAAACTGTTCTTGGAAAAGAGCCTCTTTCATCAACAGTCTACTGTTTCATCAGGAGTGGATGAAACAGTAGACCGTGGAGGTTCTTCTAACAAAATGCTCCTGATGTGTGTATGGAGCATTTTGTTACAACAACAAATAAATCTTATGCACAAGCTTTATCTGAATCCACAAATAAGATTTATGATATTTCTTCTAATCAACTTCCTCACCCATGGTGTTAAAGGGAACGACCTAGCAATCTCAATCCCGAAAGAGGAGTACATGACAAGTTTTGAAGGATGCAAGACACACTTTCATGGAAAATTTTTACTCTCAAAGGGAGACACTCCTATCAATAGGTAAGTGGGGTCTGATTTCTTTAGGGAAAGGATTTTTAGAATTTTCTATTTCTTGTGTTTGTGATTTGTGAAGAATTCAATCGCATCCTTCTTGGAATTACAAGTCAGGGCTGCTTCTGTTGTTTTCCTCGCAACCTTATTTTAATCCTTCAAATATAAAACATATAGGTTTTGCTCAAGAATATTGGAAACCCGAAATCATTTTTGCTATTGCTAGCTGTGTTGGAATACAAATTAGATCAGATGATACAACGAGTAAAAGCTCATTTGATAGATCTTTTGGTCATTTAGCTTGCATCCTGGTTGATTTAGATCTGAATTCGGAGCTTAGGAATCAAATATTATTTGAGAGGTCGTGTTATGCTTTCTTAGTGGGCATTGAGTATGAAATTTTGCCTTCCTTTGGTATGACTTACAATACTGTCGATCATACCACTAGTGCTTGCAAAGGTGGGAAGCACTCTGGTGAGGAAAATACGGCAAAACATGAGCCTCAGGCTACTAATAATGTGAACTTCAAGCAGAAAGTTGATCAAAAACCTATTGAGATGCATCAGCAGCAAGGGGAATCTTCATCAAATGAAATTAGAGAAAAGGTCATGGAAACTAGCAAAGAATCATATGTCCATGCCTTGGTTGCTTCAGATGATGGTAAGCAAATGTCGCTTGTGGTTTTGCAGACGCAAGAGATTTCTTTGATTCAGAAGTTTCCTGATGCTTCTACCCCTAGCACCTCTGAAGCTAGCTGTAACACCCCCCTTTTACTATTACAATTAAATAGACAATTATCAGAGTCACCTCGAAGGGCGCTACATTTTTCACCATTTTAAAAAAAAGAAAATCTCCAAAATAATTTATATAAAAGAAATCACCAAGCAGCGGAAATATTAACCAGTTTAAACATCTCCAGAATTAACAATTAAAGACATCTCCAAAATAAATTAAAACAATTTCCAATAACTAAAATAATAGTTCAAAACGATAACTAACGACTCCCCGGTGCTACATATCAGAGCTGACACAGACCCAAACGAGAGAGGAAGCAAAACCTAGCAATTCCTCCACGAGCACTAGCGATCACCTGCAGCGTTGCCGCATGAGAGCAACATTCCAAGCAGAAGGGGTGAGTCTAACAGAGGTAATAAGCAGATGATAAAAATATGCTAGCATCAGGTAACTACAGCAACACAATACAATTACACCATATCACAGCACCAGATACCAAAGGAAAAATCCATTTGACAGTGAACCACCAAAATTATAACATTCATAGACAATGGGATGATATGCAACCCCTCCAGTGGGCATATGCATGCGGTACCGATCACCAAAATGAGCCACGACGGGCATATCACCAATAAACACCAGAGGCAGAGCCTATATCACCAAAACATGCATATGACAATGCGACACCATGATTATGCACCAACTCACCATAACAAGTATTTAAAATAAATACTATATCACCAGAATCAAAACAAATGATTTCACCAAAAATAGCACCAAGTTGTAGCATCACAGCTACCACTAAACTCTCCTGAGCATACCAGCACCGCACCTGAAATATTAACACCAGACGGCTCCACAACGCGGACATAACGCACGCACACCACGCACAAGACTGGCGCACAGCGCCTAGGCACATCGCACCTACTTCAGCGAATTAATTAAAATAGCAAACGACATCGGATTTCAACAAATAAATACTTGTTGGAAAGCCCTATGGGTCTGGTTATCATCCCTAAGTTCAGTTTTTGAAGGAGAGTGTCCAATAGGTACAGTTTTCGAAAAGCACACAGGCTAGTTGCAAAAGAGGACAGTTTCTGTCCTTCAAATTCAAGCAATTCCAAAGTGACCAAAACTCAATCAAATTGCATGAAACTTGTGCATAAACTGGGGCAAATTTTGTCTAGTTTTCAAAGAGATTGGATTCGTTCGAAAAGGAGTTCTTTTGAAAACGTGGTAACCAAAACACTGACCCTGTGTCCAGATTGTTTCCAGAATCTTACTCTAACTTGTGGAATTCATATCTCGAGCTACACAACTCTAAACGCAACCAAACCAGTGCCAAATTAACAAGCATTAAGTCTATTTTCCAGAAATATAAACCACATAATTTTTCGGTCAATACAACGTTCCCAGTCACCGAAATACCGAATCTATACCCAAATCGTTTCCAGAATTTTAACCTAACTTGTATCGCCTATAACTCGAGCTATACAACTCCGAATTTAACGAAACCAGTGCCAAAACGACCGGCGTTAAGTCTATTTTCAAAAACAATCAACCTCATAATTTTTGGATCAACCAAACAGCGCCAGTTTTAGAAAAACCGAACCTGTGTCCAGAATCGCTAAATTGCCAAACACCAAACCCTAACGGCAACGACACTGCAACCACCACAACAAAAACGACAATTCGACAACGCGACAACAACAATCAACCACGCACAGCAACAACAAAAACACGAACAATAACAACACCATCATCGTGATACAACAATCACGCAACAACAAATAACGAAACAAATCACAATAACGTGCAATAATCATCAAAGCACCAATCTCAACGAAAACACGATATGCAACAACACGAACAATTCAACAAAACCCTAGACTACCCACACATAATTATCATCAACCCATTATCAAGGTTAAGCCCACCCTTACCTCGAATAACGTAAGCTCCGGAACACGACGAACGAGACACGAACAAAACCACAGCAACACGAACGATCTCCTTTTGAAATTCTTCGCGAAACCCTCCTCTTCTCTCCCTCTTTGCGCCGCGTGCTCTCTCTCTCACTCTCACTTTCGTTTTTCTTTTGCTTGCTGCGAATGAGGGTTTGGCTTAAACCCCCAGGGTTTAAGTTGAGGGCTCAGTAAACACTGGGCTCTCTACGTCACCACCTCCTTTACTCGTTTCACCTCCTACGCATATAAAATATTAACCTTTTAATTTATCTATATCCCGCCTCCAAATTATTTTAATAATTCAATCAACTATTTTAATTAAATTATTTTCGGGGTGTTACAACCCTCCCCCACTTAGAATCTTTCGTCCTCGAAAACATACCTGATTCAAACAGCTCCGGATAGGACTCTCGCATCTTGCTCTCCAACTCCCATGTCATGCTTTCACCAGCAGCTCCTAACCAGACCACTTTCACCAGGTTTATCTCTTTGCCACGTAAAGTCTTCACTTCACGATCTTCAATTCGCACAGGCATTGTCTCCACAGTGAGATTATCCCGCACATGCACATCATCCATCGGAATCACTTGGGACGGATCCGAAATATACTTCCGAAGTTGCGACACATGAAATACATCGTGCAAATTCGAAAGATTAGGCGGCAAGGCCACCCTATAAGCAACATTACCAATTCTCTCAGTGATCTGATACGGTCCAATGAAACGAGGAGTCAACTTCTTTGTCTTCAATGCACGCCCAACACCAGCCATAGGCGTGACTCTCAAAAACACATGATCACCAGCTTGGAATTCTAAATCCTTCCTTCTCTTATCATGATAGCTCTTCTGTCTACTCTGCGACGCTTTCATTTTCTCACGGATCAATTTCACCTTTTCAGTAGTCTCTCGAACAACCTCGGGTCCAAGAACAATACTCTCCCCAGATTCATGCCAACACAACGGAGTCCTACATCTCCGACCATACAATGCCTCGAACGGTGCCATCCCGATGCTAGAATGGTAACTATTGTTGTAAGTAAACTCGATCAACGGAAGGTGAGTATCCCACGCACCTCCCTGCTCAAGAACACAAGATCTCAACAAGTCTTCCAACGACTGAATGGTCCTCTCTGTCTGTCCATCAGTTTGAGGATGATAAGCTGAACTCAACCTCAATTTAGAACCCAACGCTTCTTGCAAACTCTTCCAGAAATCAGAAGTGAACCTAGGATCTCTGTCAGACACAATGCACAAAGGAACACCATGCAACTTCACAATCACCTGAATATAAATCTCTGCCAATCTCGACACCGGATACGTGATATTGATAGGAATAAAATGAGCAGACTTCGTCAATCTATCCACAATCACCCAAATCGAATCGTGCCCCCTCACAGTATTAGGTAACCCTATCACGAAATCCATAGAAATACTATCCCACTTCCATTCCGGAATCTCCAATGGTTGCATCAACCCAGCAGGCTTCTGATGCTCAACCTTCGATTTCTGACAAGTCAAGCAGGAATACACAAACTGCGCCACATCACGCTTCATACCAGGCCACCAAAACATCTTCTTCAGATCCTGATACATCTTTGTAGCTCCCGGATGGATACTCAACTTACTCCTATGACCTTCTTCTAAAATTGCTCTTTTCATCTCCTCATCATTAGGAATGCAGATTCTTCCACGGTACTTCAATACATTCTGCGCATCCAACTCAAAGCCTTTATTCTCGGATCGATCAATCCCAACCATCAGGTCAACTAATTTAACATCTAACTTCTGAGCTTCTCGAATGCTAGCCATGAATTCATTATCAATCTTCAACATCCCCAATCTGACACTCTGAGGCGTCACTTCACAAACCAAACTCATATCCCTGAACTGCTCAATTAATTCGAGTTCTCTAACCATCATTGCTGACATATGCAACGTCTTTCGACTTAAAGCGTCAGCTACCACATTAGCCTTTCCCGGATGATAGTTCAAGCTAAAGTCATAGTCTTTCAGCAACTCCAACCATCTGCGCTGTCTCATATTCAACTCTTTCTGATCAAACAGATACTGCAAACCCTTATGATCACTGAACACCTCAAACCTCGAACCATACAGATAATGTCTCCAAATTTTCAACGCGAACACAACTGCAGCAAGTTCTAAATCATGGGTAGGGTAGTTCTTCTCATGAGTCCTCAACTGTCTCGACGCATAGGCAACTACCTTACCATTCTGCATAAGCACACCTCCCAACCCCATCTTGGAAGCATCACAATACACCACAAACGACTCTTCCGGATTAGGCAACGTCAGAACAGGAGACGTCGTCAACCTCTTCTTCAATTCTTTGAAGCTCTCTTCACAACAGTCATCCCAGATGAAAGCTTTACCCTTGCAAGTCAACTGAGTCAACGGAAGTGCCAACTTCGAAAATCCTTCTATAAACCTCCTATAGTAACCTGCCAGACCCAGAAAACTTCTAATCTCAGTAACTGACTTCGGAGACTCCCATTGTAACACGGCATCAACCTTAGACGGATCCACGGCAATTCCATTCCCCGAAATAACATGACCCAGAAAGCTAACCTCTTTCAACCAAAACTCACACTTAGACAGCTTCGCATATAATTTCCTGTCCCTCAGAATTTCCAATACCAATCTCAGATGTTCTGCATGCTCCTCTTCTGACTTAGAATAAATTAGGATGTCGTCAATGAATACCACCACAAACCGATCCAGATACTCACGAAAGATACGATTCATGTACTCCATGAACACTCCCGGCGCATTAGTCACACCGAAAGGCATCACGGAATACTCATAATGCCCATAACGGGTTCTGAAAGCTGTCTTCTGAATGTCTTCGTCTTTCACCTTGATCTGATGATAACCCGATCTCAAATCTATTTTACTGAACACCTGAGCACCCACCAACTGATCCATTAAGTCATCAATCCTCGGAAGCGGATACTTGTTCTTAATAGTCACCTTATTCAGCTGCCGATAGTCTACGCACAACCTCATACTACCATCTTTCTTTTTCACCAACAACACTGGAGCTCCCCACGGCGACACACTTGGCCTCACAAATTTCTTTTCAAGCAGATCCTCGAGTTGCTTCTTCAGTTCTGACAATTCAGATGCAGACATTCTATACGGTGCCATAGACACAGGTTTAGTATCAGGTACCAGATCAATAGCAAACTCAACCTCTCTCTCTGGTGGTACATCTGGAATCTCGTCGGGAAAAACCTCAGAAAACTCTCGCACCACCTGCAACTCATCAACCTTCGCTTGGCTCTCAGCAGACAATGACGCCATTAATGAAAACAACTGGACGTCTTCCCTCATTACCCTATGCAACTGACCAGCAGACAACAAACCAGACTCTTCCTCTTCAGGAGAAAAGAAACTCACAGACCTTTCATGACAGTTGATATGAACATGGTTATCAACTAACCAGTCCATACCTAGAATAACATCCATTCCGCTCAGCGGCAAACAAATCAAGTCAACGAGAAAATCATTACCGAATATCGATAAAGGGCATTTAGCACAAACAACCGAGGTAGTCACCGAACCCTTAGCCGGAGTATCGATAACCATCTCCCTCGACATAGAAGATAAAACAAGATCTAATTTCTCAACACATGCAGTAGCAATAAAACAATGGGTAGCACCAGTATCAATATTAGCAATAAGAGGAGAATTATTAATATAGCATGTACCTCTGATCTCATTCACTGCATCTGACCCCGCCAGAGCGAACACCTTCCCAACGGACCTTTCTTTCTTCGGTTTAGGACACTGAGTGCTGATATGACCACCCTCACCACAATTGTAGCACAACACATCCTTTCGATCACAGCTAGACGCCATATGACCCTCTTTACCACACTTGTAGCACTTCTTCACATCACCTGGACAGTCAGGACGCTTATGACCGGGTTTACCACACTTGTAACATACCACACTAGCAACAGCATCTCCCCCACTAGGTCTCTTACCCACAGCAGTTCTCTGATTGCCCTTACCAGCTGGAACCTCATACGGCTTCCCACGACTCGAGAAATTCTTCTGCCTATCCCTCATGACTCTAGAATGAGCATTACTGTCTTCCTCGAAGATTCTGCAGCTGTCAATCAACTCCGAGAACACCCGAATTTTCTGATACCCTATCGCCTTCTTGATATCAGCCCGCAACCCATTTTCAAACTTGATGCATTTGGAGAATTCAGCACCAGCCTCACCATAATGTGGATAGAACTTCGCCAATTCAATGAACTTGGCAGCATACTCAGTCACCGACATATTACCCTGCTTCAGCTCCAGAAACTCAATCTCTTTCTTCCCACGGACATCTTCAGGATAATACTTTCTCAAAAATTCTCTGCTGAACACAGCCCAAGTGACCTCTTCATTCACAGTCGCCAACCTCTGTCTCACCTCCAACCACCAGTCATCAGCCTCCTCTGCCAGCATATGAGTACCATACCTGACTTTCTGCGCCTCAGAGCAATCCATAACACGAAAGGTTCTCTCCATCTCTTTCAGCCACGCCAAAGCACCATCAGGGTTATACTTGCCCTTAAAGGTAGGAGGATTCTCCCTCTGAAACGTAGCCAAACTGCGCGACCCAGCATCACCAGCAGCACCTGGGTTATTCTCCACAGCTTGAGCCACAGCCTGCAAAGCAGCAGCGAGTGCAGCATCGTTCCGTCCTGCCATCTCAACCTAACACTGCAACAGAAACTATAATCAGAAACGAGTAACAATTACTCAAGTGTTACTCGACTCGACGACTCGACAACTTGGCCGGACAGACCGAACTGCTCTGATACCACTAATGTAACACCCCCCCTTTTACTATTACAATTAAATAGACAATTATCAGAGTCACCTCGAAGGGCGCTACATTTTTCACCATTTTAAAAAAAAGAAAATCTCCAAAATAATTTATATAAAAGAAATCACCAAGCAGCGGAAATATTAACCAGTTTAAACATCTCCAGAATTAACAATTAAAGACATCTCCAAAATAAATTAAAACAATTTCCAATAACTAAAATAATAGTTCAAAACGATAACTAACGACTCCCCGGTGCTACATATCAGAGCTGACACAGACCCAAACGAGAGAGGAAGCAAAACCTAGCAATTCCTCCACGAGCACTAGCGATCACCTGCAGCGTTGCCGCATGAGAGCAACATTCCAAGCAGAAGGGGTGAGTCTAACAGAGGTAATAAGCAGATGATAAAAATATGCTAGCATCAGGTAACTACAGCAACACAATACAATTACACCATATCACAGCACCAGATACCAAAGGAAAAATCCATTTGACAGTGAACCACCAAAATTATAACATTCATAGACAATGGGATGATATGCAACCCCTCCAGTGGGCATATGCATGCGGTACCGATCACCAAAATGAGCCACGACGGGCATATCACCAATAAACACCAGAGGCAGAGCCTATATCACCAAAACATGCATATGACAATGCGACACCATGATTATGCACCAACTCACCATAACAAGTATTTAAAATAAATACTATATCACCAGAATCAAAACAAATGATTTCACCAAAAATAGCACCAAGTTGTAGCATCACAGCTACCACTAAACTCTCCTGAGCATACCAGCACCGCACCTGAAATATTAACACCAGACGGCTCCACAACGCGGACATAACGCACGCACACCACGCACAAGACTGGCGCACAGCGCCTAGGCACATCGCACCTACTTCAGCGAATTAATTAAAATAGCAAACGACATCGGATTTCAACAAATAAATACTTGTTGGAAAGCCCTATGGGTCTGGTTATCATCCCTAAGTTCAGTTTTTGAAGGAGAGTGTCCAATAGGTACAGTTTTCGAAAAGCACACAGGCTAGTTGCAAAAGAGGACAGTTTCTGTCCTTCAAATTCAAGCAATTCCAAAGTGACCAAAACTCAATCAAATTGCATGAAACTTGTGCATAAACTGGGGCAAATTTTGTCTAGTTTTCAAAGAGATTGGATTCGTTCGAAAAGGAGTTCTTTTGAAAACGTGGTAACCAAAACACTGACCCTGTGTCCAGATTGTTTCCAGAATCTTACTCTAACTTGTGGAATTCATATCTCGAGCTACACAACTCTAAACGCAACCAAACCAGTGCCAAATTAACAAGCATTAAGTCTATTTTCCAGAAATATAAACCACATAATTTTTCGGTCAATACAACGTTCCCAGTCACCGAAATACCGAATCTATACCCAAATCGTTTCCAGAATTTTAACCTAACTTGTATCGCCTATAACTCGAGCTATACAACTCCGAATTTAACGAAACCAGTGCCAAAACGACCGGCGTTAAGTCTATTTTCAAAAACAATCAACCTCATAATTTTTGGATCAACCAAACAGCGCCAGTTTTAGAAAAACCGAACCTGTGTCCAGAATCGCTAAATTGCCAAACACCAAACCCTAACGGCAACGACACTGCAACCACCACAACAAAAACGACAATTCGACAACGCGACAACAACAATCAACCACGCACAGCAACAACAAAAACACGAACAATAACAACACCATCATCGTGATACAACAATCACGCAACAACAAATAACGAAACAAATCACAATAACGTGCAATAATCATCAAAGCACCAATCTCAACGAAAACACGATATGCAACAACACGAACAATTCAACAAAACCCTAGACTACCCACACATAATTATCATCAACCCATTATCAAGGTTAAGCCCACCCTTACCTCGAATAACGTAAGCTCCGGAACACGACGAACGAGACACGAACAAAACCACAGCAACACGAACGATCTCCTTTTGAAATTCTTCGCGAAACCCTCCTCTTCTCTCCCTCTTTGCGCCGCGTGCTCTCTCTCTCACTCTCACTTTCGTTTTTCTTTTGCTTGCTGCGAATGAGGGTTTGGCTTAAACCCCCAGGGTTTAAGTTGAGGGCTCAGTAAACACTGGGCTCTCTACGTCACCACCTCCTTTACTCGTTTCACCTCCTACGCATATAAAATATTAACCTTTTAATTTATCTATATCCCGCCTCCAAATTATTTTAATAATTCAATCAACTATTTTAATTAAATTATTTCCGGGGTGTTACACTAGCCGGGTTGTTAGTGATTCCACTCAACTCCCACCATAAGGCTAGATTCGCTATTTGCCTCAGAGTGTGATGTTATTTCTAATCTAGTGATACCATCTGACATGAGAATTTCGGGGAAGCTTTGCGGTGATGTGTCAAACAACGTTGATGGTCCTATGACCCATGGAACTGTTGTTGATAAGTCTAAACCGGTGATGCCCACGACCCGAAAGAATAAACACAAAAATAAATTGGGCCACAAAACAGCAAACTATTACACTCGCTCAAAGACAAATTCTGTCTCTGTTCAGGAAATCAGTTTTCGGCCAGAACTTGGTTGGTTATAATTCTTGTTCCAAGGGCATCTCTGTCTCTGTCTCTTTTATCTAACTATTGTTAGTTAGCATTTTCATTTTAGTATCTAGTCTCCCCTTGTGCTCTTCATTGTCCTCTTTCTTCTTTTTTAATAAATTTTGGTAGGAAGCCGGTTTGTTTAATATATATATATATATATATATATATATATATAATTTAATGAAATGTTGCATCATAAAATTTCAACACTTAGAGTAAGTTATACAATTTACAACTTAATCACTTGATCTAAATGAAACGCTTCTAAATCAATACATAAAAGTCTTAAATTACATTAACTAAAATTAAAAAAAAAATCCTTTTGAACAGGTCGAGTTCGCGAGTTTGAGATCCCAAACCTGTTACCCGAGCCAAACCACTTCAGGTATGAACGGGTTGGTTCAGGTTGGACTTGAACTACAACAGTTGAGTAATATACAAGTTGGGTTTGGTTTGGATCACCGGGTTGAACAGGTCAACTAGGACTCGTGAACACCCTACAGGTATTTGTTCCCGCTCGAATGTCCATGGGAAAGAGGTCTTGACTAATCTGGAGTTCGGTTGGGAGGTATGTAAAGTCAGACCCCAATTTGTTCTATTATCGAGAATCGAACTTGTGTACTAGCCGAATTTGTCCCTTTTGATGAAGTGCGTTAACCATTCGCCCCCACCATAAAGGTTACCCTAAAGATCTGTCAATAAATGATAAATAAAAACAAAAGGAAACATGAAATAGTTTCTACTTAACTTACTCCGCCTAAACTAAAATTATTAATTTTTCTGTCCTTTTTAGGGTAATCGGATTTTTAGTTTTCTAAGCCAATGGTCCAAGCGATAATTAGGCTTGGATTTCACCCCTAAGGTCTCGGGTTCGGATCTGGCCTAGTATACACGTGGCCAACCAAGTTCCCCGACGCAGATTAATTACCAGCAAAGCCGATGGATACTGCGCATCAATAGCACGGTAAAAAAAAGTTTTCAACGTCAATTTGTCTCTAAGGCAATCCAAACATAAGGAAAAGAATTAGAAATTTCTCCTAGTTGCAAGTACTTTTTGTTTCTTAGTTTTTGTATTAATTATCGTAGAGACAGAAAAATGAATAGAGGATTTTCATTTTAGTCCCCAATGCTATACATTCACCATTAGAATTTGCCTTAATATGAAGACCTCATGAAAAACAGATTAAATTTTCATTTCCTCTTTTTTTTTGACAAGAAATTTTCATTTCCTCTTAATGATGATATTATGCTACAAACAGAGAAGGACTAGAACTACTCGAACTTGTGAAGGTAAGATCAGATGATTGACCTAATGAACTTTTACAATAAGCAATAGCTTCCTTAATAGAACTCTCACTAGAACATAATGAAATTCCTTCATCGTAACTTGGTGAAGTGTTACAAGAAGTTGGCCTAGTTCCCCTTTTTGATGATCCTCTATTACCTTTTTGAGCAATGTTCACTCCCATTGCACTAAATATACCTTTGACTGCTCCCAAATCCATCTCCATCACCTTACTAAATTTTTTACTATTTCTAAAAGAGCCACACACGCAATCATCCTCTAAATTCCATTGCTTGCTCCTCTTTCCATTTGAGGGATTGACAATTGTCCCCTTTTGATAACACTGAAAAAAGGTTTTGGTCTTCTTGCTTGACTTGTGTACCTTGTTGACTTGGCAAGGTTGTTGTTGTGGTTTTATAAGGGATGCAAAGAGTGCTCCAATTTTTGTACCTCGAAACTTGATCAATAACTTCATCATGATCCCATTTGTTCTTGTTGTTGTCAAACTTGGTTGTTTTCTGATGATGCAATAGTGATTAATCATTAGACTATTAAGGGTTCCACCAATAGTTTGGGAAATATCAAATATATGAGTATTACAAGAAAATAAACTACAAATTTTGATTAGTTTGTTAAATTAAATCGTTTTGTTAGTCCAAGTGTTCACTTAGGGTGTGTTTGGTTTAGACGAAAAAGAGGGAAGAAAGAAAGAGGTGAGAGAGAGAGTAAGGGAAGAGAGAAAGAGGTTAGATAGAGTGGATTAGGGATACTGTTTGGTTTAAGGGAAAGAGAAGAGAAAAAGGGGAGAGAGAGTTGTGTCTCTTGGTTTAGTTGGAAAGAAAGAGAGAAGAGAGAAAAAAATACTACTTTGAAAGGAAAAAACACCTGTAAACTAAAAAAACAATATATAATTTATTTGTTAGTTTAATTGGCTAAATATTCATTTTAATTTTATAAACTTAATATCTAATCAAATTAGCTAAATATTTATTTTAATTAGCTAACTAGTTATTTAATCATTTAATTTAAGTAAGGTGAGGGTAAAATGGTAAAAACATAATTGTTGAGCCTTTTCTCTTCAATTTCTTCCCACAACTGGAGAGATCTTAAAAAAACACTAAAACAATCCTCCTCCTCCTCCTCTCTCTCTCTCTCTCTCTGTGTCTATGCCATTTCTCCCCTCAATAAAACGTTAATAAACCACTCTCTTCCCTCTGTCTCTCCTATTTCACCTCAACCAAACACAACCTTAAGAACCACTATCCAGTAAGCTAATATTATTGCTCCTTTATTGGGCGGAATGGGTAAGGAACGTGAAAGGGATAGATAGAGAGGTTCATAATCTCGTAACAGAATAATGGAGGATAAATAAGTAATATTGCAACTAAAAATTATGTTAAAGAGTGGTTCCATTCTATTCTGCTAATTTGGAGGGAAAATAAAATAAGAGAAAGCAATGAAATGTAATGGAATAGATTTCACCGTGTTCCATACAATCAATGGAGCATGCATATATTTCATTTCATTTCGCTCCATTCTATTACGTACCACCAATTCAAATATACCTTAAAGAAAAAAGTAGTCTCACAACATATAGCTTAAAAAGTAGCGGATGAGCAGATAGAGGATATCGGATAAGCTAGCTGATGACACATTATGAGTTTGGTAAAACTAACGGTTAAAATAGCTGATAAATGTCAAATGACATAAAATGATGTTATTTAATGATAAAACTATTTAATGATGACAAAATGTTTAATGAGGAAAGAGAAGTAATTTAAGAAAAATTATAAAGGTAAAATGACCAATAAAAAGTGAGACGCGACACGCTATCCGCTAAAACCCTACTTGAAGTAGTGTTTCGAAAAACACTAAACGCTACCTGAAAAACACTAAACGCTAGTGCTTAACAAACATCTGTATTCGTCACTCGCTAGTCAAACACGCTAGCGGATAGGACGTGTCAAACATAAGCCAAAATAACTTAATGACATCTATATAATGCGATTAATGGAGTACCTTTTTTAATTAATATGTAATTTGCATGATAAAACATAACATACAGTGAATTGTTTTAGCAAGCTATGGAACTGTTGAAATAATGGCATTCAAGTGTATGGAAGTTACAGAAATATATTTTATTAATATAAAATGTTTTGATATTTTAGTGTAATAAACTTAATATCTAGTTATGTTACAATAATATGTTGGTTATATATATATATATATATGTATGTATGTATGTATATAGCCGTTTGGTATTATATATTGCTATGATAATTGAATTTTATGTTCAATTAGCCGTTTTGTTTTTATGATTATATACTAATGCTATTAAAAGAAAATTAATAGCTAGTAGCACATTAAATTCATACGTTTATATATGCATTCTATATATATATATATATATAACAACTATGGAGACTATATACAGAACGAAAGAGAAGAAAAAAAATAATTCCTGGGTTCATTTCCTGTTACCAAAGTCACTCATTGACACTAAAATTCTTGCCAGTTCGGATACCTGAGTCGCTACCAGTGACTTCGGACGAGACCGGTTGTACCCTCGGGAGATTTGCGCTGTAGAGGCGGATAAATCCTTAAGGGCAGTCGCAAGACGCCTCCGGTTGTTTTTCCTCACGTTCGTTCTTTTGCAGGTACCATCTCAGATTCTTCGTTCGTTGTTGCAGGTCAGAATTTCACTACAATCTTAAGGATTTATCCTCATGTCTACTTAGACCAACAACGACGAAAGGATCCCAATAATTTCAAGCATCGATAATCAGCTAAGAATTATATATATATATATATATATATATTAATTTATTTATTTTCTATTGAATTTAGTTTTTCCCATCATTATTGCTTTACGTGCAAGTTTTCCCACAGGGAAAGAAAAATATTGCGTTAATTTTCTTCTTTCGAAGATACCACGTTAGTTTTGTTGGGAAATTGGAACCCATGATACTTTAAGATTCATCCGACCTTTTTGGTAAATACGAAAAGAAAATGAACTTTGCCTTTATTCTTTGTGATTTTGATGATTTATTTGGGTTATACTTTGATTAGAGGGTTGTGCAGTGTTGTTCTTTGTGATTCGGTATACGGAGTTCTGGAATTATTGGCTATTATTAATCTTGCTAAAACATTAGGTGATTGAGGCCTTGGCTTGTTCTGTAAGTTTGGGAATTGGGGTTTGACTAAGGATGAAACGGAAGGAAAAGGATGAGTGTCAAATTCGATAACTGGTGAATCAGAAGCAGTTAAAAGAGCACTCTTTACCATGTTTCTTGTGCTGCTATATAGCTTTTAAAGCTAATTGCGGCTGATAATTAGATTTGTGGTGCTTCTTGGATTCTAACTTAATTGATGAGGCCTGCTGCCACTTGAATTTTCTAGGTGCTATGAGACTATTAATCACTTATGCTTGCTAGCAGCGGGTTCACCATTTGTTATAGCTCCTGCTTGCACTTGTATACTCAATTTGGAGATGAGAGGGCTATGCATCATCATGAAAATAAAAATCCCAAGGGTGTAGAGGATTGAAGCTGATGCATGTTTCAAGTTTTTTGCGGCTAAATAGTTATCTCTTACTCTCCAACTATCTCAGCCTGAATACTATATGGATCAAATCATCAAGACACTTATTGAGGTATGTATTTAAAGTAATATTAATAATGCCTCATATTATACAGAATGCTATGGTTAGTGTATGTGGGTGTGGGTGTGCATGAGCTAATTTGTTTTGACGAAGTTTGTCATATGTTTAGCTAACATGAAGAATGCTATGTAATTTAGTTCTAATACACCAAACAACTTGTGGAGTGAGGCTATCTTAACTACATGTTTTATACAAAATAGAACTCCTCATAGGAAAACAGGAAAAACCCCCTATGAACTATGGAAAGGTTATCAACCTAACTTGAAATATTTAAAAATGTGGGGGTGTTTAGCTAAAGTTATGTTGACTAATCTTAAGAAAAGAAAAATTGGTTGCAAAACCTCTGATTGTGTTTTTATTGGATATGCTGAACATAGCGCCGCTTATAGATTTCTTGTTGTGAAAAGTGATGTTCTAGATAAAAATACTATTGTGGAAACAAAAAATGCTGATTTCTTTGAAAATATATTTCCTTTGAAGCATGATAGTATATCTAGACAACCATTAGTATCTACTAATGATGAACCTTGTGAGGAACCGTATGAGGAATTAAGGAGAAGTAATAGACCAAGAAAAGAAACATCCTTCGGAAATGAGTTTTATACTTATCTTGTTGAAAAAGATCCTGAAACTTTTTCTGAAGCAATTTTGGAAAGAAGCTATTAAAACTGAAATAGATTCAATTTCCAAATGTAAAACTTGGACTTTAGTTGATTTACCTCCTGGAGCAAAACCAACTGGATGCAAATGGATTTTCAAAAGAAAATATAAACCCGATGGGTCTATTGATAAATATAAAGCTAGATTAGTAGCAAAAAGTTTTTCTCAAAAACAAAACATTGATTATTTTGATACTTTTGCTCCAGTGACAAGAATTTCTTCTATTAGAGTTTTAATAGCTTTGGCTTCTATCCATAAACTTATTATTCATCAAATGGATGTTAAAACCGCTTTTTTGAACGGCAATTTAGAGAAAAAATTTACATGACTCAACCCGAAGGATGTATAGTCGCTGGTCAAGAGAATAAAGTATGCAAACTCCTTAAGTCCTTATATTGTTTAAAACAAGCACCAAAACAATGGCATGAAAAGTTTGACAAAACTTTGATTAATGATGGTTTCTCTACAACTGATGTTGATAAATGTGTTTACACTAAAACAGTGTGTGGAGAACATGTGATTATATGCTTGTATGTAGATGACATGCTAATTTTTGGTACTTGTCTTGATATTCTTACTAGAACAAAATCTTTTCTTTCATCTAGTTTTGACATGAAAGACATGGGTGAGGCAAATGTTATATTAGGAGTTAGACTCATCAGGGAAGGTGATAGTATTACACTATCACAGGATCATTATGTGGAAAAACTTCTTAGGAAGTTTGGTCACCATAACTCTACCCCTTTAAGTACCCCTTATGTCGCTAACTCACGCTTGAAGAAAAATAGAGGTGATCCTGTTGACCAACCTCAGTATGCCCAAGTGATTGGGAGCCTACTGCATTTAATGAACTTCTCTCAACCAGACATTGCATTCGCAATCGGTCGTCTGAGTAGGTATACTCATAACCCTGGTCAGGATCACTGGAAGGCAATTGCTCACCTTATGAGATATTTGAGCGGTACCACAAATTATGGTATTACTTATAGTGGATTTCCCGCAGTATTAGAAGGATACTGTGATGCTAACTGGATATCTGATTCAGATGAGACAAAATCCACTAGTGGTTATATTTTTACACTTGGTGGTGGTGCGGTAACTTGGAGGTCAGCCAAACTATCCATTATTGCTAGATCGACCATAGAGTCGGAATTTGTAGCTTTGGAATTGGCTGGTACTGAAGCTGAATGGTTGAAGAACCTTTTAGCTGAAATTCCTTTGGGAATAAAACCGACACCATCAGTGTCAATACATTGTGACAGTCAGTCAACAATAGCCGTTGCAAAGAATAAAACCTATAACGGCAAAAATAGACATGTGCAATTGAGACATAATATTGTCAAACAATTGCAAAAATATGGAGCAATATCGATCGATTATGAGAAGTCAGAAGTGGATTCGGCCGATCCTCTGACAAAATCCCTAGGGAAGAAATTAATTTGTGAAACATCGAGGGGAATGGGACTTAAGCCAATTTAAATCAAGAAGTGATGGTAACCCAACCTTTGTGATTGGAGATCCCATGAAGAAGGTTCAATGTGATAAAAACAAGTTGCTTCTTGATATTACTAGCACTAAAAATTAATTCATGTAATTAATTTTATTTTTGTCCCTTCCTATGGTGTTATGATGTTATTGTGATAGTGCTAGTCTGCAAGGTAATGAGGTTAAGCTTAAAGCTTTTAATGATTATCATAGCCCTTATGGGTGGTGTATGACTTGCAGCATACACTTGATGAAATCACCTATATGAGTGTCAAGTGTGGCCGCTTGCATGAGATCCTGGCGAGGTCTCTAGAGCCCTCATGAACACCGAGCACGCGCAGGGCCTAGTAGCGCACCACTGCAGAAACAGCGAGAATGTAGGGGTGTAATGTGATAATAAAACCTCTAACATATAACATGTGTCTTGGGTTCCATAGCTTGCTAAACCAATTCACTGTATGCTATGTTTTATCTGTCTAGGACTGGTTCCATAGCTTGCTATACATATCCGATGCGTTACATCTACGATGTTAACCCAAAAAACTTCTTTTATTTATTTACTTTCCAACTTTTGATATATGTGGGGGATTGTTGTAATTTTATTCATTTTAAAAGATATTTCAAAAGTGGGAAGTCCCTTGCTTGGCTTTGGATATACCAAATTTTTATTTACCGATATTTTATAATTATATTTTTGGGGCTTACTTGAGCCTATCCAAAACATTTTTCTACAAATTTTAAATATGTATTTTTTTTCACTTGTTTGCCATTAGTGGGGGATTGTTGGAATAATGGCATTCAAGTGTATGGAAGTTATAAAAATATATTTTATTAACTAGTTTGCATCACCCGTGTCAGCACGGGTATACATCATTTTTTACCAATAATTTTAGAAATAGCCTACAAATAATTTTGGTAGATAAAGATATATACGCCTATAGATATATATATGAGTGGGACCTAAAAGTACATGAGATGTTGTTTTTTTGTCCTTTTTATGCCATAATTGAAATATTTTTTAGACGGTTGAAAATAAAATGATACAATATCATGTGTATATGTAAAATGTGTTAGTGGTATATGGTTGTACATATTTTGTCACAACGGCGCTAATATTAACCGCAGTTTGGAATTAGATAATTTCTTAACGTGTGATGATATTGACTCTACTATAGTACAAAAAATGGAATTCAAATAAATATAACCAAAATGTGATGATAATAAAAGTACAAATTTATTTCCAAATTAACTTGTGTAAAATTTTAAAATTACACAGTTTTGTATATTCAAAGGATAGTGAGAACCTATTAAAAAAATTTTATATTTGGTATTAACTTAAAAGGGTAATTTCGGTTTTCATGTAAATAGTCAAGATATTTGGGTAAATTTCCTTTAGTTTATCTCCACTTTCCATTCTGAAACCCTATTTTTGGTAATTACTGAAACGCGTTTTCCTCATCTTCATCTGAACACTTCTCCGCGAACACGATTGTTGCGCCCAGCGACCTCCAAATCTCCTCCGTCGCTACCTGCTTTCCAAACTGTTCGCAAGCAACCAAAAGCCCAAAGAATTCACCGATTTTTCTGGGACAAACGCACATACAGGCACCAATTAATCCTCCATTTCAAGACTGCGTTTGATGCTTGACATTCGAACCATATGGATTTCTGCGATTCCTGTATTCGGATTCAATGTTTTCTCTGTAAGACACCCAACTGCCGTAAGACGAAGGTTAGTGTTGTGGCTAGTAATCAATTTAGATGAATTGGATTTTTAAATTTGGCTTACGTTTTTTATGTATTGAATATTATAATTGTTTGATCTTTCCAGAAATTCCTGTCCGCAACGATCGTGGGAGAATTTCTGGAAGCTATCGGGAATTTCGCGAGTTCACTGCGAATGAGGTAAATTCGTATTTCCCCTTTCAAAATTTCACCGCCACTGTTAGAAATGTTCACAATTTGAAAGATGGTGTCTGGTAATAATCTGAATTTTAGTTTTTGGGTTGGTGTCACGAAATTACACGAATTAGTGGTTAAATGTATTTCTATGTTGTTCGCTAATTCCTCTTTTAAGTGTGATTTATAATGTGTCAGAGTTAGTAAAATAGGGGGTCAAAATCAAATACACTTTGAGATTTCCTGATACCTAATACATGGTGCCGGCACGAAATCAAAGTTCCTATGCACCATGGAACTATGAGTGTTTGTGAATGAAGAGTTTTACTTTAAATTAAGGTAACACTAACAGCAAAGGCTGCTATTGTTAACACAACTTTTGCTAACTGCATTACTTGATAACATCAATACAAATTGGCTGGATAAAGTCTCTTCTGCCAAAGGTACATTTGCACTTGAAATTTTAGTTGAATCTTGAATCACTATATGAACTTCTGTTTTTCTGCTAATTAAAAACAGGAAAGAGAAGAGAAGATATTTAGAACTTCATAAACGAAGGTGTTTATCAAGTTGGTAAACTGAAAGAAGAGGGTCTTATATCAAATATAATCTATGATGATGAGGTACATAATTATTTGCTGATTCTATTTCTACTTGATATGTACAGTTAGGGATGGTGTGCACATGGCTTGGATTCTCACAGTTTTAAGGATGTCAATACATCACAATTAAAGAGTGTTAAATTGATAAGAAATGTTAAATGTTTTGCAGGTTATTGCCATGTTGAAGGAGAGACTTGAAGTAACAACAGATAAAAATCTGCCTATGGTAGATTACAGGTAGCAGTTTCTTCTATAGGATTTAAAGAATGTACCAAGGTATATGTTATTTATTGGACGTATATAAAAGTCAGGTTTAGAAATGTCTAGTTAGGGAAATTCTCAAATCCGTAGTCTCAAAAAGCACCGTCCGACTCTTAAAATTTTCATTTCATTTTAATGCTCGGTAATTTAGACTATTGTTTAATAACTGGAATATTTTCCATCAACAGAAAAGTGTTATCAGCCAAATGAAATTCTGCAGGGCCATTCATGATGCGTTGACGAAGTAATCAACACCTTGCAGGAACCTGGACACGACGGCGGAAGGGCTTCTTCGTGTCGGCTAAAATTACACTGTATAAGTTAGGGATGTAGGTTATTTGGTTGTATCAATTTTGTGTTTCGAAATACAAATGGGATGAGTTAATCCATATGTCAACGGATCCACCTTTTCAGCCAACTATGTTAAGACGTTCTTAAATGCCTTCTTCTGGTCATGGTAATAATATCCATTGATTTGCTCCTCCGTAATATTAGCAAGGAATTATTTTAGGTGTTAATTGCAATAAAAGGTTGGTTTTTTATTTGAATACGTTCCTTTTTAATATTTCTGTATGAGCTACAGCCGTTGGATTTTTTAGGAGGAAAGGTGCGATGGTTCAATTGTTAAAGAACAAATGCCAGGTATTTTATTCGTTGACAGCTGGAGTTTTTTCAGTGGGCGTGCGGACACATGTAATTTTCTGATTGGCTGGTCCGTGAAAGCATAAGTTTACAATCTCATGATTGTAATTACTTATGATATAAAATGTATTGATGTTTTAGTTTAATAAACTTAATATCTAGTTATGTTACAATAATATGTTGGTTATATGGTATTATGACATATATTATTGCTATGATAATTGAATTTTATGTTCAATTAGCCGTTTTGTTTTTATGATTACTACCTCCGTCCCATTTTATATGCAGTTTAAGGTTGTTGCACACATATTAAGAAAAATGATTAGTAGTCTAGATTTTATAAAAAGTGTTGTCTAAATTATCATTTAACCTTTTATCTCTCTACATAGATAAACGTGAATCATTTAATAAATGTAAAAAGTTGTAATGATTAATAAGGGCAAAAGTGGAAAAACATATTAGATGCTTCCTTGAAAATGTAAAACAACAATTAATTTGGGACAAATTCATTTTGCTAAAACAACTTATAAAATGGGACGGAGGTAGTATATACTAATGCTATTAAAAGAAAATTAATAGCCAGCAGCGGGGAGAGAGAGAGAGAGACTTACCTAGCATACAAGTCAACATCGTCATAGGGGATCAAACGTGTTGCACTCTTCCCCAATATTAATGTTGTTTGACTTAAGCCATCAGGTTGAGGAATTTCCCATAACCCTCTTGGAATGGATGGAGCAATCTTTGGGTCAGCAGTAGTAGCACGACTATGAACATTTACACTCTCTTTTTGGACCTCAGGAAGTGATACAGAAATTGAAATACGCAGCTCTTCTTGTTCTAAGTTTACATCACCTTCCATACAAGTGCTGCTTCCCTTGTTCTGATGTGCAGTATCAAGTTCTATTTCGATGTATGGACCACCTTCATCATCACTGTAAAATTCAGTGTCCACAAAAGTCTCTTCTAGGATTTCAGTTATGCACTCCTCCATTGAATTGGACTTACAAAATTACCACTTTAAGCTATACATAGATGATGTTGCTATATATATAATATATAGATATAGATTGGTGTCTGGAGAATATTAGAGAAGGAAATAGAATCCCGTGAGTTGGGTGGGGGGGACATTCTTAGATAGTACTACAAAGGTTGCACGAGCTCTTGGAGTGTTGCGTTAATCAAGGTAGATTTATATATCATTGTCTTTAACTTGAATCAATGTTACTAATGTTTTAAATTTATGTAACGCCGCTTGTTGAATAATATTTAATTAAATTGGCTATATTTTGGAGCAACTTTAGAACCAGCCAAGAACTAGATACAAGATCGCACTCGTCAGGTTGGGGACATGGCAGTTTATTAGAAACTTGAATAAGAACTGAAGAGTCACGGAGTCAGCGAGAGCTTCCTTAATTTCCGATATTTGTTTCACAAAATGACATAAATCTCCTTAAGTTCGTGTCCTCTCAAAAGGAAAGCAGTAGAATATTGTCAATAATGGCTCTGCTCTTCCTAAGCAAAATTGGCATTTACTCCACTATTCTAGCAAGAAGAATAATCCCATTAATAAAAGTTTAGGAAAGTCATCAAAAGTCACATAACTTTGGAGACAACTCGGGAGGATGACCTAACTAACGCAAGCAGAAGACGCTAACGCCGCTGATGCACCGTCTCCCATCGATTTGTTCCATGATTATTTGCCGTTGCTCTCCACATTTTGAAATATGGTTAATCTTTGGACCTTTATTCACACCAGCTTTACCTATGGCACCTTATCAGAAGAAAAGATTAATGTTCTACAGCTTGACATCAACTCTGAGGAAGTGAGAAATGCGTTATTCAGCATGAGGAGTGGAAAGCTCCCTGGCCAGACGGTTTTCCTCCAGATTTCTACAGAAAGGCTTGGCCTATGTGGGAAACACATTTGTGAACTTCGTCCAGAAGGTATGGGCTAACCCTAATTATATTCACTGTGTTGATATTTCCCTAATCCCTAAGCTGGACAAACCAGAATTTCTTACTAAATTTAGACTCACTTCCTTATGCAATATTATTTACAATGTTGTTACTAAAGTATACATGAAAATATTCTGGTTGCTCAGGAACTAGTCCATACTATGAGAAGAATGACAGGTAGAAAAGGTGGTTTGTCTACCAAGGTGGACCTAGATTATTGACAATTAGTAGAAAGAGTGCCATGAGATTGGGGAATGAAAATTGTATTCATTGTGGCTCGAATCCAGTGACTACTCTTCATGCTTTATGTGATTGTCCTCGTGCATTTACTATGTAATTAGACTTGGTTAGAGTAGAGATGCGCAACAACTTTTTGGTGGGGATCTCTACCATTGGCTTCAGATCAACCTCATGAAAGTTAATTGGAGGAGAGATGATACTGATTGGATTGTTTGATGGGCCACTGCGTCGCATCTCATATGGGGCTTGAAAAATAAAGAGGAACATGACGTAAGTTTCACCAGGCCTTGTAGGCCTTGTAATGTTGTTAGTGCTTGTGTGCAGGTGCACCAGGTTGCTATGAATGTCTTTTGTTCATTGCGGCATTATGATGTAGAGAAGGTTGAAGTTAAGTGGGATCCTCCAAAATCCGGGTGGATTTTTCTTAATTGCGATGGAGCAGTGAAGGCTTTAGACAAGATCGAAGGCTGTGGGGGTTAGTGTCGGATGGTATGCGGCTTTCAGGCTTTTCTAAGCAGATTGGGTGTTTTGATCCTGTGGTTGCTGAATTTTGGGGAGTTCTCACAGGTTTGCAGCTTTGTCGTTCTAGAGGCAAAGTGATTGTCCAGATTGATGTCAAGGTTGTGTGCAGGTGCACCAGGTTGCTTTTTGATGTTGAAGGGAATTCTATTCCCACAGTTGTTGCTCGTTAGTTTTTGTTTTTTGTTTTGGGGCTTCGTCCCGTTAAATACCAAAAAAAAAAGTCTAGGAAAACTTAAAAATTCAATAATAAACTTCATGGAGTATCTAAAAACATAACAAAACAAACATAATCCATATGGAACAACATACATCATTCACAACAATTGCCCCACCCATTTTTTATGGTAAGGATGACAATTCAGTTCAAAGAAGACTATGAAGTTCTTGCATTATCCGCAAATCCTACAATGACTAGGCTGAAGAATCGCAAAGAAAAGAAGACACAAGAAAAGGCAAAGGCTGAAACTTTTTTTTTCTTTTTCTAGAGTGTCAAAAAATTAGTAAGTCAGCAAAATAGATTTGGGACTATCTCAATTTGTTGGTTTTTTAATTATATGAGATTTTGAATATGATATAGTGTAATATGATGGATTGTGATATGATAGGTTAATGGATATAGCCTTTTATATTTTTTATTTTATTTATTTGACGATTAGGGACTATCTCATACGTGGATTTTGGGGAGTCCGAGAGCACCTGAAACATCAACGAGCTAATAAACGAGACCAAAAGATTTTAACACCACGTCTCTACTTAAGACCTCAAGGCATTAGTATATGAGTCACCCCTCTCTTATATATCCATCATTTAACTCATTCATAGTCGATATCACTCACACTTGAATTCACAATAATCCTACATCTTGGGTTTACAGTTAGACACTTGACTAATAAATCAAATAATAATTTCGGGGTATTCTTAAGAAACTCCATTCTCTTTGTGTGGGTGTAGTAACCTGCAACTGAACAGTGATTGAATCAGCTACAATGGGAGAAATTGCCGAGCAACAAGAAATGGAATTAGCTTATGAGTTTAGTACATGTATTTGCTAGTTTCGCGTAGTATTTTATATTGTAAGCAAATAATTATTTGTGATGTATTCAACTTTAAGGTAATGTTTCTAGGATTTGTATCTTGTAAGAATTAAATTTGGAAGTTCAATTATGTTGTTTGTGAGAAATTTCAATTTCAATTTCAAGTTTAATTTGTGTCGTTGGTTGACCGTTTTTGATTAAGTTGAACGAGGGTAATGATAAAAAAACATAAGATTTATTTTCAAAAAACATTAAAATTAGATTATTTGAAATAACCAATTTTAAGTGGCGTGTGGAAGTACGTTTGGAGTCCAGAACACCCGACTCTAAATGCCATATATGTAGTCGGTTATTCAAACATCTTATTCCAAATTTAGTCGCTAAGAGCCGCTTAAGCCTCAAAATACTCACATTTGTAGTTGGCTGTATGAATAGTCAATTCCAAATATGACATTGAGAGTGGAGTAAACAATCAACTCAAAGTCGAACCCAGAATCGACTTTAAATATCCAAAACAATCTATTTTAAATGTCTTTTCTGCACTAGTGTAAGTTTATTTTTATAAAAAAAATTGCTATATATTTATATCCTAAACTTTAGTAATGGACATCTACATTTCTTTTGGAAAATGTAGTCGATTGCTACCCTATTAATGAATCTAAGCATTAAAGTAGAACTATCAAGTATTGTTAAAAAAACATGTGACATGTGAGAGGAAGAGAGAATGGAGGGTGATTTTCTATTGTTTGGTTTAAGAGAAAAGTAAGATTAGAGAGAAAGGAGGATAATTAGTTTAGTATTATTTTACATTAAGGGTGTTTGGTAGAAGAGGAAGAGGAAGAGAGAGAGGTGTTTGGTAGAAAAAAAGGAAGAAAGTGTCTCAACCAATAGAATTGGGGGAGATTCTCTCTTCCTTCTTTCTTTTCTACCAAACACACTCTGAATTATTAAGAGTCGAGCCTTGACGATGGACTTTATGCATCTAAAACACAAGACATTTAAGCTAAATGGACTCTTACTGATCTAGTTTAGCAGGATTCTTTTGACAAATTTTATAAGTCTCAAATACTTGCAATATCGTATAGGGAAAAAAAAACATCAAAGCTTACAAAAAATGATGCTAGAAATTTATAACAAGTATAGAGCAGCATCCACCATTCATCATCATACATTCATACCCACAAATCTAAAGAGAAAATACTAAGAAACAAACATGACTAGATTACAAGTAATCTGCTGAATATGTAAAAAATTACAAACATATATTCAGTTTAAAGAGAATTACAAATAATCTTATCAAGAAGTAGCAGTGGTGCGCATCATGTCCTTAAATTCATAGAAATCAACACGACCATCATGGTTAGTATCAACCGACAAAATCATCCTATGAACATTGTCCATCATGTTCCCTTCATCGAGTCCAAGTTTTCCCAACACAACTTGCAATTCCTTAGCAGATATGTAACCATCACCATCTTCATCAAACACCTTGAATGCTTCTAACAAATCTGTGTCATGGCGTGTCTCGTCCTCGTCTTCTAGAACACCAAAATAGGTTTCCCCTAGAGATTCATGTAAAGACACGAAATCATCGTATACTAGTCCCTTGTTGCCTGGCTTTATGTAAGACCTGTCACAAGTCACAACAATATTTTTAAAATACTGAAAAGAAAGGTCAATATAATGTGAAGCTCTTTTTTTTTGACGCAATAATATGAAGCTCTTAAAATTGGTTCAAATGTGAACCTTTACTATTTTTATTTTACTAACAAATGAATTTATAATAATAAAAAATAGAATAATATTTAAGATTTTATTAAAATCTACTAAAAATATTAAGTTCTACATTTAGACCAAGTCCATATTAGCAGTAGCGGATCTAGGACCCGTGGTCAGAGACATCAATTTTTTAAAAATTACGCATCATTATAGAGATAATTAAAATTAAATTTTACTATATGTAATTAAATAAATTACGTAACTTATAATTATATTATACACATTTGGGAGGGAGAGAAATTGATGTCAGTGTAGTGCAGTGTGAATTAAGTACAAAATTAGGGGTTTAGGTGTAAATTATTTGTTTAGTGGTGAGTTTGTGTGAGATAGTTGGGTGCAACTTGGTAAAAAATTAAGAGCCTTAGTACAAAATTATAATTTCAATGGGTCAAAATATTTTTATATAGAAAGGTAAATGGAATACTTTTTTTTCAATGGGTTCAAGTGAAACCCCCGTTATGGCTATGGCTATAGGTCTACCATTGCATATTAGATGACACAAAACTCAAAGACATTAAAGTACACCATGTACTCTAATAGGAGAGAAACAAACTCATACATTAAAATATAATAATTTCATAAATAATATTATTTTAATGTTTGTGTCCGTCTCTCTCCTACTTGAAATGTTTAGTAATCGGAGAGGATCATGTTTCACAAATTGGGACTCGTTTTGCGGGCACAATAGGCTAAAAAGCAAAAATGGATTGGTTGCTCCCAATTATCTAAATGGATTGTGCCTTTTCTAGTTGAATTCAACCCAAAACACCAGAACAATGGCCCAAACCAATTTGTATCTAAAAAAACCACACAAAAAATATAATAAAGCAGCTCCAATCTAGTCTATTGGCCAAAATGATCCAATTTTTTTGGGGCTCTAGAGGATCCATGCCAGAACACTGGATCGTCAAACTGATATATTAGATTCGCTCAAAATTGACACCTCTATACATAAATACAAACATCGAATATTGATATCGATAATAATTTAAGAAAATAGAAGTGATTGAATTTAATCACATATATTGTATGCGACAGAAGAGATGTCGTGGATCCGAAGTGTCCATGGCATTAAAATGGCCAAGTAAAAAAGAAAAGTAACAATGAAACAATTTGAATAGAGTTAAACTAAGAAAGAATGATGGAGAATACCTGATCATGGTTTCTAGTTCTTGGACTTCAGCTTCTAATCCCAAAAGATTAAGTGCTTGATTAATTTCCTCAACAGTTATCAAGGAATCACCGTTTTTATCAAACATATCAAAAATACGTCGGAGACGGAGGGAATTGAGACTCCGGCAACGAAGACGAAACGACGGTGATGGAGATGTGAGGCTTAATTTCTGTTGTCCCATTATTACCCCTCCAAAAAAGCGTGAAATGGAAGCGTGCAGAGAGGGAGAGAGGGGTAAGATCTGGGAATTGTGTTTCTTTTGGTAGATTTGTGATCACAGAAATGTAAGTATATAGTAGCTTAGCTATGTTAAATTATAGGAGCGGTCCTTATTATAAGGGACTCTGCGTGTTTGGTGGCACACCATAAGGGACTCCGTCTCTTTCCATTCCTTGCCTTTCTTAACCACACACTCTAACTCTAATCAATTTTATTTTGTGTGTGTGTGTGTTTGATACTATTTGAGAGCATAAAAACTACTAATTTTTAGTAAAAAGCTAAAAAAAATCTAACTTGAAAATAGGTGCTTGTAAGGTGAAAGAAAAATTAAATCTCTCACTAATGTATCACTTAAACTGGATGTACGATATAATTATTGTTTTAAAAGTCGGATCAATCATAAGAATTTAAATCACGTTTCATTTATGTTTAGAGACATTTTATAGCTTCTTCAATTTAGAATTGAAAAATATGTCTTCCCCTCCAAAAATCTCCTCCCATACATACCCTTAACGTTTTGGGTGGAGATGTGGCATCCAAGTCTCTTGGTGGTCTGGTCCATTGGCTAGCTCGTTGTTGCTCCTGGCGGTCCTACGGACTCCCCAACAAGTGGTATCACAGAGCTCAGGTTTGGCTCGATAGGGGGAGCGTGAAGTGGATCCTGGTTTGAATCAATGCTAGCAAGGTGGGTGACTCACATTTGAGGAGGAGATTGTTGAGAATTTAAGTGGGGGTGGTTAGTTCTACATTAGCTAAGAGAGGGGACCCATATACTCACCACCTTAAGGTTTTGGGTGGAGATGTGACGTCTAACTGCAGTGTTATCAAAACCAGTCCGGTCGAACCGGGAACCGATGTCCTTCCCGGTCCGGACTGCTTGCATAAACGGCTCAATTGCTTTTAACTTCATTTTTCACGTTTTTTGTTACAAAAAGGCTTCCTACGGGAAGCGAACCCTGCAACAAAAGGTGGTGTCGCACCTCTTAACCACTGCGGTAGCTTCATATGTTGTTAATAAGCTTACAAACATGATATATATTATATATCTTACGTAAAGTATATGTAATTAGGTACTAATTATGAATTTGGATATGTTGAGACCATTATTATTTCATGGTTGTGTATTTAGTTAGGTACTTACGATGTGGTTAGGACTTATGGTTCTTATGGATTTGAACTTGTATAGTAAACTTGAAGAATTATGTTAATTTTGTGTTAAGAAATTGTTTTGTAGATTACTAAGATATATTACAATTTTTTGATAGCTTTGTTATGTACAAATTTATACATATCAAGTCTATTTTTAGTGTGTTCGGCTCATACGGTCCGACCAAAGACCTGTCGGTCCGACCAAAGACCCAGTGACCCAGTGCCTTGACCGGCTCGATGACCGGTTCGATTCTGATAACACTACATCTAAGTCTCTTAATGATCTAAATCATTAGCTCAGTGTTGCTCCCTGTGCTCCCCAGAATCCCCCAACACTTTTTCTATCCTATGCAAATAGAACAATAGTTTATCATTAAATTTAGAATGATGGATTAAATAGAAAGAAATTAAAAAAGTAGTTGTATTTTCTTTTTGTGAAGGAAAAAAAAATGGAGTTTTGTATAGTACAAGAACACGAAGTTTTGAGTCTAAAAAGGAACAATAAGTTTTTTTGCATTTTAACATTTTGGTTAAGATTGACGGTGCACAAAATAAGTAAATTTTGATTATTTTTTATTCCAAAACATCAAGTTTGAAATTTGGATATGGGGAGTTTGGAAAACATTGAAAACAACAACGAGCTAATTATACTTAAATTCTCAACATTCTTTTTTCTCAAGTATGAATTACCTATATAACTATACTTATTACAAATTAGGATTTACTTCATGCTCTTTCATCAAGCCAAACTAAGAGATTTGAACACTATTTCTCCATCTAAAATCTTTAGACATTACGTATATGAGTGACTTATTTTATATATTCATCATTTGTAGTTGATACGAGACAAACCATTCACGTTTGAATTCTCAATATTACCATCAAATCTTAATTCAATGGTTATTCATGCACTGATTGTCTAAACATAGGATCTCCCAACTACATGGAATCTAGATATGCTTTTCACAAAGTTACAAAGTAAAATTAAGGGGAGAAGGGGGAAGAAAAGACCAACAATATCTCTCTCATGTATGCGGCTTGGCAAATGCCCGCCAACTCCAGCTTTTTTTCATGTTTTTTTTGCTGCTGGATCCTCATTGGCTGCATCTTCTCTTTTCTCAAACACCCCTATTTACTTACCTGTCTGTCGTTTAATTTTCTCACACAACATAAATCATTTTGAATCTTGAATTTTGTTGTGGACAGTTGTCGTATGCACATAAATATTCAACTTTTTCCTAATTTTACACTTTATATAATTCCAGCTTCCACTTGCTCCACCGTTGTTTTCTATTCATTTATATTACATGTATAAATAGGTGTCATCATCTGCACGCTATCAAATACCAAAAGTTTCTTCGTAAATAACCGGTTCGCTAAAAAAGTAATAATAAGTTTGTGATAAAATATGCAAAGTGCGTTGCTAGCAGTGTATTTTTGGATACTTTAGGGTCCTAAAAAATTCTTAGTTGTTCAAATACGTGAAGTTCGTTCCTCAATAACCTGTTTGATGAAAAAACAAAAGAAAATATCGTGACAAAATATGTAAAGTGTGATGCAAGACAGTGTTTTGGGGTACCTTAGGGTCCAGAAAAAATTTTACATGTCCAAATTGGTGTTTTGTTCTTTATTTTGATAATTTTGCACCAACAAGTATTAGAAGCATACTTAAATTAGTGTTTAGTTTTAAATCAGACTATTCATCATGATACCTACATACATGTTTCACTTGCTATTTGTGTTATCTTATTTTCTTTTTAATTATGGGTTAGTTTTTATATTAAAGATAAATAATATAAACGAGGTTAATAAAACTTTTTTTATTTTCCTTCCTATAAAGCTTATTTTTAATTTTATAATATTGTTATTTAATTTATACTTATAATTGAACTTTTTTCATGGGAACTCCCCAACATTTTCTTTCAACTTTGTATAGGTGTTTTTATTTTAATGGTGGTTTTTATTCTACCCAACATGATGTATTGATGTACTCTCTCCGGACTTAATTATAAATAGATTTACTAAATTATCCCTAATTAACAGTCATCTTCTCATAATATTAATGATTTTTGGTAGAAAAAAAGAGTTGATTAGTTTAATATATTTACATTCATCGATACTAGCTCACCCCGTGCATCCCACGGGTAATGAGGCTAATTTCTATAAACTAGGGGCCCTTATGAATCAATCATTGTTGACTTTAAAAAACCAACTTTGATATTTTCTAGATGGAATGAAAAGCTGAAGCTAACATGGGTCATTGACTTTTGGAACGTGAAGGACTTGATCAAGTCTTCCATTGAATTCCATTTAATCTATATTGAAAAAAAGGGTAGCTTCTTAGTTGCTCTATTGAATGAAACGGAGATGACATTCCAACAGTCAATGATATGGATGCTTTGTGAATGAATTGGAGGCACGTGCTTTGTGACTCAGCAATGAATACAATGTAACACAAAGCTAGTGAATGCTAACACAAGGTTTGGGCTTTCTAATTACAAGCAAATGCCATAGGACCCAAAACAATACAACAGGGCTTGAATACAGTGGCGCGATACAACTAAATGACTAATTACACATTCATTTATTCAACACAGCTACTATATCTACATTTCTTCCCTTAAACTCAACTCCACAGAGTTTAGTTTATCAGCAATTCTTCTATCTATCAGTGCTTCACCAAGCTCAATTATGTCATGCCAATATTCTCCTTTAGTTTGTCAAAATTCTCCTGCTTCAAGACCTTTGTGAGGATATCTGCAAGCTGTTCATGTGTAGAGCAAAATTTCAATTCAATGAGTTTTGAGTTGCATAGATCTCTAAGAAAGTGAAATCGCACATCAATGTGCTTGCTTCTTCCATGGAGCACTGGATTTCTTGACAACTTGATTGTGGAGTTATTGTCACACATGATGGTGAGGCAATTGTTCTGTTTCATTCCCAATTCATCTAATATACGTATCATCCACATTCCTTGACAAGTGTAGTATGCAGCAGCCACATACTCAGCTTCTGTGGTAGACCAAGTGACAATAGGCTGCTTCTTTGATGACCAAGAGACAGCACTGTTGTTTAACATGAAGATGTAGCCACTTGTACTCTTTCTATCATCCAAGCTTCCAGCATAATCACTGTCACAGAATCCAGTGAGATTTTGTTTCTCTCCTCTCTTGTACAGAATTCCAGCATCAATGGTACCTCTCATGATCCTCTTAGCAGCCACCAAATGTTGAGTAGTTGGATTTTCCATGAATCTACTAATCAAACTAATAGCAAACATGGCATTAGGTTGAGTTGCATTCAAGTACATCAAACTCCCCACAATTTGCTTGAACGTTGTGGAGTCAACTCTGTCATCACTGCTCAACTTTGTAAGCCTGCAACCAGCAGCAATAGGACTTTTTACTGCCTTACTTTCTGTCATTCCAAATCTTTCAAGGACACCTTTGGTGTATTTCTGTTAAGTGATGAAGATTCCAAGAGAGTTTTGGACAACCTCTACACCAAGAAAGTATCTCATTCTCCCCAAGTCTGTCATATCAAATTCCTTCTGCATGGAGTTCCTGAAATTTTCAATCATCAAATTATCACTGCCAGTGTATATTAATTCATCAACATATAAACTGACAATGAGAATTTTTATTTTCTCATTATCCTTCTTTGTGTAGAGAGTGTGTTCATGAGGGCATTTTGTGAATCTCTCCTTTGTGAAGTAGGAATCTATCCTACTGTACCAGACTCTTGGTGCTTGGCTAAGGCCATACAATGCCTACTTTAACCTATATACTTTTCCTTCCATCCCCTTTTTCACAAATCCTTGAGGTTGCTCTATGTAAACAGTTTCATCTAGCTCTCCATGCAAGAAAGCAGACTTGACTTCTAATTGGTATACATTCCAATTTTCACCAGCAGCCATGGCTAAGACACATCTCACTACAACATTTTGGACCTACGGCAACGCCCAACTTTGCAACACATAGAAAACCATTGCCTTAGCTGATAAAAGGCAACGGTTTTTAAAATCTATTGGCATGTCAAACTTTTTTATCGGGAACGTTTGGAAACCGTTGTCAAAAGCTCAAAGGCAACGGTTATTTTTTCATCTTGTGGCCAACGTCTTAAAACCGTCGTCTTTGATTTCATTTTTTTAATAATGTTAAAAAAAGTTTAATTGAGCTTACCCTTTAGTTTCGGTATCCTTTTTTCACCTAGTCCATTCTCATCCAAAAATCGCCCCAAACCCTTATTTCACCCTAATCATCGTCGTTTCATTCACAACAAGCCAGATCATCGCTGCTTCATTCCATTTGATCATCGTCGTTGCTTCGTTTCCAAACAGCATCATCAGAATCGCAACAAGCAACATCATCAGCGTCTCAGTCGGCAAGGGTGGCGATACCCAGCAAGCCCACTTCTAAACCTAGCTATTCATTTCCTTTTCTTCTTCTATACTCTACTTCATTTTCTTTGTGGCTGCGTTGTCCGTTGTAGTTGCTGGTTTGTAGCAATTGATTTAATCTCCCAAGCCAATTTACAATGAACAAGTTTAATTTCTAAAAATTTGATGTACGGATCGTGTTATGAATTTTTTTGCCTCGGGAGATCATTGGGGGTGCTAATTCTACGAACCAGTTTGAAAAGAAAACAGGATCCCTTTTCCCCATTTTTCTCTAGTCAGTTTTCTGTTTTGTTCAAACAAACCCTAGAAAACTATAAACTTTAATTTTCTTGTTAATATTGTTGATTATTTTCGAATGTATGAGTATAATAGTGAAATGGAAAAAAATGTTGGTTCCTCAGAATTTGAATCGGTGAAAAGAAAAGGACGTAAAAGGAGATTGGTGCTTGAAAGTTCAAGCATGAGTTGCCACCGGAGTATCCAGATCTAGGATCGGTTGGGGAACAGAAAACTCCCCAAGCATGCAGCAAAACAAGAAGCGTGGAATCTTCCATTGAGAAGGCCCTGACTTGTTTGATAGTGATGATCAAGGGGTAAGTAAGTCACTTTCCACTTCTGATTTCTATTCAGTTCATTGAGGAATGTTTGCTTCTATATGGGTCTCCAAGTTTTTGCTCTAGAACATACAGAACAAGGTTTGCTCTAGAACAGGGGTAAGTTTATGGGTCTTCAAGGGGTAAGTTTTTGGGACTTCAAGGGGTAAGTTTTTACTTCTTTATGGGTCCCTTGATTTGCTCAAGAACAGGATTTTTTTCATGGCTTTTTGAGTTGAATTGCATTTCTGATATCTATATATATTTGGCAAGATTGCTGCATTAATTTTTCCAACTCTGTATTGCACTTGCTTTTACTGTCATGAATGATATCTTGTCTCCTATTGTGATTTATGTTCCTGCCAACTATCATTTATGAAAATGGTGGCACTCACTTTTACATTTTTCTTGACTTCAATTTAGGAGTTTGGATTCTTCTAGCTACATCTATAGGAAAGAAATGATGCGAAAAGAGCTTGTTTCTGCTCCAGTCATCCATAAGGAAAAGACAAAGGTATGACTATGAAGTAGTTTTGATAACTTGTTAAACTATTAAACTATATACATCATCTTTGGGACAAAATGATGATTAATTTTGCTTTTTTTGCTCCTAAGATAATCAATTGATTAATGAAGTCTCTGCTAATCAATTGAGATGTGCTTCTTCCTCCTGTACAGATGCCATTGACCTAGATGATCATGAAGAAAAACACAAAGACCAATGTACATTGGGAGCTCTTAATAAGAAGAAATTGACCGGAAAGTTTCAAGCTCTAAAAGGTTAGTGAAAATGTGTTAGCTCTGTGTAAGTAATTAAATTATTTTACTTGAAAGAAATTGACTGGAAAGTTTCAGGCTCTAAAAACACTAGTCACGCAATTACTTTTTATAATCACTTTAGACATTGCATAAATTATTTTGTGCAGTGTTCCTATTTTACTGTGTAAGTAATCGGACAGAAATTAAACATTATTTGGTACAATGGGAGCTAGTGCAGTTGTTTGAACCCTATAAACTCCAACAAACTACTGAAACCCATTACCACTAGTCTTTACGCATTATTTCCTTGCATAAAGTTTAATGTAGTTCTTGCTGGACTTCGAATTTGGAAGCATGGGATATGCCCTTAAATCATGATAAAGAAAATGCTAATATTATGAATCATGTGTATGTTCAATTAGGATAGGAACACTAGTCTTTAGCTAATTATGTATAGAGGAATAACTGTTTGAATTAAGATACAAAAAAGGGACATTGTGTCTTTGCATCGCATTTTTTAAAATTAAAATTTCTGAACTGGAATAATGTCTTGTACAAATGCAAGCCTCCCTCATTCTCCTAGCCTTATTATGAATATGAAAATCAGGTAGAAACTTTGTTTGGACAGATAAAGTGCCTGCATGAACCAAGTGAATGTGCTGATATTAGGAGAATAACTTGAAGAACTTGTATCATATACCATACCCAAATATGCATGGTTAATCATTGTCCTAGCCTTATAGAATTACTTTTTTGGGACCTGTAGAATTTGACAATGGTAATATTTCTGGGGCAGCTATACGGACTTGTCTATTTGAGAGGTCCCATTGTTTATCAAATTTAATGATTATCGCTCTTTATTTTGTAGGAAAGACAGAATTGTAAGTTGGGCAGTCCTAACCTCTTCTATTCAATCCAACCACTATGGGCTGAATGGATGCTGAAGAATATCTTGCAACTTGAAGGGAAAAGGATATTGTTGGGGAGGACTTGTACGTACACTGTAATTTTGACCTCAACGTGGCTTTAGGCCTATTGTATGCCTTAGTTTTTACCGCTCAACTTATATTTTATTTTATTTTTCAAGACTGTAGTAGAGATTGGTGTTTAGATATAATTGTTGGCTTATGTAATACTTGACTTTTTGTCTCATTAATTAATTTAGTGAATTTTAAACTTTCAAATCTAGAATTTTTTTATGAGTAGACAACGGTTTTATGCTGTTGTCGTCGATATATATTTTGTACAGTAATTGGGAACGGTTTTTTCGTGTTGCCAATTACAGCAACGATTTTATTTTATAAACGACAACGGTTTTTTACAGTTGCCACATCTAGCAACGGTTTTTTAGTGTTGCCACATCTAGCAACGGTTTTTTAGTGTTGCCATAACTGGCAACGGTTTGTGCCCGTAGTAATTGTTTGAAAATAAAAACCGTTGCGTTTAAGTTAATCAGTGGCAACGGTTTTAGGTTTCCGTTGTCTTTGTTCACAAAAACCGTTGCCTATAGTTTAGGCAACGCCCGCAGAAACAACGGTTTCAAAACCGTTGCCGAAAGTAAAGGCAACGGTTTTTTGGCTTTACACAACGGTTTTCAGGCGTTGCCTTTGGGTCAAAATGTTGTAGTGTCTTATGGTGTCCCATCTTGCCACAGAGGCAAACACTTCCTCAAAATCAACTCCAGCCTTTTGAGAGTACCCCTTTGCAACCAACCTTGCTTTATGTTTATCTATCTTCCCTTCCTCATTGAATTTTGTTTTATACACCCACTTTACTCCATTTCACAATACATGTCGTTTTTCATAAGATATTTTTGTTTTGGATTGGGCCTTGCCTTGCAGATTTGAACCTGCCCCAACTGGATCCACGATCCAAAGACAGTGTATGGTTGAGATCGACTGTACTTCATCACACGGTCCAAAATCAACCACAGATCACACGCCCGAGTGAAGAAATCACGTCACGTCATTGGCACTGTTCTCTATAAATAAGTTGTCCAATCAAAGCACTAGGTACATTTATTACTGCTTGCCACCTTTTCTCTGAGCTAACTTGAGCGTCGGAGTGTGTGTAGGTACCACCCCCTCGCCAGATCAACACAAAGGAGTGCATCTCGGAGCATCACTTAGAGCAAGTCGGACATCATACCTAGGTAGCATCCCGACACAGCTTCATTGACAGTGACCGATGTTCAGGATAAATTCAATTTTATTTTATTTTACTTATCGTTTTCAAAGACCAACACAATATTGATTAGTGTTATGTCAATGATACTCCTAACTATTTATTGTAAATATAGAATTACGTATAATGAATTAATAAATAGTTACAAATATTGACAAAAAAGATAAACACTTCATATAAAAAAAAACAAAATTTATTAGTTTTTTTGTGAAGAAATCTCTTTCAAACACCCTAAGTATTAGTGGGGGGTGTTTAACTCACTTTTCCATGAATGGGACTCCCAAGCTAAAGATCAATTTGATTCAAAGAAAATTTAATCAAGAGAAATGAATGAAAGAGATTTAATTTGATATTTTGTTTGGTGCACTGATGTGCGTGTAAATCAGGGTCGATTTGGAATGTTGATTGTTGACGAGAGATCACTGTCGTTCCTTGCTTGGAGCTCACTGATCACTTGTTGTACTAGGCACGTGGCCGGCCCAAATCCGAATTGAGGCGCAGCCCAGTCTAAAAACAAGACTAAATTTGTGCAGGAAAAAAAAAAGCATAACTCTTACAATTTGAGATTCAGCCTAACTAAACCTTAAAAATAGCTTATGATGTGAGGGTTTCCTCCACTAATAATTTTTAACCAAACAAACCATATCATTTTTCAATGTGGGACTTCAACATACCCCCTCTCAAACCCACGATCCAGTATCTAAGGCGTGACCCAGGTAGACTGATAATAGCTCGATAACAGATAGCCCTGCGGATCTTAGAAACTTCGATACCATATTAGAGTTTGAGTTTGGCCTAAAGCCAATCTAAAAAGATTTCGTGTCAAGAAAATTGAAGTCAAGCATGTGGTTACACCACAGCAAAGAAAATTTAATAATATTGACTCAGATGCAGAAATAAAGCCAAGATTCTCTAATCCTCATCATGCAATGAGGCAAGTCTTCTACTTTTGCATGGCATCACATCACATAAAGATTCTATAGTCACAAAATCAGAGTTAGCACAATACATAATTACATATAAATAGTTTCCCCCAAACAGAATTCCCAAAATTTTCAATACTCAAACCAAAGTCTAATACACAAGCATACAAGTAATATAATCACAATGAAAAATATATAGATACATTATACAAACATGTAACACTACAATCTAAAATTTGATGTCTCATAAATTCTCACAGTACTGAGAAGCGAAGGTAACCTATAACCTACAAGTCTAGCTACAATTCATTCCATGATTCAAATCATAACTTAGCCTTACTCTTGCAGACTTGGCTTTTAATCTCCAAGTCAGGAAAACCAAAAGTAAATTGACAATTAGAAACAGCAACAATATGTTTTTTAATGATACCAAGGAAACTAACCTTTCCAGGAATTTTAGTAACTGCTTCTAAGGAAAGTTGACCACCTAATAAATCTCCTATAAAACCAGTAACATTAGAAGCTAATTTATCAGCTTGTAAAGTAAGCCTACAAGGAAGTATAGTAGAACTCCTAGCAGGAATCAAACCAGCATAAATATCAGTTTCTCCAACTTGTACACCTTTATACATCAGAAAACTAGTTCCTTCTTGATGCTTAAAACTTGCATGATTTTTGTTCTCAACTTGAATTTTAAGATCAAGAGTAACATTGATTTGTAAATTGATCGCTGGAAGTGATAGACTTGGTGATATACCTTCTAGAGTAGCTGAAACAAGCTTTGTTTTTGGATCTTTGGTTTTGAAAATTGTCAAGGCTAAGATAACAGAAACTGTAACTAAAATCAGTAATAGTAATAAAACTACACATATGGTAATTGCACATATGTGTCTCTTCTTTTTGTGTGGAATTAGTACCACTTCTTCTTGGTCTTGCTTGTTTTGTGTTTCTGTCATGGATCTGTGTTTTGATGCTAATTCTTCAGACATTAACCTTCGATAGAACAAAAATGAACTAGTGAAATGGTGAAATTGAAGTGCCAGAAGCAGGTGAAGATTTGAATCAATAAGTGAGATTTGATAGCTATATGGATACATAGACTACACTATATAAGAGTGCCAACCACAATATTAATGTAATATACATAGGTAGTTGGTTGTTGTGAAGGTCCAATGAATTAGTATATTAATATTAATATGGAGACTCAAACTTAATGCACGGCTAGCTAGCCATTCCGTGTCACAACTCTCAACTGCCACTAAATGCTACTTTTAAGTCCATGCATTTGACATGAATTCAAAAGTACATAAATTAGCTTACCCCTGTTGCTGTGCTGATTGATTTATTTATATTTAGTTATAATGCACTGTACTACTACTTGTAAAATGCCTAACTATTGAATGTGAAAACCTTGACTTGAGAGATGTAAACATGACAATAGTGTTGGAGTGATGTTTTTTTGACAACCCAATTTTACATTAAATGGTTTGCATATTGTATAAAATACTGTCAACTTTAGTGTGTGTGGAATTCGGAGGAGAGAGAAATATTTTATAACAAAACAAAACCGTATGCAAATGAGATACGAATACGATATATGTGTAAGATTTGGGTGTAAAAAAACGTTTGCAATAGTATTGATGGTCACAAAAAATGAAAATTGATGGATTATATCAAACATTACATGTCTTATTCTTTTAATTGGGATTTTTTTTTTTCATGAAGAAGATTTGGTTTAAATTAGTTTCTAACTTTTATTTTGCCATTTTTCCTTGAAGGAGATACTTCTTTGTTTGGGAGGAGGCTTTCGTGGACCAACTTTGATAGTCTCTCTTGGTCTTTTGAGTTAGATGGGTGGGTCAGGACAAAAGACTCCACGGGTACGTTCTTAGTATCTTTTGCTTACTATTTTCTCTCTCGGGCTTCTCCCTGTATTAGTGGGATCATGAGGTCGAGAGTCCTAGGGTTTCGACTTCTACAAAACTTGTTTAGGAGAGATGTTATTTCAGATCTAGTTTTGGTAATTGTGTCTTCTGTGAGTGCCACTAGGAATCAATTCAAAACTTATTTGAGAGATGTGTATTCTCGGCGACAGTTTGGTGCTTGGTTTGCGAAATGGTTGTCAGTGCTTTTGTTTATCCCCCTGATCTATTTACCTCTTTCTCCCAATTTTGTTGTATAGATCGGAGACATGTTGTAGTAGGGGTTTCGACCCTATCTGGCATACTCCGTTGTGGGCGACTTAAGATCTTTGGAATAGTTGTATTTTTGTCAAAAAGGTGTTTGATTTGGGTCTCTTGGCAGATCAAATTCGTTCTTTGTCTTGGAAGTGTAGTTCTTGCTGCATGACTGTCCCCTCCCTACTTGTTCTCCAAGTGGTTTGTTGATCTCATTTGATATATCGTTAGAACTTAGATCGCGGGCCTTCCTTTCTGCTGCCCGGACTTTAGTCATTTTTGTATCAGGTTGGTATTCCCCTAGTACTCCACCTTATTAATTAATATATAATTTGCCATTAAAAAAACTTATGGATCTTTTCTATAAAATAGTTAACAAATCTTTACTTATATAAGAAGTCTTATAATCTTATAGATGTTTATGGAGAAATCATATAATGGGATTTTGAAAAAATGATCTAATTCCAACTTAAATAAAACAAGATTACTTATTTCTAGCAGAAAGATGGGTACCACCATATTCATTTGTCCACATTTTCTATTTTGATACGTGTGAATAATATACCTTTTGTTGAATATCCGTGTGAATATACCTTTTGTTTAATGTTGTTTTTGAGAAATTTGATATTGCATATTATTATGCATTTGTATGTATTAACATTCATCTATAGAATTGTTCGCGTTTAAGGAGTTTTGAAGTTGAGGGAAGTAAATGAAAAGCAAATGAGAGGCAAATAAATAAGTTTCGCCCTAATTGGATGTTTAAAATCTTGCAAATGAGAAAAACTCCATAAAAATGAGTAAGAAATGATTTTGAAGGAACTTTGGTTTTTTTAACAAATGTAGGGGTGCGCCGTGTTGGATGAGATTTTCCTTAATAGGGAAGAAGAGGCCTTTACGCCATACAAAATTGTTTTCAAGAAGATATAAACTATCTCTCAAAATTACAAAGTTGGCCGTTACCACTACACTATCACATTCAAGACGATAATGAAGTTCACCATGGTCAGCTTTCTTTCTTCCCATTTTCTCCCTCTCTTTTCTCAACCCTAACACATAAACCAACACTTCAAACCTTTGTCTCATATTGACACACATTGTTCTCAACTGTTTCATTGGCAATATTGACAATAAAATCACAAGATGAAGATGAATCCGCATGAAATTTGATGAAGCCTAAGATGATAACTTCACTATAAATTTTCGTGAAAGTGTTAAGTGGAAATTTGCCAGAATTAACATCTGAAGGAATATGAACATTGTTGAGAAATCGATCAGCCATAATACTGAGTGTTACATTCATTCCCTTAGTTTCTCCAGCTGAAATATCTCCATTAGGTATAGGAGCATCTCCAATTTGTACCCCTCTATAGTTTAATTGTGCAATTCCATCATGGTATTTTAATCCAAAATTATTTGGATTTTTCACTGATACATCCACTTCCAAACTCACATTCATATTGAAACTCGTGGAAAATACATTAAAGCCCATATCCATGTATTTAATTGAGATGTCATCCACTGTGCTTATGACATGACTTGGTTTGAATACTGTGAATGCTAAGATCACTATTAGTAACACAATTGTGATCACAACACCACTTGTTATTGCTAGCCACAATTTCCACCCTTTGAGACGACATCCTTCTAATTTCATTCCTCCTTTTAGCTCTTAGTATGGATCTACATCATCATGCAAATGGAATAATTAAAGAAACGGAACACAACAACAAGACCACTATCTTGATCACGCAGTTCGGCTAAATTATGTCTAGGTTTACGATTACACAGTAGCTATAGTTTCATCTTATTTTAGAAGGAATTAGGATTTCAGTGTTACAGGTGGTACTTATAATATCTCAGTCTAAAGTACAAGAATACCCCTAGTACTGCATATGAGCCATACTCAATCAAAAGTTATATTAATTTGTTTTTTTTGTCGTCGCTATATGTCAAATTTCTTGTACTGTAGATATCAGAAAAGCATATATATTGGAAATACAAGCATAGTCCTAACTAGGTAGCTCGGTCAGTGAATTAAGAGACAATGAAGACGTTTGAAGAAAACTAAGTACCTAACATTTCCCCCTATTCTTGACTAATTAATCACTAACATTTATCTATAAAAAAAATATTTAATTGAGATAACAAATATAATGCAATATTGAACTAAAGGTTAGGATTTGTTGTATCATGGCTTACCTAGACAGCTAATGTTTCTGTAAGTAAGTTTAATTGCCAAAAGCTATCGTTGACATGACAACTTTTCTTACACAATGAGTCTGAAAGTAAACATAACACACCAAGTTAAAATAATACTACAAGACACGTATAAACCCTAGCTTTGATATTAATTATATAACTTAATTCAGGAAGAGATATTAGCGTGTGAGCCTGATAGATAAAAAGAGTTTGAAATCCAAACTTATTTTGACTTGAGAGAAAACAGATTGCTTATAGATATCAGAAAAATGATTCGTGAAAAAAAAATCCTTTAATTTGTTAAGGCCAAAGCTATATGATCAACACTTGCAAAGAATTTGAATTTGTCAAAATTCTCTGAAGAGGAAATATACGTACTTTTTCCAATTAATCAACTAGCATAATACAACTGAAAATGATGCAGTTACTTGCCGCTTATATATTAATATAAAATTATCTGGGATTAGTCCCCACATTATTGATGATTGGTATCTATGTAACATTCATGTAAATAATAACACGAAATGCCTAGCTGATTACAAATTCAAAACATGATTCAAATTCAAAAATAACATACATAGCTACGAACGGAATGAATTACTTTTCATATGATGATTAATATTATATACAAAAAATGCAAAATCCAAATGAAAAAATAACAAAAGCTATATGGCATTAATTGCAACAAAGATCAAACGTAACATATGCACCTTTGCCAATATTGAAGCTTGAAACACAATGTCCTCAGTCAAAGGTTGATCAAATTAATCCTTCAAAATGTAAGAAAAGATTTTTGACAAACCCTAACGCAACCTGAGAAGGTTGGGTTTGCCAAAATGCTTCAACAGAAGCTATTATTGGCTTATAAGTAGTCATGTAATATAACCAATAAACACGGTCGTTGAAAACCGTACATGTTTGTTTTTCTAGTCTCAAAACAGCATTGGCTGTTCTGTATTCTATATACTAGGGGATAATCCCGTGCGATGCACGGGCTTATACAAATATTTGTTTTTTTACACAACAAATATTTATTAAAAAAAACATGTTAAAGATATAATTTAAATATGTATAATTAAAAAGGAATGAAGAACAGTTTTTATACAATTTATTTAGATATTAATTTTTAACATACATAGAGAAAATGAAAATGAATTTAATATAATGTAGTTTAGTATTATATGACGTTTATAAATATTATAAGGACTATAAACATTGTTATGATATTAGTAGAAGGACAAAAAATTAAGGAACTTAGATTATTCACTATTTTCATATTACTGTTTTCGAATTACGATAGATTATTATTCACTTCTCACTTGCAAATCCAAATTAGGCAACACTTATGTTTTCTAATTTAGAGTAACTTGGATAGAATCTTGGTATTCTTATTTAATTAATTGTTTATTTATATTTATTCAAAATTTTCTAAATAACCATCCCCTAAAAAATATGATATTTTACTTCTAAAAAAATAATTAAAGAAAATGTATAAATGAAAATAGTGCTCAATATATTTTGTTTACATATAAACCCAAAGCATGGTTTTAAGAGTAAATATACTTTTTAAATGTAAAATATTGTTTAACGTGTGGAAGGTGGACACCAAATGTTATGTTTCTTGTGTGTTTTAGCATATGCTTTAACAAAATGTGATATATTGAAGACATTTTTATTATTCGTGTAGTCAGTTTAAAGACAAACAAAGGCATTATCTATTAAGAGACCAAAAAGATATTCTTTTAGTTATAAACATAAATTGATGAACATTTTTTTTGGTGAAGAAATTGATGAACATCGAAGGAACATAAGAAAATCATTTTGACCTAGGGCATCATACAATATCAACAAAAGCTCAAATTAAACAATTTTTTAAATAACAATATTAAAATTTATATGTGATTTCTCAATGCTATAACTTTACAAAAAATGGTTGTCTCAGTTGCATCAATCACTAATTGATCCAAATTTATCTTCTTGCCTCTTTGTCTACTTTAAAGCGGTAAAAAATATGAAACTATTTACCCTTTTTTATGTATTCTATCTCTTCTCACAAAACTTTCTCCATTCTTCTACTTCTTGTTTTTCATTTTGAATTTTGTTGTCAAAACCTCTCCCCTCATCATCCAAAATTGTCTCCTATAAATAGTCATTTCTTGCTATAATTTACTAAAACTCTTCTATTCCACTCATATTCTAATAACTCTTGAGTTTATTGTCAATTAACGAAAAAATGTATATGAATGTGAAACCCTTCCCTTTCAATGCATAATTGTAACATAAAAAATGAATTTTAAAGGTCAACAATTTAGATTTTTACAAATTATAATAATAATAATATAACTTCTTTGTAAATAAAAGTAAAATTTCTTTATATTATATTATGTTATTAGTAAATATATTATTGTTGATTGTTATTATAATTTCAATCTTTTCATTAGAAAATGTCATTGATAACAATACAAAAACCTTTGAATTCAAAAAATCATAATAATCTAATTTCTTTTCATTCGAATGAGTTTAGAGTTATTATATATATATATATATATATATATATATGAGTTTATGTTAAATTACATAATAATAAAAAATCGAGCCTTAAATTTAAAAAAAGCATTTAGTTAAAATAATTTCAATTATAATATATAGTGCTTCACTATAATTTCTATAATTACTTTTATAGGTATAAGTATGATTATTATTCAATGAGATGAAAATTTACTTGTAATCTACAATTACATATCAGTTTTATTTTTTCAGTTTTTATGTACTTGTAAATATTTTTGTACCCAACAACCACCAACCATCTTATGAGGAAAACAAAGACTCATTTTAACTCATCTTGATTTTTATTATTATTACTAAAATAGTTTAACAATTAAAATAACTAAACTAATTCATTATAGTTAGCAATATATAATGTTAAATATTTTATATTTAATTGTCAATATAATACAAAATTTAATATTTTATATATATAGGCTTTGGAACTAAAGTTGTTTAAATTTTCATATTTAATTTTGTCTCTTACAAAAATAACATCTTCGTATTTTTGTTAATGAATAAAAAAATCAGAAAAATTGGAATTTAAGGTTACATATTTATAAAAGATGAAGCCTCCTTTACATTTTGTTATATTCAAATATTTTAAATAAAAATGCATATGTTGTGTTAAACTCATCTAAACTATTATAATTAGTAGATATTTCGACTAAACTATGATAGCTTTGTTAAAAAAATATATAGTCTAAAATGTTATATTGAGATTTATCTATGGGTAAATGTTTTGAAAATAAAAAACAATAAAAGGAAAAACTTCACCTCATGAATTGTAGAGAAAAAAAAAAGAAACAATAAATAAAAATAGTCGATGAGTAATGATAATAATAATAATAGTAATAATAATAATAATAATAACAACAACAATAATAGGATTAATGAGAAGCATTATGGAGCTTCCATCAAAAATTAATTTTCCACTAAATCATCATTTAATAATTTAGTGTGTAATTATATGTTTTAATAAAGTCTTCTATTTAAATTATAAATATATATTATTTTGAATAAAAATGATGTGGAGCATTGTGGAGACTCTAAAAAAGCTTCCTTTAGTAATTTATATAGATATAGATGGCTTAAAACATCAATGCTATATATGTTTGTACTACTTTGTTAGATCAATGGACTGTACCAGCCACCATGGAATGGTATAGGTAAAAATAGAAACAAAACAAACACAAACCTTTTTGTTATTTTAGTTGTAATCAGGTAAACGAAGAGCATACTTATAGGTATAGGTAAGGAGTATATCTCAAATTGGTTCTCCAATTATCACCATCTCTCCAATTTAGTCCCTAAACTATAAAAATATAAGTAGTTGATCAGGGACATAAATTTAGAATAGTTTAGGAACTATTTATTACATTTTTATAGTTTTGGAGAGAGGGTGATAGTTGAGGGACTAAATTGAGGGTTTACTCTATAGGTAAAGCTAACATCATTTTTTTGATTTAATAATAATAATAGTAGCCGTTATGGAAGCGCATAAACGATAAGGTTTGGGAGGGGAATGTGAAGGATCTGTTGGTGTCATTGCAACTCGCGACGGACCATCTTCAAAATGGGAATTAGCGAGATTGAGGCCTTTACATGGTAGTATCGGATCAGCACCAAGGCTTTAGCGAAGTTATTGTATGGAGGAAACCAGATGCTGGTATACTTAAAGGTAATATTGATGCTGTATTTTTTAGCAAGAAAATAAGTATGGTATAGGCATGTGTATAAGAGATGAGAATGGTAGCTTTATGGAAGGTAAGACAATGTTGTTTGATAGAGTACCAGAACCTCAAGAAGCAGAAGCAATGGGATTGTGGCACACACTGAACTGGTTGAAGGATCTCGGCTTGGAGTCAATAACTGTTGAAATGGATTGTATCTCGGTGGTTAATACGGTGACCAAAGCAACATCTAACAACTCAGATTTTGGAACTATTATCTCTCATTGTAATTTTTTCCTTTCACAATATCCAAGCTATAGGATTAGCTTTATTCGGAGGCAAGTGAATCTTGTTGTTTATACCCTTGCAAGGGCATCAATACTTTATGCTAACTCCCAAGTTCATTATATTGTCCCTCTTTGTATTACAAACATTATTAATAGTGAAATGATATGAGTTTGCTTTGGTTAAAAAAAAAGGGTTAAATATGTTTTTAGTCCCTACAAAATTTCCCTATTTTGTTTTTAGTCCCTATAAAATTTTTCATCGACTTTTAGTCCCTATAAAATTTCAAATTTTCGTTTTTAGTCCCTATAAACGCCAACTAATGTATATCCATTGAATTTTTGAGTGATGTTTTGCATACATGTTGAGGACATTATAAACATCTCTTCTAGAAAAACTTTGAATTTTTTAACAACGCATAAATTAAATCTAAATTTTTTAAGTGCAAAAGATTCGATAAACAAATTAAAGGAAATACTAACCTAGAAATCAAATTTTGAGTTTATTTTTTGTGAGGGAGATATTTTTAATATCTTTAACGTGTATGCAAAATATCATTCAAAAATTCTAAAGGTATACACGAGTTTACATTTTATAGGGACTTAAAAAAAGTTGTGAAATTTTATAGGGACTAAAAGTTGACGAAATTTTTTATAGGGACTAAAAACAAAATAGTGAAATTTTGTGGGGACTAAAAACATATTTAACCCAAAAAAAAATTAATAATAATAATAATAATTTCAAGTAGTTGTCATTGCTTTTCCTAAATCCTACTTAATAGCTAGCGGGGTAAAAAAAAACTTTTTCGATATTATTATAACATTATGTTTCATATTTATAACTATCATCTAATGAAATTTTTTTACAAAAACTATCATGCAATGAATAATTGATAGTAACATTTTAGATGCATGCATGTATTTTGTTAAAAAAAAAAAAAGAATGCATGTATTTAAAACTCACGATCAATGGAATCGATCATATAGGCCCACCCAACATTACACGAGGCTAACAAATAAGTTAGGATTTTTTTTTCCGCTCTCCCTCTTACTCACAAAACACCCCCCACCCCCTTTAACATCGTGAAAATATAAAAATACCCTTAAAATATAAAAAGTTTTCAGTGCATCCCTTTTTCTGGTTTTCAACACGGGTACGGTGGTACCGAATCGGTTCGTTATCTTGGTACTATACTTGTATTTTTTTGAAACAAGTGGTGGTCGTGGTGATGGTGGCTGTGAGAGAGAGGTGGTGGTGGTGGTGAGAGAGAGACAAAGAGAGGGAGAAAGAGATGGCGGTGATGAGAGGAGAAAGAGATGGTGGTAGCAGTGAGAGGGAGAAGGTGGTGGTAGCGGCGAGAGCAAGAAGGTGGTGGTAGCGGTGAGAGGGAGAAAAGAGATGGTGGTGATGGTGGTGAGAGGAAGAAGGTAGTGGTGGTAAGAGGGAGTGGGAAGGTGAAAGAGGGAGGAGTGTGTGAGTGATATGGGTAGGGGTAGTTTTGGGATATTTTAACATTAGTGGATTTTTGTGAGAAAGAGGGGAATGGGAAAAAAAAATCCAATTAGTTATTTGTTAAGAAAAAGTGATTTTTTTGGGTCAAATTTAAGAAAAAGTGATTTAGCATGGAAGAGTTTACGCTATTTTGGCTCCCACCCCACTTTATTACCCAAACCCCCAGCACACCCCTCAACCTCATTAATCTACGTAAAATACCAAAGTATCCATATCCCCATCCCTTCCTTACCTACACACCACACTTCATCATCAATCACCCAACACCCCTCAAAACCTAGACACAACAAGGCTCTTGAAACCACCACGAGAGGCAAAAACCACCGCAACAGGTGACCACCACCGTACACGATATTAGAGCAGTCAGTTTGGCCCATGTGGGCCGGTCCACCACAGGCCCACATGGGCCTGGGGCCAAAAAAGTCCGTGAGCCCACAAGCCCACTTTCCAAAGGCCTATATGGGCCTAATGCCCATTAAACCCATGTGGGCCTGGGCCAGCTCATGGGCCTTCTATTTAGACCAGAAATGGTAAATGGGTGGAGGAAAAAAAACAAGAAAATAATAAGTATAATGAAGTGTCATAAAACCTTGCTAATTGCTATTCTTGCATTGTACTCATTAAAATCAAATAAACAGATAAAGCAACATCATGGCTTGTAATCATAATAATCATTTTATAAATGTTAAACTTTCAATTCAACCATTGAATTTTGAATTTTATTTTATATATATACAAATTCCCCAAGAATCACAATAAAGAAAGAAAGAAAATCATTTAATTTATACCTCGGTAACGTATTCCATTTCTTTTTTTTTTGGTCCAACATATTCCATTTCTGCAAATTTGAAAGCAAGGCCAAGACAACGAAAAAGAATAGAAACAAGAGAAGCAGCCTCGCAAAACCGTTCTTCTTCCTTACGTTAAGCCATGGTACTGTAAGTGGGTTAGTGGGCTGACCCACTTAACTCCGGCCCTAACCCACAATAAGTTTTAAAATATGGGCTGAGTTTTAAATAGGTCCATATAATTGGGGGCTTAAACAAGTGGACTAGTGAGGTGGGCTAGGGGGTTGGGGCTGTTTTGACAGCTCTACACGATATCTCAAAACCCAGTTCATGGGGAGCAAAGGGGGGACGATCGCCACAACAACCACCTACCCCACATCGGACTGCCACCCCACATCCTTGAAATCATGTCCCACACACCCATAACAATCGCAACAGCACCTCCACCATAACCACACGAGATTGCGTCACTAACCTTCAACGTAACAACTTTAAACAATTTTGGGAAAGTAAGTTTCTAGAATAACCTTGACTTGTTTCATTTTTCTTCAGTTTCAACGTCTAGAATTATGATTCTGGAAGTATAATTTAATTGCATATCTAGAAAATAAGTTTTCAGATGCCTAATTCAGTTTTAATATTTTTCGAAAGCTGGATTTCTGAAGGAATGAATGAGTCACACATTCAGAAATTCAGTCTTCGGACATCTTAATCAACTACGTTTGGAATGAATTTCGAAATGTCTAATATGATCATACATCCGAAAATTAAGTTGCTGGAAGACTATTTAATTTACACTTCCAGAAATTTAAGTTTTCATATATAAAATTGAAAATACAATACAATTAATCGAGTTTTCGGATGTGTTAATGAACTACACTTCCAGAAACTTAATTTCTAAATGTACGTTATAGTGATCAGAAATAGAAGGAAAACACATTAATTCGCGATTAGTGTTTCGAAAAACACTACACCTGCTATTTGAAGCTCTGGTGGACTCGTGGTAGACTCAATCAAGGTAGGTGTGGAGTGAGAGACAGTGGGCGACAGTCTCTCAATGGAGGTGGTGTGACAGGGACTCAATGGATGGGGTGGGTGTCAATGGTTTAAGGTGGGGAGGTAAGGCAGGGTTTTGGGGTTGTTTGGGAAGGGTGAGGGTGCGTGGGTTAGGAATGAGATAAGGGTTTTTTTGGGTGTTTCCAATCAATTAATAAGATTGAAGGATGTGAGGGGTAATGAAATGGGGTGAGAGGTAAAATCGCCATAAGTTATTTTGGTGGAGGCCTCAGAATTTTGGTAGAACTTCTTGGATTGGACCTACATCTCTTGAATCAACTGTTGGTGACCTCAAATTGAAAACCTTGAAATCTACTTCAACGCCTTGGATAATAGAAAATTGAAGAGGATCGTTTCCTTCTCAAATCTTGACGGGGTATATAAAATCACACACAAATATTTTCCATATGTATCGTAAGACAAATTTATAGGAAAAGTATATATGACATTTCATAAGTAATTATAATGTTCAGACACTTGGCCATATCAATATAGCCAATAAGAAGGTCGGGATCTTCTCCATTTTTCAAAACAAATGAAGGGTTTTATTACTACAGTTTTGGGTGTATATACACACATATTTCTAAAATAGAAAATATATAGGTATTTATATATTTTATATACCAGAAACTTAGGTAATAAACCATCCATTTCTTTTGAGAAAGGGTGAGCATCTTCACCTAATACGTAGTAATTAGACATAACCATTATTCTATGAGATAAAAACAAGGCAAACATGAAGTAGTGATTTCGTTCAACAGGGCTATGATATGATAGCGATTTTTTGACGATGACCATGGGCCCTTATGGATTCCTCCCGGGGTTGAGTGCAAGCCTCATTAGCAATTGACTATCTACTAGGTGCAATTATTGGTGGCATCTCCACTTGGGACACAATTTGTGTTTAGGAAAAGAAACGAGTATAACAAATAATACAACCGACTTTAGTGTGGCAATGTGCAATCATACTGTTTACACAAATTACAAACAAGTGTCTACAACAAATCCCAAAAAGAGGAAGCTACAGAACCTACTAACATAAGCTTTGATACCAACTTTTCACAACCCAACCTAAGGCCATGACCGGTGCACAAGCTAAGACTAAATTGTCATAAGTCTGGCAAACCTAACTCATATTTACACCTACAAATATCTGCAAATGTTTTAGTAGAGTCTTCTTTGTTTTTCCGATATTTAGTCAAAACCTGTATCATCATCTCAATATCTAGAATATAACAATGCGTTTGATGTTCTTAAAAGGGAATTTGTACTCGAATTCTTAAAATTATACTAACCTTTAGTTTCAAATAAGTGAGAGTACTTCTCATGCATAACAAACTCGATTCGGCTCCCAAGTCATTTTCTCACGACCACCTGGTCCTCGCCAAACCACAATTACAGAAACAATATCTTTAGATCACGTACGCTGTATGCATATATACACTACAACTACCATGTTACTTACCTAATTTATTGTTTTTCTTAGTCGAAAGCTTAAACGACTATTAATTTGAAATAGAGGGAGTATTAGTTTAGTCTGCACTCTCTTATGAAAGTCAGAGACTAAAAGCTAAATGGCTTTTTTTTGTACGTTCCCTCTTATACCCCCTATATTACGTTTTATCCTCAAAATACCCCTCACTTTTTTTTACCAAAATTTAAGTTGAAACTGATTTTTATTTTAAATTTCTAGAAACACCTCAAAGGAGGATAATTCTGGAAGCCATTTTGATGAATTTGGCTTCCGAAATTATCCTCCTTTGAAGTGTTTTCGGAAATTTTCATCAAAATGGCTTCCAGAATTATCTCAAAGGAGGATAATTCTTGAAGCCATTTTGATGAAGTTTTCCGGAATTATCTCATACAAGGATAATTCCGGAAGCCAAATTCATCAAAATAGTTTCCGTAATTATCCTCCTTTGAAGTGTTTTCGGAAAACTTTATCAAAATGACTTCTGAAATTATCTCATAGGAGGATACCTCCGAAAGCCATTTTGTTGGAGGGCGGGTAAAAAAAACCAAACTAAATTTGTCTAAAATTTGAGGTACGAAACTAACCATTAAAAAAAGGGGTACAAAACTTGTCATTAAAAAAGCCATTAAAATTTGAGGTACAAAACTAACCATTAAAAAAGCCATTTTTTCATAACCCAACTTTTCTCCCATACCCCCATATTTGCTTTTTTGACCAAAATACCCTCAATTTTTCTTTAAAAAAAAAATTGAACTTTCCGGAAATACTCTCGAGGTCCCTTAACTTATTTTTTGGTATCAAATCAGTCCCTTAACTTTTTTTTGTATCGACTTAGTCCCTTAACTTTTAAAAACACGATAATGTAGTCCCATTTAACGTTTTTTTTGTTAACACCGTTACAAAAATGCTCAGGTGGCTGTTAGATTGCTTATGTGGCTTTTTTTAAATGCTTATGTGGTATTTTATTTTCTGACTCATTATTTTATAATTATTTTTAATTAAAAATTAAAAAATGTGAACAATCTTCATCTTCTTCATACCCAGATCTTCATCTTCTTCATACCCAGATCTTCATCTTCTTCATAACCAAACGAAAAACGAAATGCAACGGATCTTCTTCATACCCAAACGAAAACGAAATGCAGCAACGGATCTTTTCATCCCCAAACGAAATGAAATGGATCTTTTCATACCCAAACGAAATCAGAACAAATCAGAACTTAAATCAGAACAAATCAACCATGAATCATTTTTTCCAGGATGAAGAAGAGTGAAGAAGATGAAGGAATAGGATGAAGAAGACGATGGAAGAAGAGGATGCATAGGATTTTTTTTCCAGTTTTCACCTATTGCTTAAATTCATGGAGCATGGAAGAAGAGGATGCGAACATGAAGAAGAGGATTTTTTTCCAGTTTTCACCTAATAGACACGTCAGCCACTGTTAAACGGAGTTAACAAAAAAAAACGTTAAATGGGACTACGTTGTTGTATTTTTAAAAGTTAAGGGACTAAGTCGATACAAAAAAAAGTTAAAGGACTGATTTGATACCAAAAAATAAGTTAAGGGACCTCGGGAGTAGTTTTGCCAAAAATATATTCCGAATTTATACATAAATTCGGAAGCGTAATATATATATATATAAATATAAAAATCAGTTTAAATTAATTAAAAAATCAATTTAAATTAGTTAAAAAAAAGCAGTTTAAATTAGTTTAAATCTATTTAAATACGATAACGATAACAATGACAAATGAAAAAATAACCGAAAATATAATAAAGTCGATAAAATACGAGTACATATACAAAAAATAAAACCAAAACAAATACATCTACGGATGAAAGTCTAAGTGTCCTAAAGCCTGCAGGAGGCTGTCATATGCATCGGCAGGAATGCCTCCCTCAGAACCCATATATAACATCGAGTATGTGTCCAGCGGCAGCATCCATCGCATCCTGATATGTCCATGGACCAACTCCCTCAGCTACAGCCTGCTGCTCTGGTACATGCTGCTCTGGTCCATGCTGCTTTGGTACCTCCTCAACTGCAGTCAGTCGTGGAATGGACACTTGCCGATACCAAGGTAGATAGTCATCGGTGCACTCACCTGCCATGCCTGCGACTCTGCTAGTACGAACAAAAATCCGTGCTGGGGATGGATACACAGACAATCTCTCTAAAATGGAGATCACATCTGGACGTGGGCCTAAGATGGGTGCAGGAGGGATCTGCTAGATGCGCCCAAACTGCCAGCGGACCCTGTCAGCCATATATGTGACAGCAATGTCGCCCCAAATCAGTCAACCTCTAAAATGTGTCATGGTGTGGAATGGAACATGCTGTCTGTGGTTCTCCCAATGCGTAAAAATGACCTGGTCTAGCCGCAGGTTATCGATCCGCTCCCGAAAATGTATCAGCTTCAGATCATCGCACTTGAAGTTCTTCCACCTGCTGCAACGTGGAAGCCCAGTATCAGGGGACATCCTCCGTCGGACGATAGTGGGGAAGTACTCATATATCCAACACTGAAATAAAATAATTAAATGAATAATTATTTATTTATTTCAATAAAACACTGAAATAAAATAATTAAATGAATAATTATTTATTTATTTCAATAAAACCAATTAAAAGAATAAAAGTAATTAATTAATAAATTACCTGTAGCAGAGAAGCGTATCCGCCAATCTGCCTGGTGTCCCAGTAAGCGGCCAAGTTCAGTTGGTCATAGAGATATGCCAGAGCAGCTGGACCCCACGCCCACTGGCCACATGTGCCAAAATCTGAAATGAGACTAATCCACCTAGCAGGCACGTACGCGTGACTCTCGGAGAAGATGGTGCCCCCCAACAAGTGTAGCATATAGCACCATGCTGCATGATCAAACTGCCCCCGATGCATGTTATCTCTTTAGGCATCCTGTAAAAATCGGAATCTGAAAGCCGGAGTCCTGCAGGAATTAAACTCGAGCCAGCAGGCCGCCCCATCTACTCCGAGATAATCCACCCCAGCTTGAACGGCCTCAGCAAATGAAAGATGTAGAGGCTCAGCCAAATGATTGCCGGTGAGCGGCAAGTGGAGCAACGCAGCCACGTCGTCCAATGTGATGGTCATCTCCCCCCAAGGCATGTGAAAGGAGCTAGTCTCAGAATGCCACCTCTCAACAAAAGCAGATAAAAGCTCATGGTTGATGTTGTTGAGAGGTGTGGCGTCCAACTGAAATAGCCTCGCCTGCTGCAACCATGCTGCAATATGATGGTGGTGCACCTCAGGTCTAATACTGGATATCTCCCCCCGTGAGATGCAACCTTCAGCGTACCTCGGTCTTGTAAAAAAATAAAAGTAATTAATAAATAATTTAAACTAATTAAATAATTTAAACTAATTAAGTAATTAATAAATAATTTAAAGTAATTACCTCCCTTGCCAGTAGTCGACTAACGCGGTGATCCACTAAGCGGTGCAACAAAGGCTGCTCAGCAGCCTTAGCCTGATGCTCAGCAAGCTCCTGTATATATGGCTGCTCAGCCTGTGGTATCTCTGGCTGCTCAGCCTGTGGCATGTCTGGTATGTGTGGCTGCTCGGCCTGGTCCTGTCGCTGTCGGACACGTCTCTGACGCTCAGAAGCGTGCTCGGCCTGTCTGACCAATCTAATCATCGTCCTAGTCCTAGGAGCAGCATCATCTCCTGGTGTAGATCCAGATGTCTCGCCTGGTGTAAAGTCTCGACTGCTAGCCACTGAAAAACGAAAAAAAATGAGTTAAAACGAATTTTTTGAAAAAAAACAATAACCTTCCGAATTTAGGTGTAAATCCGGAAATTTCAATGTTGAAATTTTCGAATTTACACCTAAATTCGGAAGGTTATCTTTAAATTTTTTCTGGAAATACATGTAAATTCGGAGTGTAAATCTGGAAATTACATTTCGAATTTACATGTATTTTTGGAAAAAAAATTTACAAATTTAAATTTGCCTTCCGAATTTATACCTATTTCCGAAAAATTTACAATTTTTTTTTTCCAGAAATACGTATAAATCCGGAAAATTTAGGGAGAAAACTCACATTTTTCCGGAAATATGTTTATAAGGATAGGAATTGTACTTTTTAAATTTTTTTTCAGGAGTATTTTGGTCTATTTGGCTAATGTGGGAGTATGGGAGACAAGTTGGGGGTAAAAAAAAAAACCCAAAACTTTTTTTTGACCAAACAATTCATAAACTTTAAAAATGCATCCCATGACGCAGTTATTGAAACATTATAGAAAGTGTCGTCGTGTGAACCCTGTGACCACTCCAATCATCCCCAATCTCATCCTCAACCTAACTACCACTCCAATCTCATTCCATTAAAAAATGGAGCCATCCTTAGAATGGAACGAACAAGTTTCCGAAGCAATTACAAAGAGAATAAAATGGTGGCAAAAATCCACAAACGAAACACCAACAATATGGGTAACTGAATTAGTTGATTATCTCAACTCAGTTAACATTGAATTACCTAGCACTGAGTTAGGGGAACTTTTGGTAACTCAAATTTATTCTCAAAAAGATCATCCTTCCTTGTGGAAGTTCATTCACAATGCTCTTTCTTCTCGTCTTCTATTTCCACTTCAAATTCTTTCTCTTCTTTCTGTTAATGTTATTCCACGACGTCGTTCTCTTCCTCATGCTTATGCTCTTTTCCTTCCTCTTCTCGCTCAACATGCTTTCTCATTTTACCCTATCGCTTCGCTTTCCTGTAATCGCAAGTAAGTAAACCCTAACTTAACCTTTCTTTTAATTTAATCTTAATATGCAGTTTACTCTTTCAAATGATTAATCTCTGTTTGTTTGGTACTTTTATGAAATTTTATGACAATGTTGAATTTTGTGCTAGTATTTGGTTGATTAGCATTCATATTTTCAAGAGCATTCTTTAAGTGTATGTTTGGTTTAGATTATTCTCACCTGAGAAGTGAGAATTGAAAAAAAAAAACGATTCTTTTGGTGGGAAAATGATAAGAGAGAAAATTGTAAAAGACCAGAGAGAGAAAATTGTAAAAGACGAGAGAGAGATGGACACAAAAGCCTAAAGGTATGACTGTCTTTCCCGCCCTAGAGGCACCCATTCCCTCCCCGATTTTTCACTATAACTAGAAGCTGCTGCTGTTCATGTGTTTTTTTTGCAACTGTGGACAAAGAAATGGGAGTTTGAGTGTTCACAATCTAAACCTGCATAATAGCTGATTTTGGATAAGATTTTGCCTTTGGTTAATGATAGATGGTCATTTGAGAAGTTTCCTAGAGTGTCATTCAAGCAATGAATCTCAATTAATTGATAAATAAATGAACTGTTGATGTTCTGTGGATATTCATACATTTGATTTTTTTTTTCATTAAGAATTGGGATGTTCTAGTTTATCATCTAAAGAGAAAACTTACCTTAGAGTAACCAAATTCTTCCTCAAGAGGTAGAGCAATGGCGGCTCTGCTCAAACTAAATTCATTTTGTTGTTTTTTATGCCATGGGGGGGATCCTTTATCCTTGAAAATTCCTTACACTTTGTTTTTGCACTTTATCTAAATTTAGGTAAAAATAATAATTAAGTTACCATGATTCTCTTCTTGTTGGAAAGTTGGTAATCAGGGCAGTCAAAAGGTAAAATTCTTACCCCAAATGTATTGTTAATGGAAAACTTGCACTGTAGGTTACATGAGAACATGGTTTACTTTCACTTTTTGCGTGTGTGGCAGTGTGCGTGTGTGTTGTGACAAATGGAAACTTGAATGGGCTTGAGGTGAAAAAACCATATGATAATGTGTATTCTGTTGGTAGGTTTATTCGTGGTTATGCTTTCTTGTCTCTAGTCCTAGTTGGTAATTTACTTGAGTTGCATGTTACCTCCCGAATATACATTGATCAACAATGTATAATTCTAAAACAGATTTTCTTTTTTTTGCAGGATTGTAAAGTCTGTTGATTCTGCCATTCATTTTTCTGAAACATACAAAGTTCACAATCTGGAGCTAGGGCATGTATTTGTGCTGTTTTTTTTCAACATTATCGTTGCTTTGATTGATAGCACGTTAAATGATTGGGGATTACAAGTGTCCTTTAGTGAAAGATCATGTTTAGTCCCTACAGGTGACCATCATATGGAAATTGATCATAACGTGACACACAATGTTGGGAAAGGTGATTATCATGAGCAGATAAGGAAGAGAAATTCCTTCACAGCCTTAGAGATATTGGAAAGACTAACTAAAAGCAGAAAAGCAACTATTCTTCTCCAGTCCGTCCTCTTGAACATGTATTGTCTCCTTCCTTTTTCATATTTTGGCCTCCATGGTTTTGTCTTGAAAGATTAGTTCAGTATATTAGTTCAGTATTTTATAATTAGTTGCTTCTCAATCCGTTTATATTATTATCTCTAACATGTTTACCATCCTGCTAATAATCTATTGCTGAAATAATCTTTTAGTTCAATTCATTGATTTCCAAAATTTACAGCTCTGAGTTTCATCATTGGCTCATAGTATAGTGCAGTAACAATGATTCACGGAGATTGTAAATTTTACACTCTATACGATCTTATACTACTATAAGACTTATCTCGTTTGATTATTCTACCGTGTGGCATAATATGGTTTTAATTGTGCTAGTTAAAGCAACCACCTTTTCAAAAAGTTGTGTCATCGTGTGGACACTGATCCGACACCGACACTTCTTGGACACGTGTCGGTCACCACTCTACAGTGTCTTTATTAAAAAGTATTTTTTTTCCAGCATGGATGGATACCCCTTGGACAAGGACCAAGCCGGCACCTACACTTGACTCGACAGTTCTAACATAGAATAAGTATTTTTTTTTAAATGACAACTTATATTATATCACAAATATTTAACATTTATTTGAACATTGAAATCATTTAAAATATTATGAAGCACAAAACCCTTTCTTCATCTGAACGTGAACATCTTTGGGCACAAAACCTTGTTTTCATCTTCACAACTTCTCACCATTGTTTCCATCTTGGTTGTCAGTCACTGCTCCTGCGCCTGTTATTGTCGTTCGTGCCTCCTGTGTCTGTGGTTGTGGGTAACACTCATCCAGCATTCATTGTGAGGGTCATTATCATATGAAAACTGTAAAGCTTAACAACTTTGCTTTTAGAAGGTGAATATACAAGTCTTCATTATTATTTTAAATTTTGTGCCATGTTGATTATACACACACACAAGCAGTCCCGATGTCTTATATTTTGAACATTGGCCGTGTCACTTTGTCCGTCACGTGTCTGCTGTTTGTGTCAGAGTCGATGCTTCATACCAATACAAACTTTTTCACTTTAGTTAGATTATTTTTCCTCCAATTAGTGCCCAAGGAAGCCAAATATTCATGTATTGAACATGTGACAATATGTGAGAGAAAGCATCTTTAGAAGCAATTTCCTGGTTTTGTGAGTCTGCTAATGCGAAAGTTTTTTTTGGTCTACTGCTAATGCTAAAGTTGACCGACCTATAAGAGTGCAAAATCCATGTCTAAGAAAAGATGAGGAAGAAGTACCAGCTTATGTGATAAATCATTCCATATTCCGTATGCCTTTTCATGCTTTTGTCTTGCTTGTTAGAGCCAAATGAACCCTGATTGGCCATGGCAAGGCACAGCAGAATTGGATGACTTGGTCTTTTCTTGAAAGTTTCTCACATTCATTCGTCCTTTGAACAACAGCATCATGTGAGCGCCTAGCCTACTTCTTTCATGCTTTGAAAAACCATTGTTGATTTGCATTCTCCTCTAATCTATGCTAGCGTCCAGAGGAATGGATGCCACTTCATGAAAACTTAAGCCAAAAAACTGTATTCAGTTGATCAATCAAGAAATCCTCTAACAAGTAGAGGATGATGTGCCAGATTTTGACGGGAGTTTTTTTGGATTCATCAATCAACCTTTCAAGTAAAGCAGTAGAAGACCATTCATTCGCCATTCAAAATCTAATATGCCTTAAAAAGGGTCTGCTGTCTTATTTTGCTGGTAAATGCCAGAATTTCTGTTAGTTATTTCTAGGTCATTTGCTAGAATAATACCCACCGTCCTGCATCAGAACAGTAGGTTCAAGTTACTTAGAGGCAATATAAATTGATTCCATGATCAGATGGTTTGAGAAACTTTATTTACTTAACAGTTCCTATGCTTATGTCATAATACCCAGTATTCCCGGCTTATCTGTCAAAACACATTTAAGGATAACCAAATTTTAGTTCTTCCAGTTTTGAAGTTAGTTTTCTTTATACAAACTTTACATGAAATATATTGTATGTATGTCCTTACTTGCTCTCTAGGAGTCGTACTTTGAGCTTGACAATCTGTTTTTCCATTTTGTGTTTTGTCATGCATGAGATAGGCCTGAAAAATTCAATTGCCTCCTGCAGAGGCTTCAGTTTCTTGAATCCCTTGAATTAGCATCATCAGAATTAAAATTAGTAAATCAAGTCCTTACAAAAGTTTCTGCAAGCATCCGTGGAGTTTCTCATTTTGATTACGGCCTAAGCAAGCATCAGCTGGTTGGGATGCTTGTTAATGTTGGATCATGTAAGACATTGTTGGGGTGCAACTACAGATCTTGTTGGGTTCCTTTTGACGTTTATATGGAGAATGCTATGGATTCTAGACAAATTCCTATTAAATCAGCAATTGACGTGCTTACTGGTAAATCCGCCTGAGAGTTTTCATTGGATTTGCTTTTGATTGCTGCTATTATTTATCTCAGAAAGTTATCAGGAGTCAGGTCTTTCCTAATAATCATGACCTATTTGCAGATGGAATCAAGACACTTCAAATGATTAACCAGGCTAGCTGGCAAGAAACTTTTCTAGCACTTTGGCTTTCAGCCCTTCGGCTTGTCCAGCGAGTAAAGTTTAACCTATAATCCATATTCTTTAGATTTCATGGAGTGTTAACCAAATAACTAAGATCTCCCACCTCGTGGTATATTGCAGGAGCGTGATCCTCCTGAAGGTCCTATTCCCCATCTCGAGGCCCGTTTATGCATGCTTTTATCAATTGTTCCTTTGGCAATTGCAAATGTTCTAATGGATGGTTTTGAGCGTAATCTGCCTTCTGTTCAAGTGCCTGTGGAATCAGAATGCAAACATGAAATGAAGAGTGATGGTTCTAGGAAACTTGGACTGATTTCATCTGTTCAAGGCCTTGGACAGTTTTCTAGCCTCCTATGCCCTCCTGCATTAGTTGTTGATGCAGCCAATCAGGCAGCTAGAAAAGCAATGAGCTTCATTTATAATTCTATGAATGAAAAGGGCGAACCTATCACCGGCATTCATGCCAATGCCAATACAAAAGCAGGTTGATTGTGGTAACTTCATCTATTCTTCCATGATTCAACATGCTTTATTTACGAAGAATAAGGACTACTATGATATGCATACACTTGCTTTTTTCTTCTTCATTTCTTTATACTTTTCAAATAATTATCTTTCAGGTGGGGACTTGAGGCATCTCATAGTGGAAGCTTGCATAGCAAGGGGTTTAATGGATACATCAGTATACTTCTGGCCTGGTTATCTGCCTACATCTTTTATGTCTTTGTCAGATTCATCACCACTAGAAACATCTCCATGGTTAACATTTATGGAAGGAGCGCCATTAAATAATTCCCTTATAAGTTCCCTTACGGTGACACCCGCCTCAAGGTTTACTTTTATATGAAGTTGTGACTCGATTTTGGTGTTATCTAAAATGGTGATGATTGTTCTTCACAATTTTTCTTCTATCCTAGCTTGGCGGAGATAGAGAAGTTATACTATATTGCATTAAATGGATCAGAGGCGGAGAGGCCTGCAGCTGCGAAGATTCTATGTGGTGCATCCCTCAGCCGGGGTTGGTATATTCAGGTGAGGTGACAAATCCTATTTCTACTAGAGATATTGGACCTTTGGAAGTAGTGCCTTTACAATACAGTTGGTTAGATGTAATTGGGATATTTCCTTGAATGTATATTTCCTATATTATGTACTCATTGTCTCGCTCTCATTCTAAAGCTCTTGTTACTAATGGAGAGGGTAAACTGTTAGATTCTTCTAACAATTGCCTTGAATTATAGAACCAAACAGGGCCTGGGACAGTGGCCAGGTTATCCTGAGTGGGTTATTTTATTGGTAACAGAGGAAAAAGAAGATACACTGATGCTATCTAAGCACCACCAACTGGTAACCTAACCAGTGGACTAACCGATTGCTTCACTGATCCTTCTCCCTTATCATATGCCCCCTTATATAATAGGCACAGAGCACAGGATACTAACAATCTGAAACAACCTAACTCCTAATTCCTAACTACCCTAACTAACTACTTATAACAGAATAACAGATACAAGAAGTACATAATAGAATAACTAACAGCATTCTAATTACATACACATTTACCCTAGTTATTTTTATTTCTTCTAGTATAGACTTTGAGAGGTCTAACAATGCCTCCCCCTTTCGGAACAACCTTGTCCTCAAGGTTAAATTGAGGGAATTGTCTTTTTAAGGTAGCTTCTTCTTCCCAGGTAGCATCTTCTGCAGGGAATCCTTCCCAATGTACCAGGACTTGCTGTATGTCTTGTCCTTGTTGTTGCACCGTCCTTCTGTCTAGGATTTCCTTGGGCTCAAACCCTTCATTATTGCCTTGTAATTCTGTAGGAAGCTTCTCTTCCACAGGATGGTCACCAATTGCCAATTTAAGTTGTGAGACATGGAATACAGGATGAATTCTAGCCGTTTCGGGTAGTTGAAGTTGGAAAGCTACTGTGCCAATCTGTCTAGTCACCAAGAATGGCCCATAGTATCTGGCTGCCAGCTTAGGGTGTAATTTAGTGGGCATTGAGATTTGTCTATGAGGTCTAATCTTGAGGAACACCTTATCTCCCACCTTAATATTAGATTGCTTTCTGTGGGCATTAGCATACCTACTCATTTGTTCTTGTGCTTTTTGTAGATGTGACCTTAGTTGTTTCAGTGCTTCATCTCTAGTCATTAGGTCTTATGCCACAGCTTCCACCACGGTTTCCCCTGGTATATACTTAGTGATTGTAGGGGGTGGCCTGCCATACACGGTTTCAAATGGTGTAGTTCTTGTAGACTTCTAAAAACTGGTGTTGTACCAGAATTCTGCCCATGGTAAGTACTCCAACCATGCTTTGGGTTGTTCTGCACAAAAGCATCTTAGGTATGTCTCTAAAACTCTGTTAATGACTTCAGTCTGCCCATCACTTTGTGGGTGGTAAGCTGTGCTCATTTTCAGCTTAGTACCCTGTTGTTTAAACAACTCCTGCCAAAACAAACTTCCTATAATACCCAGTGAGTCCTAGGAATCCCCTTAAGGCTTTAATAGACTTAGGTGTAGGCCATTTAAGGATAGCTTCTATTTTTTGAGGGTCCATGGACACTCCTTGTTGACTAATGACATGACCTAGATACCTCACCTCCTCCCTACCTATCTCACATTTTTTTAGATTAGCATGGAAGGAATGTTCCTCTAAGGTTCTTAGGACTTGTTCCAGATGATCTAGGTGTTCTTCCCAAGTTTTGCTAAAGATTAGGATATCATCAAAGAAGACAAGGACACACTTCCTAAGGAATGGCTTAAGAGTGACATTCATGGCATGTTGGAAGGTGGCTGGGGCATTGGTGAGCCCAAAGGGCATGACAAGTGTCTCATAATGTCCCTGGTGTGTCCTAAAAGCAGTTTTCTGGATGTCATCCTCATCCATCCGGATTTGGTGATACCCAGCCCTTAAATCAATTTTTGAAAAATAACAGGCTCCATATAGCTCATCCAGTAATTCCTCTATTACTGGAATGGGAAATTTATCAGGTATGGTTGCCTTGTTCAGGACCTTATAGTCAACACAGAATCTTCAGCTGCCATCTTTCTTTTTTACTAAGATAACAGGGCTGGAGTATAGGCTATTACTGGGCCTAATGATTCCTGCCCTCAACATCTCATCCACTTGTTTTTCTATTTCATTCTTTTGTAGGTGGGGATATGTATAAGGTCTCACATTAATAAGGCCTTCTCCACTCTTAATTGGGATCTTATGGTCTACTTCTCTCTTAGGTGGTAGCCCTACAGGTTCCTGAAGCACCCTAGTATATTTCTCTAGCAATCCCTGGATGTCTTTTGGTTGATCAGAGTCCTCTAGTTTCCTTAGGGTGCAAGTCAGTTCTTCATACTGGTCCTGAGAGTTCCATATTACAGCTATGGCATCTATTTCAATTAGTTTTAAGAGTTGCTGAGGTGAGATTAGAGACTTACCAAGACTGGGGTCCCCTTTTATCTCTACTGGCCCTTGCTGAGTATTGAACTTCATAGTCAATTCTTGCCAATTTGTCTGAACATCCCCCAAGGTTGCCAGCCACGATATTCCCAGCACCATGTCTATTCCTCCCAGCTCAAAGACCAAAGTATCCACAGCAACCTGGTAATTTCCAATGGATATTTGCACCCCTCTGCATTTGCCCAAAGTACTCTTCTTGCAACCATCCCCCAAACGAACACTATAGACCCCTTTAGCATCTATGTGCAGGCCTAATTTCTTCACCAATGTCTTGGATATGAAGTTGTGGGTAGCACCGCTGTCAATGAGTATCTCAATCACCACCCCATTGACTATAGCAATTACTTTCATTGTCTTGGGTTGGGTTAGTCCCATGGAAGTAAATTGAGACAGTTCTATGGAACTCAGTTCCTGTTCTGTCTTGGATTCTTCACTGTGATCAGAGTCTTCCTCTTCCAACCTCACTATTTCACCTGACTCATCAATGTCTTCGTCGTGCCCCAAGATTATCACTCTCATACTTCCTTCTGGACAACGATGCCCTGGGCTATAGGGTCCTCCACAAGAGAAACACAGATTCTCCTTCCATCTTCGTGCGTGCTCTGCCTTCAGTAAAAATCGCGTCCCCACGCCTCTGTTCTGGGTTTTTCCTCCCACAAACTTGCCGTTGTTACTTGTCGTCGCAGTAGGGTTGGTCGTACTCCCCTGGGGCTTCGTATTACCCGTCGTCTCGTTGGTTGATCGTCGCGACCCGACAGGGTCATCGCGCGACCAACTTCGCACTGCAATTCCGTTGCCACGATAACGCGAATCCCTGAATCTTGATGGCGTCTTTGTTGGGTTTCCGGTTTCCCGTTGAGCTTCTTCAATTTGTCTTGCCAATGATAGAGCCTTGCTCAGTTTCTTCGGGTCCTGGATCCGAACTTGGTTGCGTATGGATTTGCGCAACCCGGCGAGGAAATAACCCATCATGATGTGCGCCGGAGTCCCCTTGGCCTGTGCCATGAGTAATTCGAAGTCGTGGATGTAGTCATTCACGCTTCCCCGCTGTTTAATCGCTGATAACCGTTCGTGGATGGACCCCTGCGCACAATCCCCAAACCTCTCCAATAGTGCTTCAGATAGGGTTATCCAATTGGGTTCTTGGGTTTCGTCTTTCCAGTATTGAAACCAATGAATTGCTTCGCCCTCCATACATATCAGGGTAAGCCACAATTTCTCCTCGTCGTCTTTGATCTGTTGTAATTCGAAGAATTTTTCTGCCTTTGTTAGCCATCCCAACGGATCATCGCCTTCGAAGGTAGGTAACTCTACCTTCTTTGTCCAAGCCCGTGTGATTTCGTGGCGATTGTCACCCACCTCGTCAATTACGATCTTGTGCTGTATCGGGGTTGAGTCGTTCTTGGTTGCTGACGCGTTATCTTTGGTTTTTCTGGGATCTTTTGCAGCTCTTGAATAGATTTCAGAAGTTCTGCAAATTTCGCGTCCATTTTGGCATTGAGGTCTTCGCTCAGTGATTCCCTCGGAGATTCTTTCAGAGATTCGCTGAAGTTCTGCAGCCGGTCCTCAAGTTTTTTCTCCATTGCTGAGTTCTCTGTATCACTGTGCGTCTTTGTCATCCGGCAGATCGGACCAATTTGTTAGATTCTTCTAACAATTGCCTTGAATTATAGAACCAAACAGGGCCTGGGACAGTGGCCAGGTTATCCTGAGTGGGTTATTTTATTGGTAACAGAGGAAAAAGAAGATACACTGATGCTATCTAAGCACCACCAACTGGTAACCTAACCAGTGGACTAACCGATTGCTTCACTGATCCTTCTCCCTTATCATATGCCCCCTTATATAATAGGCACAGAGCACAGGATACTAACAATCTGAAACAACCTAATTCCTAACTACCCTAACTAACTACTTATAACAGAATAACAGATACAAGAAGTACATAATAGAATAACTAACAGCATTCTAATTACATACACATTTACCCTAGTTATTTTTATTTCTTCTAGTATAGACTTTGAGAGGTCTAACATAAACTCATCAATTTAGGTTTGCATATTTACGATAATATAGATATCAGGATTGAAAACATGTTTGGGATTTCTCAATCCCAAGAACTTACTCAAGTGGGAGGATTAGTTTGGTCATTATAAAGGTTTTTTTTGGCTATATATGCCTTCTTAAATTTGGGCTTAGGGCTTAACTCAGCCCTACAAAACCGGCTTGTAAGGTAAAGATTGCTCAAGCTTTATAAGGATTACTTAGGCCATATCTCCAGTCGATATGCGACTTCAACTCACCCCCTTACACTCAGGACTGGACATCTGAAGCGTGGATTGACGCAGGTGGAATAATAGGAATCTCAACACACCCCCTCACACTCAGGATTGGACATTCAGAGCGTGGGATCCATAGCAGATCTATAAAGGCATGGCAACAAAACCCAAACCCACGGGGACCGACCCAAACCAGCCCCGATTTGACGGGTTTTCCCTGCTTTGACTGGGTTTGGGTTTTCCCCGAAATCAAAATACGGGGACGGGACGGGTAATGGGGATATAGGTCCCGTCCCCGAACCCGCCCCGAATGTATGAAATTACATTATACCCATCTAAAATTATGTAATTTGTATTTGGTTATGTTGTTGTTTTGATAATTTGGATTACCGGTTAATTTAGAACATTGATATTTATATGTTTATATGCAACGTCATTGCTATACGTTGACATTTTGGATAATTGATATTTTGTCTATATGATGTAGTAGCATTGGTTTTATGTTGTTGTGTTAAATTTCGGGTTTGGGGTGGGTTCGGGTGTGGGATACATTTTGGGTTTGGTATTGCATTATTGATTTATCTTTTGTTATAATTGATTATTGATTATGGAGGTTCTTGGTATTGCATTTATGAAGAACGTCCCACATACTTATTGTTTCTGATGTAAAACTTTGTCTCCTTGTCAGGAACATGTGGTCCACTATGTGGTCAAGCTACTTGCTTCTCCTGTACCTCATAGTCATTCTGGAACTCGGAGCCTCTTGGTTGATAATATGTCGATGCTAAGTGCTGTCCTCCGTGGAGCTTCATGTGTTGATACAGTTCATATACTTTCTTTACATGGTGTAGTAAGTGAATCACGTATACAATTTATCTGATATTTGATAGCTGTATGAATATGATACCCCATTTTGATTCTCTATCACAAATACATGAGGATTAAAAAATTTCGTTTCACTTGACAGTTGGCAGCCATTGAAAACAGTAGGCCATATTTGGTGCCTGGTATTTGGTCCCAATTCAAACCTTTCAATTTTGTTAAACCCTTTCTAATTTTTTACCCTGTAATAATTGGAAAGATACACCTACATCCCACTTTACATTCAATTCTGTGTAATTTAAACACTTCTTTTGTTCTTTTTGACTATTGGAATTGAAATTATATTTTTGATTTCAATTTTGTTCTCTAAACAGCCTTCAGAGATTTCTCGTTGAGATAAAAGTAAAGATGGAAAAGATAATTATAGAGAAATTGATAGAGAACCAAGACAGTAATGAAGAATTAACAGAGAGGAAAATCAAAAGATCAGAATATGAGAATATATTATTGATAACAACGTAGCTGAATACTTAAAGGGAATTCCTACGGAGTGCTCAGCCTCTGCCCATAACTAACCAGAATATTAACAATATCTGTTAGGTTGGGAACAAGGAGGCACCCATTTTAAAGATTTACTCTAGAAGGCCTAGGCCATTATAAACAGGATCCGAGAGAATGTCTAGACACATTATTGCTTTCTGTTAAACTTTCTGTTGTAACTGCTTACGCAGTTGTGAAGGGAACTACCCCTTGACAATTGGTCAGCCAAGAATCCTATTTTCTTCTCCGTTCTTTCTTCTTTCTCACAATATTACTGCTCTTTTCACCGTGGCCCCAACAATTGGTCTGACCTGCCGCTTTCTGAGTGTGAGTCAGTGATTTGTTATAACCATGCAAGCTCCCATGGAGAATTTGGAGGCCTCAATGGAATTCTTGAAGAAACTAGCTTCGCAACATACTGCCCAGCTCATGAAATTCAAAGAAAGCATCACAACTAATGAAATCCACAAAATCGTCAAGAATTTTATGAAAGGGAAGTGAACTGTGTGCGATGGGGATGGTGGTGAAATGGTTTCCGTCACCTACATGGAATCAGACCTCACCAAGAATGTTGCCAATCCCAAGTGGATCAAGAAAGTAAAATTTCCTCTGTCTGAAAGGCATCGACCCTAGTGAATAATTGCTCGAGTAGAGAAATTCTTTGATAGAAGGACCCGTGGTGCATTGGTTCAAATTCTAGAGACAAACATTAGACTAGTTCTTGGGAAGGGATTTATGATGGATTTGATTCGCCATTTTTGGGAAAAAACTAGGGGGCACATCTTTGAGAGACTCGCAACCATCAAATAGAAGGATGCCGGTGGAAATGGCGGGTGCAATGCCGGAGGAGCAACTGCTCGGTTATTTCCTAGGTGGTCTACGTCTTGACCTGCGAAGTAAGGTGCGAATTAACGACCCCATAGAACTGGCGAAAGCCATTGATCTTGCATGCAACATGGAAGAAGAGAAGGAATTGTTGTATGAACAATTTCCTCATCTTAACCTTGAGGACAAGGTTGTAAAAAGGGGGGAGATATTGTTAGGAACACGGAGACACTAATTTTAAAGGTGTACTGTAGGAGGCCTAGACCATTATAAATAGGGGATATGAGAGATTGGCTAGACACATGGTTGCATTTTGTTAAACATTCTGCTGTAACTGCTTATGCAATTGTAAAGGGAATTACCCCTTGGTCAGTAGTAATACTAGCATTCTTGCTTAACCCCGGATCCTGTTTTTCTCTCTGTTGTTTCTTCTTTCTCACAATACTAATGCTCTTTTTACTGTGGCCCTAAGTCGGTGTCTGGGAACCTATCAGACTTATTGAGAGTTTATATCATACCTTTTAGTTCCTGCTGTGGATACACTAGGTTAAGCAAGTTAAAGTAGCCTTGGATAGTTTTTTTATATCAACCAAAAAAGAGAGTTTTTTTTATAGTTCAAGTACCATTATTGCTAAGCTATTAATCTACAAACTTCATTCTCAAGCTTAACTTATTTTCCAGTCACTTTTTGATGCCAAATATTTTATCAAGTGTTATTCATGTAGGTCCCCGCAGTTGCTGCTTCTTTATTGCCACTTTGTGAGGCATTTGGCTCAGTTACTCCAACTTCAAATAGCACTGGCGATGAGCCTGCAACGGCAATATACATGGCTTTTTCTTTAGCTTTTCTTTTCCTTATTCGCTTATGGAAATTCTGTAGACCCCCTCTTGATCATTGCATCAATGAAGGAGGAATTGCAGTTGGGGGTTTGGAGTATCTTTTGTCATTGCACAATAACTGTGTCATGGCTTCCCATGATAAGCTAAAAAGCAATCAAAATCTCTTTGATTCTGCATCTTTTAAACCTGTATATATCGATTCATTTCCAAAATTACGGGCCTTGTATTGTCAATACAAATCTTGTGTTGCTTCAACTCTTTCTGGTATTTCTACTGGAAATTCCATTCATCAAACTGCTACCGTAATCTTAAGCATGATTTACCAGAAGATGACTAAAGGTGGGATTTCATCAAATAATTCTTCACCAACTAGCAGCTCCCTCGTAAATTCTGGTGAAGATGCTTTTCAAAGACCTATGCTCCCTGCATGGGAAGTACTGGAAGCTCTTCCTTTTGTCCTGGAAGCAATTTTAACTGCTTGTGCTCATGGGAGGCTTTCATCACGAGACATGACAACAGGTTTCCTAGATGTTTGCTTTATTTATCTATAAATATAGGATCGAGGTTTTCTTTGTTTCCATCTATTTGGTCTCGCCTTTCTTGCACCTTCTTAATAAATGATGACCAAATCATGAAATTAAATAAACAGGATGGTTCAATTCTTTCTTTTTTTTAAATATTCTTTTCTGGATTTTTAAAATAATTCCCGCTTGTTCAAGACAGTGTACTAAACCATATTAAGTTTCATAAGCTGTCATTGGTGTTAAATTGTAATACGTAGAATAAAAGTGATCACATCTAATTAAGGTAAATTGGGTACACTTTCTTAACAGGTTGTTATAATGCAACAAATAAATAAAAGAAGTTGGTTGTTATAATGCCACCTCATCTTACCACAGTAACTTGTGTACCATTTCACTTGCAGGTCTGAGAGACCTTGTTGATTTCCTTCCAGCGTCACTTGCTGCCATTATTGATTACTTTTCTTCAGAAGTTACTCGTGGTGTATGGAAACCAGTTCCAATGAATGGAACAGATTGGCCTAGTCCAGCGGCAGTTCTTCAATCAGTCGAGTCAGAAGTGAGAGCCATACTGACTTATGTTGGCGTCGAAGTTCCAAACTGCTCTTCTGGTACTTTTCTGGTTCATTATTCTAACATACCTGTTCAATGTTTACTAATGATAATTTTACCCGCTTTTCTGCAAATCTCACTTTTCGGCTGCTTTTGTTTTTCTTCCTTTTCTGAAATTCTGTTATCTTCCTCTTGCAATGCATTTTTTCCTTTTCTGAAATTCTGTTATCTCACTTTAGTTCTTTTTATCTTAATTTTTGAGCTCAAGGGCATCAATTTAGCACTATCATTACTGATATAAATCAGCAAACAGTTTCCTAATCTTTTGTAATAATTAATAGGGATACTTAAGATTAAATAATCTAATGATAGTTATTGCATTTGCATAACTTATGTTATGAGTTCCCTTTTTTGTTCTGGTAGGAGGTTCACCAGTAATGCTTCCGCTACCAATGGCAGCTCTTGTCAGCTTATCAATTACTTTTAAACTTGACAAGAGCCTCGAGTACATCCATGCTATCACTGGAGCTGCTTTGGAAGATTGTGCATCAGGTTGCCCTTGGCCTAGCATGCCTATAATTGGCTCTCTGTGGGCCCAAAAGGTTCGCCGCTGGCACAACTTCATTGTTGTGTCATGTTCTCGTTCTGTGTTCAGACATAACAATGAATCTGTTTCTCAGCTGTTGAGAAGTTGCTTCACCTCATTCCTTGGAACATTGTGTGTTTCAACCTCGAAGCTGACTGCTGAATGTAGTGTGAATGGCCTTTTGGGTAGCTCTATTACCGCGCCTGGTGACTTTCCTTATGTCGCACCAGGATTCCTTTATCTTCGATCCTGTCGAAATATACACAATGTGCAATATCTAAACGACGTAATAGTGGGTCTTGTGACGGATTTTTCTAGTGAATTAGCTGGCAGAAGGTCGAGTGCTGGCTCTCGCCACTTAAAATCCAATGAAGCATCACTGTCCCTAGCCGCCCAAAGTGCAAAAGATATGGCAACGCTTGGTGCAAGTCTCTTGTGCGCCACAGGCGGTATACAACTGGTCCAGGAATTGTATAAGGAGACTATTCCTACCTGGCTGCTGTCATCAAGAGATGTTAAACGGAGTAATGATAATGTTGTATCGTATATACTTGAGGGTTATGCTATGGCGTATCTATTAATACTGTCAGGGTCAATTATGTGGGGTATTGGGACCAATTTACCATCATCGAAATTCTCTAGAAGGAATCGTATCATTGGGATCCATTTGGACTTCTTGGCAGATGTCATGGAGAGGAACATTTCACTCAGTTGCAATCCTATTACTTGGAAAACTTACGTCTGCTGTTTGGTGGGATTAATGGTCAGTCTTGCGCCAGCATGGGTTCAAGAAGTGAAGGTGGAAACTTTGAGGAAATTGGCGCGTGGATTAAGCAGATGGAAGGAACATGAACTGGCACTTTCTTCACTACTAAAAGGAGGGACGGCAGCTATGGGAGCTCTTGCTGAACTTGTCAATGTGATTGACTTTGAGCTCTGAACATAGGAAGCCTTGCTCATAATTGAATATGAGGATTAATTCTTAAAATGTCGAAATTGCTTCAGAGAAAATATGGTGGGTCTACTCGTGGATTCAAGTAAGATGAAACTGCAATTCTCTCTCACTACTCAAGTATGAACTATGAATCTTAGGTCATCATAACGTGCTGCAGCATAGTTATAGTCTTCAATTTATTTAAAGTAAAAATTGATTGCTCATGAACTTTTTTTTCTTCTGATAGTTAGATGTTGATATTAGTCTAGTCTTTCATGTATTATTCAAATAGCACAGATTTTATAGTTAATTTTGAAGACACAAAAGGAAGAATATTTGGAAGTTTCAATTACAAGGGGTGCTATGACAGGTCTTGACTTTGAAATGACTACGCAAATTGCATTTGTATTACTCAATTAGTTATACTATCGGTTTAACCGCACCTTTTATAATTTTGCAATTTTAGTCCCCAATTTTTTAAAATTCTGAAATGTTGGCTAAGGTTGGGAGTGGAACCCGGTGATTATGATTATAACTGTCATCAATTTAGTTTAGGCTAACGATTTCTTGTAGACAGCAAGCAAAGCCTAAATTAACATAATGAGGTCTTCTTGAAGCTTTATTGAACTCGTAAGTTGTTAGTTTCACTAAGTCGATTGTCAGTGTTGTGACTGATTCGGTTAGTCTTCATCATATGTCAGCTTCCAAAATCTTGTCTCAAAGGAAATTAGCAATCCAAATTCCAGATGAGTATAGAGTTGATTTGGAAAGCTGCCAATTCTTGCAGAAAGGGAGGCATGAGTATTCCAATTACTTTGACTTCGCCACATGGCTATTTTGTCGTTTTATGCTATTAACACGGTGCTGAGTTTGTTCACAAATTCATCTTTTTCAATTTTAGCAATCCCGAATTTCTATCAAATTTAATGTATTATTTCAATTTGAATGCATGAATATTGTTTGTTATTTTACTAGGATACTATTTCTTAGCTAAAAAGCATCACTTTAACTAAAATACAATAATTTAAAATTGATACACATCAGCTTGCTTTTAAGAATTTTTTTCCTTTTGAGATTCGCACATTAGATTTATTTATTTATTTAGAAGGAAAGAAACATGCGGTTTTTATTCCAGTACAATTGGTTTATGATGGAGACAACCATTTCTCTAGTCTTAAAATTCCATTTTAAATATACTTCCGTGATTAGCAAGATATTATCTGCAACACAAGCAACATGCCATCTTTTGCAAAGCATAAATTAAGATAAGTGACACGTGTCTCCTCATAAATATGACAAGACAAGAAGCTAAAATAGGGTACATAGCACGTGAAATTCAGTTGAGCACCGATAAATCTTAATCTAACTGTTACTCAGCACATCCACAAAAAAGTGGGAAAAAAAAATGCACTCAACTCAAAAGTGTTATTGATTAGTATATTGTTCTGTCAACCGCAGACTAATAATATAGCCAATTCAAAAGAACAAAAAAGTCCACCAAACAATGTGGAGGAATGGAAAGTTCAAATTATTTGAAAACTGCTGAAAATTGTAATTCATCTCCTATTGCTTCCTCATTTATCAACTATTTGTTCCTCATTTATCAACTACTTCTATGAGAGTTGTCTCATAGTCACTTGGAGCCTCAAATCCATGCAGATTCATCACTGTTGCAGCAACATTGGCTAGCCCACCGGTTGGAACATCAGTGCGGAATCTCACACCAGGTGACAATCCTGGTCCTCCAATGGCAATTGGCACCTTAACAAGCATAGAAAGAAAAGTAATAAGAGTTTGTGAACTAAGTTTATCTTCCTGTCTATAATGATTATGCAAGTATATGGTAGGAAAATACCACAACCAACAGTGTAAAAAAGTTGTACACAGACATAGACATCCGTATAAAACTTCTAATAGAATTTAATGACTATACACTAACAGTGTAGGAGTTTTACACAGATATCGGATCATATGTTACCATGTAGATATTTGTAGACATGTTTTAGAAAGTAACATAACAAAGTGGTATCTCGTGTAAAACTTTTTTATACCGTCATTGCATAGTTACTAAACTCGTTTTGATGATAATCCTTTGAAAGTTGATGTCAATATTTTTAAACATAACGAAATTAATTTTTAACCAAACCACCAATGGTACGGAGATACTATAAGTAATCCATAACTCATTGAATGCAGATATATTGTAATTGCAGATTTGGTAAGACTTACTGGCTCAAGAGTATGGGAAGTTAGAATCTGGATTTTTCCATCCTTGTCTAGCTGAGGTTTTCCTTTCTTATCCCTCTTTACCATATCCTCTGCATTTCCATGGTCAGCAGTGACAACATATATTCCACCAACTTGCTCTACAGCATCAAGAATCATCTGCAATCAAATATGTAAATACACAGTAATTAATACAATGAGTTCAAAAACCATAATAAATCAAATCAAATATTTACAAAAGCGTTCAGCAAATTTGAAAATTAAAGTTCATACCTTCACAGCTTCGTCGGCTGCCTTACAAGCTACAACTGTGGCTTCTATGTCACCAGTATGCCCCACCATGTCACCGTTTGGCAGGTTGACACGTACCTACACAACAGACAACATAAAACAGTAACTAAACGTTTAATTCGACTGTGAATCCCAAAATCACCTGATAATCCATCTAATTACCTGGTCAAATTTTCCGCTAAGAAGTGCATCCCTTGTCTTCTCAGCAATCTGCAATGCCTTCATTTTTGGTTGTTCATTGAATGTAATCCCAGAGTCACTTGGAATTTCCACATATTCCTCTAGTTCTTCATTGAAATACCCAGAACGGTTCCCATTCCAGAAGAACGTGACGTGACCGAATTTAACAGTTTCACTGTCGAAGAAGAAATCCATACAAGTGATTATGATGGCTATCATTTAAAAGCATAAGTTTTAAATAACGAAGGGTGCCAAAGGTGAACACTAATGACTACTAATGTGTTGCATAGTTCCAAATATTTCACCATCAAGAATAGAATAAGCATGTAGAAAGATCAACAATTTGCATTGAATTATTACAATATCAAGGAAAAACTATCAAGATTAATGTGACAACGCACCTGCAAGCAAAAGTGCGGATACCATTTTTCACTAAATATTCACCAGAAGTCCTTTCAATCAATGGTGGAGAAACAAGGTACCGACTTGGAAGCTTCAATTCACCATCATATTCAAGCATGCCAGCATAACGGATTTTAGGGTAGCGTACTCTATCAAATTTGTCAAACTTTTCATATTCAAGAGCCTTAGCAAGCATAGTCATACGATCTGCCCTGAAGTTAAATGTAACAACAGCATCGCCATCTACTATCGGACCAACAGGTTTCCCACTCTCATCCACGATAACAAAAGGAGGCAGATACTGGTCATTGGCCTTTGGTTCTGCCCTCAGTTTCTTGACAGCTTCAAGAGCATTTGTAAACTTATAAGGTGCTTCACCAAGAACTTGAGCATCCCATCCTCTTTTCACAACACTCCAATCATTCTGTAATAAATATTTACTGTTAACCCAACTATACCTTTTCCTTAAGAAATTAAAATCAACTAGTATACAAATAAACAGGAGGCAAAAGAGCTACTAAAGATTTAACATTTAGAAGAAAACAGGGATAATCATATTATAAGAGTAATGAAAGATGCCTGACTCATGCAAATCGAAAGACATGTAATACCTCGTAACGATCCATTGTGACATACATGCGACCTCCACCTGATGCTACCTGTGCATCGACACCCTTCGCACGCAATTCTGCAAGATCTTTTTCAAGGGTTTCCACAAATCCCACACTTGAACCATCCAAAACATCACGGCCATCGGTAAGGAAATGGACACGGACTCTTTTAACACCTCGCTCACTTACCCCTTTAAGCAACAACTGTACAAAAGTAGTTAGTTAGAATTAGAAAGCAGAAATTTTGCAGACATGAAGGAATAAAAGTTCAAAATCAGGTAATCACCTGCAACTGATCAAGTCTGGAGTGAACTCCACCATCACTCAGTAGTCCAATGAGATGCAATGTGCCAGTTTCAAAACTTTCCTTTATGTAATTGAAACCTTCTCCTTCGAAAATTTTTCCAGAGGCTAGAGCAAGGTCAACAAGCTTTGCACTACAATGAATAATCAAAAGACTCAGACCAATATATCCCAATCATCAAACATGCTAGGAGTGCATTTAATTTAAAAACTTAAACAACAAAAGCAGAATATCATATAGCATAGTCAATAGGGAAGAGCAAAGAGGCCAGCAGAAAATTTCTAGATGGCAAGCGTGCTGCAGTAAATCCTATATCTACCAAAGAAGTTATTGAAATTGTGAATTTGTGATACAAGCACCAAAGACCAATCCCTTACACAAGCGAATCAAAAAAAATTAAGACGGATTTCATTCCAGACATCAATTAACTTCAAAAATGACAAGTAGCATATGCATATGATTACTACTAAAACTAACTAGTAGTGGTAGCAGCACATATATTATGGAGCCAAATACATGGAGATTAGAGGCTATTTAGATTTACCCCTGAGCATAAATGCGACCAGCACCGAGCGCATTGTGACCAACTTCACTGTTTCCCATGTCATCTTCTGTTGGAAGTCCTACTGCTTTACCATGAGCCTTAATCAATCTCCAATGCTCAGGAGCACCCTGCAATATAACAAAGAAGGATCACCTCATTTAGTTTCAAGGGAAAGTCAAAATAGCAATAGATCTAAGCAGATTCCATCCAAACCTATGTAGCACGGACACTTCAGATTAAAGACGTGTCCAACACTAACACACATGATTATAATCAATAGTTACCAATTTCTCAAATTATTATCAGTCTATATCACTGTTGTGTCCGATGTCGGTGTCTGTATGGGTGATTCATAAATCAAAAGAAGAACAATAGAATAAGTGTATGTATAGGTATACCTTTTTAAGGGAATCCATGGTGGGTGTTTCAGCGATATGGATACAGTTGAATTCATCTTCCTTAGCCTCACCCCAACCATCCAAAACCACCACAGCAATTGGCTTTCCCTTTGGAAGCTTAGGATGATCCGGTAATTTCCATGAGAAACCTGAGCTACCCATCTTTTTTCTAAAACAGATTCTGATCCAATAACAAAAAACCAATTATCAAATCTTTCATCACTTAATCATCAATAACTTCCATTCCCTTATATTAAAAATCACATGTAATTGCTTTAACATATGTTATTATTAGATTATTGGATTAGATTAAGCGCTTAATTTGGATCTGATTCAATTTTCAAAATTAACAAATTACAGGGTATACAGATGCAAATCTAAGAATTAAGATTAATAAAACTTGATTAGAAATATAAATCAAAGAAAAGCATAACTAGTATAGAAGAGAAAATTGATAGAAAGTAAAACAAACCTAACGAAGGATCTCTTAGTTGTTGTGTCAGCCGCAACTAATAACTGAACAAATGTCACACAGAGTTGTTGTAAACCTAACAAATACCAAACCCTGCGCCTTGTGTTTTTCTCTGTGTGCTGTGTTTGGTTGTTTCATATAAATACAAATTTATTTGGCTTATGGGCGACGATATTTCCAATTTTTTAATCGAATTATAAAAGGAAGGAGGTACGTGAATCCTGAGAGATATTTTCTTTTTGATCAAGAAATCCTGTGATATATTTAAGGAAACAGAGAAAAATAGGGAAATAAAATTAGGATCTTTCACCGGTGTACTACTTAAATTGACGGTTAGATATGGGGTCTGTTTATTACAAATTAAAAAATAAGTGATTTTGTTGTTAAATAATATAGAGATTAGTTTTTAGAGATTTTTAAGAAAATGAGAATTTGTTTTGTGTTAAAATCACTTATTTAAAAAAAACAATTTTAAAAAACTGATTTTTTGAGAAGCTACTCAAAACAGCTTCTCATATGAAGCAGTTTTTAGATTATTTTCAGCTTTTCATATTTTTAAGAATTTGTAACAACGGATTGCATAAAAAAGTGATTTTTATGCTACTCATGTTGTCGTAAATGATTATTTAAAAAAGTGAATTTTTTAAAAAATAAGCCGTAAAAAACGAGCTCATGTTTGTTACGGATTAAAAATTAAGTGATTTTGTTGTTAAATAATTTAGAGATTAGTTTTTAGAGATTTTTAAGAAAACGAGAAGTTGTTTTGCGTTTGTGTAACATACTGAAAATTACTTATTTTAAAAATAAGTGATTTTTTTAAAAATAAGCCTTAACAAACGGGCTCAAAATGTTATGGGTGGTTGAGATTTTATGTTGATTAATACAATCTCAATCGGTCATAGCATTTTAGGTTATATTTAACAGTTAATTTAAGTGGTACACTGATGACGAACTTTGTTTGCTCTCCCACTCTAGAAGCACCCAAAAGTAGGAACTCGTTAATTTTTTTTATATGAAGGAACTCCTTAGTTTTTTACTATTTTTTACATAAGTTAATTTTTTATTTTATTATGGTTAAACATTTTTTTTACAAAAAAATTAGATAAGTTGGGCTCCACAGCTCACGAGAGTCGGGGCTGACCAATACTCAGCAAACGCTAATAAAAGAGTTCCTACGCTAGTAGCAGAAGTTAAACTCACGCCCTTGCGGGGATGGGTAAACAGTTTAATTTCATTTAAAAACATAGTATATGTTATTATTTATATCTATTAAATTAGTATGGTTTTTGAAATTTAAATTATAATAATTTTTGAAATTTAAAATTTGAAAATCAGATTTATAATTATGGATGGCGATATCAATTTAAGAATTTATGGTTTACGAATTTAAGAACAAAGAACAAAGGTATATATATTTGACAAAAAGATAGTAGACGTATAAAATTTAAAAGAGGAGGTGCTGAATACTGCTGATGAGGTCACATGGTATAGTGGTGTTGAAGTTTGAAGAAGTTTTTCAATATTTTTTCAAAATTAACAATTTAAATACACTTTAGTCAATGTAGGTATGAATATTCGAATATGCTACCCGTTCATTATGACATGTAGTTATTCTTCACGCCATCCATTTCTTTAATTTTAACTAAATAATAATAATATTTACTATAAAATAAATAAATAAAAGAAAGGGTTTAATTAGTATATACAGGCTTTGTAAAATTTATTACACACTATCCACCAATAACAATACATGATAGAAATGACACATCATGTGATTACTAATTGAATAACTTCTTTTTAATTGATATATCAACTTATATCAACCTATAGCTATTATACATTTGCCTATAAAAAAAAACCTATAGCTATTATAAACTCTAAAATAAAATAGTTTTATGTCGGAGAAATATAATAGTTATTAAAAAAATGTTGACAAACGGTGTGATACATGCTCATACACACGATAGAAAAGTTGCATGCTTATTTAAAAATACTAATACTAATAGTTATATATGAATAGGAGTTGACTCTTGGAGTGTGATTGAAAAAATCTCAAACAATGTCAAATGTACAGCGATTAGGTTAACACTAGACAGACGTTATTAGACAATTAGACAACATTTTGTCATGACAATAAGCAGCACAAAGAAGGGGGTTTTTTCCGACAGTGGACAACACAACCAACAATGGTCAAACATACATATAAATATAAATATATTTTTTAAAATAAATCATTAATTAACTTAGTAAGACCTTATAGAGATGGGTTTTTTTAGGTGAATTCTAACATGTCACACTATGTTACATGAGGTTTGGTGCCTCACTTTTAATTATATGGTTTTGTATGGCTAAAGGTAGCGGATAAAAGATAAACTAGCTTAAAATGATAAGCGAATAGCAGATAATTGATAATGGATAAACTAGCAAATTGAATGTAACGTGTTTTTTTGTTCAAGAGGCTGGCACAATTGTCACATATAGGGGTAATGGGAATTAGGAGTGTCGCATACCGGGTTCGAACCCGGGAGGGGACGAAAGATATCCTTAGCTCCAACCACATGAGCTACACCATTGGGACGTAATGTGTTTTAAATGAAACTCAAATTAATGTATCTTTTTTTGGGGGTATTAAAACTATCCTCCACAGCCTTGTCAATCTAAAATGCTACATTATGGAAACGAAGATTTGTAATCGACACTGCAAACCTTGCAATAGCTTTGTTGCCCTCACACTGTAGAATACTATCGAATTTATTGTGTGAAGGTATAAATTCAAAACTATTCACAAAACAATGTCAATGTTATTTTCGAAACTAATGTTTTTCTCACAGCTTCCACTGTTGAACCCTAGCTCGCCTCTCATCTCACTGTGCCTCGCCTTTCTTCTCACCTTCGTTGTTGCACTTAATTAAGGTTCTTCACCTCCATTTTTGCATCTTTTTTGTAATTCTTATAGCATTGGATGGTAGCAGACTGCCTTCCACCTTTCATACTTAAATGCCTATTTGGGTGACGATGACGACCGTCCATAACCTCTCATATCCGTTAATGCTTGTGTTTACATTTTCATTTTTTTGATGTGTTTTCCTTACCGTTTTTGTTTCGATTTAGTGTTTTCCCTATGTTTTCTTATATTTATTACGCCTTTGTATTGTTGTCTACAATTTTTGTTGAAGAGTGAATTAGGACTTTTATTAAGGAAGTTAAAGAGTGGCGTATGATTGCTAAAGAATGCTTATAAAATGAGCTTATAGTTACGAAGTGTATTTCAAAAACATCGTGGTGCTTTCCACTGTTAGTTGCCTAAAATGATCTGGTGGTCTGATAAGCTCAAACTTATACCTTCTCCATTTCCTACGAAGTGTCATTGGAATAGATTGTAAATGATTTGCAATTTGTAAAGGAGTTTGAGAAATCTCATTGGAATAGACTAGGGCCTCCAAAGCCCTAAAGCCAATTCTAATTTTGTCATAGACACACACACATTGAGCTTTTTAAATAGATTTCCAACAAAATAGTGTCATTGACAAACATTTACAGATTTTTTGGGTATGGGCTAGCTAGGTGATGTGCGAAATCCGCAAGTGTACGGTTCTCGTCAACTAGTAAAAAGATCGAATCCACAAAGACTGTGATTTTTGAGTACCAATTAATTATAATCTAATTAAATTAAGAAGGAATAAAGTTTGATTAATTTTGAAGGAGAATTTTAGTAACGCAATAGTAAAAGAATCAATCAATTAGTATGTGAAATTGCAAGAAAATAGAGTTTGTTGTTATAAGATAGGAAGGAATCCTACGATTGGGATTTCCACAAAGATTATTTATGATTGCGAATTGATTTTCCTTTTATTAATTTTGATCCTATTTGAAGCTGAATTTATCCTAAGAAAGTTAATGTTCTCTCTCAAGTAACAAAAACCATGCTCCATATCAACTCATCCAAGCCACTTTCCAACACTAAAATGCTCATTTCCTACAAAACACAACATACCAAATGCAATTATCCAAATCTACATAAAAGATTAAATAAAAGATTAAACAAAACTAAAGAACTCATGACTAATTAAACTAAAAGTGTATGCATAAAACAATGAAAATATGATGCAAATATGGACACATCACTAGGCCCCAAAGAACAAAACAAAACTAACAGGAAAGACAATGGGGAATCGAAGTTCCCAAACAATCAGCTAGCACAAGAGGACCCATACTAAGAGGGCTAAGCTCAAAAATAGTCAAGGGATGCAAACTTGAGCACCCAATACTAACTAACTAACTCATCAACACACGGACTTCCTTACAAATTTAGGTATAACTCATTAATCATTATCTTGCATTCTAAAACTTTATTTCCTTAAATAAATGAGTTAATCCATTTTAAAAATGGCACTTGATTGTGTCAAAATAAAATGGCACTTGATTGATGTAAAAAAAAAACGAGTTTATAAAAATGCATTTCTTATTTTGTTCCAATCTTTTTATAAAAATGCATTTTTTAAGTGGTGGTTCTATATTAGATTGTAAAACCAGAATTGAATTGATTGTAGAGTGTTACAATTGATTATATACAATTGGAATGCAACTGAATATTGTTGCTCTAACAAACTATAACAGAAATACAACAATATTAACAACCAAAACTGATTAACCCTAAATTGCTAACAGTAAATTGGGTAAAGCAGACTTAAGCAACTTTTACAACCGGTAGCAGGTTAACTAGTTGAGGTGTCACTAGCTGAGTTGGCAACTTGTGTTGAGCTGGTATCTTTCTTGATGTTCTCTATTACTCCCCTGTCAAGCTCAAGGAGGGACTTGACCTTGAGCTTGTTTCTAAGAGTGTTGAATGCGGATGTACCAAGTGGTTTTGTTAGAATATCAACTATCTGAGCAGAGGCGGGAACATGCTTGATGGCCAGTGTCTTGGCTATGACCTTTTCTCTTACAAAATGAAGATCCATTTCAATGTGTTTGGTCCTGGAGTGTAAAATTAGATTGTGAGCCAATAGTACAGCTGACAAATTGTCACGTAGTGATAACTCTATTTTATATAGAGTTATTCGTGCTTCTACACTTAAATAATTGTCCATAATCAAGTATAATATGTGTTAAATATGGTAGTATGAATAAAATAACAACATTTATGGTTTTAAGGTGAAAGATGTCCATAACTTAGCATTTTACATGTATATTGGTATGTTTGATGTGTTTGTTCAGTACAGTTGTAGTTTAGTGCATCTGCACTGGGTGCAACTGCACCTGAAGGGAAGTTGGTGCAACTGCACCTTCCTACACCGAAGCAGCTCACAACCCCACATTGGAAGCACCTCAATTCTTACAATTGCTATAATGCTTAGTTGGCTTGCTGCTTGCTTCTGAGTCACATGGGGGCACATGGCCACTTGCAAAAGGAGGCGCCTACAATGGAAGACCATCATGAATAATCATTCACAAAAGACATGTGGCTACTTCCTATTGGACCTCCCTTTAAGGTTGAGTATGGGAATCAAAAGCTTATCTCCATCTTCTGAAAAGTAACCATGGTTAACACCCTTTGGTTAGCTTAATCATCAAGGAAACCCCCACATGAAGGAAATCTCCAAAGGCTATAAATAGGACTCAACTCTTCACTTGAAACATATATAGATTTTTACATACTTACTTTTTGTTCATAGTCTTTACTAGCTTTTCATAGTTCACTAGTTTATTTCTTCCAATTCTTTTTACATATTTTCTTAGTTTAAATTAGTGTTAGTTTGAGAGGAAGGTGAGAAGAAATTGACAACTTCTTTTTCCACTTCTTCAAAGAACTAATAGGTGTAAGAAATTAGTTCTTAAGCAATATATGCAAGAGTCTTTCAATTGTTGTAATTCTTACTCTTTTGAATTCTCTTGTAATTTCCTTTATTGCAACATGTTTTATTTCAAATATATTTGCTTTGATATGCCCATCATGAGCTAAATCTTTTAAGTTGGGATGTTCTAACTTTCCAATGATCTTTTGAGGAAAGTTATTGTGTTTTCAAGTGGTGTAAGCACTTTAGTTCTTGTGTTTAAATTCTTAATCTTGTTTTAAGGTTGATCTCTTAGAACAAGTAGAGTTATATTCACTTAATTGGCTTATAACTAGAAATCAAGAACTAAGTAAGGATAAGTGTTTAATAAAGCTTTTTGTTAAACTTGTTTTAATGAAGTTAGCTTGTTAATTCCATGTTAATTCCTAAAGTTAGGTTAACATAGTCCTTATAAGTAGTGTAGTGAGATCTTAAGATACAAGAGTGTACTTATTTAGCAACTTGGATTATCTGTAAGGGGGGGAGAGAGGAATTGACAACTTCTTTCTTTACCGCAAAAAAACAGGATTATAAGAGCTTGTAACGAAACTCTGAAGAAAGTAGCTGACCAGCACACACTGATGCAGCTGCACTAAGTGCAACTGCACCACAAGAATACACAATACACTCAAAAGTGATTTAGTTTGTGAAAACATCCCAACTATCATTCTCAACTGATTTTCTGCACAATTTACTTGCTGTCCTTTAATTTAATTTTCATTTCAACCAAAACCAAAACCAAAATTTTGAATAGTGTAGTCGCACTAAATTACATTTCTTTACAACAATATATAAGATTTAATCCAATCCCTGTGGGTTCGATCTTTTATACTACTTGTTCGTGACTGTGTATACTTGCACACGTTTTCCACACACCACATAGCAGAGTTGGCACCTGGTGATCAACCTGTAACTCTTTCAACAGAGATTGAATCCATAGAAGTTCTGCAGTTCCTTGTGCCATACCCCTGTACTCAGATTCAGCACTTGACCTTGCAACTAATGTTTGCTTTTTGGCACTCCATGGGACAAGATTGGGTCCTAGAAACATACAAATCCCAGTGGTAGAAGGCCTGTCATCTATATCACTCCCCCAGTCACTATCACAGTAAGTTCTGAGAGTTAACTTGGTGTCTGGAGAAGCAGGTTGTAGATGCAATCCATGATACAAAGTGCCACTGAGGTATCTTAGTAGCCTTTTCACGGCAAGCCAGTGAGACTCAAGAGGATAGGACAAGAATTGACAAAGTTTATTAACACTGAAGGCAATTTCTAGTCGTGTTAAGGTGATGTACTGTAAGGCACCTACCAAGGATCTGTAGAGATGTGGATCCTTTAGAATATCTACTCCATGTCTGCTTAGCTTCAGGTTGGATAGCATGGGTGTGAGTGCACCATTACAGTCACTCATGTTGGCTCTTTGAAGCAAATCCAAGATATATTTTGTCGGTGTCATAAGTAGAGAGCCATCAGTGAGATTTTTGACCTCAAGTCCAAGGAAATAGTCTGGCTTGCCCAGTTCTTTGAGTGCAAATGTTTTATTTAGCTTGTGAATCAGGTCTGCAATTAGATGTTTTGATGTGTCTGTGATGATGATATCATCCACATAGACAAGTGCATATAGAGTGACACCTTGCCTTGTGTAAATGAAGAGAGAGGGATCACATTTGCTTGTGTGAAACCCAAAGCCCAGTAGAGTAGTAGTTAGCCTTTCAGACCAGGCCCTAGGTGCCTGTTTGAGGCTATATAAGGCTTTTGTGAAGCCTGCAGACTTGGTTTTTATCAGTGCTTTCAAAGCCAGGGGTTGCTTCATGTAGATTTATTCACGGAGATGCCCATTGATAAAGGCATTGTTGATATCAATTTGTTGCATTTCCTACTTGTGAGTGAGAGCAAGAGTAAGGATAATACGAATAGTAGCAGGCTTGACTACAGGTGAGAATGTTTCCTTGTAATCTTTGCCATGAACTTGATGAAAACCTTTGGCTACCAATCGATCCTTCCATCTGTTGAGAGTGCCATCAGGATTTTGCTTTACACGGAAAACCCACTTGCAGCCAATGGCTTGCCTTTGAGGTGGTAATGAAGTTAAAGTCCAGGTGCCATTTTTGATGAGAGAGTCATATTCAGTGGTCATAGCAACATGCCAATTTGGTTCAGTGAGAGCTTCTTTTACAGAGGTAGGCTCTGTTACAGCCAGGAACACCTTAGGTTTTAGTTTACCAGTTCTGAACCTTGTAGTCATAGGATGTTTTGATGTACTAGTGGGAGGTGGTTGATTCTGTTGAGGAGGATCAGTGGGTAGGTTATTTGTGTCTGATGGAGGTGTTTGAGTGACCACAGGGGGTGACTCATTTGGGGTGGAGGATATTGTGGCAGACTCATTTGGAGTAGTAGATGCTATGTTAGGCTCAACTTGTGTGTGAGTGTCAATGACTGTTGAAGGGTTATTATGTGGTGTGGAGGTGGGCAAAAGAGTGATATGGTGAGAGTCTGTGAACTGGTCTTGGCTGTAGCTTGGAGTGGGTGGACTTTCTGGGAACAAATCAGGATAAGGAAACTTTGTTTCATCAAAAAGCACATCTTTGGTGATATAAATTCTGCCATCTGAACTAAGGCATTTATATCCTTTGTGCTGAGGAGACAAACCTAGATTGACACACTCAGTGCTTCTATTTTCTAGTTTGTGTTTGTTGTAGGCTCTTAGAAGTGGGTAGCAAGTGCAACCAAAGACTTTTAAGAGAGAGTAGTTAGGTGTTTTATGAAAAAGTGACTCATATGGTGAAATGAATGTGGCATGGCTAGATGTAGGTAATCTGTTGATGAGGTAAGTGGGTGTGGTGAAGGCATGGTCCCAAAGAGTGGTAGGCAGTGAAGCATGAGATAACAGTGTTAGACCTATTTAAACTATTTGTCTATGCTTTCTTTCTACTGTACCATTTTGATGTGAGGTGTGGGGACATGTGAGTCTATGAAGGATAGCCTTTGATGTAAGGAGTTCTGTGAAGGGTCTAAATTCTCCCCCAAAGTCAGTTTGAATAACTTTAAGTGTAGTGTTGTGTTGTGTGTGAATCATAGCATAAAATTTGGTGAAGGCTAGCAGTGCATCAGACTTCTTTTTCAAAAAATAAATCCATGTGAACTTAGTAAATGCATCAACAAAAGCAATGTAGTACCTATAGCCAGATTTAGATGGTGAAGGAGAGGGTCCCCATAAGTCAGAGTGAATTAGTTCAAAGGATGAGTATATTCAGTATGAGATGCAGTAGCATGAAGTCTATGTGATTTGCCAATGCAACATGATTTACACAGAGAAATATCATCTTTATTAGGTAAGGAAATTTTTTACAACTTGAGAATAGAGCTCACAGTTTTCATATTGGCATGTCCTAGCCTAGAATGTCATAGATTGTACTTCCTAAGAGCACTAGTTGTAGTATCAGTATTGGAATCAGAAACAGAAACAGAAGCAGCATTAACAACAACTGAAGATTTACATTGTTTTTTGTTTGCTGATCTAATCTTAACTCTAGGTTTAACAGAAATGTGAAAGGGAAATTTCTTGAAGGAGTAGAGTCCATCTCTACCTTTTACTCCTTTTAGCAAAACTTGTTCAATTTCCTGTGATTTGACAAGACAATGATTAGCATGAAATTCAAAGTAGACTTTGTTGTCTTTAGAAAATCTTGACACAGATAGGAAGTTCTTCGAAATAGAGGGAACATGAAGCAATTTGTTAAGTCTAAGAACTATTTTAGGATTAAAAGGTGATGCAAAGCTAGCTGTACCAATTGCATTGATTGGTACTTTGTGACCATTTCCCATAGAGACTTGAGTTGAGCCTCTATAGGGTGTGCTTGTGTCAAGATTGTGAATGTGAGGTGTTACATGATGGGACGCACCTGTGTCCTTGAACCAATCCTCCTCTAGATTGGTTGAAAGAAGTTCCTCACCAGCAGCTGCATAGTTGACATGGGCTTGTGAAGATCCAAGTTGAGAGGTGTGTTGCTCCTTCTGATTTCCATCACTCTTGCCCTGCTTCTGCTGAGAGGAGATTGCATCATTGGAGGGAGCAAATGATTCATCATATCTGTGTCAGCAGCCCATTGCAACATGTTCATACTTGCCACAAAGTTGGCAAGTTGGTCTTGAACCAGTTGAGTTTGAAGGAGATGGAGTGTTTCCAGCACCATGAGCACGGCCACGGTCTCTGCTATTGTTACGACCACGACCACAAGAATTGTTGTAACCACCACGAGACCCATAGGTGGCGTGTGCAAGATTTGCACTGACAGTGGCATTGGAGAGTTCTTGGCGATGCTTCGCAAATTGGGCTTCTTGAACAAGAAGCAATACTTCAATGTCAGAGATGGATGAAGTGTCGGATCTTCCGCAAATCATCATCACAAATGGATTGTAATCCTCTGGCAATCCATCTAGAATCACATCAATTTAGTCTTGATCTGAAATGTTTTCGCCTATGGCGAGAAGGGAATCAGCTAATGTGTGAATCCTCATTAGGTATTCAGAAATTGAACGTTCCCCTTTCTTGGTGTTCTTCAGTTCAGATCTAAGTTGAAGGATTTTGGCTTTAAGATGAGAATAGTAGTGTTTGTGGATTCGATCCCAAGCCTGATGCGAATGCTTGCACGTGAGAACACGGGGAAGAACAGATTCAGATAGAGTTGAAAGGAGCCATGTGAACAACATCTGATCTTGACACAACCATTTTTCGTAGGCATCGGTCCATTTGTTTGCAGCACGATCAGTTTCAGATGCGTATTGTTGTGGAATCTCAGGATTCACCGAGAATCGATGAAGTTTGAAGGATGTGATTATACCTTCAACTTGTTGATTCCAAAGGAGGAAGTTCTTGTCTTCCAGCTTGATGGAAATCTTGGGAGCAAATGTGAATCCATGGCTGTGTAGGTTGTTCATGGCGAAGAGATTTTCTGGTGATTCAATGGTGACGAGTGCTTGTTTCGGCGAAGATTCTGCCATTGACGAAGCTTGGCGAGAAGACGGAAGCGATGGTGTTTAGTGATCGATGGCGACTGATACCATATTAGATTGTAAAACCAGAATTGAATTGATTGTAGAGTGTTACAATTGATTATATACAATTGGAATGCAACTGAATATTGTTGCTCTAACAAACTATAACAGAACAAAAATATTAACAACCAAAACTGATTAACCCTAAATTGCTAACAGTAAATTGGTAAAGCAGACTTGAGCAACTTTTACAACCGGTAGCAGGTTAACTAGCTGAGATGTCACTAGCTGAGTTGGCAACTTGTGTTGAGCTGGTATCTTTCTTGATGTTCTCTATTATTCTATGAGGAGTTATCCATATAAGGAAGCACTTATCAAATAATAGATCACAAGAAATTCAAACTTAAGCCAATGAGAATATCAGATTTAGCAACTAAAATTTAATAATTTTTTAAAATATGAGACCTGAAAAAAAAGTTTATTCACAAGTGGATAATTTCAATAAATATATAGCCCAAGAACTGCCAACTTTTGCTTCTAAAGCACTTTCTTTTTTTGATGAACCAGTTTTAGAAAAATGATGTACGTTAGCAATTGTGATGGAAAACATATATAGTAATTTAAATGGTATATTAAAAAGTAGTATTAAATCAAGACTATAAAAAAAGAATAAACCAAGTGAAAATAAAATAACATGGTTTTTTTAAGGTTTAAATAGCTTTTACCCCCTGCAAATATCACAAGAATCCATATACCCTATTGCAAAAAAAAAAGTTTTAAAATGAACCTTGCAAAATACAAAACGTTTCTAGTTAGGTCCCTGCTCTTAATTTTTCTTAAAAACGTTAACTTAAACTGACCTGGATGTCTACCTTGGCATAATACATGACTCATTAGGGCTTATACCATCATCATCAACATTATTCATTCATCTGAAACTCTTATTCTCACTGAAACTCGCCAATAATTATGTTGATGAATGAGGCGAGTTTCAATGAGAATAAGTGTTTCAAATGGGTGAATGATGTTGATGATGATGATATAAGCCCTAATTAGCCACGTGTTATGCAAACGTGGACATCCAGCTCAGTTTAAGTTAACGTTGTTAAGAAAAACTAAGAGCAGGGACCTAACTAAAAACGTTTTGAATTTTGCAAGGTTCATTTTAAAACTTTTTTTTTACAGGGGTATATGGATTCATGTGATATTTGCAGGGGGATAAAAGTTATTTAAGCCTTTTTTAATATTAAAATTAAAAAGCAAAAGAGATATACTAACATTAACGACAAGAAAAACTGACCCAATAACGCTTGGATGACATGGTTCGAGTCTCTTTCAACTCAAAAATTAACCTATGCAGTTGCTCGTAGAGGATACCTGATTTATAAAAAAAATAATGACATGAAAAACTAGAATGGACACATTTTAAAAAAACAAACCAAGTAATAAAACACACCACCATAAAAGAGAAACAAAAGAAAAGGACAAAAAGGAAAATACATAACAACAAAAAGAGACACACTGACTAGGGTTGAGTGTGTGCATATTTGTAACAAAAAGAGACACACTGAGAGTTACGAAAAGTGTGTACATATTTGTAATAATTGAAAAAAAGAGAAACACAAGTGATTATAAGAAAAAAGCAGACACACAAATCAAGATATAAAAACAGACAATAATAAATAAATAAAAATAGAAGTAATCATGTGAAACGTGATGGGGTGGTCCTCATTTTCATTTTCATAATTTGCAAATTTTGAATTGAAAGTTTGAATCCCTTTTTTTTTCTTTTTGGTCAACATCAAATTTCATAAAGCACATAGTATAGTGAAATAGTGAAATGAAAATAAAAAGCAACTCCTTCAAACTCTTTACCTCATTTCTACCAGCCACTAGCATTCTTCACCTCACTTTTTTTGAATTTTTTTTTCACCTCACTTGATACTTTACTAATGTGCCATCACAAAAAAAAATTTTACTCATGCGATTCTCTTTCAGGAGAAACATATCGCAAAATTTCCTTAGTACGAAGCTGCTCCAAAATATTCCGCTAAATAATGGGCCAAACCGTGAGCCCATATGCGTAAATTCCCTGCCTTTTGGTGAGGCCCATACTTCGTACAACCCCTCACTACTTAGTGGACTCCCCCAAAATTAACGAAAAAACCAAATTTCTATTGATGAATCACGCGCGCGCCTTTATTTTCCTTGATTTACGAAGGTTCAGACCAAAAGTTCTGAACCAGTTCGGATCTTAAGTATCGAGTGTGTTATTTTCACGAATCAACGCACAGACACCCCCTTCCTGCTTTTTTTACATGTTTGAAGGATGGGGAACTAACCAGTTCAGAATTTTGACATCGACCAGTTCGAATGATTGGGTGTGAACTGTCGCAGACAACTTTGTTTATATTCTTAACAAGTCCTGAAATTAACTAAGTGGCTTATTTTTAACAAGTTTTGAACAACCTTATTGAAAACAAGAAACACATATAAATAAAATGCTACTCATATATAAATAAAGATGTCTTACAAATACAAATTTGTTCATAAAAAGTCATAAAAATACAACTACCGTGCCTACCTCCCTTTCCGCTGGTAGACACAACCATACTTCCTAATCTCCCGTGTGAATGGCCTGGCCAATGTCTTCAGCCTGCCAAGTATTCACCACACGGGTTTGCCGTGGAATCCTACCCTCAAGCATCTGCTCCATCTCTGGTATATTCTATGAAACAGAAAATACAGTAATTAATATAATGGCAACTTTAATAATATGAGACTGAAAATAAAACCATAAAACTAAAATAAAATGGATACCTGTCTCAGCTCTCCATCATCAGCCATGTGGTAATTTTCTGACTATAGGTATGTGTGGGATACCCTAAAAAATGAGACACAGACCCATCAGCCTTTTTGCAGTCCCACTTCTTATCTTGTGGGTGTTCTTTAGAATAATCAGCCTGAATTCCACTTAGCACCAAAAATCTGTCCCTGGAAATGTTCAAATGTCCATGCATGTAATTAATGAGAAGCGGGTTACGGTTAGTAAATTTAAAGAAATTGATGTAATTGCTAAAGTAATCTTGAAATAATACCTGAAAGAGTGTGCCATATCCAGCAATCTGTCTACACTTTGGTGTTGTGGCATCCTTTACCTGATCATATAAGTGAGCCAGGGCCATACCCCCTAGTTGTAGCTGCTAACCTAGTCTAGATCACTAAGCAACCCAATGTAGGCAACCTTCACCCTGTTATCAGTTTTATCAGCAAAGGTAGACCCATGGGATTTTTTTTTTAATTTTCACGGGAATTTTTTTTTTTGAAAAAACCAAAACCACTGGTAATGTACTTTACCGATGGAAACATAACCGCCGAAACTATCCCATGGGAAAACCCGTCTCAAATCCACCGGTAAAGGACACTTCCGGCGAAAATGCATTTCGAAATTTGAATTTTAAGATCTGCTGGCAATGCAACTAAATCCGCCGGTAATTCCAAAATCTGCCGGTACGCGCAAAATCCAACGGTACATGTCTTTTCCAGCGGTTTTCTGTTTCGAAATTCGAAATTTCAAATCCGTCAGCAACGTAATTAAATCCACCGGTAATTCCAAAATCCGCTAATACACGCAAAATCTGTCGGTATGCGTCTTTTTTGGCGGTTTTCTATTTCGAAGAGTTTGTTCTTTTTGCTAAGCGTCAAAAAGAATTTGAGCGACAAAGTGGAATTAAATGTCCTTGCTCCAAATGTATGTTCCGATCTATAAAAAATGAAGGAGATGTATGACTTGATTTCTACAATAATGGGTTTAAGCCAAATTATTGGATATGGACTTGTCATGGCGAGGTAGCACCTGGAGTAGCAGTTCATGATGCTCCTGTGGAAGTAGAAGGTCCCACATCAAGTAGTTATCCTGACGAAGAAGCTCCCACATCAGTAGTTATCCAACGACACATATCAACTGTTTGATGTTGTTCAAGGGATGATATCTAATGTTGTCGGAGTAAATTTGGATTTTGAAGAACCACAATATGATGCTGAAGAAGTTCCAAACGAGGAAGCTCAAAGGTTTTATATGTTTTTGACTGAGACAAATAAACCATTAATTGAAGGATCTAAAGACTCTAAATTATCAATGTGTGTTCAGTTGTTGGGTCTTAAGTCTCAATTTAATGTCGCGGAATTGTGCATGGAATATATATATATATATATATATATATATATATATATATATATATATATATATATGACTAAAATGATGTTGGATGCAAACCCCATTAGAGGACTTGCCGCAGAGTTATTATGATGCTAAAAGACTGATATCGAAACTTGACTTAAATTCCATAAGAATTGATTGTTGTGTGTCTGGTTGCATGATCTATTATAACAATGAGTTTGACATAAATGATGGAGAGTTGCTGAATGCAAGTTTTGTCAAGAGCCACTGTATCGTGTCAGCAAGAAGGGGACAACTTTAGGCAAACATTCCAAGAAAAGCAATGTTCTATCTGCTGATTATATCAAGGCTGAAGAGGATGTTTACTTCAATGGAAACCGCAGGTAAAATGACATGGCACTATGAAAATAGAACTAATTATGGTGAATTACGTCATCCATCTGATGGTGAAAGCTTGGAAGCATTTTGATCGTGTTCATCCAGATTTTGCTAATGATCCACCCAATGTTCGGCTTGGTTTATGCTTTGATGGTTTAACACCATATATTCAAGCGTCAGCAACACCGTATTCTTGTTGGCCAATTATTGTTACCACATACAACCTTCCTCCTGAAATGTGTATGTCTAAACCATACATGTTTTTAAATGCTATAATACCAGGACCAACTAATCCAACAGCTGGTATTTACATATATTTGCAACCTTTGATTGATGACCTAAAAAGGTTGTGGAATGGTGTTTTAACTTATGATGAAGCACATAAACAAAATTTCATGATGAGGGAGGCTTTGATGTGGACCATTAATGACTTTCCTACTTGTGGAATGTTGTCTGTAGGGCTAGAAATGAGTCGAGTTGAGTTGAACTTGGTTCAGCTCGACTCGACTCAATAAGAATCGGCTCAGCTCGTAGCTCGACTCGAGTTCGACATGAACCTTTTTATTCAGCTCAGCTCGACTCGACTCAAGCTCGCGAGCAGCTCGATTCGGCTTGTTAGCTCGGCTCGCTGAAATAAAAAGTTAAAAAAAATCTCTTTTTTTGGCAAAAAAAAATCTAGTTTTTTGACATTTTAAAATAGAAATTTACTTGTAGTTTTGAATGAAATAGTTACCTAATTGAAAATATAATTATAATATTTTTGTTTACCTATCTCATGAATTTAATAAAAAAAATCTAAACAAGGGATTGTGCAAGTGATCCTGTCAAGCATTTGTTGTAAGATAAAGGGTAAAATATGTTTTTAGTCCCTACAAAATTTTATTTTTTTAAATTATTCCCTACATTAACGAAATAGGCGTTTTGGATCTTATTTTTCCGTTTTCAATTTTAGTCCCTGACGTTAAATAATGCTGACTAGGCTAACAGAACGCTGAGGTGTCATTTACAAGTGGCTTTTTTTATGAGGTGGCTTTTCTTTTTTATTTCATTCTGTTTTATTAAGTTTAGTTTTTTTTTTGTCAAAAAATAGTGTTCTTCTTCCCCAAATCATCACCATCTTCACGAAACTTTCCAAAACCATAACCTTCACGAGAATTCACGAGAAAAACTGTGAACCCAGGAAAAACTGTGAACCCAGAATTCACAAGCAACTCTCCTTCTCCTCAACCCACCATCATCAATTAACAAAAACCCTGAACTGTGAACCCAAGAAAAACTGTGAACCCAGAAATTTGAGAAACAACAATGAACCTCTCTTCTCATAATCACTCTTCTAACAATCGAACCCAGAAATCTGAACCCCACTTCTCACAATTCCTCTTCTTAGCACAGTCTCTCTTCGCTCTGTTTGGTTTGGATTTCACCTAATCGAACCCTAATCTCCTCACAACTCTCAAATCTGCTTGGAGTTTTAATTTTCTTTTAGGGTCGAGCTTTGGGTCGAATTTTGAAGTAGTGAGTTGGGTAGAAGATGATGTTTTGTTGAAATGGAGAGCTGATTTTGTTCTCTGCTTATGTGAATTTGGGGATGCGAGGAAGAAGAATGAGAGAAGAGAGGGAAAAAGAAGTTGGATCGTGAGATGATAAACGCTGAATCTGAGATGATAATGCTGACACTGTTCGTTGCCTCAATGTAAACCAAACTCCTCCTTCTCCTTTGATTTCGTTAGGTTCCATCGTAAACCACCTATGCCGTCACGTTCCGCCGCCACCTTCTTGTTCGCATTACGTAGCCGGCAACCACCGTCGCACAAAGACGGTTCCTCCTTTTATCGCGAGCCCACTCTCTCGCTATCATCAACGGTCAGTCTCTCTCTGTTGCTGATTACGCGTCTCAAGGTTGAAGACAACCTCCTTAATAAAATAGAATAATATAATAAAAAAAGAAAAGCCACATCATTAAAAAAAGCCACTTGTAAATGACACGTCAGCATTCTGTTAGTCTAGTCAGCATCATTTAACGTCAGAGACTAATAATGGAAACGGCAAAATAAGTTAGGGACCAAAATGCCTATTTTGTTAATGTAGGGACTAATTTAAAAAACAAAATTTTGTAGGGACTAAAAACATATTTTACCCTAAGATAAATACCTATAATAAAAAAACTAGTAATCCCAAAAGTAAAAGGAATTAAACAAAAAAGGCAAATAAGCATGGACAGATATTGTGTCGCTAGAGGAAGGAGGATTGACATCCTGATCTATATATTATCATAGATATATGATTTAGTAGAAAATACTCAAAGTGCAATGAGTCATTTATCGAGTCGAGTTTCGAACTATGTTCGAGTTGGTTCGGTTCATTGCCAGCCCTAGTTGTCTGGATGGGGAGACACATGGTAAGATGGCGTGTCCGATTTGCATGGTTGACACAAAGGCTTTTACTCTTAAATATGGAGGAAAATTTCATGGTTTGACTTGCACCGTAGGTTTTTACCTAGCGATCATCCATTTAGAAAGCATAAATATGCATTCATCAAGGGGAATGTTGAAACAGCTGAACCTCCTCGTAGGTTGACACCAGAAGAAGTTTGGAACAGTGGCGAGTGTTGTTTCTCATCCAGATGGTTATGGACTATGGCATTATTGGACAAAAAAAAGTATTTTTCGGGAACTTGCATATTGGAAAGATAATCTATTGAGACACAATCTCGATGTGATGCATATTGAAAAGAATTTCTTTGATAACAAATTTAACACTGTTATGAACGTATAGGTCTTTTGGTGGTCTGGTTCATTGTCAAGCTCGTTTTTACTCCCAATGCTCCACCAGACTCCCCAACAAGTGGTATTAGAGCCATTGTTCGACTTGGTGGGGAGGCGAGAGTGGATCCTGGCTTGGGTCAAGTATAGTGACGTGAGTGACTCACACTTGGTCTTGGAGGGAGATGTTGTGATGTGATTCCACACGGAGCTTGGATGAAGGCCACAAAAATAAAGAATCAAAATCAAAAGAAAGAGATTCAACACTTAAAGGGAATATACTTTAGTGTGGACCCATCTTGATAATTGACGATGACACACTAAAGGTGACCAAGGATGCTTTGGGGAATTTCTAGAATACCCAAACTCTAGTGTTCCCTATTTCTTTGTATTTGTTTTTCAATAAATTTAGGATTTTATTTCTAATTGTAATGAACATTTATTTTTGAGCCTTGTTGACCATTTAGGAGGCCAGGGCCTAGTAGCTTAGTTTGTGGCCTTGGGCCTTGTTTTGTGTTTCTTTTGGACTTTAGTTGTGGGCCTAGGATCCATAAGTCCTCAAATATAAATACTTGGAACCTTAGTGTAATTTTAGAATTTTGATGATGAATGAAATCACTTTTCACATTTGAGCAATTGTTGCGAGAGAGCCGTAGACCTAAGAGAGAGGTGAGAGGCTAGACTCCATTGCTAGTGTGGTGAGGTTCATCATAGATTCTCCAAGGTTTTTTGAGATGAGAATCTTGAGCACACAACCTTGAGGCTAGGAGAGCTCAAGGATAGTGTTGTCCTTATCATCTTCCCAAGGAAGAAGTGCTGGACTTCTTTCTCCACTTCCATTTCTAGCTTCTCCATCTTTGATCTTTCTTCTCCTTCATGTAAGTGTTTTTGTCTTTCTTTAGTATTGACTCATTTGGGTCTTTGATTTTGTGTTGTTAGTGTTCATTGTTGTGTGAGAAAATGTTGATTTGCTAAATTTCAATATCCTAAACTTCAAGATCTACTTTAGATCTCATCATGTTGGAAATTCAAGTATGAGTGATGAGTCCCGCATCGGCTATGAATGAGCTATACGAATGACATATAAAAGAGGGGATCCATATACCTAACGCCTTAAGGTTTTGGGTGGAGACGTGGCGTTCAAGTCTCATGGTGGCCCGGTTCATTGACTAGCTCTTGATTGCTCCCAGTGCTCCCTCAGACTGTCCATCACAATCTGCCTACATAATGAGTGCAAAAAGAACAATATGGTATGTTGCAGTCTTCTCAATTTGGTAGGCAAGAAACAATATGAGATGTTCATCAAAAGCACTTCCAATCTATGTAGCACCGACGTACACTTTCAGTTGAAGATGTGTCTGATGTCCAACACGTTTCGTGTTTGGTATCTCGTGTCAAACACCAATACCGACACAGACATTTCAATTACTTGTATTTTTGAAACTAAAACCGGTGTCTTGTAGAAGAAGTAAAATGCAGAGCTTGGAAGTGGATGGCTGAAAAGTGTAAAGATTGTTCTTACCCTTCATATGGCATAGAAATTTTCTTTGGGCGCGGTGGATTACTAAATTTTTTAAATCGGAACAGTATATATCATCCGTCATTAGTTTATTTTGCATGTTTATCACCCGGTTTTCTATATCTCATTGACTTTTGAAAATTTCCTTGTAAAACATAGTACTACGTACGTACATATATAATGATAAATCCATATATATGACTCTTTCAAAGCTAATCTCTGTTGAAGAAAATGAAAAAGACTTGTGAGCAAACCAAATTGCTTTGATTGCTTGCATTGCATCTAGATCCCACTTTGTCACGGCAAATATGTCAACGCGGAAGTATCCACATATTTCAACTTCACTAGCATTATAATATATACTTTAGTCAAAAACAAGCATTATACTATACTAATAAATCAAAAACAAGCATTATACTAAGCTTCTCTCCAATGTAATATATCAAGCTTCTCTCCAAACAAGTGTAACAAAAACTAACACTATCTACATCTACCATATACATTATACATACTCTAAAACATTAACCATGGCTTCCAGCATTTTACACCTTACCTACTGTTGCACCCCGAAAAAAATCCGGATTGGACCTTTCATCGTACAACGTGAAAATTTGTGAAGCCGCCATCAACATTTTTTATTTAGGGACCAAAACATTGAAAAGGGGTCCTTTTTAAGGCGGGGTGGTCCTTTGAGAACTAGAGATGTAGGTTCGGGGGTCGGTTAGGTGTGGGGAAGGTATTAGCACCCCACACCTCCTTTCTACCGAAAGGGAACCTTTAACTTGATGTGCGGTTTTGACAGAGTTGATTTGAAACAATTCGTTCTACTTCTTTTTTTATTTGAGAAAAGTGTTTTTGAAAACGGGGGAAAAGAAGAATCTTTTTATTATTTTTTAAAAGTGTGCTTGACGGGATGTGACCCGCTCCTACGTATCTCCCGGTGCGATGGAGAATTCAAAGCTTACGTAGTTCTCTTTAGTCGAGAAACTTTGTGTTGGTGTTTTTTATTGTAGGGGTTTTCGGTCCTAGACTGTACAGTCCACTAGACCTAGAACAAAGACAACCCCGCCTGTACAGACGACGTGCCCCCTACTTTTTGAGAATGGTTTGAATTACTTGAAGAAAAGGATTTGTTGTGAGGTTGATTACTTTTATTTGAGCAAGTATCTTAGGCTCGCACGAACTGTACAGCTCGCTAACCCTAAGACGCTAACCGATCCCGGATGTACATCCGATTTGATTCCTTACTCATTTTTTTTTTAAAAAAAGGTTCAAGTTGTTAATTACTTGTTTTAATTCTCATAAGTATCCCAAGATGTTTGAGCTGTACAACTCCAATCTTAGGACGCTAGTCAACACCGGCCGTACGTCCGACTTGACTCCTTATGAATTTTCAAAAAGGTTTGTTGTTGATCTTTGAAAAAATTTGATTGCTATAGAAAACAATTTGAAGAAAAGATTGAGTTTGGAAAAAGCTTTAGAAAATGATTGATTTGAAGAAAGGAGAAAGGGGTTTGAGGGTGACATTGGTCACAAAAGGTTTGTTGGGATGGCGTGGCATCCAAAAGGAAAAGAAAGTAGAACATTCAATCAATTTCCAAGTCAAGAACCAAAGTGCAACATTTAACAAATTGCAAGCAAAACAATCAACAATGTAAGCGTAAGCATATACAATTAAGGTGTTGAATCCCTTTAGGTAATCTTTAACACTTGGGATATGCACAAATGCATAAGTGTTAAATCCTCTTACCAAATCATCAACACAAACATGATTTTCAAAGCAAGCAACAAAAACAAGCACAAACCCTAATTATCTCATGAAATGCGACACCAACATAGAGCTAAAACCTCATTTTATTCTTTGAAAGCAACAAAATCATGCAAGCAAATGACATAGATCAAGCTTTTTGGCAAGGATTCACATGATTAAGCAAAGGAATGCACTAAAATCACACAAACCCTAATTTTTCTACAATATGCGAAATGAAACATAATCCCAAATCACAATTTTATTCATGAAAATGCAAGCACAAAATGAAAATAGCACAAACACACAATTTATTCCAAGAGAGAGATGCATTTCAAGCATCCAAACCTCCCAAAGTGTTTGTCAAAATGCTTGAAACACATCTCTCATTCAACAACAACAATTATATCAACATTTCAACAAAAAATAGAGCACTAAAATGCAAAGAAATTCTTGATATGCAAAAATAGATTGATGATCTACATTTTTTATGCTAAAATTTTGATGACGTTAAGATTGAGAGTATACCTCAACTCCAAGCTAGAATAGCAAAAGAAATAAGGCGAATGAACACTAAACCACTTGAATCAACCCTCTAATCTTCAATCTTGAGCTTTATTCTTGAGATTTGAAGATGGATCTTTGAAGAGAATGCAAGGATGATGAAGGATTTAGGACTAGAATGTTGATTTGAAGTGAAAAAGTGAAGAAATGAGGTGAGGGAATGAAGAGGGGTATTCGGCCAAGAAGGGAGAAGAGGAGAGGCTAGGTTTTTGAGTGTGAATTGTGAGCCAAAAACCTTGTGAGAGGTGAGGATATGAGGGTATATATAATGTGCAATTAGGTTTAGGGGCATTTAGGTCATTGTGTACCTCATCTCATTCTAGGATTGCATTTTAATTTTGAATCAAGGGTGAGGATTGAAACACACTTTGATGAGGGGCAAAAAATGCAAAATGAGAGGGAAATGAAGAGGGGGGTATTCGAAATATCAAGGGAGAGTGGTGCCCAAGTTTTGCAAGTTGTCATCTTGTACTATTGTACTATTATATGACCATTCTATTATCCCTTCATTTTTGATTATTCTTCTTAGGATAATTGTACAAAAATACACCCAATTTAGGCCACATACTAGGAATCTTAGGAATATGCCATTTTATGAGATCACCATGACCAAAAATATCATAAAAACCTCATCTTGAAATTTTTGTAGAATATTCCTTTTTGATGCCTTTTTTGAATTTGAATTTTTATGCAATTGTGTGCATGTATGCGCAAAAAATATATGACCAAGGGTGTCTTGCTTCAAATAATTTCCTCTAAAATTGCACAATGATTTTTGATGAAAAAATATCTTATTTTTAGAAAATGACCAAAATACCCTTTTGCCCTAAAAACTCAAAAAAAATGCATGCACAATGTTCTTCACACTCTTCAAAATAATGCCACACTTCTCAATTTATTTATTTTTGTTGAGAATTAGGGTTTTGACCTAGGCGGACAAAATTAGGGTATGACAGCTGCCCCTCTTTATTTGGATTTTAACAAGGAATATGAATTGGCCGAAACATATTCCGAGGCAAAATAGAAATAAAGAATTCAGAAATTATACCAATTTTGTCTACTTAGAGAAACCAGAATTTTCCTTTTTCTTTTTTTCTCTTTTTTTGTTCCTTTTTGAAATATGATACAAATGCAATGAAAAGATTTTTTTTTTCTTCTCTTTTTTTGTTTTTCTTTTTGGAATCAATTGGTGCCAACCCTCAATAAGCCAGCGAAAGCAGTAAAGAAAGCAAAAAAAGGGTGCCGGCCCTGATTAAGCCGGCGAAGGAGGCTGCCTAAAGTCTTTTAACGAATCGCGAACGATCCGAGTTTGCACTTGGGCCTGGGGAGCACGTGGGCTCAAAGGGGTGGTCTTTCGAGCGACCGGGGGAGGGTACTATATCAAGTCTAGATCTCGATATTTCCCTAGGACTGCGCCATGCTTTAGGCCAACACAGCTATCCTTTTCGACTGGACCTATTGAGGTCAAAGGGACTTACTCGCAGCTCGAATACGAAGTGAAGTCAATCTTCTGAGGGACACGTGGGTCCAAAGGGGGATCCGCAAATCCAATTAGTTTTCTTCAGCTGGTCAATGCTACCGCATTGATCCAGGGTACCTGCATACGTTAGTTGATGCAAGGAATGGTGCATGAATGCAAGGGTGCAGGTTATGTAAAAGCATGTTATGCGAGTGCGTGTGATGCGAGTGCATGCGATGCGATGATTTGATGAATGCCATGAAAATGCTTTTGATTTTCTTTTGATTCTTCTGGATCAGCTTTCTTTTTTTTTTTCTGATCATTTTTTTTTTGACTTATTTTCTCTTTGCTGGTTCGACCGACCCGTGACACTCATGGCACAAGACTGGGGAACTTATTAGAGTTGCTGCGGCGCACGGGCCGGGTGCAGGTTTGATGGGCGCAATTATTTTCCTTGCAACATTAATTTGCTTTTGAGAAATCACTTCCTTCCCGTGACTTTTGGGGATTTCGCAATGATTGCAATGCTCTAGGATTTATGCACATGTTTTACAATTTAGTATTACCATCATCATAAAACGTTTATTTTGAGCTGAAAAAGCAGAAAATAGAAAAGCAAACAGATATGAGAAAAATTGAACTTTATTGATGTGGAAACCGGTCGTACAGAAAGTTACGCCGACTGTTCAATACATTTGAAAATTTAAACTGCAAAAAGACACGAAAAAGAGAGAAAAGCTAGTTTCTAAATGTCCGTCTCTGTGGAACAATGCCAAACATTTATGTCCTTGACCTTGATCACCCCTCTATCCAAACCTTCAGGAGTGCTGTATGCCCTTGTTTATTTTCATGCCCAAGTTTTCTGACCCTAATTTTTGCCTGGATCGCCCTTTGCGGGTTTTCAATCCACCGGGTCGCTCTGATTTTGCCTAGGCCGCCCTTTCGGGTTTTCAACCTAGCGAGCTAATTCTTACTTGGCTTATCTTTCTCTTTTTTCGTCTATTTCTTTCAGGCATAATACTTCTTCACCGAATCTGAATTGACTGGGTTTTTGAGTTCTTCACCGTCCATGTTGGTGAGTATTAGTGCTCCTCCAGAGAAGGCCTTCTTGACCGCATAAGGTCCATCATAAGTGGGAGTCCATTTTCCTCGGGGATCGCTCTGAATGGGCAATATCTTTTTGAGCACAAGATCTCCCTCGTTGAACTCTCGAGGGCGAACTTTCTTGTCGAAGGCCGTCCTCATCCTCTGTTGATACAGCTGTCCATGACACAAAGCTGCAATTCTTTTTTCCTCAATGAGATTTAACTGATCCAGACGAGCTTGTACCCATTCAGCTTCTTCCAACTTGGTTTCCATCAATACCCGCAGGGAGGGTATTTCAACCTCAATAGGGAGGACTGCCTCTGACCCATATACTAGAGAAAAAGGGGTTGCCCCAGTTGAGGTACGCACTGAAGTGCGGTATCCGTGCAAAGCAAAAGGAAGCAACTCATGCCAATCTTTGTAGGTTACCACCATCTTTTGAACTATTCTCTTGATATTCTTGTTGGCCGCTTCGACTGCCCCATTCATCTTGGGTCGATAGGGGGAAGAATTATGATGCTGGATTTTGAATTCTGTGCACAGGTCTTTCATCATCTTGCTGTTCAGGTTGCTGCCGTTATCGGTGATGATCCTGTTTGGAAGGCCGTAACGACAAACCAGATCTTTCTTTACAAACTTTGCAACCACAGAGCTAGTGATGCTTGAGTATGAGGCAGCTTCAACCCACTTGGTGAAATAGTCAATGGCGACAAGGATGAAGCGATGCCCGTTTGATGCTTTTGGCTCGATAGGACCGATGACATCCATCCCCCACATTGAGAATGGCCAAGAAGCAGTCAGAACGTTTAATGAAGCAGGTGGTACATGGATATGATCGGCATAGATTTGGCATTTGTGACACTTTCTTACAAAGTTGTAACAGTCAGATTCCATTTGCAGCCAATAATAGCCAGCTCTTAAGATTTTTCTGGCCATGGTGTGTCCACTGGAATGAACCCCGAATGAGCCTTCATGGACCTCTTTCATAATCTTTTCGGCCTCCTCTTTCGCAACACACCTTAGGAGAACCATGTCATAATTTCTCTTGTAGAGAACTTCACCATTCAGGAAGAAATTCCTCGACAGCCTTCTGAGCGTTCTCTTGTCATTTTCTGATGCCCCAGGAGGGTATTCCCTGGTGGTGATGTACTGCTTGATATCATGGTACCACGGCTTGTCATCAGGCTCTTCAACTATTGCAGTGCAGTAATGATGTGCTGGTAGATCCCTATGCTGGATTCTGAGGTGAGCTAAACTCTTGTCACAGCTGATGTTGAACATTGACGACAAGGTTGCCAAAGCATCGGCCAACTGGTTTTCGCTTCGAGGGATATGCTGGAAAGTGACTTCCTCAAAGGACTCCATCAATTCTTGAACATAATCACAATAGGGAATCAATTTGGGATCTCTGGTCTCCCAATCACCTCGCACCTGATGAATAACCAAGGCTGAATCACCATACACATCAAGCCTTTTGACCTTCCATTCAAGGGCTGCCTGAATACCCAGGATGCATGCTTCATATTCCGCAATGTTATTTGTAACATAAAAGCTCAGTCTTGTAGTGACCGGAATGAAGCGATTGTCTGGAGAGATTAACACAGCTCTTGCCCCATGCCCCCACATGTTGGATGCACCATCAAATATCATCCTCCATCCTTCTTGGGACTTCCCCTCGTCGAATAGTGCCATGATGTCTTCATCGGGAAAATCATACTGCATCGACTGGTATTCTGGGATAGGCTGACAAGCTAAGTACTCAGCAAGTGCGCTGCCCTTGACTGCCTTCTGCATGACGTACAGGATATCATATTCTGACAATAACATCTGCCAACGGGCAATCCGTCCTGCGAGAGCTGGTTTCTCAAAAATGTACTTGATCGGATCCATTTTAGACACAAACCAAGTTGTATGACTCAGCATGTACTGCCTTAAACGATGAGCAGCCCAAGCCAAAGCACAACAAGTCTTCTCCAGCATTGTGTATCTTGTCTCGCAGTCAGTAAATTTCTTGCTCAGGTAATAAATAGCATGTTCTTTCTTGCCTGACTCATCATGCTGCCCCAGCACACACCCCATCGAATTGTCTAACACGGTTAGGTACAAGATCAGCGGTCTTCCGGACACCGTTGGCATCAGAATTGGTGGATTCTGAAGATACTCTTTAATTCTCTCGAAGGCTCTTCGACAATCATCGTTCCATTTGGATTCTTGGTTCTTGCACAACAGCTTAAAGAGAGGCTCACAAGTGGCTGTCAGTTGGGATATGAACCTTGAGATGTAGTTCAGTCTCCCAAGAAAACCACGGACCTCCCTTTCAGTCTTTGGTACTGGCATTTCAAGGATTGCTTTGACTTTATCTGGATCAACTTCTATCCCTTTCTGACTGACGATGAACCCCAGTAGCTTTCCGGATCTTACACCTAAGGTGCATTTAGCTGGGTTTAATCTGAGTTTGAACTTCCTTAGACGTTCAAAGAGTTTTTGCAGATTCACAATATGCTCTTCATCAGTCTTGGATTTAGCAATCATATCATCCACATACACCTCGATTTCCTTGTGCATCATGTCGTGGAACAATGTCACCATGGCCCTCTGATACGTTGCACCGGCGTTTTTGAGTCCGAAAGGCATCACCTTATAGCAAAAGGTTCCCCAGAGAGTTATGAAGGTTGTTCTCTCCATATCTTCTGGAGCCATCTTTATCTGATTGTATCCTGAGTATCCGTCCATGAAGGAGAATAAAGAGTGTTGGGCTGTACTGTCCACCAGAATATCAATGTGGGGTAGGGGAAATCATCTTTGGGGCTGGCTCTGTTCAGATCCCTGTAATCGACACACATCCTGACTTTCCCGTCCTTCTTCGGAACCGGGACGATATTGGCAACCCATTGAGGATACTTGGCAACCGCTAGAAACCCGGCATCAAACTGCTTCTTTACCTCATCCCGGATTTTCAACGACATCTCTGGCTTCATTCTTCTCAGTCTTTGCTTTACAGGCGGGCATTCTGGCTTTACTGGCAACTTGTGCACAACAATATCGGTATCCAACCCAGGCATATCTTGATACGACCATGCAAAAATGTCAACGTAATCGCGCAGGAGCTGAATTAACTTCATACGATCACTGTCGTTCATTGCGGTACCGACCTTAACTTCTTTCTTGTTCTCATCTGTACCCAAGTTGATTACCTCAGTTGATTCTCCGTGAGGCTGAATGACCCTTTCTTCCTGTTCCATTAATCTCATTAGTTCTGGAGGAGCTTCCCAGTTGTTCTCAACATCTCCCTCAGTTTGATTAATTGGATGATCAAAGTCAAAATATGGATCATCGGCATTGTTATTTTCAGAGATAATTATTGTTGATCTGCATTTACAGAGGCAAAAAGCAGAATGAAAGGCGAAACAAACAGGCAAAATAAAATAAAGCGGAGAAGACACATGAAATTAAGGGAAATGATTTTATTGATGAATTTCAAAAACAACGTTTTTTATTGATGATGATAGCAATGAAGATAAAAACATGCGTGCCCCTAACAACTTATCCTATGGCCTTGGGCAGAGCCACAGGGGTGCATTACAAATTATTACTTTGAATTAAAAGCCACGGGAAAGTCAGCAGCTTCCCAATTCTTCAACTTTTCACCGACAAAGCAACGGCGGACTAGGCTGGTATCACCTTTTTCAGCTCCAGGACCATCCCCAATGGCAGCGATTTGATTAGGGTCCAGCAACCCTGCACTCTTAAAGCTCTGGCGAATATCACAGATAGGGATCTTTTTTGACCAAGGATCATGGCCTCTCAGTTTGGCCAACCACCTACTCTTTCTTTCCTCTGCCATCCCCTTTCTCTCGGCTTGATTAGGATGGTACCCCAACCCACAACGGTCTCGATTTTCCTTCAGTTGAATAGGCGCAAGAATCCCCTGACCAGTCTTGCCTAAACCACATCCCACCTTGTATCCTTGTTCTATCATGATCTTGGCGACCATTTCCTCGTTCCTTGACAATTTTGACCATGGTGACGGAAGCTTGCTCCCTCCGAATACAGCATTAGCAATTTCAAGGGACTGAAAGGAGGTCTCCAGAGATTCCTCAGCGGCTTCCACATAACGGAATGGGGATGGCTTGTTGACTAACATTTCTTCTTCACCAAACACAACAACAATCTTGTCATCTACCACAAACTTGACCCTCTGGTGTAGGGAAGAGGGAATAACTCCTGCCATGTGAATCCACGGTCTCCCCAACAGGCAGCTATATGATGAAGTGATGTCCATGATCTGGAAATTCACATAAAAGGTCTCCGGCCCAATCTGAATTGGGAACTCCACTTCCCCTAGCACTTCCTTCTTCGACCCGTCAAACGCTCTCACCAACGTCGAACTAGGCTTCATATAAGAGCAGTCCACATCCATTTTGTCCATGGTGGACTTTGGCATGACATTTAGTGAGGACCCATTATCAATCAAAACCCGAGCCAACACATAGTCTCCGCATTTGACGGAGATATGCAGAGCCTAGTTGTGCTTTCTTCCTCCTGGGGGTAACTCATCGTCAGCAAAAGTCAAATGATTAGCTGCCACGATGTTTCCTACAATCCCATCAAACTGACACACAGAGATATCTTCAGCGACATGGGCTTCATTGAGTACTTTCATCAGGGCAGTCCGATGAGCTTCTGAACTGAGCAGTAACGACAGCATAGAGATCTTGGCTGGAGTTTGTTTCAACTGATCAACAATTTGATAATCACTTTGTCTGACAATCCTTAAGAACTCACCGGCTTCCTGTTCTGTTACTTTCTTGCCCTGGGTATCCTCTGATACTTTCTCTTTTCCTTTTCTAAACCTGTCCTCAGCATCTTTAGACGTTTCAACCCGAAGAGTTTCCGGAGCATACATACGGCCGCTTCTCGTCATTCTACCCACTCCTGATATATTGGTGACAGCAGATGCACTTGGAGAACTCTCCACTGGAGGCAAAGTACTATATTTCCAGGGCACAGCACTATCTTTCTCATATGGAAAGGGAGCAGGGACCTCAATGACTATGGGCTGAGCTTTGGCTTGAACTTGCCTCGGATTGTAATCATATAAAATCTCAATTGGCCTTCTGACTTCGCTGCCACTATTAGCCTGAAGGGTCATCACGCTTTCTTCTGTTTCAAAAGTAACTACCTGAACTACACGGCGGTCCATCAAGTCTTGCAAGATCTGCTTAAAAACTTCACAGACCCCTTTACACAGGGAGTCAGCACACCCATTCTCCTGACAACATCCTTTCTCAATGACCTCAAATCGACACAATTCAGCGTGAATGGCATCCAAGGGAGTTTTAATTTTTTCAACCTCCCTTATCACCTGTCCAGTAGAATCTTCTATTGCATTGGTCGACGGATTCCCATGTCCTGGCAGTGGATTTGTAGTTATACTTGGACTGTTCTGTTTGAAAGAAATCCAATTAGCGTCGATTAAGTCCTGAACTACGTGCTTAAAAGCTTTGCAGTCCTCCACTGTGTGACCGATTCCACCCTCATGAAAACTACAAGTAGCATTGGCATTATAGCTCCTAGGGAAAGGAGGCTGGAGAGGCTTCATCGAGCGAGTGTTGATTAGGTTTTTGGAGACCAGATGATTGAACAGCTCCGTGTAAGTCATCGGGATTGGATCAAAGCTGACGCGCTTCTTATACTGGTAGTTCTGGGCTTTATAACCATCATTGGCTCGTTGAGGTTGCACTGGTGCCGAGAATGGTACCGTCTGCGGTGGAGTACTGAAAGATGGATTTCCTCCGGAAATTACATTGGTCTCTCCCTCTTTCTTTTTAGGGAAATGAGAAGAGGGCTTTCTTTGTCCACCTGAACTGCCTGAACTACCTGAACTACCAAAGTGGTTGGCGATCTTCCCGCTACGCAAACCGTTTTCAAGCCTTTCCCCAATAACTACCATATCTGAGAAATTTGACGAGACACTCCCTATCAGTCTGTCGTAGTAGATTGCCGGAAGAGTTTCCATGAACATGTATACCATCTCTTTCTCTGTTAGTGATGGCTTTACTTGTGCAGCTGTACTTCTCCACCGTTGGGCGTATTCTTTAAAAGATTCTTTATCTCCTTTGCCCATGTGCTGTAACTGAGATCGATCTGGAGCCATATCCATATTGTACTGGTACTGTTTCAAAAAGGCTTCTGAGAGGTCCTTCCAACTATGGATGTCGGAAGACTGTAATTGCATGTACCAGTCTAAGGATGCCCCAGCTAAGCTATTCTGAAAGCAGTGGATCAACAGCTTATCATCACTAGCATGCGCAGCCATTTTTCGGCAATACATGGTTATATGACTTGATGGACAACCAGCACCCCGGTACTTGTCAAAATCAGGTGCCTTAAACTTTGGAGGAAGGATTATATCTGGAACGAGACACAAATCACGGGCATCCTTGACTCTAACACCTGTACCTTCCACAGCCCTTAACCGTTCTTCAAGCACACGATACTGGTCTCTGGGCTGAGAGTTTTCAAACACATGCCCCTGAGGATGACTACTCATGCCATAATAATTTCCCCCAAACTGAGCGGGACTTCCTACTTGATACGCAACATTCTGAGGATTGGTAGTGATCCAAGGAGTAGGACTGAGTGGATTTCTCTGCAGCGCAGCATCATGATTAGGAGCGTGGACCTGTGGTCCACCAACAACTCCACCAGGTACGACCACAGCAGCTTGACTTGGCCCTGTTACCCCAGCTGGATTGGATTCAACATTTTGAGGCGTATAACCGACTGGCATTCCCCACGGGTACCTCTGAGCAGCTGGATGGCTCTGACCGTTTGCCCCTGGAGAGTGGACAAGATGAGGGATCCCTGTTCCCGGAGGAGGAATAGTAGTTGCAGTATTAACAGGCCTCGGAGGGGGAATGAAGGTGACAACTCCATCAGGTACAACGGCGATGGCCTCAGCACCGGCCCCACCTTTCAGATTCCTCAGCATACCCATCATTTCAACCATCTGGGCCTCCATAGCCCCTACCTTATCCTTCAAAACCCGGTTTTCTTGAGCTAGCTGCTCGGGGTTGAGTATCTCTATAACCGGATCATCCGGACCCGAGTGGTAACTCTCAACCTCAATGTCTGGACTTTCTTGATTCTCTGCCATGAGCCTTGCCTGTAGACGAGTGTAGTAACGGTGACGGCGAACCAGCTTGCCTTTTCTGTTTGTTTAAATATTTATTGTGTAAGAGCCTGAATGAATAGATGTATGGATGCATGAAATGAATGGATGCATAAGTATATGTGTATGCATGCGATGCAAAATGCGTTTTTTTTTTGGTATCTACAATTTCCCCGGCACTGGTGAGAATGCATGCAAAGTGTATGAATGGATGCATGATGAAAAAAAAAAAATATTTTCAACATAACAGTTTTTCAAAAGCTAGAAATTCATATACATTTTTTTTTGAAAATTTTCGGTTTATTTGCAAAAATCTTTATTCAGATGCAGGGGTATGCAGCTCCTTTGTGTCCTACAAGGTTTCTTAGAGACAGGGTCTATGGCTATTTCTACGGGTACACACTTCAAGGATAGCACTAAAAGAAGGACCCTAAATAAGGTTCCTAGAGCCAACGACCTCATCTGAGAGCACCGATCCCAGGGACGTACGTCCAAGTGATGATGTCTTCAAACAAAGCCAAACTCTAGGTGAAGTCTTCGCAACCACCCAACAAGACGTACGTCCAGTGAGCAGCCACTAATGACTTCGTTCTAGCCTAAGGTATGCTCTAGCCCGGGTATAGGGCTGTCTCACCAAAAAAATAAAGGTAAAAAGAGTGCAACGTGTGTGTAGGAGCACAATGACAAACATACCCCCCCACCTGCAAAGAAAATCCAGAAACAGTCCATACAAAGAGTCGTCTACCCTAGGGTTTTGCAAGCATATATCATTTCAATACAAACAAGTAAACTAACCTAGGGTTCCAACAACAATCATATGCACTGCTTACCTCAAGAAAGGGAGCCAAGAAGAGGGGTCATAATAGAATCGGGGGAATGCATGAACTTACCTTGAAGAAGGGAGCAAAGAAGAAGGGATCATAGTAGAATTGGGGGAATGATGCATGAGCTTACCTCGAAGAAAGGGAGCAAAGAAGAAGGGGACATGGTGATTGGAGAAATGCATGATCATATTAAGCATATAAACAAAAGAAGATGAAAGGAGAAGAAGGAACAAGAAGCGAACATAGAAGAAGAAGAGTCAAATGCACATGAATGCAACATAACAACACGAGAATGCAAGAGAACATTCAAACATCAGAAAGAGAGAAGAAAAAGAAGGAGAAGAAAAGAGAGAAATAGAACAATCACATTCAAATCAAACAATTAAACCGCACATCAAGTTAATTAGGCCTAACCCTCGTTTTAAAAGGAAAATCCCCAGTGAAGTCGCCAGCTGTTGCACCCCGAAAAAAATCCGGATTGGACCTTTCATCGTACAACGTGAAAATTTGTGAAGCCGCCATCAACATTTTTTATTTAGGGACCAAAACATTGAAAAGGGGTCCTTTTTAAGGCGGGGTGGTCCTTTGAGAACTAGAGATGTAGGTTCGGGGGTCGGTTAGGTGTGGGGAAGGTATTAGCACCCCACACCTCCTTTCTACCGAAAGGGAACCTTTAACTTGATGTGCGGTTTTGACAGAGTTGATTTGAAACAATTCGTTCTACTTCTTTTTTTATTTGAGAAAAGTGTTTTTGAAAACGGGGGAAAAGAAGAATCTTTTTATTATTTTTTAAAAGTGTGCTTGACGGGATGTGACCCGCTCCTACGTATCTCCCGGTGCGATGGAGAATTCAAAGCTTACGTAGTTCTCTTTAGTCGAGAAACTTTGTGTTGGTGTTTTTTATTGTAGGGGTTTTCGGTCCTAGACTGTACAGTCCACTAGACCTAGAACAAAGACAACCCCGCCTGTACAGACGACGTGCCCCCTACTTTTTGAGAATGGTTTGAATTACTTGAAGAAAAGGATTTGTTGTGAGGTTGATTACTTTTATTTGAGCAAGTATCTTAGGCTCGCACGAACTGTACAGCTCGCTAACCCTAAGACGCTAACCGATCCCGGATGTACATCCGATTTGATTCCTTACTCATTTTTTTTTTAAAAAAAGGTTCAAGTTGTTAATTACTTGTTTTAATTCTCATAAGTATCCCAAGATGTTTGAGCTGTACAACTCCAATCTTAGGACGCTAGTCAACACCGGCCGTACGTCCGACTTGACTCCTTATGAATTTTCAAAAAGGTTTGTTGTTGATCTTTGAAAAAATTTGATTGCTATAGAAAACAATTTGAAGAAAAGATTGAGTTTGGAAAAAGCTTTAGAAAATGATTGATTTGAAGAAAGGAGAAAGGGGTTTGAGGGTGACATTGGTCACAAAAGGTTTGTTGGGATGGCGTGGCATCCAAAAGGAAAAGAAAGTAGAACATTCAATCAATTTCCAAGTCAAGAACCAAAGTGCAACATTTAACAAATTGCAAGCAAAACAATCAACAATGCAAGCGTAAGCATATACAATTAAGGTGTTGAATCCCTTTAGGTAATCTTTAACACTTGGGATATGCACAAATGCATAAGTGTTAAATCCTCTTACCAAATCATCAACACAAACATGATTTTCAAAGCAAGCAACAAAAACAAGCACAAACCCTAATTATCTCATGAAATGCGACACCAACATAGAGCTAAAACCTCATTTTATTCTTTGAAAGCAACAAAATCATGCAAGCAAATGACATAGATCAAGCTTTTTGGCAAGGATTCACATGATTAAGCAAAGGAATGCACTAAAATCACACAAACCCTAATTTTTCTACAATATGCGAAATGAAACATAATCCCAAATCACAATTTTATTCATGAAAATGCAAGCACAAAATGAAAATAGCACAAACACACAATTTATTCCAAGAGAGAGATGCATTTCAAGCATCCAAACCTCCCAAAGTGTTTGTCAAAATGCTTGAAACACATCTCTCATTCAACAACAACAATTATATCAACATTTCAACAAAAAATAGAGCACTAAAATGCAAAGAAATTCTTGATATGCAAAAATAGATTGATGATCTACATTTTTTATGCTAAAATTTTGATGACGTTAAGATTGAGAGTATACCTCAACTCCAAGCTAGAATAGCAAAAGAAATAAGGTGAATGAACACTAAACCACTTGAATCAACCCTCTAATCTTCAATCTTGAGCTTTATTCTTGAGATTTGAAGATGGATCTTTGAAGAGAATGCAAGGATGATGAAGGATTTAGGACTAGAATGTTGATTTGAAGTGAAAAAGTGAAGAAATGAGGTGAGGGAATGAAGAGGGGTATTCGGCCAAGAAGGGAGAAGAGGAGAGGCTAGGTTTTTGAGTGTGAATTGTGAGCCAAAAACCTTGTGAGAGGTGAGGATATGAGGGTATATATAATGTGCAATTAGGTTTAGGGGCATTTAGGTCATTGTGTACCTCATCTCATTCTAGGATTGCATTTTAATTTTGAATCAAGGGTGAGGATTGAAACACACTTTGATGAGGGGCAAAAAATGCAAAATGAGAGGGAAATGAAGAGGGGGGTATTCGAAATATCAAGGGAGAGTGGTGCCCAAGTTTTGCAAGTTGTCATCTTGTACTATTGTACTATTATATGACCATTCTATTATCCCTTCATTTTTGATTATTCTTCTTAGGATAATTGTACAAAAATACACCCAATTTAGGCCACATACTAGGAATCTTAGGAATATGCCATTTTATGAGATCACCATGACCAAAAATATCATAAAAACCTCATCTTGAAATTTTTGTAGAATATTCCTTTTTGATGCCTTTTTTGAATTTGAATTTTTATGCAATTGTGTGCATGTATGCGCAAAAAATATATGACCAAGGGTGTCTTGCTTCAAATAATTTCCTCTAAAATTGCACAATGATTTTTGATGAAAAAATATCTTATTTTTAGAAAATGACCAAAATACCCTTTTGCCCTAAAAACTCAAAAAAAATGCATGCACAATGTTCTTCACACTCTTCAAAATAATGCCACACTTCTCAATTTATTTATTTTTGTTGAGAATTAGGGTTTTGACCTAGGCGGACAAAATTAGGGTATGACAGCTGCCCCTCTTTATTTGGATTTTAACAAGGAATATGAATTGGCCGAAACATATTCCGAGGCAAAATAGAAATAAAGAATTCAGAAATTATACCAATTTTGTCTACTTAGAGAAACCAGAATTTTCCTTTTTCTTTTTTTCTCTTTTTTTGTTCCTTTTTGAAATATGATACAAATGCAATGAAAAGATTTTTTTTTTCTTCTCTTTTTTTGTTTTTCTTTTTGGAATCAATTGGTGCCAACCCTCAATAAGCCAGCGAAAGCAGTAAAGAAAGCAAAAAAAGGGTGCCGGCCCTGATTAAGCCGGCGAAGGAGGCTGCCTAAAGTCTTTTAACGAATCGCGAACGATCCGAGTTTGCACTTGGGCCTGGGGAGCACGTGGGCTCAAAGGGGTGGTCTTTCGAGCGACCGGGGGAGGGTACTATATCAAGTCTAGATCTCGATATTTCCCTAGGACTGCGCCATGCTTTAGGCCAACACAGCTATCCTTTTCGACTGGACCTATTGAGGTCAAAGGGACTTACTCGCAGCTCGAATACGAAGTGAAGTCAATCTTCTGAGGGACACGTGGGTCCAAAGGGGGATCCGCAAATCCAATTAGTTTTCTTCAGCTGGTCAATGCTACCGCATTGATCCAGGGTACCTGCATACGTTAGTTGATGCAAGGAATGGTGCATGAATGCAAGGGTGCAGGTTATGTAAAAGCATGTTATGCGAGTGCGTGTGATGCGAGTGCATGCGATGCGATGATTTGATGAATGCCATGAAAATGCTTTTGATTTTCTTTTGATTCTTCTGGATCAGCTTTCTTTTTTTTTTTCTGATCATTTTTTTTTTGACTTATTTTCTCTTTGCTGGTTCGACCGACCCGTGACACTCATGGCACAAGACTGGGGAACTTATTAGAGTTGCTGCGGCGCACGGGCCGGGTGCAGGTTTGATGGGCACAATTATTTTCCTTGCAACATTAATTTGCTTTTGAGAAATCACTTCCTTCCCGTGACTTTTGGGGATTTCGCAATGATTGCAATGCTCTAGGATTTATGCACATGTTTTACAATTTAGTATTACCATCATCATAAAACGTTTATTTTGAGCTGAAAAAGCAGAAAATAGAAAAGCAAACAGATATGAGAAAAATTGAACTTTATTGATGTGGAAACCGGTCGTACAGAAAGTTACGCCGACTGTTCAATACATTTGAAAATTTAAACTGCAAAAAGACACGAAAAAGAGAGAAAAGCTAGTTTCTAAATGTCCGTCTCTGTGGAACAATGCCAAACATTTATGTCCTTGACCTTGATCACCCCTCTATCCAAACCTTCAGGAGTGCTGTATGCCCTTGTTTATTTTCATGCCCAAGTTTTCTGACCCTAATTTTTGCCTGGATCGCCCTTTGCGGGTTTTCAATCCACCGGGTCGCTCTGATTTTGCCTAGGCCGCCCTTTCGGGTTTTCAACCTAGCGAGCTAATTCTTACTTGGCTTATCTTTCTCTTTTTTCGTCTATTTCTTTCAGGCATAATACTTCTTCACCGAATCTGAATTGACTGGGTTTTTGAGTTCTTCACCGTCCATGTTGGTGAGTATTAGTGCTCCTCCAGAGAAGGCCTTCTTGACCACATAAGGTCCATCATAAGTGGGAGTCCATTTTCCTCGGGGATCGCTCTGAATGGGCAATATCTTTTTGAGCACAAGATCTCCCTCGTTGAACTCTCGAGGGCGAACTTTCTTGTCGAAGGCCGTCCTCATCCTCTGTTGATACAGCTGTCCATGACACAAAGCTGCAATTCTTTTTTCCTCAATGAGATTTAACTGATCCAGACGAGCTTGTACCCATTCAGCTTCTTCCAACTTGGTTTCCATCAATACCCGCAGGGAGGGTATTTCAACCTCAATAGGGAGGACTGCCTCTGACCCATATACTAGAGAAAAAGGGGTTGCCCCAGTTGAGGTACGCACTGAAGTGCGGTATCCGTGCAAAGCAAAAGGAAGCAACTCATGCCAATCTTTGTAGGTTACCACCATCTTTTGAACTATTCTCTTGATATTCTTGTTGGCCGCTTCGACTGCCCCATTCATCTTGGGTCGATAGGGGGAAGAATTATGATGCTGGATTTTGAATTCTGTGCACAGGTCTTTCATCATCTTGCTGTTCAGGTTGCTGCCGTTATCGGTGATGATCCTGTTTGGAAGGCCGTAACGACAAACCAGATCTTTCTTTACAAACTTTGCAACCACAGAGCTAGTGATGCTTGAGTATGAGGCAGCTTCAACCCACTTGGTGAAATAGTCAATGGCGACAAGGATGAAGCGATGCCCGTTTGATGCTTTTGGCTCGATAGGACCGATGACATCCATCCCCCACATTGAGAATGGCCAAGAAGCAGTCAGAACGTTTAATGAAGCAGGTGGTACATGGATATGATCGGCATAGATTTGGCATTTGTGACACTTTCTTACAAAGTTGTAACAGTCAGATTCCATTTGCAGCCAATAATAGCCAGCTCTTAAGATTTTTCTGGCCATGGTGTGTCCACTGGAATGAACCCCGAATGAGCCTTCATGGACCTCTTTCATAATCTTTTCGGCCTCCTCTTTCGCAACACACCTTAGGAGAACCATGTCATAATTTCTCTTGTAGAGAACTTCACCATTCAGGAAGAAATTCCTCGACAGCCTTCTGAGCGTTCTCTTGTCATTTTCTGATGCCCCAGGAGGGTATTCCCTGGTGGTGATGTACTGCTTGATATCATGGTACCACGGCTTGTCATCAGGCTCTTCAACTATTGCAGTGCAGTAATGATGTGCTGGTAGATCCCTATGCTGGATTCTGAGGTGAGCTAAACTCTTGTCACAGCTGATGTTGAACATTGACGACAAGGTTGCCAAAGCATCGGCCAACTGGTTTTCGCTTCGAGGGATATGCTGGAAAGTGACTTCCTCAAAGGACTCCATCAATTCTTGAACATAATCACAATAGGGAATCAATTTGGGATCTCTGGTCTCCCAATCACCTCGCACCTGATGAATAACCAAGGCTGAATCACCATACACATCAAGCCTTTTGACCTTCCATTCAAGGGCTGCCTGAATACCCAGGATGCATGCTTCATATTCCGCAATGTTATTTGTAACATAAAAGCTCAGTCTTGTAGTGACCGGAATGAAGCGATTGTCTGGAGAGATTAACACAGCTCTTGCCCCATGCCCCCACATGTTGGATGCACCATCAAATATCATCCTCCATCCTTCTTGGGACTTCCCCTCGTCGAATAGTGCCATGATGTCTTCATCGGGAAAATCATACTGCATCGACTGGTATTCTGGGATAGGCTGACAAGCTAAGTACTCAGCAAGTGCGCTGCCCTTGACTGCCTTCTGCATGACGTACAGGATATCATATTCTGACAATAACATCTGCCAACGGGCAATCCGTCCTGCGAGAGCTGGTTTCTCAAAAATGTACTTGATCGGATCCATTTTAGACACAAACCAAGTTGTATGACTCAGCATGTACTGCCTTAAACGATGAGCAGCCCAAGCCAAAGCACAACAAGTCTTCTCCAGCATTGTGTATCTTGTCTCGCAGTCAGTAAATTTCTTGCTCAGGTAATAAATAGCATGTTCTTTCTTGCCTGACTCATCATGCTGCCCCAGCACACACCCCATCGAATTGTCTAACACGGTTAGGTACAAGATCAGCGGTCTTCCGGACACCGTTGGCATCAGAATTGGTGGATTCTGAAGATACTCTTTAATTCTCTCGAAGGCTCTTCGACAATCATCGTTCCATTTGGATTCTTGGTTCTTGCACAACAGCTTAAAGAGAGGCTCACAAGTGGCTGTCAGTTGGGATATGAACCTTGAGATGTAGTTCAGTCTCCCAAGAAAACCACGGACCTCCCTTTCAGTCTTTGGTACTGGCATTTCAAGGATTGCTTTGACTTTATCTGGATCAACTTCTATCCCTTTCTGACTGACGATGAACCCCAGTAGCTTTCCGGATCTTACACCTAAGGTGCATTTAGCTGGGTTTAATCTGAGTTTGAACTTCCTTAGACGTTCAAAGAGTTTTTGCAGATTCACAATATGCTCTTCATCAGTCTTGGATTTAGCAATCATATCATCCACATACACCTCGATTTCCTTGTGCATCATGTCGTGGAACAATGTCACCATGGCCCTCTGATACGTTGCACCGGCGTTTTTGAGTCCGAAAGGCATCACCTTATAGCAAAAGGTTCCCCAGAGAGTTATGAAGGTTGTTCTCTCCATATCTTCTGGAGCCATCTTTATCTGATTGTATCCTGAGTATCCGTCCATGAAGGAGAATAAAGAGTGTTGGGCTGTACTGTCCACCAGAATATCAATGTGGGGTAGGGGAAATCATCTTTGGGGCTGGCTCTGTTCAGATCCCTGTAATCGACACACATCCTGACTTTCCCGTCCTTCTTCGGAACCGGGACGATATTGGCAACCCATTGAGGATACTTGGCAACCGCTAGAAACCCGGCATCAAACTGCTTCTTTACCTCATCCCGGATTTTCAACGACATCTCTGGCTTCATTCTTCTCAGTCTTTGCTTTACAGGCGGGCATTCTGGCTTTACTGGCAACTTGTGCACAACAATATCGGTATCCAACCCAGGCATATCTTGATACGACCATGCAAAAATGTCAACGTAATCGCGCAGGAGCTGAATTAACTTCATACGATCACTGTCGTTCATTGCGGTACCGACCTTAACTTCTTTCTTGTTCTCATCTGTACCCAAGTTGATTACCTCAGTTGATTCTCCGTGAGGCTGAATGACCCTTTCTTCCTGTTCCATTAATCTCATTAGTTCTGGAGGAGCTTCCCAGTTGTTCTCAACATCTCCCTCAGTTTGATTAATTGGATGATCAAAGTCAAAATATGGATCATCGGCATTGTTATTTTCAGAGATAATTATTGTTGATCTGCATTTACAGAGGCAAAAAGCAGAATGAAAGGCGAAACAAACAGGCAAAATAAAATAAAGCGGAGAAGACACATGAAATTAAGGGAAATGATTTTATTGATGAATTTCAAAAACAACGTTTTTTATTGATGATGATAGCAATGAAGATAAAAACATGCGTGCCCCTAACAACTTATCCTATGGCCTTGGGCAGAGCCACAGGGGTGCATTACAAATTATTACTTTGAATTAAAAGCCACGGGAAAGTCAGCAGCTTCCCAATTCTTCAACTTTTCACCGACAAAGCAACGGCGGACTAGGCTGGTATCACCTTTTTCAGCTCCAGGACCATCCCCAATGGCAGCGATTTGATTAGGGTCCAGCAACCCTGCACTCTTAAAGCTCTGGCGAATATCACAGATAGGGATCTTTTTTGACCAAGGATCATGGCCTCTCAGTTTGGCCAACCACCTACTCTTTCTTTCCTCTGCCATCCCCTTTCTCTCGGCTTGATTAGGATGGTACCCCAACCCACAACGGTCTCGATTTTCCTTCAGTTGAATAGGCGCAAGAATCCCCTGACCAGTCTTGCCTAAACCACATCCCACCTTGTATCCTTGTTCTATCATGATCTTGGCGACCATTTCCTCGTTCCTTGACAATTTTGACCATGGTGACGGAAGCTTGCTCCCTCCGAATACAGCATTAGCAATTTCAAGGGACTGAAAGGAGGTCTCCAGAGATTCCTCAGCGGCTTCCACATAACGGAATGGGGATGGCTTGTTGACTAACATTTCTTCTTCACCAAACACAACAACAATCTTGTCATCTACCACAAACTTGACCCTCTGGTGTAGGGAAGAGGGAATAACTCCTGCCATGTGAATCCACGGTCTCCCCAACAGGCAGCTATATGATGAAGTGATGTCCATGATCTGGAAATTCACATAAAAGGTCTCCGGCCCAATCTGAATTGGGAACTCCACTTCCCCTAGCACTTCCTTCTTCGACCCGTCAAACGCTCTCACCAACGTCGAACTAGGCTTCATATAAGAGCAGTCCACATCCATTTTGTCCATGGTGGACTTTGGCATGACATTTAGTGAGGACCCATTATCAATCAAAACCCGAGCCAACACATAGTCTCCGCATTTGACGGAGATATGCAGAGCCTAGTTGTGCTTTCTTCCTCCTGGGGGTAACTCATCGTCAGCAAAAGTCAAATGATTAGCTGCCACGATGTTTCCTACAATCCCATCAAACTGACACACAGAGATATCTTCAGCGACATGGGCTTCATTGAGTACTTTCATCAGGGCAGTCCGATGAGCTTCTGAACTGAGCAGTAACGACAGCATAGAGATCTTGGCTGGAGTTTGTTTCAACTGATCAACAATTTGATAATCACTTTGTCTGACAATCCTTAAGAACTCACCGGCTTCCTGTTCTGTTACTTTCTTGCCCTGGGTATCCTCTGATACTTTCTCTTTTCCTTTTCTAAACCTGTCCTCAGCATCTTTAGACGTTTCAACCCGAAGAGTTTCCGGAGCATACATACGGCCGCTTCTCGTCATTCTACCCACTCCTGATATATTGGTGACAGCAGATGCACTTGGAGAACTCTCCACTGGAGGCAAAGTACTATATTTCCAGGGCACAGCACTATCTTTCTCATATGGAAAGGGAGCAGGGACCTCAATGACTATGGGCTGAGCTTTGGCTTGAACTTGCCTCGGATTGTAATCATATAAAATCTCAATTGGCCTTCTGACTTCGCTGCCACTATTAGCCTGAAGGGTCATCACGCTTTCTTCTGTTTCAAAAGTAACTACCTGAACTACACGGCGGTCCATCAAGTCTTGCAAGATCTGCTTAAAAACTTCACAGACCCCTTTACACAGGGAGTCAGCACACCCATTCTCCTGACAACATCCTTTCTCAATGACCTCAAATCGACACAATTCAGCGTGAATGGCATCCAAGGGAGTTTTAATTTTTTCAACCTCCCTTATCACCTGTCCAGTAGAATCTTCTATTGCATTGGTCGACGGATTCCCATGTCCTGGCAGTGGATTTGTAGTTATACTTGGACTGTTCTGTTTGAAAGAAATCCAATTAGCGTCGATTAAGTCCTGAACTACGTGCTTAAAAGCTTTGCAGTCCTCCACTGTGTGACCGATTCCACCCTCATGAAAACTACAAGTAGCATTGGCATTATAGCTCCTAGGGAAAGGAGGCTGGAGAGGCTTCATCGAGCGAGTGTTGATTAGGTTTTTGGAGACCAGATGATTGAACAGCTCCGTGTAAGTCATCGGGATTGGATCAAAGCTGACGCGCTTCTTATACTGGTAGTTCTGGGCTTTATAACCATCATTGGCTCGTTGAGGTTGCACTGGTGCCGAGAATGGTACCGTCTGCGGTGGAGTACTGAAAGATGGATTTCCTCCGGAAATTACATTGGTCTCTCCCTCTTTCTTTTTAGGGAAATGAGAAGAGGGCTTTCTTTGTCCACCTGAACTGCCTGAACTACCTGAACTACCAAAGTGGTTGGCGATCTTCCCGCTACGCAAACCGTTTTCAAGCCTTTCCCCAATAACTACCATATCTGAGAAATTTGACGAGACACTCCCTATCAGTCTGTCGTAGTAGATTGCCGGAAGAGTTTCCATGAACATGTATACCATCTCTTTCTCTGTTAGTGATGGCTTTACTTGTGCAGCTGTACTTCTCCACCGTTGGGCGTATTCTTTAAAAGATTCTTTATCTCCTTTGCCCATGTGCTGTAACTGAGATCGATCTGGAGCCATATCCATATTGTACTGGTACTGTTTCAAAAAGGCTTCTGAGAGGTCCTTCCAACTATGGATGTCGGAAGACTGTAACTGCATGTACCAGTCTAAGGATGCCCCAGCTAAGCTATTCTGAAAGCAGTGGATCAACAGCTTATCATCACTAGCATGCGCAGCCATTTTTCGGCAATACATGGTTATATGACTTGATGGACAACCAGCACCCCGGTACTTGTCAAAATCAGGTGCCTTAAACTTTGGAGGAAGGATTATATCTGGAACGAGACACAAATCACGGGCATCCTTGACTCTAACACCTGTACCTTCCACAGCCCTTAACCGTTCTTCAAGCACACGATACTGGTCTCTGGGCTGAGAGTTTTCAAACACATGCCCCTGAGGATGACTACTCATGCCATAATAATTTCCCCCAAACTGAGCGGGACTTCCTACTTGATACGCAACATTCTGAGGATTGGTAGTGATCCAAGGAGTAGGACTGAGTGGATTTCTCTGCAGCGCAGCATCATGATTAGGAGCGTGGACCTGTGGTCCACCAACAACTCCACCAGGTACGACCACAGCAGCTTGACTTGGCCCTGTTACCCCAGCTGGATTGGATTCAACATTTTGAGGCGTATAACCGACTGGCATTCCCCACGGGTACCTCTGAGCAGCTGGATGGCTCTGACCGTTTGCCCCTGGAGAGTGGACAAGATGAGGGATCCCTGTTCCCGGAGGAGGAATAGTAGTTGCAGTATTAACAGGCCTCGGAGGGGGAATGAAGGTGACAACTCCATCAGGTACAACGGCGATGGCCTCAGCACCGGCCCCACCTTTCAGATTCCTCAGCATACCCATCATTTCAACCATCTGGGCCTCCATAGCCCCTACCTTATCCTTCAAAACCCGGTTTTCTTGAGCTAGCTGCTCGGGGTTGAGTATCTCTATAACCGGATCATCCGGACCCGAGTGGTAACTCTCAACCTCAATGTCTGGACTTTCTTGATTCTCTGCCATGAGCCTTGCCTGTAGACGAGTGTAGTAACGGTGACGGCGAACCAGCTTGCCTTTTCTGTTTGTTTAAATATTTATTGTGTAAGAGCCTGAATGAATAGATGTATGGATGCATGAAATGAATGGATGCATAAGTATATGTGTATGCATGCGATGCAAAATGCGTTTTTTTTTTGGTATCTACAATTTCCCCGGCACTGGTGAGAATGCATGCAAAGTGTATGAATGGATGCATGATGAAAAAAAAAAAATATTTTCAACATAACAGTTTTTCAAAAGCTAGAAATTCATATACATTTTTTTTTGAAAATTTTCGGTTTATTTGCAAAAATCTTTATTCAGATGCAGGGGTATGCAGCTCCTTTGTGTCCTACAAGGTTTCTTAGAGACAGGGTCTATGGCTATTTCTACGGGTACACACTTCAAGGATAGCACTAAAAGAAGGACCCTAAATAAGGTTCCTAGAGCCAACGACCTCATCTGAGAGCACCGATCCCAGGGACGTACGTCCAAGTGATGATGTCTTCAAACAAAGCCAAACTCTAGGTGAAGTCTTCGCAACCACCCAACAAGACGTACGTCCAGTGAGCAGCCACTAATGACTTCGTTCTAGCCTAAGGTATGCTCTAGCCCGGGTATAGGGCTGTCTCACCAAAAAAATAAAGGTAAAAAGAGTGCAACGTGTGTGTAGGAGCACAATGACAAACATACCCCCCCACCTGCAAAGAAAATCCAGAAACAGTCCATACAAAGAGTCGTCTACCCTAGGGTTTTGCAAGCATATATCATTTCAATACAAACAAGTAAACTAACCTAGGGTTCCAACAACAATCATATGCACTGCTTACCTCAAGAAAGGGAGCCAAGAAGAGGGGTCATAATAGAATCGGGGGAATGCATGAACTTACCTTGAAGAAGGGAGCAAAGAAGAAGGGATCATAGTAGAATTGGGGGAATGATGCATGAGCTTACCTCGAAGAAAGGGAGCAAAGAAGAAGGGGACATGGTGATTGGAGAAATGCATGATCATATTAAGCATATAAACAAAAGAAGATGAAAGGAGAAGAAGGAACAAGAAGCGAACATAGAAGAAGAAGAGTCAAATGCACATGAATGCAACATAACAACACGAGAATGCAAGAGAACATTCAAACATCAGAAAGAGAGAAGAAAAAGAAGGAGAAGAAAAGAGAGAAATAGAACAATCACATTCAAATCAAACAATTAAACCGCACATCAAGTTAATTAGGCCTAACCCTCGTTTTAAAAGGAAAATCCCCAGTGAAGTCGCCAGCTGTTGCACCCCGAAAAAAATCCGGATTGGACCTTTCATCGTACAACGTGAAAATTTGTGAAGCCGCCATCAACATTTTTTATTTAGGGACCAAAACATTGAAAAGGGGTCCTTTTTAAGGCGGGGTGGTCCTTTGAGAACTAGAGATGTAGGTTCGGGGGTCGGTTAGGTGTGGGGAAGGTATTAGCACCCCACACCTCCTTTCTACCGAAAGGGAACCTTTAACTTGATGTGCGGTTTTGACAGAGTTGATTTGAAACAATTCGTTCTACTTCTTTTTTTATTTGAGAAAAGTGTTTTTGAAAACGGGGGAAAAGAAGAATCTTTTTATTATTTTTTAAAAGTGTGCTTGACGGGATGTGACCCGCTCCTACGTATCTCCCGGTGCGATGGAGAATTCAAAGCTTACGTAGTTCTCTTTAGTCGAGAAACTTTGTGTTGGTGTTTTTTATTGTAGGGGTTTTCGGTCCTAGACTGTACAGTCCACTAGACCTAGAACAAAGACAACCCCGCCTGTACAGACGACGTGCCCCCTACTTTTTGAGAATGGTTTGAATTACTTGAAGAAAAGGATTTGTTGTGAGGTTGATTACTTTTATTTGAGCAAGTATCTTAGGCTCGCACGAACTGTACAGCTCGCTAACCCTAAGACGCTAACCGATCCCGGATGTACATCCGATTTGATTCCTTACTCATTTTTTTTTTAAAAAAAGGTTCAAGTTGTTAATTACTTGTTTTAATTCTCATAAGTATCCCAAGATGTTTGAGCTGTACAACTCCAATCTTAGGACGCTAGTCAACACCGGCCGTACGTCCGACTTGACTCCTTATGAATTTTCAAAAAGGTTTGTTGTTGATCTTTGAAAAAATTTGATTGCTATAGAAAACAATTTGAAGAAAAGATTGAGTTTGGAAAAAGCTTTAGAAAATGATTGATTTGAAGAAAGGAGAAAGGGGTTTGAGGGTGACATTGGTCACAAAAGGTTTGTTGGGATGGCGTGGCATCCAAAAGGAAAAGAAAGTAGAACATTCAATCAATTTCCAAGTCAAGAACCAAAGTGCAACATTTAACAAATTGCAAGCAAAACAATCAACAATGCAAGCGTAAGCATATACAATTAAGGTGTTGAATCCCTTTAGGTAATCTTTAACACTTGGGATATGCACAAATGCATAAGTGTTAAATCCTCTTACCAAATCATCAACACAAACATGATTTTCAAAGCAAGCAACAAAAACAAGCACAAACCCTAATTATCTCATGAAATGCGACACCAACATAGAGCTAAAACCTCATTTTATTCTTTGAAAGCAACAAAATCATGCAAGCAAATGACATAGATCAAGCTTTTTGGCAAGGATTCACATGATTAAGCAAAGGAATGCACTAAAATCACACAAACCCTAATTTTTCTACAATATGCAAAATGAAACATAATCCCAAATCACAATTTTATTCATGAAAATGCAAGCACAAAATGAAAATAGCACAAACACACAATTTATTCCAAGAGAGAGATGCATTTCAAGCATCCAAACCTCCCAAAGTGTTTGTCAAAATGCTTGAAACACATCTCTCATTCAACAACAACAATTATATCAACATTTCAACAAAAAATAGAGCACTAAAATGCAAAGAAATTCTTGATATGCAAAAATAGATTGATGATCTACATTTTTTATGCTAAAATTTTGATGACGTTAAGATTGAGAGTATACCTCAACTCCAAGCTAGAATAGCAAAAGAAATAAGGTGAATGAACACTAAACCACTTGAATCAACCCTCTAATCTTCAATCTTGAGCTTTATTCTTGAGATTTGAAGATGGATCTTTGAAGAGAATGCAAGGATGATGAAGGATTTAGGACTAGAATGTTGATTTGAAGTGAAAAAGTGAAGAAATGAGGTGAGGGAATGAAGAGGGGTATTCGGCCAAGAAGGGAGAAGAGGAGAGGCTAGGTTTTTGAGTGTGAATTGTGAGCCAAAAACCTTGTGAGAGGTGAGGATATGAGGGTATATATAATGTGCAATTAGGTTTAGGGGCATTTAGGTCATTGTGTACCTCATCTCATTCTAGGATTGCATTTTAATTTTGAATCAAGGGTGAGGATTGAAACACACTTTGATGAGGGGCAAAAAATGCAAAATGAGAGGGAAATGAAGAGGGGGGTATTCGAAATATCAAGGGAGAGTGGTGCCCAAGTTTTGCAAGTTGTCATCTTGTACTATTGTACTATTATATGACCATTCTATTATCCCTTCATTTTTGATTATTCTTCTTAGGATAATTGTACAAAAATACACCCAATTTAGGCCACATACTAGGAATCTTAGGAATATGCCATTTTATGAGATCACCATGACCAAAAATATCATAAAAACCTCATCTTGAAATTTTTGTAGAATATTCCTTTTTGATGCCTTTTTTGAATTTGAATTTTTATGCAATTGTGTGCATGTATGCGCAAAAAATATATGACCAAGGGTGTCTTGCTTCAAATAATTTCCTCTAAAATTGCACAATGATTTTTGATGAAAAAATATCTTATTTTTAGAAAATGACCAAAATACCCTTTTGCCCTAAAAACTCAAAAAAAATGCATGCACAATGTTCTTCACACTCTTCAAAATAATGCCACACTTCTCAATTTATTTATTTTTGTTGAGAATTAGGGTTTTGACCTAGGCGGACAAAATTAGGGTATGACACCTACTTCATTATTCTCTTCAATTTAGGAACTACTAAAGCGCAAGACACTACTTTTCTTTACCAAATTTGCTCAACCAATGGAAATTTCACTAAAGCCTTTGAATCAAACATCAAGACACTATTCTCTTCATTATCTTCTGCTGCTAATACCAGCAATAAATTTTACAACACTACAGTTTCTAAAACAGACACGGTGTATGGATTGTTTATGTGTAGAGGTGATGTGCCACCTCAGCTTTGGGGAAACTGTGTGGTAAACGCTACACAGAAACTATCATCAGATTCTCGTTGTTCTTTGGTACGATGAATGCATGGTTCGGTACTCTAATGTCTCTTTCTTTTCCACCGAGGATTTAATAACACCACCGGTATATTTGAGAAATACTGCAAATATCACTACCAAACAGGTTAGCTCCATGTCTTTGCTGTTGAACACAATGAACGAAACTGCAGACCAAGCAGCCAACTTCGGCAACAGGTACTCTTTTTATGTGAAATTTTATTTATACACTGTCGGTGTAAGAGTTTATTTTACAACGTCAACGGATGAGTAGATGACATATAATAAAAAACGTTTGACTTTATCTCAACTAACTTAAGTCACCTCTATCATATTTTTTGATTGAACGATTGACCGTGTAAAATTGTTTACACTGACAGTACATACTAATCAAATTATTTGAAATTTAGATAAATCTAGAATTATTTAGAGTTAGTCATAATTTCTACTCAAAAATCTAAAATTACAATGAATATAGAATATTGTTGAGTGCATCTAGAAAAATGTGTATTAACTATGAAGCTTCTAGAAATAAGTCTAGAGTTACCTACTTGCACCTATAATACCCTACTGTACTTGCCATTTTGTATAAAGCGCATTCAAGTTCTCTCATAGAAATATTTTCCTTCCTCCAACAGGTATGCGACAAAGGAAACAAACGTAACCGAATTTAAGTCTTTTTACAGTCTAGCTCAGTGCACAAGAGACCTGTCACCTCGAGTTTGCAGAAACTCCCCAAGGAGCGAGAATTTTACTTCCTAGTTGTAACTTAAGATATGAATTATACCCTTTCTATCGCCTCCCTCAACTGTTTATAGGGGGAGGAGAACCCGTCCCAGAAACAAAATATCCACAAAAAGATTCAAAATATTCAGAAAATCCTGGTTATCTTTCACACAACTGCTCAAGAAACCAAGCATTTATCACAGATAATGCTTTCCAAATAAACCTCTTGAGTCTCTTCTCAAACATGTCTTCTAATGCCACAGACGGTAAGAAATTTCTCTTGATCGCAGATGATAGTAGAACAGTGTACGGAATCTTTTTGTGTCGTGAAGACATTCCTACATACCTTTGTGGATAGTGCATTCAAAATGCAACCCAACAAATAACTTCACAGTGCAGTTCATCAAGTGAGGCTATTATTTGGTACAATCACTGCATGCTTCGATATTCTAATCAACCACTCTCCTCTAGGGTGGATACCATTCCCAAATTTCAGATGTTGAATATCTCCAAAACCTCCAACATCGTTAAGTGGGACGATGCTTTTAGGTTATCTAATGCGTTGGCTAAAATGGCATGCACATAGGGCTGGAGACAGTGTTGAGAGATATCAAAAGGAATCATTGAAATTGGACGATAATCAAACAATTTATATGTTTGCTCAATGCACACGTGATCTATCTAGCAATGATTGTGGTGGTTGTCTAAGTGATGTGATTGGATCAGTGATTCCATGGTCTCGTTTAGGAAGCATAGGGGGGAGAGTTCTATATCCTAGTTGTACTCTCAGGTTTGAATTATTCCAATTTTATGATCTACAAACGCCCATCAGAGTTGTTCCTTCAACCACAGGTTTTCTTTTTAAACTATTACTTATTACTTACTCTATAAATTCCATAATTAATTGAGAGTTTTTAAATAGATATCTAAAATAAAAATATAATAATTGACTACCTAAACTATAGTAAAAAAGTTCGAGTTAGTTCTCTATATATTAGTTGGATCTCTTAATTTTGAATTAATTTATAATTAGAACTCTAAATTCTTAATAATTTATAATTAACTTCCTTAAAGAAGGACCAAATTATAAATTATTCGAAAAATTTAGAGAGTTAATGAAAAATTACTTAAAAATCGTTAACCTAGTGACACAGTTACAAAATATTGACAAGTTCGAAGATTCAAACTTACAATTTTTTCAATTCAATTTTTTTAAGAAATTCTTAATGTTTTGGGAATCTGCATATATAGTAATTTTATGATCCACTTATCACACCATATCTCACCTTCACCCAGCAATCAACCTATCATGCAGGGACCAAAAGTGCAAATGAAAAATAATGTAGGGATCAAAAGTGTCCAAAAAATTTTAGAGGGACTAAAAACAAAATTCGCTATATTTATAGGGACCAAAAACATATTTAACCCTTCTTATAATTATACAAAATTAAGCCCTTTCCTATACATGTGCATTCACACATGTGATGTCCCGTTGACTTTGATAATTGTACTTAAGATTTATTAAATTGGACTTAAAGTAGCGGATTGGATTTAAAGTGTTTGGTAAAATTAGCGATTGAAGTAGCTTATAAATATAAAATTACGTAAATAGACATGTGTAATTAATGTTTAAAAAAGAGAGAGAAATTCATTTAATGGAGAATATATGAGTAATTTAATTAAGTAGTGAGGGTAAAATTGAGATAAAAAATGAAACGCTATAAGTTATAAGCTCAAACGCTACTTCAAGTAGCATTTCAAAAAACGCTATAAGCTACTGAAAAAACGCTAAAAGCTGGTGTTGTCAAACACCTACAACTAGCGGATCCGCTATAAGCTAGCGGATGAGCTTTACCAAACAGAGCCTTAAACTTCAAAAATTAAGTGACATGTATTGTTTCCGCATGGAGACTAAAAAAACAAAATAATTATTTATAAATAATAAAAACATGGAAAAACTACATTCACCTCCTCTATGTTAATATTAAATGACACACATACCCCTCTATTTTAAAAATGAACACTCATCTTTTTTATTAATTGAAAAAGTTTCACTCATATCCTTTAAATTTTGTTTAAAAGACACAAGCACCACATGTTTTCTTACACATCAGATTGAGGAGATGTGTGTGTAATCTAGGGAGGTCAATGTTTTTTAGAAAACAGATGGGGTGTATATGTTATTTAACTACAACAGAGGGGATGTGACTGTAATTTTTCGTAAAAACATTATAAATAGGATAAGTGTTGAAGGACGACAAAACTATACCGATAACTAAGTGAAAGTATGACTTTCGAAGAGTTTAGATCCTCACAAGTACTTATGCCACCTTTCAATCGTTATTATTATATTGTATATGTCACTTTTTTCTTATTTTACACAAGTATTTGTGAGGATCCAAACTCACTTTTGAAATGGAAATAAAGTCCCACCGACGAATTCAAAATTTTAAAATAATTTAGATAATTGTAGGAGTAATTTTACTTTTTATTTACTCTAGCTTTTATATAAGAATCACTACAAGTCCATGACAAATAGAAGTGGCCACCATTACTCTTGTGGTTATCATCTTAATCATGACATATTTGAGTGTAATATTGTTTCATTTGTTTTTAAAAAACAGAAAGAAGAAAAGGGCGATCACGAACAATTATCTTGATTGTTATCTCCATTGTTGGTTTTGTGATACTTCTTTCTTTCGGATGCTATCTAATACGAAGAAAAGTAAGAGACTTGCAATGCTATTCTTCGTGAAAACTGTAAGTATTGTGCTAGAAGAGGAAATTCAATGCACACTTTTTAGTTACTCCCTCAAATCCAAAACTTTGGTTGTTTTAGTTTTTTTCCCCAAAACTTCCATTATATTAGAAATCATAAGTATAACTCAACATTCTTTTCTTATCATATCCTTAGATTAGTAACATACATTAGTGGAGTGTACCGAAGAGCACTTGGATGAGATGGTAGGGTCACTTCCGGCTTAACCAAAATTTTGGGTTCGAATTCAGCTTTGAACATGCAGCAATGTTAAATCTCTTAAGGGAGAGTTTTGCCGCTCATTGTGGTCCTACCCGGCTTGAGGGATTAGTCTCTGCAGTTGCACGTAGAGGTAGAGGATACCCGCTGTGGAGTCGTCATCTGTCGTGATCGGGGTCCCGACGTAGACGACTCAGAAATTGGTTGTTTTTAGGAGACGCCACCCAATTTATTTAATAGGGAGAATTGAGAAAAACCTAACTAAAAGTGTTACGGGCTGTGTGAACTATGTTGGACTCAAGAATTGATTATGCACAGGGAAGCACTACAACATTTTTGACTTTAGGCCACGCCACTCATTGCCACGGCTAAAAAACCGTGGCTTGAACATGAAATAGGAGACGCGTTTACAAGTGTGGCTATTGAGATAGATATTAGGCCACAGTTTTGTTAACTTGCTGTTAGACCACAGTTTATAACTGTTTAGGCGACAGTTAAAAAACTGTGGATACCTAAACCCACATTTGTCAGACCGTGGTCTTTAAAAATTCACTAGGTAAAGAACAAAATTGTGGTCTGAGTGTGTTTTGTTTTGTCTCAAGACCACAGTTAAAAAACCATGGACTAAAACTAAAACGTATCTGGGAAAAAACCGTGGACTATTCATTTTTACTTTCATACATTTTTAGTTTCTGGTTCAAACGAAATGAATAACGACAAAATGTGTAAAAACACGGAAGAAACTGAAAATGAAAAAAATAAAAAGAAAGAAGCAAAACGAACCACGCTTCGCAGACTTCACAAACCCTCCTTCTCCGTATACTGTCTCTTCTCTAATCTGCTCGATCTTCATATTCTTCCTCCCAAGGTAAACCGAGCAGCTCAATAGTTGATAGATTTCGTTTTCCTCTTCCTTCAAACCCCAAGATCCAAAGCTACAGTCACTGTTAGACCACGATTTTTCAAGCCAACGTGAAACGATCGATGCCGTGTCCACGATTCATCCCCTGAAATCGTTGATGAACAGGTTTGCTCTGAAATTCTCCTTCCCTACTCCTTGATTCTTAGCGACACCATACTCACACCCCAACAATTGACCGCTCACTTCTTCTCTGGTTCCCAATTTTGCGCCAATTTCATTCCTCCCAAGTCAGAGCCTGTTGATTCATCGCGTTACGAATTCGTACCGATTGCATTAGCAACCATGGAGCTTTCAGACCTTGTTCCTCTTGCAAAAAGGGATGCGTCTTCGAGAAGAGTATTGCTACGGCTTCCGAGTAGCATGACCACACACCCACCGCCACCGGAACCATCCGATTGGAGCGCTTCTCCGACACTGCCACACATTCTATTTTGGTCACATAGACACGCTGCTGCAACGTGTTTCACAGATACCCAGTACACAGGTACTATCTTCTATAGTTCACTGCCTACTATCCACCAAGTGTTTGATAAAATTTCAAGGAGCCTCGTGGCTGTTTGTGATGCTATATTCACTTGCCCAATCAGTGAATTTGGGCTTGTGAGTTTTTGGATTATGAAACACTTGCCCAATCAGTGGTTAATTTTATTATTACTATGCAATTTTACTTTTATGTTGTTCTTGATGATTATGAGGAGGAATCTGAGTACAAGGAAGCAAATTTAATGGAAGAGTGTCTCTTCATTTCCCAACATCAAAATCATTTCTGAAGTTAGTGGGTGGTATGGATTTGTCTGCTGATTCAGTGGCCAAACAAGGGAAAATTAGAGTTCCTAGTCGTTTTGAAGACCATCCAAGTGACTTGCTATGCGATAGTAATTCTAGTGGGGCGGCATTTTTGCGCACAGATTCACAGTCCAAGAGTTGGCACCTAAACTACACGCCATGGTCACATTTGGAGCTACTGGAATGATCTCTTTCATGATGACTATATTTTTGTTTTGGAGAATCTTCATTGCTATTTTGATAATAGTGCAGGGGATAAAGAGTTTGATTGTGTTCCTACTGCTAGTGATAATGAAGTGCCCTTTTTATGGTTTGAAATGATGCAAGCCCACCTTAGTTCTTCATTATCACAACTTGATAGTGTTTTGAAATTCTTATTACTGTTATGCTATTTCCCTTTAATTAATTGCAACTGATGATGAATTTAGGTAGTCATCAGCAAAAATTCTGAAACTCAGTTATTTCCCTTTAATCTGATTGAGTGTTTGTTGTGTTTTATCCTACCGGGTTATTTTGTTGTTGTTTTTCACTTTGGATATTTGTTTTTCAGGTTGTTTATGATGCAAAGCAACTTTTCTGGTCTAGCTGCTAAGAAGAAGAAAAGGCAAAATTGGCTATACTACTACCAACTTTAATATTCTAGAAACCAATCCATAAGGCCATGTAGAAAGGTATGCCATTTCCAATAATCAGGTTCCTATCATATTTTCTCACTTTCTCCTCAGCTTCTTAATTGGGGCATTAAGTCATGCTTTGCCCTTTGAGTAATTTTTCAAAATTAGATTGTCGCCTATGTAGTGGATATCAATAGCTCTTTTGGTTGTGAAACTATGCAGCTCTGTTTTTTTTTAGTATTTTCTTGGGCTATTCTCATTCTTATTCAACAAATTTATGGGCATGAATCCCATTTGGATATATAAACAGAATTTTCTTTTCAAGATCCATACAAGAGTTTAATTTCTTAAGAAAATTGATGACTCAAACCCTCCCTCCCTCTGGATCAAGCTAAACAATCTGTTCTAGTGCATACACCATTGTATTTGCTTATATCCTTCCTTCGGTAGAAATTGAAAATACTGCTAGGGAGGACAGAATTATTAGATCTCTCTTTTATGCATTTAGTTTTCTTATTGAGAATGATACTTGTATTAGAGAATAAATTGACTTCCATTGCTTTCTGCAGGTCTGTTGAATCTGGTTTTATTTTTCCAATTTGAGTGTCTTGACAATTATGTATCCTGCTGGTTCTACTGCTGAAGTTACCAACTTATCTCCAACAGCTATGAAGAATGACGTGCATAATTTTTTTTGGATACTGTGGTGTAATTGACCGTGTTGATGTGATAGGGTAGTGTCACTTGAGCTTACTAATAGGATTTGCTAATTAAATTGTGACTAGGCTTTAGTTTAATGTCCATGGTACAGTTTAAAATGTTAAAGAATTTGAATTCTGCTGTATTTGTTTTTGATTTATGGATGCATATTTCACATAGTATGGCCATCTTCTTTATTTAGATTACCACTCATTATTTTATCATATACCGGAATGAATCAAGTGTTAAAAGCTATTGATGTGTGGCTTGCTTCTATTTTATGGTGACTAATTATTGATATTTGAAAAAAAAATTGGACTTAAACTTATAGGCCACGGTTATTTATATGTGGCCAATTGAAAACCATGGCTTAAACCTATAGGCCACGGTTATTTATGTGTGGCCAATTAAAAACCGTGGCTGGAAACTAGACTAGTAAACCGTGGCCTCTTTTAATAACTCTGGCGACGGTTTTAATATTTCGTGGCCTAATGTGCCAAAACCGTGGCCTAAAGGAATAGGCGACGGCCACCTAGACAACGCCTAAAAAATCGTGGCCAACCCGTGGCCTAAAGTTCAGGCCACGGTTTTTCCACTTCTGCCCACGGTTTTCTGCTGTTGCCTAAAGTCAAAAATGTTGTAGTGAAGGTTGAAAACTAAATTACACTACACCTCTATTACATTTATCCTAAGACTGTTATCCTAAATCTGATTGTGCAAACATTGTGGTCCTACCCGGCTTGAGGGATTAGTCTCTGCAGTTGCACGTAGAGGTAGAGGATACCCGCTGTGGAGTCGTCATCTGTCGTGATCGGGGTCCCGACGTAGACGACTCAGAAATTGGTTGTTTTTAGGAGACGCCACCCAATTTATTTAATAGGGAGAATTGAGAAAAACCTAACTAAAAGTGTTACGGGCTGTGTGAACTATGTTGGACTCAAGAATTGATTATGCACAGGGAAGGTTGAAAACTAAATTACACTACACCTCTATTACATTTATCCTAAGACTGTTATCCTAAATCTGATTGTGCAAACATTAATAAATTACTTAATTATTTGTTTACCCCAAAAATTAAATTTTCTTAAAATAGTCCCTATTGTTTATACCAAAAATACATCAGTGGAGTGTTCTTAACTCAATAGATTTTGCATACAAAAGTGAGACACTTATTTAAGGTATTTTAGGAAAAAATTTGTCTCAATTAGTTATTTCTTAACATAGGTTCCAAAACATCAAACAACCAAAGTTTTAGGAGGAAATGAGTTGTATGTTTAGAGAGGTTTGTAAATATTGTTTAACAATTGAAGCTTTTCAATCTAGTTGGACAAGAAGGTACCAATTTAGAGTCGTTGCAATTTGACTTGTCTCTGATTAAAGCATCAACAAACAACTTCTCTCACCAGAACAAGATTGGCAAAGGTGGATTTGGTGAAGTTTATAAGGTGAGAAAAAAACATAATAATTTTATTTCTACTTTATATATTACTATTATTCATGCAAGTAATTCTTTATATTTCAAGGGCATTCTTATTGACGGAAGACATATAGCTGTTAAAAGGCTTTCAACAAGCTCAAGCCAAGGTGTAGGGGAATTCAAAAATGAGGTCTTGTTGATCGCTAAACTTCAACACAGAAATTTGGTGGCGCTTATAGGGTTTTGCCTCGAAGAACAAGAAAAAATACTTATCTATGAATATGTGCCTAACAAGAGTTTGGACTACTTTTTATTTGGTTTGATGTTTTCCTCTCTATTTATTTAAAGTTTTACATTTAAGCATTGTGTATTATTTTTTATTTATTTTCATTGCATTATATCTCAACTAATTCAAATAGTTTTCTTAATTACTCATTCCTTTTTTTTTTGTAGATACTCATCAACAGAAGTTGTTGAGTTGGTTTGAACGTTACAAAATTATAGGAGGAATTGCACGAGGAATCCTTTATTTACATGAACATTCGCGACTCAAAGTTATACACCGTAATCTTAAGCCGAGTAACATCCTACTGGATGAAAATATGAATCCAAAAATTTCAGATTTTGTACTTGCTAGGATTGTCGAGATAGATCAAGAGGAAGAAAATACCAACAGAATTGTTGGAACACGGTAGGTTATAAATATTCATTCACAGCATCTTTTTCATCAACTACGTGAATGTTTATGCTTATTTATCATCAATTTTTCTTTCCAATTTTCCATATATGTCTCCAGAGTATGCAATGTTTGGACAATTTTCAGAGAAATCAGATGTTTTCAGTTTTGGAGTCATGATTTTAGAGATTATTACGGGAAAAAAGAATTTTGGATCTTATGAATCATTTAATGTTGCTGATGGTCTCCTAAGTTACGTGAGTACAATAATCTTGAAATGTTTTCACTTTATAGTTGTTTATGCTTAATGTCCATTGAAGTTGCCTTAAAGGGAGAAACGATATTGATTGATTAAATTGACAAATTTTTGTAGGTCTGGAGACATTGGAGAGACCAAACACCATTGAGGATAGTGGACCGAAATTTAAATGAACATTTTTCTCAAATTGAAGTTATTAGGAGCATTCAAATTGGTTTATTATGTGTTCAAGAAAATCCAGATGAGAGACCTACAATGGTGACAATTGTTTCTTATCTTAGTAGCCAATCAATGGAATTGCCATCTCCTCAGCAACCAGCTTTTTTCTTAGATGGTAGAATGGATCACAACATAGTTACATTTGAATCAAATTCTAGTCAATCTACTAAACCATTCTCGATCAATAGAATGTCTACAAGTGAATTTCTTCCAAGATAAGAATTTCATTTCATTTAATATCAATATATCTAGTCAAGTTATGAGTGTGTCAAAGATTCCTATGTAATACTTCTAACTCCTTAGCAAAGATCAAATTTTGAGTTATCTTTTATTCCATCTTTTGGTATTTTGGTCATTAGAAATATTTAAATGACTCTTAAAATATCTGATAACATAAGATAGATTTTAATTCCAAAAAACCATTTTACAACAAAGAAAAATAACACCATCAAACTAATGACCAAATAGAGGTAGTGAATAGAACTGTTCCTTCTCTTTTAAGGGCTGTAATAAAAAAGAATAGTAAATCATTGGAAGAATGTTTGCTCCACACTGAGTAAATATGATCTGAGTAAATTGAAAAAAGTGGAGAGCAATGCAAGCTAATAAAGGAAGGAGAAAAGTTGTGTTTGAACCGGGTGATTACACTAGTACCCGAATGATATAAAAATTAAAGATTCAACACCAATTTTGGTGAAAACTGATGTCATACGTAAACACGGTTAGCCCTCTAGTACTAGTAGTACCACAACTAGACGATAGTGAGGACATTCTCGCTTATATCCACTTAAATCGATAAGTCTATGATATGAAATATATGAACCTTCTCACTTAAATCCATTCGCAAAGCATCTACCCAAACGTGAGAAAATACACAAGAAATGAGGTGTTTGAATTTGTGTGTTAAATCTTTTTGCAAATGATGTTTTTCTAAACACCATTTTCACATAAAGCTTTATTAAACAAAATAGTTAATAGTGACTAAGAGAAGAATAACACAAAGAAGTACCCCGGTTCACTACCTGCTCGTAGTTATTCAAGTTGAATAATTTCCACTAGTTTCTCAAAAGGTTATAACATTAAGGATGTGTTTGGATGGAGAAATTTTTGGGGTTAATGTAATTTTTGAAGAAAATTGAAATATTTTCGTTCAAAATATTCAATTCCCCTCAAAAAATTACATTACCCCCAGAAATTGCTTCATCCAAACATAGGGTAGTATTTCTTGTCAACCTTAGCTATACTATTAACTTCTTAGAATGACTCTCTAAGGTATTGAGAATATTGGGAAGTTTACAATATCAAATAAGACAAGAGTTTAAATCACTCTAAACACGAGAGGTTTTTACACAAAAAACTTTGTAAACATTTTACACTGAAATAGGCTTTCAATAAGAATAAGAGTTTCTCTCTGTTTTTTGGCTCAGCTCAAGTGTGGTGCTAATTAATATTCACATATAGTGTATTAGTTTTTTCATCAAAATATTCTCTTCTTAGCAATCTTGTATTCTAAGGTGAGAGAGCTTGTAATATATACTTAGATGATGAAATAGTGTCATTGAGAGAATTCACTTTGAACTTATCAAGGGTGTTGATCTTGTGGCGTTCATCCGAGCTCATCAATCATTGGGTTGTGGCGCCTTCCACTTCCGGTTTTGTTGTTCATTTTGGTTTTCAATTGCATTTGCAAAAAACCCTATCCCTAGAATCCCCTAAATTCTGTTACAGCTATCTTTGGTCGTGTCCCAGGTTTTACATGGTCTTTTTCGATAATTCTTCAGGCTAACTTGCGTCTCAAAGGATGCTCGTTCATCTCATTTTGGAATCATGTTGTTTCGAGTTTTGTTATACAACATTATTCAACAAGATGCAGTTCAATTTCGATCTGAGTTTCCAACATAGAATGTGCTGGAGTTGATTGAAATTGAGCATTTTGAAGTAGTCCCACATTGCCTAGTTTTTTGAACAAAGAGGGAGACCAAGGTTATATATATGGACTCAACTTCTCCTTTTCAAAATACAATAGTCAAAAATACTTTAAGTTGTTCCCTAGAAATGTGCTCTGCTAGGGTTACGTTGCTGCCGCCGCGGTGCTTTCTTCCCTAGCCATGCTAGGGCTATGTTGCTTCGATTTGGGAGCCTCTCTCCTCTTCTTCCCTTCGCTGCCATTCGTTTTTCTCTCACATGCTCGCTCCTCACCTGATGACAGTGGTTTTGCGTTCTCTCCATCTCTGATCCCAGTTGCCTGTCCTCCACCCTACCCCCTGATCTCTCTATCACCTCCATCTCTAACTCGGTTGTCTCTCCCCCTTCCCCAAAGGCGCCTAACCTGCCCCTCCTCCTCCTTCTCAGTTCTACTTCAAATCGGTTTATCCCTTTACCAAAACTAGCTATCACTCTTTGTCAGGTGAACCCCCAGCCTTTTTTCACTTCAGTTGGTTACTTGAGGGCCTACTTTTACGGGGAAAGTTCTGGACTTTCCGTCTTTCTCCCATTGCTTCCTTTGTGATCTTTCTGATTTCCTGGATGTGGAACTTCTCTCGAATCGATGCTCAATATTGAAGTGTGGTCGTGGAGTTGCTTTTTGGTGGTTTTGAAGCTTTGTTTCTTTCCTTTGGCTTGCTTTTGTGATGGGAAGGGGTTTGGATCTGGTCCCTGTGCACAACATCAGTTCTTCAACTCTCAGTCTCTGTGCTTTTTTTCGCCTTGCTATCATCTCTCAAGGATCTGTTCTTCCTTGGTCATTTGGCGTTCCTTTACGGGGAAAGCTCTGGACTTTTTTGTTTTTCCCCCTTGGTTTCCTTTGTGGATACTTTTTCTTGGTTGTGGTGGGTGGCTTTGTTGTCTAGCGGTGGTGTTTGTCGTCGGTTGCGAGCTGGGAGATCAGTTTAGATCTCGGTGGGTGGTGATGTCTTGGAGGGGCAATTTGGTACGTTTGTTTGCTGTCTTTGGAAACCCTAATGGACTGGTCTGTGATGATGTGCTGCTGTTATGGCCCATTGGCTCTTTTTAGTTTTTATTTTTCAATTATTAGGTATTGGGCTTTGGCTAAGGGCATATTGATTTGTAAGTCCCTTGATGTGCTAAGCCTTTGGGCTTAAATGTTTGTATCTTGTTGGGCTGTTGTGTCGTAAGTTCTTTGGATCGCTCAGGTTACTTTTCTGAGTCTATGTTGACAATGTATGATTGTACTGGTTTGGGCATTGCCCAGTTAAATGAAAATCAGGCAATTTCGACAAAAAAAACACTTTAAATTTGTATTTGACTTTTTTTTCTCGGATACTCTTGTCATAGAGTGTTGTTAGATGTAAATATTTACTTTGGAGAGTATGTGTGCATTTGGGTCATTGGGTTTTTGAGAGAAGTCTATGTGTTGTAATAATTTTCACAGTGTTATTCTCTAGTTGTCATTAGATAAAAGTTCATGGTGTTTCTCCGATTTTGAAGTTTTCCACGTTAAATTCTTTATTTCGATTGTGCTCATTTTATTTTTCTACGTTGTTTTTCCGAAACATAATGTCCTAAATTGAATCATGTCAAAGAGGATTACATGAGTTCCAATTGCTCATATTGTAGAAGTAAAGTGCGGATCATGGAAATGGTTAACAAGGACAACAAAGTGTAAAGGTTTTTCTTTCCCTTTGTCATTTTGGCTAATCAATCCCACACATTGTATCAGCTACTAACAAAACATGCGTGGAAATATAATCCCAATTCGTGTGGCATTTTAAAATTAAATTGCTTAACAACTAATAGTGGAATACAAAGCTGGCTTAGAGGCACTAATTTGAGGGCCGGCAATCATAAGTCTGTGGTCAAGTATTCAATATAGTATAGGAGTTTTTGTTTGATTTTGCTGTCTAGTTGTGGTACACTACTCTGACATTTATCTATTTATAGTGTATTTCATCCATTCTTCATGTTTAACAAACAATTTTCTATATCTCAATGACTTTTCAAAACTTTTATTTAATTAAAACACTTACTACATATGTAATGATAATCTACATATATGACTTGTCAAAGCTAATCTTTGTTTAAGAAAATGAAAATGACTTGTGAGCGAACCAAATTGCTTGCATCTATACCACTGGCATTATAATATATCATAATGTACCAATAAATCAAAATAGACTAAGCTTCTCGAGTGTAATATATAAAGCTTATTCTCTCCATTGAGAGAAGTCTAATAATCTCTAAACTCTAACTCTATAGTGCTCCGATGGCTTCAAATTTGAAGCTTACTGTTTGCTGGTGTTTTTAGCAAACAATCACTAGTTTTATTAGAAGGTTTGTGAGATCAAACTAGAAAAATCTCAAAGCAATTGCCTCTGAATTGCGAGTGGTTTGTGTTTCAGAAAATGTAGAAAAGGGGACGATTTGCAATGATTAACAGAATCGAAAAGAAAAGAAGCAGTAAATGGTGCATGAATTGTAAAGAAAAGACAAATAAATTGCATTGAATCGTAAAAGTGGAACACGATCACGTACAGCGATTCTTCCACTCGTTTTTCGCTCTGGCTTGGAAGTTAGAGTTTCAGGAATCGGGTTGTGTATTGTGATTTGCGACCCCTGTTTCTTCTCAGAAACAGTTATTTATACAAAGGAAAAGAGGGGGAAAAACTGAACTAGGTAACTGCCTAGAAATTTGAAAATTAATAACTGCTACTCCTACATTCGACCAGAACCGCTCTATCACGCTTCGACCAACTGCTAGTCTTCAACGCATAACTGCTCTGTTTTCTGTCTGTCGAAAGCTTGTGTCCATTTTCCTTTCTCTTGCTTTTGCTTCCCCGGAAGCTTGTCGAGTTTACCTTGCGCATGACCATTTTCTCTGTCGAAATAATTTGGTCTTCGTCGAAATATAAGTCAGGCCTTGTTGACCATTTTCAATGAAGCCTGTCGAAATTACAGGCTAACAAATTGCCCCCCAAAAATGTCTTTTTCGACTGAACTTGAGGAGGAAGAAGAGAAAGACATTTTTGAATTCACCATCGAAATAACTTTGCACTTGAGTAAAATAGTTGTATACCTGATGTCACCACTGTTAAGTGTTGTTGACGTTACTCCTATATTGGTGTATTACGTGGCCTTCAACGTTTTACTTCTCAGTAAATGCCTTATCTCACCATTTCCTATAAGGCTTCTCCAATTCTTCCACTTCTTTTACCCCATAAGTTGCCATCAATAATCCATATTCAAACCTTGAACTTGAACAGCCTGTAATTTCGGCCTTTGACTATGTTTACTGATTCTCTGTTTTAACTTTGAATGGTTCCACCATCTTCCGTTACGTTACTAACGCCGTAATTAAAGTGATGCCTCACTTCTCGGAACGCCAAACTCGTAACCAACTGACGCTCTTTCATACTTCTCCTTATAAATAGAAGAGTTTTGTTTCTCATCTTCACCACTCCATGATTTTTCCTCTTTTCCTTTCCCGTTCCAGGATCATTCCCTTTGCTTTGAGTCTTCCGCGTAACCTCATCTCTCATAATTGCAGTGAGGTTGCCTGGAGGTTCAAAGTGATGGTTTTTGATCTCTGCGAATTATGGCTTTGCTCCTTTTTTCTTCATGTCACTTGATCTTGCAACTTTCTGAGTTTATGCGGGAGACTCAAAGTGGGAGCAGGAAGATTCATCAATATCTCCTCTCTGAAGGGCTTCCTGAGGTTTACCAAGCAAGGAAACGCCCAGTTGAAAGGCTTACAAGCCTAACGCGCAGACGAAAGAATGACCCCCCGAACGACGGGAAGCGTCAACGTGGTCGAAGAAGACCACCCAAAAGAGAAGTTACTTGGTCGTAAAAGACCAACTGCAATTCAGCGTTTTATTTATGCCTAGTTTATTTACCCTTTCGGCACTATGTAATTCACAAATGCCTCCTTTGGCACATGTAACTTGGCAACATTATAATGAAATTTCTTCCATTTTATTCTTGAGCAATTTTTATTCTGTGCTTTCGACAATGTTTTGGCAACTTAAATGCCATGTTTTTACGCTTTCTTTATGTTTATTCCAGCGTTATTTTAACTTCTTGCAACGTTGGCTTATACTTTTTCAAGTATTTGCCATTTATACGCAAAATTCTTTCATCAGCGCCAATCTCTTTGACCTCATATGCGCCGTTTGAATAAACTTGTAAAATTTTAAATGGTCCTTCCCAACTTGGGGACCATTTACCAAAGACTCTATCTTTTTTATCCACAGGCAATAGGACCTTCCATACTAGATCACCTGAATCAAAGGCTTTAAACTTAACCTTTTTGTTATAAGTTTTAGCTACCCTCTCTTTCTGTCGAATAAGCATATCTAAAGCTAATAACCTTTCTTCGTCTAAATCAACCAATTCATCAAGCATCATATTCCAATAATAATCAGAGGGAATCTCCCACTGTCTTTGAATTCTTGTTGATTGTAGACAAATTTCAACAGGCAACACTGCATCGTGTCCAAATGTTAGCCTATAAGGAGTAGTGTTGATAGATTCTTTGGGTGAATTTCGACAAGCCCATAATGCTTGATCAAGGGTATTATGCCAATTTTTTGGTTTCTGCCCAACATGCTTTTTAATCAAATTGATAATAACTTTATTGGCAGCTTCTACTTGTCCATTGGCTTGCGCATAATATGGTGTCGAAGTTAATAACTTAAAACCATTTTCAGAAGCAAACTCTATCATTTTTCTACCAGTGAAAACTGATCCTTGATCTGTAGTAATGGTTTCTGGAATTCCAAACCTATAAATGATATGATTTTGAATAAACCTTATCATTGTTTCTTGATCAACATTGGCTAAAGGTATAGCTTCAACCCATTTGGTGAAGTAATCAATTCCCACAAGGATATATCTATGGCCCTTCGACGAAGTTGGCTTTATCTCTCCAATCACATCTAGAGCCCAACCTCTAAATGGCCAAGGTTTGACTATGGCATGCAATTCATTTGCAGGTACATGTTGTACCCCAGCATGCTTTTGACACTCTTGGCATCCCTTAGCAAATTCTATGCAATCTTTCAGCATAGTTGGCCAATACATTCCTTGTCGAAATAATAACCACTTCATTTTGTGGCCTACTTGGTGTGAACCACATGTTCCACTATGTGTATCAGAAACTGCTAAATATGCCTCATTTTCACTAAGACATTTTAATAGTACTCCTTCAGGAGTCTTTTTAAACAATTCGTTTCCAATTATCACATAGCTCAAAGCTCTGTATTTTACCTTTTTATTGGTATTTCTTGTGGGATTTTGCAAATATTCCACAATAGGCCTTCGCCAATCATTATTGGTCATATTGTCAAGAGCAAAAAATTCTGCTAAGTCAAAGTCACCAAAAAATTGACGTTTTTCGACAACGACTAGTTCCTCGTTTGCGTTTGTTGCCCCCTCAGTTTTTGGTGTTGACAATAGTGACGAAGAATAGTCATTAGAAATGATTTTATCCTTTATTTCAATTAACTCTTCCAGGCTTTGTTTTGAAACTTTATAGCCTGAAGCAATTTGTGCCAATTCATTTGCCACTTGATTATCAATTCGTGGTAAATGTTCTAAGTGAACAGACTCAAATCTTTTTAACAAAGCATTGGCAACAACAAAGTATCTGATAAGGTGCTCTTTAATGCATTTGTACTCCCTTGTCAATTGTTTGACAACCAACTCAGAGTCACCTTTTATTTCGACATGACTTGCCCCCAGCTCAAGTAAAATTTCAAGGCCTACTATTAAAGCCTCATACTCAGCTTCATTATTGGAACAAACATCTCGAATTTTAAACTTATACTTCGTTGGAATGTTAGTAGGAGATATTATTAAAATACCAATCCCAACTCCATGTTTATGGCTTGAACCATCAAAGTACAACCTCCAAGGATATACGTCTACAAAACTTAATGTTTCTTCGACAACAGAATGGTCTACTATAAAATCAGCAACCACTTGTCCTTTAATTGATTTTAGAGGTTGATAAGTTAAGTTGTATTCTGACAAAGCCAAAGCCCATTTACCAATTCGGCTATGCATTATTGGTTTCGACAGCATATGCTTGATAACATCAAAATGCGAATAAACAGAAACATCAGCTGGTTTTATATATTGCTTTAACTTTGTACACGACAAATACAAACAAAGGCACAACTTTTCTATAGGAGTGTACCTCGTTTCGGCATCATTTAAGACCCTACTGAGGTAATAAATGGCTCTTTCGACACCACTATCATCCTCTTGTGCTAACATGCTATCTATTGTTCTATCAGAAGCTGCTATATACAATTTGAGCACTTTGTGTTTAATAACAGGCAACAAAATTGGTGGTTTCATCAAATAAGACTTGATTTCGTCGAAGGCTGCTTGATGCATTGGTTCCCATTTGAACTCTTCTTCCTTCTTCAGTCTTAACAATGGCGAAAAAACTTGTGTTTTGCCACTTAGATTTGATATAAATCTTCGAAGGAAATTGATTTTTCCCAGCAACGACTGAAGCTCCTTTTTGGTCGAAGGGGCCTTCGTTTCCATAATTGCCTTAGTCTTATTTTGATTGATTTCAATGCCTTTTTTGTGCACTATAAAACCCAAGAAATCACCTGCACGTACACAGAAGGCACATTTTAATGGATTTAATTTCAATCCATATTTCCTCATTCTTTCAAAAGAACGGCGAAGATGGTCTAAATGACCACTTTCTGAGGAAGATTTAACCACCACATCATCTATGTATACTTGCATAAAATCATCAATAAAATCATGAAACATAGAATTCATGGCCCTCTGATATGTAGCACCAGCATTCTTTAATCCAAAGGGCATTACTACCCATTCATAAACACCCAATGCCCCCGGGCATCTAAAAGCAGTTTTCGACACATCCTCTTCAGCAATGAAGATTTGATTATACCCAGAATAACCATCGAGCATACTAAGATAATCAAATCCTGCTGCTGAATCTATTAGCATTTCTGCCACAGGCATTGCGTATTCATCCTTGGGAGTTGCATTATTTAAATCCCTAAAGTCTATGCAAACTCTAAGAGTCCCATTTTTCTTTATTACAGGAACTATATTGGCTAACCATTTGACATACCTGGCAGTTCTGATGAATTTGTTTCTGAATAGCCTTTCGATTTCCTCTTTGATCTTAGCCAACACTTGAGGAGCAAATCTTCTTGGCACTTGCTTCACTGGTTTCTTCCCTGGTCGAATTGGTAATTGCATTTCCACTACTTCTCGACTTAACCCAGGTATTTCGTCGTAATCCCAAGCAAAGCAGTCTTTGAACTCCCTTAGCAATGTGATGACTTGGATTTTTAGAGAAGCATCAATATTTGCACTAATATAAGTTGGCCGTTTTATTGAGCCATTTCCCAAATCAACTTCTTCTAACGGGTCTTGAGCTTGCATATGCTTTGCCGAATCTCTAGGATCCTTTTCAAAACCTAATGGATCATCATCATAAATGCAGTCAAGTCTTTCATCTATGACTATGCCATTTCCTTCATGTAACTCACTGGCTTCGACAGCCATTGTTTGTTGAATAATTTCGGCCTCTATAGCCGCGTTAAACTTGTTTTCGGCCATATAAGCCGTAATTTTGTCCCATGCATTGAGCACTGACATAAGAACATTTTCAAGAACCAGTGTTCCACCCCGTTGGTCGAAGAACACCATCAGGATAAACACTATCATCTCCCATTATTTCTCTTTCCCAAACAAAACCATAATTTGGGTCAAGATGAACTGAGGCAAAAACATTATCCGCAGGAACATATGCCTCATTAGAAGATGAACATGGCGCGATCTTCGCCATTTGTTTCTCAAAATTTTCCTTGGTAATTTGGTTCACATCAACACAGAAGTAGCTCTGATCGGCTTCAACATACTCTACCAAACCATCTTCCTTCCACATCACTAAACGTTGATGCAAAGTTGAAGGGACAACACCAACTCCATGGATCCACTCTCTACCAAGGAGTAAATTAAAATTCGCTTTAGAGGCTATCACTAAGAACAACGTAGTCCTCTTTATGGAACCAACGATTAAGTCCACCTCAATGGCCCCCAAAGAATGGCCAGTTTTGCCTTCATAGTTGCTTAAGACAATGTTATGTGGCCTGAGGTCAGTGTCGAACTTACCAATCTTCTTCAAAAGACCATGTGGCATTAAATTCACTGCAGCTCCACCATCTACTAACACTTTGTTAATTCCAACACCATTGACTTTGGCTTGGACATACAGGGGTTTCAAGTGGTTTTGCATACTCATATCTGGCTTCTCGAAGGTAGCCATTTGGTCTTCGACACAACCATTGTTCATCACATAGTAACACATTGGCTTATGACGAGCCATATCCTCTGTAAAATCCTCTTCAACATCATTTGGTACTGTGATAATATCGTACTCAAGAGGCAGTATTGATACCACATTGCAAACAACATCGAAATCTTCTTCAGAATCATCAAAATCAGACTCCATGTCTTCATCCATGTCGAAATCAGCATTCTTTTCTTTCACTGTTGACAATGGAGGAAATATTCTTTCAAGAGCAGGCCTTCTTGGCCTTTCTGTTACTACAGCCTTGCCTTTGGCCTTATTCGCTGCACACACATGACTAGCAACATCAACATTCCTCTTTGTGGCAACTTCAGCTTTGTGAACCTCACTCTTCGCCACTATTATGCTGCGTGGAACTTGATTAATGTCAATCGTACTGCGTGGAACATGGTTATTAGCCAAATGACTTGGAACCTTGTTAATGTCAAAGTGTGCCTTCTTCTTCTGTTGTCTTTGGTAACGACGCCACTGTGTTCTAGTCATGGGGTTCTTACCCTTATAGTTATTCTTATAATTAAATTTAACAGCATCCGTATCTGGCTTGACAGGTTTAGCACGTTGATTATTGGGCACCCACGCTTCAACAGGAGCACTAGCACTTGGGACAAAGGATTTATTTGTTGACAGCTTCAAATACCCTTTCGCTGAGGATTTCTCCTTAGCAAATTGTCGTTTGCTTGTTGAAGGCTTTGTTGACACATTAGCTTTATAGCCAGGAAGATCTCCTTTTGCAAAGTCAAATTTTGGCCTGTTGTCAAGCCATTTTCTTTTACGTTGTTGTTGACCCTGATAACCTTCGACAGCTTTAGCTGCTTCTTTGTCGAAGACAGCACTGCACCTTGGGCAAAGCATAACTTCAGAGTTATTCCACTTACACCGATTGAGGAAATCTATCAATTCTTCCTCAGCCTTTGGATACACAGCATGTATCTTCCCATCATATTCTTTTAGGGTCACTTCCTGTTTCTTACCTTCAGCATACATAAAACCTTTTAATTTTTCGGTGGCAGTCTTGACACACTTAGGAGGGTCTGCCATTTGAGCATCCACCATGCCTACATCAGCTTCGACAGGTTCAGAATACATAGCTTCAGCCTTAGGCAATGGATCAACATCAATCTACATAGGAGCTTTCATTTTCTTATCAGCAAATTTGAGTCTCCCTTCGTCAACTGCTTTTTGCACAATATCCCTGAAGAGCACACAACGGTCAGTGTTATGTCCCAAAAAATTATGGAACTTACAATAACCCTTTTTCTTTCTTTGGTCAAGAGTTGGTATTTTAAGGCCTTTAGGCACTAATATTTGACCATCAGTTACTAAAAGATCAAAAATTTCATCACATTTAGTAACATCAAAAGTATAAGTCTTAGGCATAAATCTATCATTCTTAGGCTCTACAGGGTTATTCCCATTCGCAGGCCTTAATAATTTACAGGTATAAGGAGGACCAGGCTTAAGTTCAGCCACGTCTATCTCCTCTTCTTCGACATTCCTATATGTGACGTCGAATTCTTCTTCGACATATGCCACTTTTTCTTTTTTATGATACCTATTCGACCTAGATTTTTCCTCTCTAAGCCTTTCAACTTGTCGAACTCTATCAGCCAAATGCGCCATATCTCGCAAATGAGACGTGTCTAATTTCTTTCTAATTGAGTAATCAAGGCCACCAGCAGCCATTTCGACAAGCTCATGTTCAGGGACTTGTGTGAAGCAACGAGATTTCAACAGCCTAAATCTGTTTAAGTAATCATCAATAGTTTCAGGCATTTTGTGCCGAACACTAGCCAATTCTTTAAGACTAATTTTCGACTGGCCCATGTAAAACTGTGCATGGAATGCCTTTTCTAATTGCCCCCATGTGAACATAGAACCAGGGGGTAAGGTCGCGAACCAAGTGAAAGCATTTTTAGTTAGAGAATTTGGAAAGTATTTCATCTTCAAATTCTCATTTTGTGCTAAGTCCCCAGCCTCAGTCAAGAAACGAGCAATGTGTTCGACTGTGGACTCATTTGTATCACCACCAAACTTAGTAAACTTGGGAACTTTCCATCCCCTTGGTAACTCAGTTTGTAATACGTATTCACATAATGGTGATACGAAGTTAGGCCTTTGTAAACCTATGTTAAGGCCATTTTGCGCCAAAATAGTTTCGACTAAAGTAGCTATATTGTTTTCTGCGCCAACATTGTGTTGTTGCACTTGTCGAACAACTTCATCAGCGTTCTGGTGTCTATTTACCAAAACTACTTCAGGGACGTGGTTTACTGCCTCTTGTAGTTCGCCTACAATTGTGGACGCTTCGACTGCAACTGCTTCTTGGGGGTTAACTGGCGACGCATTACCCGCAATAATAGGAACTTGCCTATTATTAACCGCTGGAGCCCCAAAGAAATCTGCAATCCTACTCATCTGATTTGCCAACATTTGGTAACTGTTATTGGTATTTTGAATCAATGGATTGAAAACTGTACCAATTTGTTGGGTAAGCATATTAACCATATCGTGATTACTCTCGTCTACTTGCTGTCTTAAGGCCAACAAAGACGTATTGGTTAATGCTGGGGGATTCCGACCAAATACACTCTCAGAAGAGACGTGTGTAGGGGAAAAGGTCTAAATATGTGGCATTCCAGTAGGCATGCCATACATTCCCAGAGGAAATGGGGGTAGATGCACGTTATTCAAACGTGGGTCTAAACTGTTTCCCATTGCCATGTAAGGGCTATGAAGCCCTGCACTTAACGGCAAAGACAGGCAAAGATGCCATTTCTGACTGCGTTGAACCAACATTAGTCATTGATAAAGAAGGGACGGTTGTCGACGATGATAGTCCTGCGCTAATGCTCGCAGAATCCATTGTTGTTCCTTGCCCTTGTGAAACCACAGGGTTGGAACTAGACGCATTATTCGTACTAGAACGAACCATTTTACCACTTTTTAAGTGCATACAACAGCGAATACAAATAAGAGAGTACGAAAATGAACAAAATCAAAGGCAAAGTCCCACTGGGCGTGCCAATTTGTTTGCTGGTGTTTTTAGCAAACAATCACTAGTTTTATTAGAAGGTTTGTGAGATCAAACTAGAAAAATCTCAAAGAAATTGCCTCTGAATTGCGAGTGGTTTGTGTTTCAGAAAATGTAGAAAAGGGGACGATTTGCAATGATTAACAGAATCGAAAAGAAAAGAAGCAGTAAATGGTGCATGAATTGTAAAGAAAAGACAAATAAATTGCATTGAATCGTAAAAGTGGTACACGATCACGTACAGCGATTCTTCCACTCGTTTTTCGCTCTGGCTTGGAAGTTAGAGTTTCAGGAATCGGGTTGTGTATTGTGATTTGCGACCCCTGTTTCTTCTCAGAAACAGTTATTTATACAAAGGAAAAGAGGGGGAAAAACTGAACTAGGTAACTGCCTAGAAATTTGAAAACTAATAACTGCTACTCCTACATTCGACCAGAACCGCTCTATCACGCTTCGACCAACTGCTAGTCTTCAGCGCATAACTGCTCTGTTTTCTGTCTGTCGAAAGCTTGTGTCCATTTTCCTCTCTCTTGCTTTTGCTTCCCCGGAAGCTTGTCGAGTTTACCTTGCGCATGACCATTTTCTCTGTCGAAATAATTTGGTCTTCGTCGAAATATAAGTCAGGCCTTGTTGACCATTTTCAATGAAGCCTGTCGAAATTACAGGCTAACACTTACCTACCTAGTTATCCTTGTGAGCCTCTTCATAATCACTTTGGCAACAACTACTATAGCGCAGGACTCTAATTTTCTTTACCAAAGTTGCTCAATCAATGAAAATTTAACCAAGGTCTTCAAATTGAACCTCAAGACACTATTCTCTTCATTATCTTCTGCCATCAAAGCCGGTAAAAGATTCTACAACACCACAGTTTCGGACACCGACGACAAGGTGTACGGATTATTCATGTGTAGGGGCGATGTGCCCCCTCAAATTTGCAGACAATGTGTGGTAAATGCGACAGACTTACTATCATTAGAATCTCAATGTTCCTTGTCCAAGAAGGTAGTGATCTGGTTCGACGAATGCATGGTTTGGTATTCTAATACCACAGTGGAATCAACACCAATAGAAATACATTATTTGAGAAACCATGCCAATGTCACACCCACACTAGTGCAGAAAAGACATTTAGCATTGGTTATTTTGGACATTTAGCATCGGTTATCCGACGATGCTAAATCCCCATATGCTAAAAGTGGGGCATTTAGCATCGATTATTTAACCAATGCTAAAAGTCATTTTTAGCATCAGTTGTATTGAATACCCGATGCTAAATGTCTCTTACTAGTACATTTAGCATCGGTTGTATAGAATACCCGATGCTAAATGTCTCTTACTAGTACATTTAGCGTCGGTTATATAGGATACCCGATGCTAAATGTCTCTTACAAGTACATTTAGCATCGGTTGTATATAATAACCGATGCTAAATGTCTAATTTTTTTATTTTTAATCCATATCAGTCAACTAATTTATAAGAACCTGTTATACACAGATATCATTCCAATCATCAACACATCATAAATATATAAAAATACTTCAAATTCCATTAAACTTAATATCTTACATTTAGAGAACACAATAAATTGGGGAAAAACAATACAAATAAAACTCTGAGAAGCTCTAAAGTTTTACATAAATGTACTATCCTACAATTACTTCCTTGCCTACAATATCCTACGTTGATATAATGACAAATCTTGATAGGAAACCGAAACAAGCGGTAGAAATCAGTGGCATAGCTTCAGTTACCACCATCTGTGCTGCCTCTCTGTGCTTCATACCTTAGACATTGCTGCAAACTCTCAGTAGCAACCTCTTGCATAGCCTTATGTGCCAATTGTGTTGCATCTATGTGTTTCATTACTTCCTGTCAAAATGTAAAAGAATAATTATAAAATATTAATAAACAAAACAAACACAGAACTTCCTGTTTGCACAGTAGGATTCCATAAGCCAGAAAATTTAATGAATAATGCATCAAGATTAGATAGTGTCTTCGTGTGTGATCTACTGGTATTCAAAGGCTTTAAAATAGAGTCAATCAAACTTACTGTGCTACAATTTAAAACCTCAGGATCACACTTGCCCTCTCTTAATTTCGGATGTCTCTTTATTCTTGACTTCCATTTTCCTTTCCCAGCTTTTACGCAAACTCAATTCCTTGAACAAAATTTCTGATTGGATTTCCAACTACAATTCTCTTCACAGTGGGACTAGCCTTTCCTATAGCAGTCAACTTGTTCACTCCTTTGTTATTCTCCTAGTGCTTGATCCCATTGGAAAATTTATCAAAAGAATTAGGCAAAGAATAACAAATAGTCACCCAAACATGGAAAGCAAAATAAAGCTACAGATGTACAGAATTAGAGAACATGCACAATCAAAAGGAAAGCAAAGCAAAATAAACTGTACTACTGAGAAAGAAGGAAAGGAAATAGGAAAGGAACGTACAAAAAATCTAGTAGGAACAAAGGAAGAAAAACTAGTCTAAACATGAATGTTGTGATAATTTGTAGCAAATAGAAGGATGAGCCGATGAGGCTGAAACAAAAGTCAGCTTTTGCTGCTTGTAGTGAAGGTGTAGCAGAAGTAACTAGTGAAGTTGTTAGTGTTAGTAAATCTGGTTCAAATAGTGGTCCACTGAGAAGGGTTTTGGTGAAGGATGATCATTCAGGGAGTTAAATTCAGTAATTGTTAGTGTTAGAATGGAAATGGGAACTTATGATGTGATATGTGAGGAGTTAAATTCAGCAATATCATAAAAACAAGAGGAGCAGTACATGATCACATCATTAATTAATTAATTTGAAGTGTTTAAGCTAAGCAGATGTTGTTTGGGTAACAATTGATCTAAGGCTTGAAATAATGACAAATATTGACAAGGAGAAAGGTGATAAAGCCTTGAAATTTCAGATAAGTCAGTGACAACATGTAAATAAATAAAAAGAAAACCAAGATCGATTCACCGGTTCATATAGGAAAATAAGATGAACAGACTTGGAAACACAAAGCAACTCACATTCACATACTAAAATTTACAACATTATAAAGTATCAATTCAATCACACCAATACATAGAATGACACTCATAGCCAAGATAACAAAACAATAAACAGTTTAGCAATCCTCACATCTTATCACAACCCTCTGCAAGAACAAAGTTGATGTTAGGAAGAATGTCTGAAAAAAATCTAAATGAAACAATAAACAAAGAAAGAACTCACATTAGCATCTCGAGGATTGCTTGGTTCAAGGCTGCTATAGGTAACCAAATAATTCTCACCAGGTTATAAATCAATAAGTTTTACCTATGATTTACAATTTACAATAATATAAATAAATTAATATTTATTAAGTATAAAACTAAGAGAAAGTCAAAACCAAAGTGCCACACAACAAAACAAAATGAAAAAGTCAAAGAGAACCTGAGGAAGGGCATAACACATGAGGCCATTGAAGGATGTAGCACCTCACGAGACTGCTGCCCCCTGCCTATGAACTGTTGCCAAGTATGTGCCAAGAACCACTGTACATAACTCTCAGTCCAAAACTGTAATTTAAAACATGTGCAAGATACTTGTTTCTAAGTTTCTTTGCTACCATCGTTAGAATGTCATTAATAAACGCAAGTAAAATAACTAAACATGTGCAAGATACTTGTTTCTCATGCATGCTGTCCCCTACCATAATTACTAAAGATGTGCAAGAGATATAAGAGTACAGAGAAAGGAGAGGCTGGCATAAGTGACCTGCTCTGTCATAGCAAATATTCTTATAGCTATGACAGCACCAAGAGCACAAACCGCAGCACGCCCACAAATGAATGTCACACGGCTGCAACATATAGACATTCATAATAAAGAAATGCTTCAAATATATACAATCACAAATCTTTATTAATTGTAGCTAGTTGCATACCAGCATTCTCTGACTAGGCAAATTCTCTACCATTGCATTTGTTTTTAGCTAGTTCTCACTTTTGAGTACGTGCAAAGAAAAGTGAATTAGTTGGATCCAATGACTATTTTACTAAAACTAAAACTGGAGGTGTATTTATAGATCCAATGACTATTTTACCAACACTCTTTGCAGCTTCAGTATGATAGTATGGAGGTGTATTTATAGATTCAGTGACTATTGTGTAGATTTTTGTTTCAATGTCATCAAGATTACAATCAAATCAATGAAGCAGGCGTGAGACTAAAAATAATATCAAAGAGATTCTGAACTGAACTACAATTACTAGAGCAAACCTTGCAACTATCCTCTAGCTGCCAAACCTAGAAACAAAAAACATAAAGGAACAGAACAGCATCACATAACAGAACAAGTATTCGGATTTTGATCACTAAACATCTCAAGAGTAGGCAATTGTTGAATGTAAACCGGTTCATACCCATAATAACCATACCCATACCCATAACCATAACCATATCCATTAGCAGCAAGTTGTGGCTGAACCTCCATCTTATTCTGCTGATCAAATTTCACTTTTCCTTCCTCACCACCCTTCTGATTCTCTCCTATTATGGGGTTTCAGAACCTGTTATCCAACACTCAATATTATTAGGGTTCATCTGATATCAACAAATTAGAAGAAATTAACAGAGGGTTATTGAAGCTCTACCTTCGATTAACCTGCAGAGAGTGCCAAAGTCTCGTTACACAGGGACTTTGCGTCTGAGACCTTCACGAGACTTTGTAATCAACGACGAAGGAACTTGAGAGAGAATCTGCCACCGCGTATGAGAGATTCACGCAAAGAGAGCTTCAGAACGACGAATCAAACCTGAGAGAGAGGACGAATCAGAAAATTTGAAGAACAAATAGGGTTTCAGAATTTGATTATATAAGCAATTAATCAAACCGGAGAGAGGCGAACGGTGACGGCAAGGACAACAAGGACGGCGACGAGGAGGAGTGAGAGAACGAGAGTGACGAGTGAGAGAGGCGAATCTTTGTTGTTGAACACAATGAACCAAACAACAGATGCAGCAGCCAACTTGCGTTCCGGTGACAGGTTCACCGTGAAGAAAACCTACTTAACAGAATTTTAGTCATTTTATAGTCTAGCTCAGTGCATACCAAACCTATCACCTCAAGATTGTAGAGCCTGTCTTGCCCTTGCAATACAATCGCTTCCAAGATGTTGCAAAGAAGAAACTCCCCAAGGAGCGAGAATCTTACTTCGTAGTTGTATCTTAAGGTATGAATTATCCCTTTCTACTACCCCGCTAAGCCTAAGAAAGTGTTAATAGGAGGAGGAGCGCTCTTTCCAGAAATAAAATATCCACAAAAAGATTCAAAGTATTTGCAAGGTCCTGGTTATCTTTCACATAATTGTTCAAGAAATTGGTCGGATAGCGCTTTCCAATTAAATCTCATTACTCTCTTCTCCGACTTGTCTTTCAATGCTACCGACGGTAAAAAATTCCTCTTGACCACAGACAATAACAAAACAGTGCACACCATTTTTTTGTGTCGTGATGACATTCCTCCTCACCTTTGTGGACAATGTGTTCAAAATGCAACCCAACGAATAACTTCATTGTGCAGTTTCTCACGCGAGGCTATAATTTGGTACAATTATTGCATGATTCGATATTCCTATCAATCTTTCTCCTCTAGGGTGGACACTAATCCTAGATTTGAGATGTTGAATATCTCTAGCAAGGTTGGGTGGGATAACGTTTTTATGTTATCTAATGTGTTGGCTAAAATGGCGATCGAGACTGGTGACAGTGTTGAGAGATATAAAAAGGAATCGGTGAAATTGAATGACTACCAAACTATTTATATAATTTCTCAATGCACAAAGGATCTATCTAGCATTGATTGTGGTGGTTGTCTAAGTGATATGATCGGATCAGTCATTCCATGGTCTCGTTTGGGAAGCATAGGGGGGAGAGTTTTATATGCTAGTTGTACTCATGATTTAAGGATTTGCAGAGTAATCAAACTTTTTTAAAGACGAGATTATATTTATGACCAATTCAAAAAGGCATGTGAAAGCTTTAGTTATAAACTTAATTAATTGCAAAATTGTCACCGCTTCCTTCTTTTTAATTGATTACAAGGACAACCGATTTAAAATCCTCTACTTTGTTAACCATTTCACACCAATGAAAAGACCAACTTAGCAGAAAAAAGATAAAAGGTGAATTCAAAATTTTAAAATAATCGAGGACCGCATGAGTAATTTTACCAATTACTTACTCTAGCTTTGAATAAGAATCATCACAAGTCCACGACGAATAGAAGAAACAATAGAAGTGTTATTTGGACCAAAATTTTGTACGAAAAGTGTACCAAATATGAATACATATGAGATACGAAGGAAATATGCGTATAACACATTTATTTTTTATTTTAAATTAAATATATTATACGCGTATAACACAGAACTTTTTTTGGGTTCAAAAGACTGGCACAATGAACACATATAGGGGAAATCGGGATTGGGAGTGCCGCATACCGAGTTCGAACCCGAGAGCAAGCGAAAGATGTCCCTAACTTAACCAACTGAGCTACACCATTGTGACTTAATTTAAAATTAAAAATTAAAAAAATCATGCGTATTCCCTATGTATTTCATACGTATTCATATTTTGGTACACTTTTGGCAAAAAAATTTAGTCCAAATAACATTTCTCAAGAAACAAACCACTACACTTGTGGTTATTCTCTCAACTGTGACTTATTTGAGTGACATGTGGTTGGGTAAATCCGATTTTCCTTTTTTTAGAGAAATCGGATTTACCTCCCCCCAAGGTAAATCTGATGGCTAAAATTAACAAATCAGATTTATCTCCCCCTAAGGTAAATCCGATTTGTTAATTTTAAAGTCGTATTTACCTAGTGGGGGGTGCACAAAAACGGTAAATCCGATGGCTAAAATTAACAAATCGGATTTACCTCCCCCTAAGGTAAATCCGAGCGCTTCATTTTAGGCAGGGGTATTTTCGTCTTAAAATATCTTGTGGGGGTATGGAGGGAAGAGGTGGGGGTACCAAAAAAAAATCCCTTATCTTGATTGTTGTCTCCGTTATTGGTTTGTTGATGCTTCTCTCTTTGGGCTGTCATTTATTACGAAGAAAAGTAAGAAAGACGTGCAAAAATATTCTTCAAGAAAACGGTAAGTATTGTGCAAAAAGAGTAAAACTCAATGAGAAATATTATTTGGAACAAAAATTTGTACCAAAAGTGTACCAAAATACGAATATGTATGGGATATGGAGAGAATACGCGTATGATATATTTATTTTTTATTTTAAGTTAAGTTCAATATTATACGCATATAATATATTTTATTTAAAATAAAAAATAAATGTATTATATTCCCTCCGCACCCCATACGTATTCGTATTTTGATGCACTTTTGATACAAAATTTTGGTCCAAATAACATTTCTGAAACTGAATACACACTGTCACACTTCTTCATCACTCCCTCAAATTCCAAAACTTTGGTTGCTTTAGCTTTTGATATTTTTTCCCAAAACTTTAATTAATTTAGAGAAATCCAAACTACAATTTGACATTCTCTTTTCATTACACCCTTAGATTCATAACAGTTTTAGCGTATTTGTGCATAGAATTGTGAAACATTCATTTAAGGTATTTTAGGCAAAATTTGTCTCAGTTAATTATTTGTTAACATATGTTTCAAAACCTCAAACAACCCAAAAAACCTTAAACAATCTAAGTTTTAGGAGGGAAGGGAGTTTTATGTTTAGAAAATATTGTAAGTTTTGATTAACAGTTGATACATTTTGGTCTAGTTGGAGAAGAAGGTGCTAACTTGGAGTCATTGCAATTTGATTTATCAATAATTATTGCATCAACAAACAACTTCTCACACGAGAACAAGTGATAATTATCAGAATTCGAGGACCGATGGCCTCCTATGCGAGAATGTAAATGATTGAAATTATATTTGATTGATGATCCAAATGGATAGCAAAGTACAACTTATATAGCAAGAGAGATACCATATCTAGGGTAAATCTTAGGAAAGATACTGAATAACGGAAATATAACAATAGCACTGCTGAGTCATGCTTCTAGAATATGAGGGAATCCTATTTGAAGAGAATGTGGTCTTGATACTTTGCTGGGAGCCTTGTATTGCGAGTGGGCCTAGTCTTTGCAACACTAGCAGTGAGCCCAATATCATTAGCAGCAGAGTTCCCATTGGGTCCAATAACATCCCCAGCAGCAGTGTTCATATCAATACCTCCTCCATCAAAACCAACCTTGTCCTCAAGGTTGTAAGAAGCTTTCAATTCTTCCCATGCTTCCCATGAAGTATCCTCCGGAAGCAAGCCATTCCATTGAACCAAGACTTGAAGTTGCTGTTGTCCTCCTACAGTAGCAATGCGTGAACCCAGAATAGCCAAAGGAAAAATTACTGGGTTGTTGTTCTTTGACTCAGTGGGCAGTCCAGGATCCGAAGGAGGCATAGGACCATGATATGGTTTCAACAGTGAGCAGTGAAAGACGTTGTGTATTTTGGAATATGAAGGGAGCTCCAATTTGTATGCAACCGGCCCGAGACGTTCTTGCACACGAAAAGGGCCATAGAAGCGCTTGCCCAGCTTGTTGTATTTGCTGCCAGCAAGTGAAACCTGCCTATAAGGCTGTAACTTGACATGCACAAAGGAATCAACATCATAAACAACTTCCTTTCTTTTTCCATCAACAACGAGTTTCATTCTCTTTTGAGCCTTAGACAGATTTTTGCGCAACAATTCAAGGACTTCATCTCTGGTGCTCAAGAGATCATCACTAGCAGCGATATCCGAAGAACCAGCCACATAACTGAGGATCGAAGGTGGTGATTTCCCATAGACAGCTTGAAAAGGAGTCAGACCTGCAGCTGTATGAAAAGCTGTGTTGTAGTGGAACTCAGCCCATGGTAAATACTTGTGCCAAAGTGAAGGTTTATGATGAACAAAGGCTCTCAGATACTGCTCAATGGTACGGTTAGTGACCTCTGTTTGACCATCGGTTTGAGGATGGTAGGATGAACTCATTCGCAGCAATGTTCCACTAAACTTGAACAACTCAGACCAGAATTTGCTGATAAAAATGGCATCTCTGTCAGAAACAATGCTTTTTGGGAAGCCATGCAATTTACAGACCAGATTCACAAACAACTCTGCTACTTTATGTGCTGTGTAGTTGGCAGGAAGGGCACCCAGATGGATGTATTTGGAAAATCTATCCACAATCACCAACATGACAGAGAACCCTCCTGAAGTCGGCAAGCCTGTCACAAAATCAAGCGAAATATCTTCCCACACATTAGTAGGAATGGGTAGTGGCTGAAGTAAACCGGCAGGTTTACTGGTTGAGTATTTTGTCTGCTGACAAACTATGCATTGAGCCACAAATTCCTTCACATCATTCCTCATAGTATCCCAATAAACATCATGGCAAATATATGTGCATATGAGTTCTTGGCCACTTCCAACCAGAACTTGAAAAGGAGAAATTGGATCTTGGGCCAGGCCCAACTCAGAAGCAATAGAGTCTTGAATAAAGTTGTGGGTACTGCCCCCATCAACCAGGATCCGAACCGAGTGAGAATCAATATGACCCAGGACCCGAAATGTGTCAGCAGAGTGAACACCGGAAAGTGCGTGCAGACTTAATTGCGCTGCTTGTGGAGTGCTTGCCGGTGGTGGGTCTCCGTCACTGGTACCACCCGGGTCAAGAAGCATCGCAGCTTGTTCAAGTTCACCTGTCAATGGAGAAATTTCATCATCATTAGTAAGCATAAGAAAAATTCGTGCGCCGCATTTGTGATTGCGAGACCATTTCTGGTCACAATTAAAACATAGCCCCTTCTCACGCCTTTCATCCATCTCAGATCCAGAGAGATGACGAAAACGAGGTTTAGTGGCCATCGGGGAAGAGGCGCCGGTGGGTTTGGCCGCCGATGAAGCTTCAGAGGGGAATTTTGGCGTTGATCGCAGTGCTGAGTTAGGTTGCCACGGCGTTACTTGACGTTGGCGAGCTATACGAGCGAGATCATGAATCTTGTCCTCTTGAAGACGCGCGAGTCCCGCAGCTTGCGAAATCGAAGTTGGTTGTTGAGCTAAGATTTCACGACGGACCTCCGTTTTAAGCCCGGAGATAAAACAGCTAAGCAAATCCGCCTGAGAAAGTCCTTCCAGACGGTTCGCAAGGGCCTCAAATTCAGCAAGATACGAAGCCACCGAAGAAGTTTGTGTCAATTTGAACAAATTGCCGCGTGGATCGTCGAAAGCAGTAGGAGCAAAGTGAGTTTCCAAAGCACGCAGAAACTGGTCCCAGGACGCGATTTGACGATTACGATACATCCATTGATACCAAGCGAGTGCCGCGCCGTCGAGGTAAAAGGACGCGATGGTAATGCGCTCTTCTTCGGGAGTGTTATGGTAGGTGAAAAACTGTGAGATCTTGAAAATCCAGCCATGTGCATTGGTGCCATCAAAGCGAGGTACATCAAGCTTCAAGCGTGGATGAAAGGATGATTCTGCAGTAGAGCGAGATGAAGCTGAAGGAATGGAAGTATCATTAAGGCGTTTGCAGACAGCTTCCAACTGAGAAGAAACCAAGGCGAGCTGGCGAGCGAGCTCTTCAACCCGATCCGGTGGCGGTGGCGGAACACTCATTGTGAGAGGGGTTCAGCACAATGAAAGCACCAATGATAATTATCAGAATTCGAGGACTGATGGCCTCCTATGCGAGAATGTAAATGATTGAAATTATATTTGATTGATGATCCAAATGGATAGCAAAGTACAACTTATATAGCAAGAGAGATACCATATCTAGGGTAAATCTTAGGAAAGATACTGAATAACGGAAATATAACAATAGCACTGCTGAGTCATGCTTCTAGAATATGAGGGAATCCTATTTGAAGAGAATGTGGTCTTGATACTTTGCTGGGAGCCTTGTATTGCGAGTGGGCCTAGTCTTTGCAACACTAGCAGTGAGCCCAATATCATTAGCAGCAGAGTTCCCATTGGGTCCAATAACATCACCAGCAGCAGTGTTCATATCAACAAGATTGGCAAAGGTGGATTTGGTGAAGTTTTTCTAGTGAGCAAAAAACACGATAAATTTTGTTTCTATTTTTTTTTTGACACAAATTTTGTTTCTATTTTTATACATTACTGTTATTCATATTAATTAGTAATTGTTTACATTTCAAGGGCACTCTTATTGATAGAAGACATATAGCTGTAAAAAGGCTTTCAGGAACTTCAAGCCAAGGAGCAAAGGAGTTCAAAAATGAGGTCTTGTTGATAGCTAAACTTCAACACGGAAATTTAGTGGCGCTTAAAGGATTTTGCCTCGAAAAACAAGAAAAAATACTTATCTATGAATATGTGTCTAACAGGGCCGGTCATACACCAGTGCAGGCCTGTGCAGTTGCATAGGGCCTCGGCCCAAATCAATTTTTTAAGGCCCAAAAAATAGTATAGAACAAGATACAGATAATGTTAATTCGCAAACACTTTCATAAATCCGCAAGTGGTTTGATGGTAAATTCGGTTGTCATAGCGGCTTCGTCACCCAAGACCAAGGCTCAAGTTATTTTTTTCTCAAAAATTCTCCCCATTTTTTTTTCTAAGAATATATTAATAATATTTTATCATAATACTTAAGTTGCATAAAAAAATTACATATAAATTAATTATAAGATATTTAATTTATACCAAATATTAGATAGTTTGTTTTGAAATATAATTACAGTTTTCAAAAAAATAAAGTCAAATTATTAACTTTTAGAGTAAATTTTCAAAAAATAAAGACAATTGATAAATGAAGCATGCCGATTGACGGTTGAAATTTGCTTGGTCATCTTCATCCCTACCACCACCGAACGAAATTATCAGGCAACTATGTTTACTTAGATTAAAAAGTTTGAACTTGGATATGAGAAGCCTAAAAAAAGAGAAATTTTGAAGAGGTCACTCAATTTCAAGCAAAGGCCCCAATTTTTAAGATTTGCACAGGACCTCCAAATTGTTTGGGACGGCCCTGGTGTCTAACAAGAGTTTAGACTACTTTTTATTTGGTATGATGTTTTCCCCTTTCTTTATTTATTTGAATTTTTACATTCACACATTGTGTATTGTTTATTATTTTCATTGCATATTGCATAATTCAAATAATGTTCTCACATATACTCATTTCTTTGTAGCTACTCATCAACGAAAGTTGTTGAGTTGGTTTAAACGTCACAAAATTATAGGAGAAATTGCTCGAGGAATACTCTATTTACAGGAACACTCTCGACTCAAAGTTATACACCGTGATCTTAAGCCTAGTAACATCCTATTGGATGAAAATATGAATCCTAAAATTTCAAATTTCGGACTAGCTAAAATTGTAGAGATAGATCAAGATAAAGGAAATACCAACAAAATTGCTGGAACACAGTAAATTTTAAATGTTCAATATGTTTTTATCCTATACATAATATGCTTATGCTTATTTTCATGTATTTCTTCTTTCCAATTTTACAGTGGTTATATGTCTCCAGAATAAGCAATGTTTGGACAATTTTCTGAGAAATCAGATGTTTTCAGTTTTGGGGTCATAATTTTAGAGATTATTACGGAAAAAAAAAAGAATATTGATTCTTGTGAATCATTTCATGTTGATGATGGTCTCCTAAGTTATGTAAGTACAATACTATTGAATTGTTTTCATTTTATGATTACTCATGTTTAATGTGCATTAATTAAACTTGCCTTAAAAGGTTGAAACAATATTGATTTGATTAAATTGAAAAATTGTTATAGGTTTGGAGGCAATAGTGGACCAAAAATTAAAGGAACAATTTTCTAAAATTGAAGTTATTAGGAGCATTCAAATTGGTTTACTATGTGTTCAAGAAAATCGAGATGCTAGACCTACAACAATGGTGACAATTGTTTCATATCTTGGTAGCCACTCAATGGAATTGCCATCTCCTCAGCAACCTGCTTTTTTCTTACATGGTAGAGTGGATCAAAATATAGTTACATCTGAACCGAGTTCTGGTCGATCAAAATATAGTTACATCTGATTCTCGAATAATGGAATGTCTATAAGTGAATTTCTTCCTAGATAAGAGTTTTTTTTCATTTTTAATATCATTAATATTTTAAAGATAACAAACAATATAAGAGAAAATTTCGTTCTAATGCTTTGTCTAAATGTGTAGAAGTTATATTCTTTTTTATCTTAGAACATAAGTAGAAGAACGTGTTATCAGAAGCAAAAAGACCTTTTGTGATGACATCTTCATCTGCCTACCATCATCTAGTCTTATGAATAGTGAATAATTATTTGGTCTCTCTTGCGGTCTTGCCTATGAAGAGAAGAAGAGTGCATATGGCTCAACGTTGTGTCTTGAAAGAAGACTCCATCTGATCCACAATGCTTCTATTTTCCAATCATGCATCTAGCCCAAATTTGTGTCGATGAAGAGTTTTTCTAGGCCTACATAGCATCTAGTGTACCACTTCTTTTATCGTCTTTATTATCTTAGAAGCGTAAGTGAATGTTCATTGAAGACAAAAATTATGGTTCGAGGAATTAAGATAACAAAAGAATAATGAATCAATCACGTCGAGCACTAAATTGAAGAGGAAAACCTAGTAAGGGTTTTTCAAATTTAACCTTTGTACCATGTTAGCATTGCACCTATATATGTCTGTATGGAAAAGAAATGCGCGCAAACATACTCAGCGTAATATATAGGTTCCGATGATTTCTCCTTTGGTAGAAAAATCCTAGTTTAGTCACAACGCTGATTTTAGTATTGTTACAAGGTGTTACAAGGTCACAATGTGACTATTCTAAGTTCTGCGCGCGTGCACATATACATATATATATATATATATATATATATATATATATATATATATATAGCACTAATGGAGACTTAGAGTTAACTTTTTAATTTTTGAGTAACACATTTTATTTTTCTAAAATGTCTTTTTTTCGGAATTTTTTTTCCAAAAGGTAATAACTCCATAATGCATAAAAGTAAATTCTCAACTTATTACTATTATTATTATTATTATTATTATTATTATGATGTAAAAAAGAGACATCTTTTGTAAAAAAAGAGTTCTTTCAAGAGCAATATTTTGAAAACCAAACTAATTATTACATTAAGGGCCCGTTTGGATATAACTTATTTTGAGTTTATGCAAAATAATTTATGCAAATAAATAAATTTTTATGTATTATTCATAAATTTGTCAAACTAGCTTATGAAAGAACAACTTGTGGAGATATAATTTTTGTTAATAAGAACTTATAAATCAATATAAAAACTTATTTATCTCCATAAATTATTTTTTATAAATTCAAAAATAAGCTAATTCAAACGAGCCCTAATTGATGCTCAACCGCTTTAAACTACTAGAAGCTATATGAAATTGCAGTGAAGTCTTTCAAATAATTGAATCAGGAATAGTGTCTAGTGTTTAATCGATTTAACCATTTTATTGAATCAGATTTAAAACAATTTAAAACACTGCTCAAAAGAATTACGGTGAGAGAAAGAAAAAAAGTTAAGGAGAAAAGGGAGAGAACGCTGGCGAAAGAAGAATGAAAACCTGTGATCCTCGTGGATACCAACATCTCCTCCTCCTCCTCCACTGTCATTGCCACTCCCACCGCAACGGCGTCGTTTCCTTCTCCATCCACACTTGAATGAATGGGCAACTGCGGTACTCGAGAAGAATCCGCCGTAGTTTCCAATGCTCAAGGTAACCAAACCTTCCTTTCCTTTCCTTTCCTTTCTCAATCAGATCTAGGTCTCTTCATTCTTCCACTTTCTCTTTTTCTTCTTCATCATCCAAAAACAAAATTAAAGAAAAAGCAAAATCGAATTTCACTATTTCACTCTCACATTCTCTAACTAACTATTTAACTAACTATCTAACTAACTCACATTATTCTGTTATGCAGTTCAGCAGCTTCATCCTGCTACTGGTGCACGAAACCAAACCGGTAGCAGCGGCGGCGGTGGCGGCGGTAGTGAGAGGAAGAATAGTAGTTTAAGACATAATCTGAGTGAATCAATTTCGGATCTGAGCGAGTCTTGTTCAACTCCTCGCTGGAACAACAGCAACAACAATAACACACTTCTTTATACTCACGTTATAGCTTTCACGCTTTATGAGTTGGAAACTATAACGAAGAGTTTTCGTGGTGATTATATTTTAGGTGAAGGAGGTTTTGGAACTGTTTATAAAGGCTACATTGACGAGAATGTTAGGGTTGGACTTAAGTCTCTTCCTGTTGCTGTTAAGGTTTTGAATAAAGAAGGACTTCAAGGACATCGAGAGTGGCTTGTGCGTCTTCGCTTTTGATTTTGATTTTGATTTTGATTTTCGTTTTGTGAAATGATTTTTTGTGTTTTGTTGTTGATTTGTTTTGTGTTGGATGCAGACGGAGGTGAATTTTCTTGGACAACTTAGGCATCCTAATTTGGTGAAATTGATCGGTTATTGCTGTGAGGATGATCATAGGCTGCTTGTGTATGAGTTCATGTTTCGAGGAAGTCTGGAAAATCACCTATTCCGAAGTATACCAAATTTTATTTGTTTGATTCTTTAATCCTTTCTTAGCGTATGTTAGGAATCGATATAGATCTGAGTGAGAGGAATTCTTATTCTTAGGTGTTCTGACTTATGAGAGTAATGCATTAATGAATGACTAATCCAAGTAAAATGTAATGTAAATGTTGTTGTTTGCTGAGTATTTTAGTACTTCATGATGAGAAGTATTGTAGCTCTTCGTGATTATATTTAAGCTAAAATTGCATGCCGGAAAAAGTGTGAATTTATCCTAAGTTGATTACACACGACAAGTTTTGAGTTAAATTATTGGATTTTGTGTAATGTCCACCGATGGTCATGCACTTTTCAGTCAGTGTTGATTTAGAATATGGAAATATGTGCTTACTGTTTTTACTCCATTACTTCATACTCCTAGTTAAGCGACTCTTTACCCTTTTGAGTTGTGAGACTAAGCAAAATCTGTTAATAGTCAATTAGTGGCTTCTGGATGTCATTTTAGATGTTGTTTTAGGCTTTTGGCAGCTTAATTATTCATAATAGCTAGGCTATAGGCTAACTATTGAAACTCTATCTGTCATTCAGTGTGTTGATTGCAAACTAGGTTTTACCGTTTTAGGTTTTTTCCCTCTCTTTCTTTACTGGTGGCACAACCATCGACTGATAGTAGTATGATTTGCTACTCTGAATTTTATTGGTCATGATTCATGAATAAAAAATTGGCAATACTGAGTTATGAAGCTAAGAGTTCTTCTAGTTTCTTGGCATGTTTTTTTCAACTCATTGATATGACCTTTCCTGAGGCTTCCAGAAGCAACTGTCCCTTTATCATGGACTACAAGAATGATGATTGCCCTTGGAGCTGCCAAAGGACTTGCTTTTCTCCACAATGCCGAAAGGCCAGTAATATATCGCGACTTCAAGACGTCTAATATATTGTTGGACTCTGTAAGTTTCTGGCATTTTAAAGTTGATTTATTTGGATATATATTTTATGACTGTGTGATAAAGGAGTTATCATTTTATTTTATTAATATATTTTATGACTGTGATAAAGGAGTTATCATTTTATTTTATTAACTTGGTTTTGCCAATGACCTTACAGGACTATACAGCCAAGCTTTCTGATTTTGGGCTGGCTAAAGCTGGACCACAGGGTGATGAAACCCATGTATCCACTCGAGTCATGGGTACATATGGTTATGCTGCCCCTGAATATGTAATGACTGGTATGTATGACCCCAGTTTTCCTAACATGCTCAATATGTAAAATGTAAATAAATGAAAATAAAATTGCTGAAAAGCTTAAACTACCATGAAGTTGATCAGACGCATTGTGTATTTTGAATTGAGAGTGAGTTATGAACTAATTCCAATATGATGTGATAGGCTAACAGTACCTAGCCCACAATATGAGTTGTTTTTATCTCATTGTCCCAGTTTTTGTTTCCATCCTTTTAATCGTGCAATTTGTGTGTTAAATACAACTTAAAGGAAAGCCCAGTGCGTATGCTTTCCATCAAAATTTATTTGTCCTTTCCTTGAGTATTGTTTGCAATAAAAAAGTGCAATAAAAAAGAAGCATTTTGACATTGTACTGTCAAGTCTACAGTTCAAACTTGTTTTGTTTTGCTTGTATGTACCATTCGAGCATGTCGAAAAATATATTCTGCCTTTCATTGTGCATGTGCTCTTGTGCGTACTTGCATAAGTTTGAGCATGAATGAATGCATATCTAAACTTGACATATGTGAAAATGTTCAGGCCACCTGACTGCTAGGAGTGATGTGTATAGCTTCGGGGTTGTTCTTTTGGAGCTCCTAACAGGAAGGAAATCAGTTGACAAGACCAGACCTGGAAAGGAACAGAGCTTGGTAGATTGGGCGCGACCAAAGCTCAATGACAAGAGAAAGCTCCTACAAATAATTGATCCGAGATTGGAGAATCAATACTCAGTGAGGGCAGCACAGAAAGCTTGTAGCTTGGCTTACTACTGTTTGAGTCAAAATCCCAAAGCGAGGCCACTCATGAGCGATGTAGTTGAGACATTGGAACCCTTACAAAGTTCTAGTGTTGGTGCAGGCGAAGTCTCCGTATCAGGATCAAATAGTGTGAGTGGCGGCCCTTTTGCTCTGAACAAAATATCCGACTACCGGATGCGTCATAAGTTTTCAAACAATGTTGGTCCAGGTGCTAATTGTCGATCTCCAAACCCTAATTGCTCACCAGGAGCTCCAGCATGCCGAGTCAGATAATAATCTCATGCTATGAATCTCTATCTGGTCTACTCCTTGTCGAGAAATAGTCTTTGTTATGAAAATGTGGGTTCATCCTTGTAGTTGTTGCTTTGTACATGATGTATTATGGTGACAAGAAGCCCAGATGGATGATTGTTGTATTAATGTTTGGTTTTGTTTTCATTTTGGTGGAAGTTGTGTGGAAATTTCTCTGTAGTTTTGTAATCATGGTGGCATCAGAACTAGTATAACTGGTTTCCTCATAACGTCAGGGAACTAGGCCCGCAAGTCTATTGGTTTTTTGATTGCTAGGTAGACTGGGTGTAAAATAATACTGCCATGTTTTACATTCCTATACCCAGTTAGATTGACTACAATCTACTGCTTTCAAGTTGCCTGTTTTTCCAAAGTTACCTATTATATGATATGATAATAAGTTCATAGTAGTATAATATGTAGATAAATTAATACGTAGATAAATTATAAGTTAATTTAAGAAAATGAAGTGTTTTATTAGGAAAAAAACTATATATATATATATATATCGAGTTATATGATTAAAATATCTTTTAAATGAAAAAAAGTACACATTGGCTAAAATTACACCAATTTTTATCGCTTTCAAACCATTTTTATTGGTTCTTTACTGATTTTTATCATCAGCTTATTTTGTGAACAGAAAAGATTGAATACCTAACCATTTGTCGGATCAAATAACCGGTCTGAATCAATTTTAAAAACAGTGAATCAAAGTGCTCCACGGTTTCGTATTCAATAGCATGTGTATTCCACTGTCATGGAAAAACATGTATGAGCTTCCCACAACAAGGCTTTATATTTATCTGTTTAAGTTATTTTGTCGAATTGAAACCATTTTAATTCAATAATCTGATGAACTATTTTGTCAAACTAATTGAACAAGCCTAATTTAGCTAATCATGAAATCATTTGAGAAATACTCAGTTGCATATCCATATGGTCAACTATAAGTAACTTACTCAGTTTTGATTAATAGCAGGCTCGAACCACAATGTGGTGAAAAAAACTGTCGTGTTCTCCGATGTAGTAGTAGTAGTAATAATAATAATTAAAACAAAAAGGAAAACAAAAAACAAAGTAGAAAAAGAAAAAGTGTGCAAAGCAAAGGCCTAGTTACGCACGCCCAATGTTGATGTTTACCAAACGATAGACATAGACACGAATCAATCTCCAGACACGTGAGTCTTGCTCTCATAGTACTTTTTCTCACTCACACCCTTCTTCTCGTTACGTTTCTGCATGTAAAAAAGTAGAAAGAAAATTAGCACAACGAGACAAATTTGCAGACACACACAACATATGTAGGATTTTGGTTGGTCAACATACGTAGGATGAAAACAAGATATTCTCTTTACACGTATGTCTATGCTTTGTGCACATGGTGCCAAACATGTGCAACCTAATGCACCCAAATGCTTACACAACAACCCATGCCAACAAACAAAAATACGTACATAAACAATGAAAGAATGTGGCGTTTAAGGTGAGACACCAACTAAAGCCCTCACCGTTAAGAAACGGAAAAAAAATACCTGCTATTAACCGGTGCTACATGATTTTTGGTGGCCAAAATATAATATGAAATCCCAACTAAGAATACCAAGTTACGGTATGAAATCTCAGTCATTTATAACATTTTATTAAGGTAATCAAAACCGGACCGGACATTGAACCGGAAGAGGTAGCGGTTCAGGGGTTCTTGGGTTCAACCGATTAAATCAGGGTTGAACCGAAATTAATTAAATAGATTATTTAATATATTTTTTACAATATATAAATGATAAAAAATAAAAAAGAATCATAATATGACATAATAAAACTATAATATTCAACAATCATAGATAATTAGATACTATAATGTAAATACTCTCATAGTAATATTAGTGTACACATTTATTTTTTAATTATTTATTTATTTATTACATCAATTTAATTATAAAAAATGATAAAAAAATATCTCATATACCAAAAATCAACATCATTTATCATTTTTTTCCAAAAATCAACTTCGTATACCATTTTTTAAGGAAAATAAACCAAATCCGGTTTTCTGCACGGTTCCCCGGTTTTTGGCCGGTTTCCTGTCCGGTTCCCGATTTTCAACCGGTTATCCGGTTCAATTCCCGGTTTTCACCCCAGGCGGTTCTGGGGTTCATTTGGACCGGATAGGGTCCGGTTCCCGGTTCAACCAGCCGGTTTTGACAACCTTGCATTTTATATTGTATCCTACCATTAATTTGACCGCAAAACCAGTGAGAGAGTTAGTTAATCCCTCACATTAAAAGCCATCACAATGAAAAATCTATAGTACTATTGCCCAAGAAAAAAACAATTATGATATGTCTGGGAGGGGGTTTTGCGAGGGGAAGGGAGGAGAGGGTCTGAAAAGATTTGTCTATATTTTAATATGTATTTGAGATTTTAAAAAATTAAAAGAACAAGTTGATAGATATATTTTTAATCACATTTGATTTATTGTTAGAGACATTTTATAGCTTCCTCAATTTAGAATTGAAAAATATGCCCCCCCCCCCCCCCCCCCCCCCCCCCAAAAACCCCTCCCAAACATACCCTTAGAGCTAGAAGGAATACACAATGTGAGCTGCGGCACCTGACGTCACGTAAGGTTTACTTTTTAAAAATATTTTCTATTTTCACTTCCTCAAATCTACACTCATTTTAAATTGCCACAAAGAAGATAGAAGGTTCTTGTATTGAACAATTGTGATAGATGAAAGATAAAAGATGATAAGAGAATACATTTTTGTAAACAATGAATTTTTTTTTTGCCATTTTCAAAAATTTTGGAAATTGTGGATTTGTTATCTATGAATCGTTTCTTAATTCTAGTGAAAATAAGTGGAAATAAATATAGGAAATAAGTGGAAGGAAGTAAACTTAAACTCCAGTCCTTCAAAAACTTATATGTTAAACCTCAGTCTTGGCACCTGAATGAAATGCATCTCAGAATCTAACTACAATAGATTGTAAAGCTTATCACAGAAAATGGGGAAAAAAGAAGACTATCTACCAATAGACTCCAACTCCAATCACAACAATCTCTAAATAGGCAGCTATATTTGCAAAGGTTAAGCAATTTGGCTTATTTTGCAGAGCAGACATGATCTCAAAGTTTGCAGACTCTACTTGAAAGAGCAAAAACAAGGTGAAAACAAATCTACTTTTGTAATAAAAAATGAAAACAGAATGTTTTCTGTAGACTAAGGTTTTTTCAATGATTTCAATTATATGGACCTGCATCTTCAGTCTTTCCTTACTCCACTCAATCATACTGCACTACACTTGATCACATTTCTCACTAGCGTGTTCGATAAGTGCCGCCAAAAACGCTCTCAAATCTCAAATACATATGATCCCAATCTTATATTTTCTTGCAAGTCTAGCACACTTAATATCCTTATCTCCTCTACACTTGTGCTCTTCATGATACTAATTGCTCAACATTCACTACCATAGAGCATCACTAGTCTTACAACTATTGAGGAATTACCAAATTTGATAGGCACGGTGCAATCACAAAGTACTATGCTTGAAACAAATAATATATTGAAAAATTTAGGACTGGTTTACTATTTAGGGTAACGGACTTGTATATTGTAACGGACTAATATTTTAAATATCAAAACTCATAAGTCTCTTTCAAAATTCTCCTTATATTATTTATTATTAAGTAAAGACGGATCCTTTTCTTGATGATAAACTCATACTGCATACTCAAAATTTCCAGAAAAGAAGCAAACTCTTCAACAACAAAACGAGTTACGGAGAGGTTTGAATGAAAATGTGCTTTCGGTGACAAATCTCTTATTTATATTAAAAAAGTAAGTAACTGACAAGCCCGAGAATCCTACGTGACTCGTGAGAACAAACCAAACAAAAATAACAAGGTCTGAACATACCTGGTATGCCTCATGATTTGATACAATTCTTCTAATTATTGTAGTAGTTGTTATATCTAAAGGGCTTTCTAAAAGTTCGAAGATGCCCAAGCTAATAGGAACAGCATATGGATTTGATTGTTCCTATATGAAAACCAATATCAATCATTACCAACTAATAAAGAAGGAAAGTTGTAAATGCAGAAGCAACTTTGGTACCCTTTTATTTATAATAAAAGTATTACTGATAAATATGACACTGAAGCAAAAAATACAAAATTTACCTTTTGAAAATCAGTATTTTCTGCAGTGGTTCCATGGACAACTAATGAGATGTTAAATGTTGTGATCTGCATTGAAAGAATTTAAACTGTGTCACATCACAACAATCCACGATTAAGTAACTAGTTAATAGCAGACCACAAAATACTTGTTCAAGTCGAACATGTTCCAACTGAATCAACCAAGAAATCGGCACCAAAATTTTTTAACACTCCAATTTTTGCTTCTTTTCTATTTCTAACAATAACAGCAGCAATCAAACTTATTCCACTATATGGGGTCAGATACATTGCTCCATTTAGAACCAAAAAAACTAATTTTAATAATCTAAAATGAGATCAACTCAAAAGAGAGATTTCATGTATTAATTATTATATAGTTTTCAAATTTAGAATTTCAGAATTATATATATATATATAAAGAAAATTTGCTTTAGCACTAATGTTGGCATTACATATCATAGTAAATAATATCCTAATAAATAATAAAAAAAGTTGAGTGGCTCAAGAATGTTTATAACAATGGAAAAGAATAACCTAATACATAGAATAAAAAAATATATACAAGGAAAAATGAAACTGACCATATCCTTAGACACCTCCCACGGTGCACCAATTATAACCTCATCCACGTACCGACATGCTAAGACACTTAGACTTCTTTCATGAAGAGTCATGATGGGACGATGTAAACCCCTGGTTGCACTGCAAAGCCATTGTGAAAGAGAATACAATATGAACATTTTCAAACCTTATCACTATAGAAGTGAACAAATCGTATATAAAGTTAATACCGGAAAGATCTCGATCTTTTACTTTACTATCAGCTAAGAATTCTAAGAAAGGCACAACTGGAGATGCAGCAAAAAGTTAAAGGAGAATATGCATTGAGCTTCTATCATATGAACTTTTAGGAAGACATAGTAAGTTTCATCCACAATAATATATTTCATCTTTGAATACTTTGTTTATTTGGGACAAAACGTTATTTCTGTTCAAAAGAATAGAGAACTTCAAAGGGATGTGCATCCTTTTAGAGTGAATAAGAGAACATATAGACAGTAAACAGAAAAGGAACAAAAAGCTTGCAATCCTGCAAGCATATTTTAGCTACACCCCTATGAGGAAAATAATAAGGCTACCTAGCAGTCATAAGATTCTTAATTTTTATACCACACTTCAATTCTGAACAAGAAGTACAACTCAATCTACTGCCAAGGCTAAGCTACCATTATTCTTTACTAGTGAGAATTCATGTAAGTACATTAGATGTTTTTAAAATTGCAACAAAAATGGTGGAAACGACAGGCTATATGGGGCCAAAACTGCAGATGAATGAGAGGAACCTTTCATCTACCCTTATATCTAGCTTATTGGTAGTACCCTTCAGAGGGTAAAGAGAATTTGACACCCCTAAACGGAGAAAATCCTTTTTAGAGGTTCAAATAACCGTGCATTCCTCATTGGTTCTTCCATCTGACTGCACATCACCCTCTCAGATTTCCCTTTCTGTTTCTATTGCGTCTCAATCACCCCCCTCTGTAGTAAAAAACTTTTTTTGTCACCATGAAGAGCAATGGCTTTGTTTTTGAGTTGGCCACTAGCACAAACTTATTAATGCTATTATGCTTTAATTCTGTACAGGATGTAACTGATGCTGTCTATTGACTCTTGTGTCGTTTGTTTCAAAGAGAGCTTGTCTGTGCGGATTTTTTCTTCATGTGTTACTCTTTTAAAAAGGAAAATGGGAATCCACTCAATTACTTGGATAACATTGATATAACTCATGCTTACATAACTACCATGAGTCCGTTTGGATTAGCTTATTTTTGAGCTTATGAAAAACAACTTATGGAGATAAAGAAGTTTTTATGTTGATTCACAAGTTCTCACTAACAAAAATTATGTCTCCATAGTTGTTTTTCCAAAAACTACCTTAACAAGCTTATGAATAATACATAAAAGCTTATGTATTTGCATAAGTTGTTTTGTATAAGCTCCAAATAAGCTATATCCAAACGGGCTCCATATTGTTTATCTTATCATTTTGTAATTGTCCTTCTGTATTCTTTCCCTTTCTATTACATTTAAATTAAAGTTTTGTTTGATATGTTTAAAAATGGTTCAATTGTGTTACTTAAGTATCAATATCTGTAGTATGTTGATATGTTCTATAATTTTTTATCATGGCCAGCACCATAAATTCATGTCAGATATTTGGATTGCTGCTATTCACTTTTGATAACCAGTAGAAAATAAATTTTTTTAATATAAAAGGTAGGAAAAAGCAGAGATGTAAAGATTTAGAACCTGACTGTCTGATCGGTGTGTATCCCAACAAGGAGAAAATCCCCACGAGCCCTAGCAAGCCTCAAGATCTATATAACATAAAGACCAGTTAATAAAAGGTACAACACCAATCCACACATCCTTTTAAACAAATTTGATGGTATCAGCAGAATAAAGGCAAAAAGTATTGCATCAGCATAACCAAACTTTCAAGGTCAGACAAATCAGTAATGTTTGCAATAGGCAACTAAAATCTGTGATGTCGTATTTACAGTTGCAACTTCAAATCAAAAGCTATTTTTAGGTAATGGTCACGCAAAACCAAAATGCTAGAGGATATGCAGTAAATTATTAAGCAAATACGTTACGAAGTATGCAAACAATACCTCCACATGTCCAGCATGAAAGAGATCAAAAGCACCGTCTATATATACAATGCGCGCATCAGGTCCTGGACTCTGGAACAACAAGCACGAGTAAATTATCACATGGCATGAAGAAATTACTGAAATACAGCATAATTCTCATTTGTACAAAAAATGATACACCATCTCTAAGTAGCAAGAAATAAATGATACACCTCTATTTTTGTTTTTTGTGAGATTGTTTGTTTGGGATTAAGCCCACTTTTATTTTTATTTTCCTTGTTTTTGCCGATTAACATAATAACATTTGAAGTAGCACAGTAGTAGATAGCTTTACTTTCTTGTCATCCTTTCGAACTCTCCCTACCTCACATAGGTAAACCCTAGCACTTGGTTAAACCTTCAATCATTCTCTTTATTACATATCAATAATTACATATCAATAATAGCCAATCAACACCAGAAGGGTAGCTCACATGGTTGAGTGAAAAGGACATCGTTGGTGGAAAAACGTAGGTGTACGGGGTTCGAACCCCGCTCCCCCCCCCCCTAACAATTAACACACTAATTTCTAACCACTTTGCCTATAAAAAAAAAAACACCAATTATAATTTGCTACCAACTTAATTCCCAATAACAAGCCCTACCAACATGACTATTTTCTGTATTCCCTAAAGTCTGCACTTCCTTGTTGATTTTCTAGTAAAATAATGCTTGCTTCAAGTCCCTAAAAACATGTTCATAAAAACAAGTTTAACGGAACAGAATTACAGATACTGGAATTACACAAAATTACAAAGAAAAACAGTAAATCTAACACACTCTAGAGAGCTTGGTCTCTCCCAATCCATATCCAGTCCCAAATAAATTCCCCCTAACTTTTACTTCAGTTTCTCTATTTATAAAAACTGTCTAAGAACATAGCTGCTTCCTAATACATAACTGCTGCCTAATAATATAATAACTGCTGCCTAATTACATAAAAACTGCCTAGTTGGTTCTGATTATGACATTAACTGATATCTAACAGAAATATGCACAATTTAAGGATCGCAAGGGCTCAACTATGTCAAAATCAAAATAATATAGGTTAGGAAGTTGATAATAAGCTTACAAGCAGTTGGAAATAAGAATGGTGATTTTACATAAACATACCCTCCCATTTGAGAATTGAACAATTCTACGAGATGTAGGCAGAAAATGAGATACACGAGTTCCACTAGCGGTGTCACCACCATCTTCAAACTTCTGACCACGACCATTGTTACTGAATTGTCTTTGTAAAGAAGAATGATTGTGAGCATCTGCTTTAGATCTTTCTCTTACACAGAGAAGCATTCGACCTGGAAATGAAAATGTAATATAACATTATTTATACATTTTTACAAGTATTCTGAAGCAACCCTATCCCCAGGTAAAGAAATGTCGGCGTATTTGAAAGTAAGCATGGAATGATAATCCTAACCAACAATATCAGTGCTGGAAACTCCTTCCGTGCGCTTTATCTGTTTATAACGACCGGCTTTTTTGGCATGTGCATAAGCATCAGTTCCATCAGGAAGAACACAAGGATCATCCCCATGAATGATGAAATCTATCTTGTACTCATCGAAAAGCTTCTTCATGAATTCCTCAGTTATAGCATAGGGAGCTTCAGAAATAACCTCATCAACCCACTTCACAGCATTCACCATAATCATCCTAACAACACATCACCATAATATATCAGCACCTCAAATCCCAAACCAACAAACAAAATAACCCCATCAAAATCAAAATAAACACACATCAAGAAATTAAAAAACAAAATGCCAAATCAGAATCACACTTTAAAACCAACAATGGTTGGTCCTAACGGTAACTGGGTTTGGATTCCACCAAAAGTCTCGAGTTCAAATCTTAGGTGTGGCAAAAACTCTATTGGGGCGGGGGAGAACCACACGAACCGACAAAGGTTAGCCAGGTCTCCGGACAGACAAGGATACTGCTCACCAATAACATGAATCACATTATCACACTTTAAAATAAAAAATCAAATCCGAAATCCATTTAAATACCATACTAAATAAAAGCACAACTGCAATCAATTCAAAAGCTGAAACAGCATCAAAACTATCAAAACAAATAAAAAAACCTTTTTTTTTCCAGAAACAGAAAACTAAAAAAGCTAATTAATTATTAAAATTAAAACAAGAAAGGGGAAAAAGGGTAAGAGAAACATGAATGAAATAGAATAATGAAAAACGAAAAAAGGATTAAAAGTTGAAAACCTTTCATGTAATGGTGTAACAGGAGGACCCTTATTAGCAATGATTTCATCATCACTAACAACACCAACAATTAACTGATCACCAAGAGCACGAGCTTGACGCAAAGCATTACAATGTCCATAATGCATCATATCAAAACAACCATCCATATAAACACGAATCGGCTTCTTATTACGTTTTCTGTTTTTCAAGAATTCACCAAATGACCATGGATTTTGATTTGATGAATATAAACCTAATAGTGATGCCCCAACAATTACCCCTCCTGCTATCCATGTTGCCACCCACTTCGCCGCCGTATGTTTATCTGTTTCCGCCGCCTCATTACCACCAACACCACCAACACCGCCATTACTACCCATTGTATGTTTCTCACTCAGCGATTCTGATGGTTGTTGTTCCTCATTCGCAGGACAAATATGGAAGGGAATTTTGGACAAGGATCAAAGGTGTTTTTGGATTTTGTAAAAGCAAAGCAAAATATTCGCTTTTTTTTGTTTTGATGCTCAACAATGAATAATGGGTTTTTTTTTGGGTTTTTTTTTTACCCTCACCATCTTCTCATATACCCCCCAACAAAACTTTTTTTGACGAAAATACCCCTAAAAAATTAATAATAATCGTATATATGTCACAATATATATATACGACTTTTCAACTCTCAAAACGTATATACGTAAAAAAAATTAAATACGTTTAGATTTTAAAAAACAAATCGTATATAACCCCACCCATACGTATATACGATTTGTATTAATTTTTTAAAAAAGGTTATAAAAACGCTACTAAAAATCCGTTAAAGAGTCAAAACTAATCACAAAATTATAAAAACACCACTAAAAATCTAATAAAACCAAAATAAGGCTATGCAAAATTTTTTAGATTTTTTGGAGACTATGAAAAATTAATAAAAAATTAATAAAAAATAGTAAACGATGGAATTTGAGATTTTGAGCCCCGCAGTCCCGTAAGAAGTTTCTTCTAAAGGAGTATTGATCCTTGATTTTTTTTCGGAATTAATGGTTGTGGTTTCACTACAATCGGAGTAGGTTGCCCGAAAACTGATTTTTTAGCATAAATTATTCGCTCGACGTATAACATTGTCACGTGTTAACGGCTGATATTCGTATTATTCATATCTAATTTATTAAAAAAAATATAATTTTAATTTTTTAAATGATTTATTTATTTATCATTTGGCTACAAAATCGTATATACCTAGGTGTGGGAATACATACGATTTTGTAATTTAACAATTCGTATATACTCATATATACGATTTTAATTTTTTAAAATTTTTAGGGGAAAATCATATATACCTATATACGATTTTAATTTTTTAAAATTTTTAGGGGAAATTAAGATATACCTATATCCGATTTCCATTTTTTTTTAGCTGGGGATATGTTGGGTTTTTTAAATTTTGTGAAGGATATTTTGGTCTTTTCGCAGGGGAAGTGGGGGTATATGGGAAGATGGTGGGGGTACCAAAAAAAACCCTTTTTTTACCCCCACCATCTTCCCATATACCCCCACAAGACTTTTTTTGACAAAAATACCCTTGGCCAACTAAAACTCGCTCGGATTTACCTGCAAATAAGGTAAATCCGATTTGTTATTTTGTAAAGTCGGATGTATCTACCTATATACCCCCAATAGGTAAATTCGACTTTAAAAATAACAAATCGGATTTACATTAGGGTAAATTCGATTTGTTATTTTTAAAGTCGGATTTACTTAGTGGGTATATAAATCTGAATTCTCCAAAAAAAGAAAATCGGATTTATCCCCCTGAGGTAAATCCGATTTTGTTATTAAAAAAAAAATATTTTTTATTTAAATTTTTAAAAAATGTTATAAAAACGCTACTAAAAATCCGTTAAAAAGTCAAAACTAATCAAAAAATTATAAAAACACCACTAAAAATCTAATAAAACCAAAATATGGCTATGCAAAATTTTTTTGATTTTTTGGAGACTATGAAAAATTTAAAAATTAATAAAAAATAGTAAACAATGGAATTTTGGATTTTGAGCCCCCCTGTCCCGATAGAAGTGCCTTTTAAGGGAGTCTTGATCTTTGATTTATTTCGGATTTAATGGCTGTTGTTTCATTACAATCGGAGTAGGTTGCCGGAAAACCGATTTTTTAGCCTAAATTACTCACTCGACGTATAACATCGTCACGTGTTAACGAACTACACACTAAACATAACCAAAGACGGTCGATATTCATATCTAATTTATTTTTCTAAAAAATATATAATTTTAGTTTTTTAAATTGGATTTATCTCCATGGAGATAAATCTGATTTGTAATTTTACAAATCGGATTTATATCCATGGAGATAAATCCGAGTGAAAATTTTTTTTTGGGGTATTTCGGGTTTTAAAAATTTTGTGAAGGGCAATTTCGTTTTTCGCAAAGTCCGTGGGGTATATGTGAAGATGGTGGGAGTAAAAAAAACCATAAATAATTGAGGTTCCTGGGCCAATAGTATTGTTGTTTCTTTGGTATGTATGTGTCATAGAAGAGGGTTTCTATTCTCACCCCCTTTTTTAGCTAACGCACCTCCTTTGAGTTTACCCTTTTGTTTGGAAGTTCACTTAAAACCATGTTTCTATTTAACTGTTTATTAGTTTTCAAAAGTTAATTTTGATAGAGTTTAATTTATTACACAATATGTGTAAACATATTTTACACTATCTACTAATTGCAAGTTGACACATCATAAAAAGAAAAAGTTACACAATTAGTAACCATCTGATGTGTCATCCCTACCATGTATTAATTGTTATTAGTGGATAGTGTATTAAGTATACTAATTAAACCCAATTTGATATACCTTTATATTTGCAATATTTTAACCCCCTCTCTCATGGATTTGGACTCCTCTAAAGTAGTTAGAAAGTTAGAAGTAGAATCTTATATTGGTGCTTTGATTTCCATTATTGCTATTCTTTTCTTTATGTATATTTATGGTTGGTTGCTTTGCTAATCTAACTGTTCATGTTTGCTTGCTGATTTTCAGGTTTCTGCATAATTTATCTGATCAGAAGATTCAGATACGCATGTATATTTAAATAAAGTCACTTCATGAAATTAGGTAACAAATCTTCACCACTAATGAGAAAAAATTAATGTAGGGTTGATTTGTTATATGGATTTGGACTCCTCTAAAGTAGTTAGAAGTTAGTAATCTTCACCACTAATGCGAAAAAATGTAGGGTTGATTTGTTATATATTTGCAAGCAATACAAACTACTATTAATTTTCTCATTAATGGTTGGGTTTACTTTTTATACTTTAAAGTAGAGTCCAGTCTGATGGGTTGGTTCAACCCGCTTAATAAAATTGCTAGGTTGGGATAGCAAATATGAGCACAAAATAGTTTTGGCTCAACCCGATCCGAAAAATTTATTTGCCTGCATTTGGCTGACCGCCATGGGTTGGGCCAACTCAGTGGCTCAACATTTTAAAAAAATTGCGGTAGTATTCTTCAATTTTTCAAAATTGTCCCATTTTACTTGCAATTCCAAATCAGTTTCACTTTCAATTTTAAACTTAATACACTATTCACCAATAACAATACATGGTAGTAAAACAAGGTTTTGGGTGGGATTGTTTGATGAGTGTGGGATTTATAATTTGTACTAAAAAGTCCCACAAAATCCAACTAGTAAAACAATCTCTTAAAATCTTTATGTTTTTGAATACCAACAGAGTTATTTTAAGTTGTAAAAAGTCTCAGACGAATACCACCGGATTTCATGAGACTTTTTGAAAAATCCTAAAAATCCTGATTGAATACCAGTGGATTCTTTTTAAGTGATTTAAAGTCTAGATTGAATACCACGGAATTGTTTTGTCCAAAAAAAGTCTTTTAAAATCCATCAAAATCCCACACTTATGGTCTTTTTGAACCTGACCGCTATGGGTTGGGCCAACTCAGTGGCTCGATATTTTTAAAAAAATTGCGATAGTATTCTTCAATTTTTCAAAATTGGCCCATTTTACTTGCAATTCCAAATCAGTTTCACTTTCAATTTTAAACTTATATTTTGACAATTCATTTCACTGACACATTCAGACTACACATGATTGCATTAAAAACCTATTAAAATTAAGAAAACATAGATGAAAGTTGATTTGACTTGAGGATCCAAAATAGGATATTGGATTTTTATGTTTCTTTTCTTTTGATATGAGAATATTTTTTTGTGATATAAATAGTTATTATATTATTCTTTAATGGGATAAAAAAAAGAACTTTATACTTAAGAACTCATATTTTTTTTAATTAGTTATTAGTTATGTGATGAGGTTCTATATTTGTTGCGATGAGATCTTACATATATCTACTTTAAATAATATATTTTACTTCCCAACTCACCCCAAATGCTATATATATTCTGCGTATAGTTTTATTTTGTGCAACATAGTTTAACATGTGTCCAAAATAAAATATATCTAGCACAAATTTTTGTCCCATGGGTCATATCCATTTGGCCCGCAACCCACATATGGCTAAGCTAGACCGATAAAAAGTGGTCTGAAATAATTCTAGCCCAACCCAAATCAGTAGCTGTACTCTAAAGCGAGTAGCTCATTTTATTAAACTTGGATCCCCCTTCATTCTTCTAACCTTTTCTCCTCTCCATCCCTCTTCCATTTTTCAACTCCTTGTTCCTTATGATGTATACTTTATCATCTTGAGTTGTTGAGTTTCATTATGAATTTCATTTGAGTTGCATTGTTCCTCTTCATTTTCACGTCCTCTTATGAGAAAACTAGTTTTCTTTTGATTTGATGTTTCTATGACTTAAGTTTCAAAACACAAAGATGTACATAATTAAGCTTAACAATAAATCCAAATGTTTATTTCCAAACCACAAGACCCATGATCTATTTTGTGTCCGGTATCTCGGATTTGTTGGACCATACCAACATATTTTTCTTTTGACTCTAAGCCCTAGATGCCAGTTTAATCACAATTATATATATATATATATATATATATATAAAATCGCTAATAACTTTTAAACAACATCATCATCATCATCCAAGTATCACTACACGATTCTTACAATAAAAAAGTATCACTATATGATTATGATTTACTATTCTAATTAACTCCTCCTATTAAACACTCATCTCACATGATGTCTTTCTGCATGCATACGTCTTCTTTATTTAAATTGGATTGAATAAAAGGGAAATAAAAAAGAGAAATGGCACAAAATGAGAGGAAAAAGTATATAACTAACTTGTGTATAATGTTGTCAAAAAAAAAAACTTGTGTATAATGTCTTTTTTAGTTATTTTTTAATTGTGTTATTTGTGTGAAGTATCCACCGGCTTTGCCGATGATTAATTTATATGCCAGAAAATTTGGCTGACCACGTGTATGGGGGGCTTTGCCAATTGTATATATGGTTCTCCTCTCCTAACAAACACTCAAGATAATGACTTTTTAGTTTTGATATATGATATAAGAAATAGCAAATGAAGTCTACACTTTATTTATGTTTTTTTTAAATACCCCAAACAGTATTTTTTTCCCTTCATTTGTTTGGTTCTTTAAAATCGCAAGTCATGGAACTAACTTAAGTGATTTTGTTTGGTGGGATTTTATTCCTAGTTTCATTGCAAAAGGTTCTTTCAAGAATAAGTTAGGCTTGCCTAGCTACAGATTTTGTCAATCTCCTTCTTTAGTGCAACCCGATTGGGATGATAGTCATTATAGTGATGCGTTTGTACATCTTGATAGGGTTTTTTTATTTCCTTTCGGTTATAATATTGTTTTTGCTCATGGGTTTTGGTTTAGTCCCCCATTTTTTTTCCGATAATTAGTCCCCCATGTTATTGTGTATTTTCCTGTTTTTTTCAACAAAATTTAGGGGGTGTATTTTTTTTTCTTGATGTTTTTTTCCTAATGAGAGTTTTGCTTCGAAAGATTTTAACGAGACTCAATATCCATTTATTTTGATTTTTTTTTGGCTTTATGCCGTATAAACTATAAATACTAACAAGTTTAATAGATTAATTTCTTGACACATGAAAGAAGAAATCAAATCATGAAAAAAGGGGCAGGGAAACAAAAAAATCATTGGAGAAGAAGTGATAAAGAATTATTTGCATTTGATAGGTAAAAGACGAAAGAGTTAGTAGAAAAGCGAAAATTGCTCGTAGCTAGAGCCAAAAACATGGTGCGAGATTGCGAGCAAGTTAGCTTTAAAAAGGAAGACAAAACATGTATCTCATCAATCTATCTATCGAGAACTTTCTCTTACTAATTTGTACTAGACATGATGTTACATTACAAAGGGATGAGAGAGGGAGACAGGAAAAATGGGACTAGTGTTGTTCCCTCGTGGGTTGAAGTTGAACCCCCCCTAGATTGGAAAATTTGCATGAAAGAGAATCAAATAATAGTCACTAAATTTAGGGTCTGTTTGGTTCAACATAGAGAAGGGATTTTCATGGAGGGACAAGGGAGGTAAGGAGAATAATTGTAGGCAAAATTACACCAGGCGTAGGTGTAATTTAAGTTATTTATTTATAACGAGTTTTTTATAGGCAAAGTAGTTAGTAATTAGTGTGTTAGTTGTTAGAGGGAGGGGAGCGGGGTTCCAACCCTGCCTACATTTTTCCACCAACGATGTCTCTTTCACTCAACCATGTGAGCTACCCTTCTGGGACGAGTTGATCCTTTATGTTTTTTTTCGTACCAACTAAATCTATTAAGTTTGATAACGTCTTCACTGTTACCTTTTTTTCATTTTCCGTTCCAAATAATCCTAGTTAGCATTAACAGCGCTAACATGGCCGTGACGGAGACTACATGACTTTTGTCTTATAACAATTTAGTCCTTTAAAACTAACATTTGGTTCTTAACTATAGCTTCACAGTAACTGTTACCCAGAAAAATGGGAAGAGAAATCGATGATGAAGATGAACGATTGGGTTTCAAAAACCGAACACCCCAAAACTTTCAATAACCAAACACCTAGATCTGCACTTTGTTGATGTCTTCGTCCCTTACAGTTTCGAACATCTCACAAGGTCACCCACCGTGTGTGCCGCTATAACCTGTGTTGCCGCCGCATGTTGGGTTATCCATCCATTATTTAGAAAACAATTGAAGTTGAAAATCTTATTGCCATCAAACTTTAATGGCTTCAACTCCAACAATTAAACACAAAAATAAAAAATTAAATTTTTCTTACTTAGATTGCTCCTTTTTTTACTGCAAAAAAAATATCTTAAACCATTTATGTTGCATGGTTTAAGAAATTAAGGGAAACAATTAGAGTGAAGGAACATGCTCCTTTTTCTTCCCAATCTCATTACCCTCTTTCTTCTTCTTGTTGTGTCAGAAAATGTTTGTCCCCAAAATAGATTAGAGTTAGGTTTTGTTAATTTGGGGTTTTGTTAAATCTGATTGTTGACACTAATTATGAAAACCCAGGTGATACAAATTCAAATCTTCAAGTTGTTTGCAACACTATCCAACGCAAATATTCAAATCTTCAATTCAATTTTTTGTGGTTTTCCAACATTGGATATTTCAGAAGAAGATGGAAGAAGATGAAGTTAAGGAAAGAGACGAATAGTAATTTTTTTAATAGGAAAAAAATTATGTGAAAAAAAAATCGAAAAAAGATGAATGAAAAGCCACATCATCTTCGTTAAGACCACATAAAGTCTATTAAGGCATGTAAGCATTTTTGAAATGAAATTTGGAAAAAAGGATAACAGTAAAGACGTTATCAAGCTTAAAGGATTTAGTCGTTAAGTAAAAATATAAAGGACCAATGCATTACAAATAAATAATTTAAATGACCTCTGATATAATTTGTCATGATTGTAAGACATTTTAATTAATGGAAGAAAAGTGTAAAATTACGTTTTTCACTCTTATAATATTTGAGATACATTAAATAAAATGGTATTTAAGTCCAAACATTAAACAAATATTATTTCCATCCAAATCACTCCACTTATCGAGGGGAGATAAAATTGGCTTGAGGGATTTTGCTCCCCTCCCCTCTAAAAGGTAGAACCAAACAAACAAAACTTAAAATACTTCATCCTTTCCCTTCCCCTTTCCCATTCCCCTCCAACCAAACATATTCTTAGAGTCAAAACTAATGGTATAGTTGTGCATCCGCACAGGCATATTTGCGCTATTTATGTAAACGGCATCAAACAAAAACTCTATTATAGTTTGAAAGTTGAATGATGAACATCCAATTTTAAAACTAAATCTTGAATGCGGTATACAAATTCTATGAAAGTCATTACATAAACACAAACAACTGGTGTAGCATTAGTGTCGCAATTAGGATCGCGACGAGTGTCTGAATGGTTCGAAACTAGATTCCAACTGACATCAAATCACCGCCAGCATTTACTTGTTAGGGAAAACGTTGGAAAATCCATTAAAAAATAAAGAGTTAAATATATATATATATATATATATATATATATATATATATATTTGATCTCTATAAATTTGAGTTTTTTTGTTTTAATTCGTAAAAAGTTTTTTACCAGCTTTTGGTCCCTATAAAATTTGTTTTTTTTGCTTTTAGTCTCTCATGACTTTTAATAGCACTTTAAGACTTTTAAAAGCGCTTATGAAAGGTAAAAAAAAGCTATTTTTTAGTCCCAAACATTTAGTGGCGTGGCAGGCTGAAGTGGACCACAGAGGTACTTATAGATCACCCACCACAGAGGTCCTCACATTGGCAGCGAATAAGCCAACTTATTACCAACTGAGTCGACCTTCATTAATTTCATAGGCAATTATAAACTATGTTTAGATCATTAAAAGTGAGGTGGCAAGTATAGACAAAGTTTAGATCATTAGTTACATAGGTGCTTTGGTTTCTTAAATACATGGATGACATGTATTGGGAAAAACCCAAGTCTCATATTGACTAAAGATATGGTCTCATAAGAGTATATAATGAAAGGACAATCCTCACCTTACAAGCCGATTTTGTTGGATTGAGTTAGATTCAATCCACATTCTAAGATGGTATCAGAGTTTCTGCTAGATTATCCGAGTCACCCACTGTTATTATCCACGCACCAAACCCATTAGTATTGGGCGTGAAGGGGTGTATTGAGAGAAACACAAATGCGACATTGCTTCATAAGAGTATATAATGAAATAACAATTCTGACCTTACAAACGACCAACCAATTCTATTGTTGTCCATCCCCCTTATCTACAACTCCATTTAATTTGTACGACAAACAATAGTACTACTATTCAAGTGTCTGTCTCTCAGACTCACGTGGTGTAACTTACCCTGCCTCTAGCTGACAGCCAAATTATTCAAGTGGCTCACTTTATGGTAAGTTTCCTGAGCATCTCCTAAATATGTAAATGGGATTGGTGTGGTGTCAATCCCATTTCTAGTGCAATTGAGGCACATTAATTTGTTAGCTGCAAACTGCAAATGCAATTGGTGTAAGATGAATAATAGTGCATATATATTGGTCAGTTATTCTTCCTTTCAATGAATGAAAAGCATTCCCGCATGCCATCAGTGTAGAAGAAGAAGAACGAATTATTGCTCACTGAAACCATTCATGAATTTTGGTATGGTTTTTGGATGGGGGGACCAGTAAATAATTATCTGACAATAAAACGAAATCACTAAGTTTTAAGATCGATGGTAAACTTTATAAGAGTAAACACATATTTTGATATTTTTTAAAAACTAAAGTATTTGTTGTCAAATTTTTCCTAGGAAGCAAGTTTAAGAATGGATTCTCCTCATGTGCAACCTTGAATACAAAAATGATTAATTTTCCACTTTTTCCTTATATGTTGCTGGTACTTGCTACTTGGTAGCGTAAATCTATAGAATAATTAAAAAGTGAATGATTAATAAAAAGTAAACAATTAATAATGTTTATCGTGTGTAATACTATGATACAAGTTAAAATGTCAGTATAAGATATAGGTTTTCAAAACTAGAACTAGAATCGGTGCATAGTATTTTTTTTCTTTTGAAATGATGTCCAATGAGGTGACCCGGCTTATAACTTTTTAATGTGTTTAGATTTGGATGGAGTTTATTTAATTTATTTAATAGAGAATGAAAGAAAGGGAGAGATCACGAGTTTAATATTCTATACTATACTGTAGTAAATCTGTTTGATTTGAACTTGCAGAATAATATGTTTGTTAATGCAATGTATTTCTTCTACAAGCTCATGTGCAAAGACATTTTTTATATTTTAAAAACTTGTGGATACAACTCCATTTCTGTTTGTTTTTGTTAGGACAAGAATCACCTAGCTGCCCCACCTAAAATCACTATGAAGTATGAACACTAAGGCCTATAAATGGGTTTGGTTGTTTAAAATTGAATTTGTGAAATGATTATAGTTAAAATTGAATTGAGTGAAATATGATTTAACGTTGATAAATTTTTTTTTACTATATTATTGGTGCGCAGTTTCCACCGGCTTTGCCGATGATCAATCTACGCCGGAGAACTTGGCTGGCCACGTGTTAATGTTGATACATTTACAACTGACTAAATGGGAATTTAAACTCTTGAAGTTATAAGACTAAACTCTTAATATTCCGTTGATACCTCATGAACATCGTTAAGTAAAATTAAATAGATAAAGATAGATAACAAATTGTACAATTTTCTCTCAACAAAACAGAAAGTGAAGAAAATAATTATTTAATGAGAACTGGAGACAATTAATAGCAATAATGATCAATTTTAAAAATAAATATAAGTAAATAAGCATGCACTAAAAAAAAACGTTATTAACGAGGGGTTTTGTAGTGCACTCATTCCAATTGAGGTTATTACCTAACTATAGTGAGCTTGGAAATAGGAGTAAAGGTTTACAAATAATCCACTCACTCCAATTGAGTGTAGCCTTTGGCCTTTATTTCCTTGTGTCTCTCAAGAGTGCCATCAGCACGATATTTGGTCTCATTAACCCATTTATATCCAATAGGAGTTTATTTGTAGGAAGATCAACACGAGACCAAGTATTATTCAAGCCTAGGGCAGCAAGCTCAGTTTGCATTGCCTTATGCCAACAGTCATGTAAAGAAGCTTGAGAAAAGTTATGGGGTTAGTGGTTGAGGAAATATTGAAGCAATTTTTTTTATAAGGAATAGAGCATTTGTCATTAGAAAGTACTAAAGATAAGGGATAAGGAGTAGAACTACCCGAGGAATGATTGACCCCGTTAGAGAAGTTACAATGATATTTCTGCAAGTAACTAGGTCTGTGAGAAATTCTGGTATAATGTCTAAGGGGTTGGGGTGAAGCTATTGAAGAAGAAGGCATCAAATCTGGGCTAGTCGTAGGGTCTGGCATATCAATAGAATCTATGATGTTGGTAGATCCCGAAGTGCCACCAAAGGAAGATTATGGGTGGATGGTTCTGTCTCAGGTGTTAGGCGATGTGGGAGATCAAATGAAGGAGTATGTAAGGTTATAGGATCAATTGTGGGAGTTGGTTTAGGAGAGTCGTGGAAAGGAAAGTGGTCTTCGTGTAAAATACCACATTTCTAGATTGAAGAAGTTGGTGGTAGGTTACGTCATAGAGAATGTATCCTTTGAGAGCTTCTTTGAATCCCAAATATACAGGTTTACGAGGTCTTGGTTCAAATTTGGCTCTATTGGAAAGCAAGGTGGATGCATAACAAAGACATCAAAAGGTTTTGAGTGTTTGAGGGAATGTGGCTGGTTGTGAAGTATTTCAAAGGGTGATTTATTGTGAAGTATGAGTGTAGGGATTCTGTTTATTAAATGCACAGAATGTTGGACAACAAAGTTTCGTAGTTTCTTGGGTAGTTTAGCTTGAAAGAAAATGGCTCTAGCAAGATTTAAGATATGTTGATGTTTACGTTCAACAAGGCCATTTTGTTGGGGTATTTTCAACACAAGAACATTGGTGCATTATTCCTTTGCTAGAATAGATATCATGCATGAGAACTTCTATGTCATTGTCACTTTTAAGGCATTTTATTTTTGTGTTGAATTGTGTTTCTATGTAGGCTACGAAGGAGGTAATGTGTGTACGGGTTTCAGACTTGTTTTTCATGAGTATGATCCAAGTATATCTACTAAAATCATCTACAAGTGTAAGAAAGTATTTGTGACCAAGCAAGGATGTGTGTGAATAAGGTCTCCAAATGCCAGCATGCTACAATTCAAAAATATGTGTAATCTTCAAAATGCTAAGCGGAAAAGATAGCTATCTTTGTTTAGCAAAGTGACAAATATGACAAGAAACTTTGGTATTACCAAATTCAATGAAAGGAGATTGTGTGGCTACACATGGGTGTCTATCATGAGATATGTGACCTAATCTTATGTGCCAAAGTCTAGAGGTATCTATAGTAAGGTTACTGGACTTACAAGCTGAGGTAGGGTTCTAAACAACATTACAAAAGAATTCAGATCATTAATAGGTTCAATTACTTGTATGGAAACTTAAAGAACTTGTTCTCCAAACTAGCTGATCTAATCATCCACTTGGTATGGGCATGAAAAAGGAAGCAGTCATCATCACTGAAAAAGACGGATACCTTACTACTAAGAGCAAGTTCAGGTACTGACGTCAAATGAGAGCCAAAGTTTTCAACATAATGGATATTATACAAAATTAAATCCTTAGAAATGTGAATGGTTCCTATGTGAGTTGCAATTGCAAAAGTGTGATTGGAATAGTTTATTCTAGTAGGTTTAATTGCTTTACATTTTACTACTACTGAAAAAACTAAAATCAGAGGTAATGTAGTATGTTGCTTCTGTATCAACAATCCAAAACATTTATTTTTTACTAGAAACTAGAAACTTTGTTAGAGCTAATGCAAAGCCATGAGATATGGTGGATGCCGAATTGGATGTAGGAAACATCACTTTTTTGACAGATTTAGTGCATTTCAGGTAGATTTCTTCCGCCCGAAAAACCTGTTTTTCTTGTAATGTTGGGGGTTTCCAGCCTTAGACGTGCATTACAACCTTGTTTTGTCGTGAAAATCCAAAAACTTCAATGACTAGCTTCTATGTCACCGTCAAATAATGACTGATTTTATTTGGCGAGGGAAATTATGTCACCCACACTCATAAAATCTAAAAGCTTCTAAGTGCAATTAAGCCTTAAAAACTATATCTAAAATCGCACATAGTCCATCTAAAATGTATTTCTTGTGTTTTCGTATATAACCAAAAATATCTACTTAATCAAAATATATAAACAAGTTAAAACTGTAAACTTGGATCCTCGCTGTTGCGGAATGGTGTTGCAACTTGCACCAGAAAAGACCATCCAATTTAGAAAGAGAAGTATTCTCTCTAGATCAAAGAGTAGTTCCTGTCTTGAAAATGTGAAGTGTGAGAAAATTCAAAAAAGTTACAGCAGCAGTAGTTGCAGCTGGGTGGTGTTCTGTTCACACGTTCAATTTAGGTCATTGAATTTGGTGCCAGCTTTTCCGTAAGGTGTCCGATGCAGTGGTTGGTTTGACAAAATATGTTAATGGCAACAAATAAATATACAAAATAGGAAGAAGAAGTCAAGAGGAAAAAGCTGATCGGTGATGCCGCAGTTGAAAGCAAAATGTCAAACACTACGCTTTAGATTTTTGGGAACTGAGGTTCGACAGCTACTTCTCTCCTCGTTCACATCAACAATAGTTCTAGTCTCTAATCTCTATACTATACAAGGACCCCTCTTTTTTTCTTTATATATTACCATTATTCTAGTAATTCTAATCTATAAATAATAGACATAATAGCTTGATTAGCTTCAATTGTCAAGTCAAGTGTCGTTGTTTTCCATAATCAATTCATATTTTCGATAAAAAAACATTTCTTTATCAACATTACACTACTTTACATAATTTTTATATATAATCATTATCATATCATGATTTACTTGTTTTTAACAAACTCCAAGCGGTTTTTACATTACTAAATATTTGTTTTCTCGAGAGAAAAATTTTTTGGACCAAATTTTCTCGAGATGTAAATTTTATAATTTTTAAATAAAAAAGTGTTGGGATTGGGACAAATTATATTTCTTTAATAAAATATTTATGTTTTGAAAATTGAAATTCTATTTGAACTAATGAAAATTCTGATTTAATATTTCAATGATTCAACCTGTTTAAATTGTGTTCAAATATTTTTTTTATGATAAACCGTGGTCAAATCATTAATAATTACATATATATTTTTAATAATATATGTTATATAAAGTGATAAATTTAAGATAATTAAATTATAAACTAAGAAAAACAAATTATTGCGTAGAAATCACATGACAAATATTAATTAAAAGAATAAATAATAGATAATTATATATATTTGTAACTTGACAATTGACTTTAATTTGATTAAAAAATAATTTCTTGAATATATTTATTTTAGTATTTTTGAAGGAGCCATATTCAAACTAGTTTGCTCGAGAAATAGGTTGTCTACTTTTATGACCGGAAAAGACACCTATCTATAAGTGATTTTAGGCATAAAAGAATAGAGAGAATGTATAAAAATATGGAGAAAAATATATGAGAGAAAATGAAAAATGAGTGCAGTATTTTTTCCTGCCCTAAATGCAGAAAATTCATACACATTTGCTCGTTGATTTTAGGTTGATTTTCGCCTTTTCATGGTCAATTTTCATGGTTATGAAACAAACGAGTTTTTTAAGCTCTGTTTGGTAAAATGTAGCGGATGATAAGCTAAAGTTTCCCGAATGTGGCATTAAAATAATGATATGGAAATAAAACTTAGTTGCCAACTCGTTAAAATATGACACGTAAGAAGTGCCACATCAGCACTGTTAATGAATTTTAACTGCAAGGACTAAAAGTGCAAACAGAGAAAATGTAGGGACCATAAGTGTCCAAAAAATTTTATAGGGACAAAAAACAAAATTTGCCATAGAAGTAGGAACCAAAAACATATTTAACCCTTTAATTTATATACAAATATATTGTATAGACTTTTACAACCACAATCAATCATAATTTCTGGAGTACATAGTAAGTTACCAATTGACTAATAGAAGATTACTAATTAACCAATTTATTTTTAATGATGTGTCAATTGTTAGATAGTATAAAACATCTATACATAATCTAGAGGGTGTGGTTGAGCGCGGTTGTGGTTCATCTCTCTTAACCAAGTGTCGAGAGTTCGATCCTCACATTGGGTATGGAGCAACTTTAAATGTTACTAGTAAATGAATTGGTTTCAGATAAAAAAAAAGTACTAGAATTTGAATTGGTTAGCATGGAAGACGACGAAATCGTAGATAAAATATCTCTGCCCTCTCATCTGAGATTCACATCTTGCTTTTCCCCCTCTGTTCATAATTTCCGACCACATCTGCAATACTACCTACCACCATGCCTCTCCATTTTTCTTATTATTAACCGTACCATATACATACATATACATATACATATTATTATCATATCAAGAATGAAAAATAATGATAATATGCTTTACTTAGCAAACTATAAATAAAAAAGATCAAAGAAGACAAAGACGAAACACTAGCAGCCGTGAGGAGTGTTTGTTTTGTTATATGAAATCTTCCCAAGACACACACCACACCTCCTTTTTCCTTGTTTTGCACCCTCCTATGCAAGAGATATCAGAACCATCCAAAAGGCAAAAGGCATAGAGAACCGTGTTGAGAAGAAAGAGAAAGAATAACATTGATACTGTGTGTTTGAGATTGATATTGATAGAAGTTGTGAAGGAGAATCCTTTAGCTACTGTCCCAATCTTCATAACATTATCTTCTTGTAACTTTTCATATCTGCCAATTTATCCCCCCCTCTCAACACCCTCACATGGTTTCATTATTTGATATATAATGATAATAATACTATTAGTATAGTATCAATCGTAAGTACATTACATATCAACTATTATTCCATTCTATTATTCATCTATCTTCTTCATCTCTCACTTTTTCTCATTATGGCTGCTTCTGCTTTATTTGAAGATGGAAGCAACAACAACAACAACAACAACAATAGTGGAAATACTAGTGCTTCTAACTCAACCAACATGAGTAGTGAAGAAAACACTCTACACAACAACAACAACAATAACATGCCACTACCACAACCTCATTGTGAAAGAAAAATGGTCAGAAAAAGAATGGCTTCAGAAATGGAACTTCAAGCTAACAATCCTAGGTTTTCTCGTCGAACCAACAACAACAACAACAACATAAATTCATGCTTATCAGAAAAAGGTGTCACAACAACAATAGCAGCCGCAGGTACTAGTATTAGTAACAATAACTATCATCAATATAATAATAATAGTAATAACAATAATAATAATAATAATATTAATAACAACAATGCTTTGTCAAGAGATAACGTTGTTGTTGGTGTTGTTCAAAATTACCCCACTGTGACGGTCTCAACCAACTACTCCACTATGTTGCTACCTTCTTCTTCTCCTTCTCCTTCAAACTATCATTTTCAAGAAGACCAGAATACCCCTCTTCCTACAATCTGTGGATTTTCTGGTTTACCACTTTTTCCATCATCTCAAACCCAAAGAACCAACAACAACAATAACAACAGCAACAACATAAGAAACACTAATATTGTTGACAGCTTGGTTGGTTCTTCTTCACCTTCGATGGAGGAAACATCAGCTACAACTAATTGGATTGATGGTATTTTAAAGGATCTTATTCATAGTTCTAACAGTGTTTCTATTCCTCAACTTATCAACAATGTTAGAGAGATAATATATCCTTGTAATCCAAACCTTGCTCTTGTTCTTGAACATAGACTAAAACTTCTCACTGATCCACCAAAACATGTTTCTTCACCTAAACTCATTAATCTCCCTCCTTTACATTTCACTGATTCATCAGCATCTTCTTCTCTTATCAATCAAAATCAAAACATGTTTTCTAGTTGGGTTATTCCTCCTCCAATCACCACCACAACCACTAACAATAACCCTTCAGTTTCATTGATTACTTTACCTTCACAACAATCTACACATCAAGAACAACTTCAACATCAACAAGAGGAAGATCTTGCAGCTGCTAATACTGTTGCTGATGCTGCTGAGGTGGCACTAACAAGAAAGAAGAAAGAGGAGATAAGAGAACAAAAGAAGAAAGATGAAGAAGGTTTACATCTTCTAACTTTACTACTTCAGTGTGCAGAAGCAGTATCAGCAGAGAATCTAGAAGATGCTAATAAGATGCTGTTAGAGATTTCACAACTATCAACACCTTATGGAACATCTGCACAACGTGTAGCAGCATATTTCTCAGAAGCTATATCAGCAAGACTTGTAAGTTCATGTTTAGGAATATATGCAACTCTTCCAAACACACCACAGACTCATAAAGTTGCTTCAGCTTTTCAAGTCTTCAATGGTATTAGTCCTTTTGTTAAGTTCTCTCATTTCACTGCTAATCAAGCTATTCAGGAAGCTTTTGAAAGAGAAGAAAGGGTTCATATTATAGATCTTGATATAATGCAAGGTTTACAATGGCCTGGTCTTTTTCATATTCTTGCTTCTAGACCAGGTGGACCTCCTTATGTTAAGGTTACAGGTTTAGGTACTTCAATGGAAACTCTTGATGCTACAGGTAACCGTTTGTCTGATTTTGCTAGTAAACTTGGTATTCCTTTTGAGTTTTTTCCTGTTGCTGAGAAAGTTGGAAATCTTGACCCTGAGAAACTTAATGTTAGTAAAACTGAAGCTATTGCTGTTCATTGGTTGCAACATTCTCTCTATGATGTTACTGGTTCAGACACAAACACTTTGTGGCTCTTGCAAAGGTAGCAGCATTTATTCATGTTTGTTTATTTATACTCTTCAGCCTTGTATGTAATTTATATGATGATTTTTTCATGAAAGAATTCCCAAAACTTTATGCTTCTTTTCACCTTTTTAGGCTCTATAGTGCTTGATCACTTTATGTCTGCCTTTTTCCTCTTGTAAGATAAAATTGGGACAATGATTCGACCTTTTTAAAAATTGCTCAACATGTATCAATTAATTAATAGAAACAAAAAGAACTACATGGTGTTTATAGTAAGTTTATAAATGCATCATGGTCTTTGAATATAGTTTCTGATTCTACAATGATTTTGCAGACTTGGTCTGTTTGGATCGGCTTATTTAGTCTTATCTACTGACATAAATATTTGTAAAACTGTTCGAAAGAGCTTATAAAAACAGCTTATGACACGTTCATAAGCTGCATGACACATTCATAAGTTGTTTTCTGTTAATTTTCATAAACTGTCTAGGAAAGCTTATGAAAACAGCTTATAGTTTATAGAAAAATAGTTTCACTTTATTTTATCTTTAATTATAGTAACAACTTGTGCATAAACTCTTATATTATAAACATCTATGCCTTAATCACTTAATTAAACTATTTATCCAAGCAGACATTAATTGTGTTGTGTTGTGTTGTGCAGGTTGGCACCTAAAGTGGTGACAGTAGTTGAACAAGACTTAAGCAATGCAGGCTCATTCTTAGGGAGATTTGTAGAAGCCATACACTACTATTCAGCATTATTTGATTCTCTTGGTTCAAGTTATGGAGAAGAGAGTGAAGAAAGACATGTAGTGGAACAACAACTACTATCAAGAGAGATTCGTAATGTTCTTGCAGTTGGTGGACCATCAAGAACTGGAGAGATTAAGTTTCATAACTGGAGAGAAAAGTTTCAACAATGTGGATTTAGAGGTATATCATTAGCTGGTAATGCAGCTACTCAAGCTAGTCTTTTACTGAACATGTTCCCTTCTGAAGGGTATACTTTGGTGGAAGATAATGGTATTCTTAAACTTGGTTGGAAAGATCTTTGTTTGCTCACTGCTTCTGCTTGGAGACCTCCTTTTCATAGCACCACTGCTATTCATCATCATAACTAATTATCTATGTCTTAGTTAATTTGTTTGGTTAATTTCTCTGTAGCATTATCTTTCTGTTCCTTAATTAAAAGAGAGATTGTTAGGTAGGTGTTTATTACAAAGCATTTGGTTTTTCTTGCTGCCAAATGTGTACCACTTCAGCAATGAATGACATATATAGTTGAAATAGTAGACAGTGATGATTATGATGATAAAATGGCTGAAGAGGTACACATTTAATGATAGTATTTTGTTGAGAGAACTCATAAGGATGTTGTTACTTTGAAATTTCTGACTTTTATGGGTGCTGATATTATATAGAGACTTAACTAGCTAGTCGTACATGTTTGGAACTTTTTTTTTTCACCTTAGACAAAATAACAAATAAACAATACACACAGTTCCACTCTAGAAACGACATCTTTATGTTCCTAAAATTGCCAATACAATTAGCAATGAGAAGAAGAGTACATGTTAAGAACTGCATTGCACTCTATTTACTTTGGTTGTCACTGATTTTAAATTTGAACAACGAGAAAAGTAGTATGCATGAATTATGATAACTTCACTTTTTTTTTTAATAAAACTGGGGCTAAGCCCCAAAATGTAAACAAGAACTAAATAGGAACAAGTCTGAGAATAGAATTTCCTACATCAGAAAGTAATATTGGTCTAGCTCATAAAAAAAATTAAATCACCAGCTTGAGAACACCTAATATTAGCCAAAGCATTCGAACAACGATTAACCTCTCGGTAGATGCTAACAAAAAGGACCTCCCAATGCAACTCCAGTAGCTTGTAGATCTCTCTAACAATACTCCACCCCGACATGTGTCCACTCTCCGTACCCAAAATTACTTGACAAGCCACATTGGCATTTACCTACACCACCACCCTACTCCAACCTTTAGAGCGAACAAGTTGTAAGCCAATGAAAACACCCCAAAGCTCAGCAATGAAAGGGTCACAGAAACCAATATATTTAGAGAAATCTGCGAGTCAAGCACCATTACAGTTTCTCACTGGACCACCACAACCCAGCAACCTTAGTAGAAGCTTTCATGACACCATCACAGTTGAGACACAACCAACCATCATCAGGGGGATCCCACTTAACACTAACATGCTCTACGTCACAATCTTGCACCGGCCCAAAAGCAACCATTGCAACATGGCACTCCTTAACACAATTAGTGACCACGACCCAAAGTCTAAAAGGGTGAATATATGACACATCATGTTCTTTATTCTTTCAGCTCCAAAGTAAAGAACATTTTGCAGCCCAACAAGATGCCCACTCAACACCATCTTTATTCCAGCTAGCTTCCATCAAATTGAAGTGAAGTCACTACATCAGATCACCACCAAAGAAAGCACTTTGATCTCCAACTTTAACTAAAGCCAACAAAAAATTTTAAGCACAAGGACAATCACGTAACACATTTAGAGTTGATCCTGTAGCAGTACCGCAATGCGAACAAAAGGAATTGCTCAACCCCATAGCATTCTTCTTTGAATTAGTTAAGAGTTCGTCATGCACTAGAAGCCAAGCAAAAGCTTTAACTCTCTCAGGAGCTTGTAATTTCAGCATAATTCGAAAGAAGATGAAAACCGCTAGCAATAGAGAACTCACCTAGACTATTACCAGACAACAAACTCAAATCATCACCATAATCCGGTTTCGGAGGTAGAAAGGCATGAATTTTGGAGACAAGATCAGAAGGGATATAAGCTTCTAAGCATCGAAGGTCCCATGAACCATCAATTCCATCAAGGTCACAAACTCTAAGGTCAACTAGCCCATTAGGAATATGGGCCACAAAATCAAAAAGCTTGATGCCCAGAAGGATCCACGGATCATTCCAAACCGAAGTACTCACTCCATTGCCAATAGACCATAAATAATTATTATTCAGCTTCAGCCACATATTAGCCAGTTGCTTCCAAATTGGAGAATCAGATTGTTTAATAATAAGTGTGATATTATTTGATCCCTCTCCACCGCACTTTCCAAGGAGAACTTGACACCACAAATTATTATTTCCCTGCCTCAAAGCTTCTTTTGTTGAGTAATTACAGGCCAATACACAACATGAAAGCGATTATGCTCATTAGTATCTCTCCAAATGAAGCTTCTCTGAAGCTGTTGAGTATCCTGAAGGGGAGATCTAGGAATCATTGAAGTCATCATGGTAAAGAGAGGAAGGACCTCAATAACAGTCTTTGACAAAGTTATACGCCCTAGCAATGAAAGTTGTGAAGCTTTCCAACTTGACACCTTAGTTTTAACCACGTCAACAAGATAGGCATAATCATTCATTCTAGGAGTTCTACCAATAAGACGAATCCCCGGGTACGTTGCCAAGGCAGTAACTTATTTGTAGCCAGAATGGGACACAATATTACTTCTAATATTCACAGGAACTTGCTTAGAAAAGAGAAGTTTTTTAAACACTCACAAGTTGACTAGAGCTATCACGAAATTTCCGCAATGTGTTACACATGCATCTAATTTGATTAATGGAAGCTTGGCCAAAAAGTAAAAGATTTTCAGCAAACATTAAGTGAGACATGTAAGGTCCACTTCGACCAGCTTGTAGGGCTTTCCAGTTACCATTCTCCACTTCCTCAGAAATCATATGAGACAGTTTATCCATGCAAAGCACAAAAATGTAACCCTCTGCCTAAGTCCCCGCTGAAGTGTAAACAAAAGATTGCAGTTACCATTCCAAAAGATATTAGTTTGCATAGTTATATTAATACAGGCTATGATGAAATCCATAAGCTTAGTAAACCCACTTCTTTGAGCACTAGAAAAATATACCACCGTTTTAATGTATCATAAGGTTTGACTGAATCCAGCTGAATAGGTAGACACCTCCCCCCCCGCCCCCCCCCCCCTTCCCTTCTCATGCCCTTCATATTTCTTATGGTGTGAACCATTTCTGGAGCAACCACTATATTTTCATGGATATTTCTACCAGGGATGAAAGCCGTCTGATATGGAGAAATGAGAATATTGATGACACTCTTCAAGCGTTCACCACAACTTTAGTGACAACCTTGTAAATAGTGTTACACAGAGAGATAGGTCTAAATTGAGATACAAATTTATGATAGAAACCTGGGGAAAGCCACCACTACAAAAAAATTGAATATTAACGAGGGAAATTTCCCTCGCAAAATGACCAAAATCCCTCGCTAATGGTCATTTGCGAGGGAACTAGCGAGGGACCAGTTCCCTCGCTAATGGGATTAGCGAGGGAAATTTCCCTCGCTAATTCCCTCGCTAATGTCTGTGCAAATTTTAAAATTTGATTGGCTTGTTTTTTTTTTTTATATTTTTTTGAAGCTATTTATTATTATACTATTAATGAAAATTATATTATATTATTAATTTTGTGGTTGTGTTGGTGGTGGTGGTGGTGGTGGTGGTGGTCGTGGGTGGTGGTTGTTGTGTGGTAGTGGGTTAGTGTTTGTAGGTGAGAGAGAGAGAGTAGATGAAGAGGAAGGGAAGGGTGAAGAGGAGAGAAGAAGAGTGAGGGTGGTTGGTTGGTTGTGTGGTGGTGATGGTGGTGGTGGTGGTGGTGGTGGTGGAGAGTAGAGGAAGAGGAAGGGAAGAGGAATGGTGAAGAGGAGAGAAGAAGAGTGAGGGTGTGTTGAGTGAGAAAGAAGAGTGGTTGTGTGTTTGTGTGGTTGAAACGGATTTAAGGAAAAAAAAAGTAAAAAAATTTGCGAGGGATTTAAATTTCCGTCGCTAAACTCCTTGATTTGCGTGAATTTGACTGAATTAGCGAGGGACCAATTCCCTCGCTAATTCCCTCGCTAACCATTCCCTCGCTAATTCCCTCGCTAACGGTCAGATTCACGTTAGCGAGGGACCAATTCCCTCGCTAACCACCTTGTTTTTCGTGCTAAAATTTTCAAATTCCCGCCTCCACTTAGCGAGGGACCAGTCCCTCGCTAATGTTGAAAATTCCGTCGCTAACCATTAGCGAGGGACTGGTCCCTCGCTAATTCCCTCGCTAATGTGAGTTTTAGCGAGGGAATCACATTCCCTCGCTAAAGTCAGTTTTAGCGAGGGAATGTTATTCCCTCGCTAATGTCCCTCGCAAATAAGCGTTTTTTTTGTAGTGCACCAGGACCAGGCGATTTCCACTCCCATACTAAAAAGAGCAGTCTTGACTTCAATAACCTATATATCATCTTGCAAGGACGGACTATTCTCATGTGAAAGAGCACCATAAGTAAAAGTGGTACGTACCCAAGGACCAAAGTAAGCCTCCTCTCTAAACAAATTCTGATAAAACAAATTCACCATGGCTCTAACTTCAGTTTCCTCCTCAATCTATTGATCACCATCATTTCTAAGAGATGTAACACAATTTTCCCTTCTTCTGTTTAGATATGGTAGTAACAAGTGTTCCTATCACCATCGCTATTACTTCTAGAATTTTGATGCCATGGCATTTCTTCTTGAAAAAGCAGGGTGCTATGTTCATCTTGGAGAGACTTTTCTGAGTTAGTTAGGTACCTTTTACCACTGCCATCCACCACCAGGCGCTGAATTCCTCCAATTCTATTAAGAATTCTAGCTTTTCTCTCTATAATCACCAAACACATCTCTACTCCAAGTTTTCAGGAAGATCTCCATATTATTTGTATTCTAGACAACATCAGCATTATCACTCCAAGTGTTGGATGTAGCTAAATTATAAGAAGGATGAGAGCCTCTCAAAATGAAACGGCTTAACTCAATAAGTGGAACTAAGACCACCAGGTTGAATGAGAATGGGGTGGTGGTATGACAAATCAAGCCTCAGAAGCACACGGACAATTTCTTTAGGAAAGGAAATTCTCCAAGCAGCATTACACACATCTCTATTCGTACCGGTGACTCCGCATAAACCGACAAATTGAGTCTAACTCAAAACCACAACCAATTTACAAGGTAATGAATGGCCATTCCTTATAAACTCTATTAAGCCCAATAGATATAAGATAGTTGTGATATCATATTAGGTTTTAGGGCCCAACTCGATCACACAAAGACAAGTTTGTAAAATGCGGAATGCGTATTATTTTAAAGGTTTTTTTTTTAAATTTCATTTCTAGTTCCACGAAGACTTGAATTTTTCCACACACACACGTATATCATTAATGCACTAATTTTTATCTGTGGTCATACACTTAGAGCCTACTTTGAGTTACTATTGGTCAGGCACCTATTCGAAGGACTTGTGAGAATAATGACAAGTAAATTTTGAGCTATCCGAAGGAGTTATTTTTCTTCATTACGAAAGGAGTGTTTATGTCATAATGAATTTTGGTTTAACTGCTAATATCAGTCATTGTCACACCACTAGACACCAGTATAAAATAACTTTTCAAAAGGAGACAAATTAAAGATTAAAAAATTCGCATCTGTAGATAGACATATAGGGAAAAACTCAAGTCTCACATCAACTAAAAACACACCCAAAAAAAAGTTTATAAAGAATAGACAATTTAAACCTTACAAGCTGATTTGCCGCATTGAGTTAGGCCTAAAATTTAATATGATTTCACAGACTATCTTAGACCTGCTGGTGTTAAGAGAGTTTATAAAGAATGGTCATTCATCACCTTGTATACTTATTTTGTGGTTTTCAATTTGAATAGAAAACCTATTAAAAATACATATGCAACCTCAAAGTTCATAAAAGTATACAAAAAGAAGTTTTATTTGACTCTTACCAAAGCCTTATCAGAGAATTGTTGAAACAAAGGTACTTTCCTGTGTACTATTTCTTTGAGTACACTAAGGTTAAGAAATTTCTATGCATTTTATTCCACCACAAGAGGCCTGTTGGTGTGCAGTGCGCTGCTAACCATGATTTTGGTGTGACTATTTTAGCTTTATTAATCATTCTTTACTGACTTTGTAATAGTACACCGTACCCCACAAAACATGGCTATTCCTATTAAGTTAGTGGGCTAGAGGTTGCAAAATTTGTAAATCGAGAGTGTTCTCACAAAAATCAAAACTAAATAGATTAAAAATATCTTTTATAAATACCCCTTGTGGGTTTAGGCTCATTGTATACTCATCTGTCTGTCTCACTCTCTCTTTCGCTCTCTCTCTCACTCACTCACTCACCCTACCTGTCTTTCTCTCGTTTATTAATGGGCAATAGGTTGTGAAAGTTATTAATCTTAAGTGTTCTCACCAAAAAAACAAAATTGGACATATCAGATTCACCTTGTAGACACTGTCCATCTCTTGACATTTTATCCTTTTTCTTATTAACCAAAAACTGAGAAATATAATGTAACCTTTGCAAAGTTTGAAGTAAAAAGGAATTCACCATGTCCATAAGGAATTGTGAAGTTCTTGTGAGAAGTGATCAGGAACGTATTGAACTTGAACCTAAAATGTTAAAACAGTTAGATATAAAGAAATCACTTACTCCGAGCTTTTCAATTTGAAATCTTGTATCGAATCTGAGGTAGTAAAATAACCATGCCCATGGATCACTTACTCAATAAGCTGCACGACCACCAAGCTTCTACATTTCAACAGGGGTTTCTGGATGATTAGTGGTTGAGGTTATAACTATGTTCTTTGATGATTCTGAGAAACTTCTCAAGAATATGGCACATGCCCTAGAAAGAGTACCCTTGGATTTCAAAAAAGTAATCGCTCATGACCATCAGCAGAAGGGAAGCAATGCTAGTGTCGGGGCTTCCCGAGTTAAAAATGTGTGTGCCAACTTTAGAACTTACTGTGAGGCTCAGAACGTTGGAGGGTTGTTCAATGTCTACAACAATTGCAACAAGAATACTCTCTACTGAAGAACAGTCTTCAATATCTTTTTAGGCTACAAAAAGAAATCAAAGATACATGTGGTTCAATTATCGCAATGGACTAAGAGGCGGCATGATTGCCTACAGTTGAAATTTAGAACAAAGTTAAAGTTTTTGATGTAGAAGCTGGTTTAATTCTTTTTGGTTATTGCTGGATTATTCCTTCAGAATTAGATCAAGTTTGAATATTAGAATCTGGTGATGTGAATAGGCATTTCTTTCCTTGTTTGTTACATATATGATTTGACATTATTCTTTCCCATTAAACTTGCGGTGACTCATTTAGAATTTCATATATTTTGAGTCACCGCCAGTTTAATGGAAAAGAATAATTTCAAATCATATATGTTACAAATAAGGCAGGAAATGCCTAGTCACATAACCATATGCCAACATTCAAACTTGATCTAACCCTGAAGGAATAATCCAACAAAAATCAAAGAGAACTAACCCAGCAGCTACATAAAAAGCTTCAACTTGGTTCTAAAGTTCAACTGTAGGCAAACGTGTCACCTCCTAGTCCATTGCGAGAATTGAACCACCTGCATTTTTTATTTCTTTTTGTAGCCTAAATAGATATTGAAGATTATTCTTCAGTAGAGAGTATTCTTCTTGCAATTGTTGTAGACATTGAACACACCCTCCAAGGTCTCGAGCCTTACAATAAGTTCTGAAGTTTGCATACACATTTTTAACTCGGGCAGCCCCAACATTAGCATCGCTTCCCTTATGCCGATGGCCAAGAGCGATTACTAGTTTGAAATCCATGGGTACTTGATAAACTCTAATTATGTGCATTTTTTAGAGATATTTTTGTGCCAGTTTTATAGTAGTTATTACCAATTAAATAACTAAGTGACTTACTTTGCTCTTTATTTTGCAGAAAGAAGAAAATAGATGAAAAGAATGAAAGTCAAGTTTAAAACAACTCAAAATTATATATATACATATATATATATATATATGCACTTAATAAAAACAAGAGATCAATTTTGTATCCAGGCCATATTGTCCTCGGTAGGAAATTCAAGGCCAGCCCATTGTAATTGAAAAGCTTGAGGAAAAAGTAGCACTATACCCTACCTTGGAGCTAAAGAAAGGGACGGCTAAGAGAAAAGGAAGAGATCCCAACTTGATTTTTTCCAACTTTGGAAGCACGCAACCCTAGGCTTCACATTATAAATAGAAGGCTTCAACATTAGAATTGGAGGGCGGCACCTGACACAAAAAAAAAGACAGCAACAGTAACAACAACAACACGCACACAGACGTAGAGGAGAGGAAAAAGGAGATTGTGGTACCCGTTCTTGACACCGTGAGAGAGCTTCGGAGCAGAATACAGAGACTGGTTACAGGATCAGAATTTACTCAATCTCCGGGTTATTTTTATATTCTATAATTCATGACTTTATATTTTAATCCAATGTTCTTGAACACTATGGATAGCTAAATTCCTTTTCTAGGGTCTTAGGTGGATCTTGCTTGATTAGAGACCTTTTAATGTCTTAATTTTTATTTTGAATTCCCAATGTTTATTCAATTAATATTATCCTATTGCTTTATTACATAATTAGGATTGACAACCTTTGCATGTTTATAATCAATTAGTTGATTAGCGACCGTACTACAACTAGTTGGTGGACCTATAGGATAATTGAGACTATAATTAGAGAATGACCAAACTTTAATTTAGTCTTCCAATCATTCAACTTTTTTGTACTTCATGCTTTTCTTAAATTTAAATTCTAGCATGACCAAACTAGGATTAATTTAGGGAAAAGAATATTAATCACGAATGACCAAACGGATTAATAGGTTTAGTAAAGGGATTAGTAATTGAATAAAATACGGGAATTCAGGTAGAATTAGACATAGAGGAATCGAAGCTAGCAAGTGAAACCGAGACCCTAGGCTTCCCTCCGTTGATCGAACTTTTCAATTTTAATTCCTGTTATTTACTTCGTTTTATTTTAATTTCTAATACAACCAAACACTCGTTCGTCTAAATAATAATTAATCTTAAATAGTTTGGTACTTATTAGTTAATCCTTGTGGAGACGATATTTTTTATACTACTTCTGCAAGAGAGTACACTTGCTCTCAAGTGTGTTTTTAACGCAACAGTACTCGTTCTAGTGCACGTGGCATATACTTGAGGATTTTCTCAGAATCATCAAAGAACAAAGTCAAAACCTCAAATACAAAATCTGGAGTACTATCATCTTGTAGTTTCTGAAACTGTGTAAACTAATCATCCAAGAAACCCTGTTGAAATTTAGAAGCTTGGTGGTCGTGGAGCTTCTTGAGTAAAGTGATCCATGAACATGGTTATTTTATTACCTCAGATTCGATACAAGATCTCAAATTGAAAACCTTAGAGTAAATGGATTATTTATATCTAATTGTTTTAATATTTTAGGTTCAACTTCAATATGTTCCTGATCACTTCTAACAAAAACTTCACAATTCCTTATGGACAAGGTAAAATCCTTTTTGCATCAAACCTTGAAAAGGTTACATTAGATTTATTACTTGTTTGGTTAATAAGCAAAAGGATAAAATGTCAAGGGATAGAAAGATATGACACACACACACATATGGAGAGAGAGAGAGAGAGAGAGAGAGAGAGAGAGAGAGAAGTACATTAAGGAAAGTGTGATGCGTATATGATGAGTTTATACCTTAGAATGGGTACTTCTACAAGATGAATCTGATATGTCCAGATTTGATTTTCGATGAGAACCCTTTAGATTAGAAACTTTCATAACCTATTACCCATGAACTTAACGAGAGAGATACAGAGAGTCAAACAATAGGTCTGTGTGTGTGAGAGAGGGAGAGAAAGAGGGGGAGACACAGTGAGAGAGAGAGAGAGAGAGATGAGTATATGGTAAGCCTAAACTCAGAAGGGGTATTTATAAAAGATAATTCTGATCTGTTTAGTTTTGTTTTTCAATGAGAACAATATAGATTCACAACTTTTGCAACCTCCAGTCCACTAACTTGATAGGAATAGCGATGTTTTGTGGGGTGTACTGTTACAGAGCCAGTAAAGAATGTTTAATAAAAGCCAAAATGGTCAGACCAAAATCAATGTTAGCAGCACACTACACTCCTAACCGATCTCTTGTGGTGAAATAAAACGCATAAAATTCCTTAACATTAGTGTGCTAAAATAAATAGTACGCGTGAAAAACACATTAGTTTCGACAATTCTCATATAAGGCCAAATACCAAGAGGTTATGCTGACATGTACTTCCAATAAAGAAAGGCCCTGATAGGAATCAAACAAAAGCTTCTTTTTGCTAACTTTTATGAACGTTGAGTTGGCATATGTTTTTTAATAGGTTTTTTTAATTAAATTCAAATCTACAAAATAAATTTATAACATGATGAATGACAATTCTATATAAACTCTCTTAAGACTAACAAATCTAAGATAATCTGCGAAATCATATTAGATTTTAGGCCTAACTCAAACAAATCGGCTTGTAAGGTTGGAATTATCTATTCTTTATAAACTTTTTTAATCTATAGTTCATTGCGAACTGACTTCAATTTAGTCTCCTTTTCAGAGCAGGCCCTGGGATTAGGCTGGGGTGAAAACCGCCTAGGGCCCAAGTTTGTAGGGGGCCCAAAAAAATTTATCCTCAGCCTTTTTATAATAGTATCATAACAAAAAAAGTGGTGTTACAATAGTGGGGGGCCTGATTGTTTTGTACTCAACTTTTTTATAATAGTGTTATAACAAAAAAAATTATATACTCCTCCTTTGGTCAAAAGCTTGTTGCCTTTTCTTCTTCATTATTCAAACGTTCAATTCACCTCTTCATTCAATTCACATCGAAAAACATTCGCCTTCTTCATTCCTCCTCTTCCTTTACATATTCCCCTTCTTCTTTAAAACTATTATCATGGAAAATGTAAATAAAAAAAAACAAGATAAATAATAGAATCAATTCCCCAATCCCCAATTGAATCAATTACCAATCCCCTTTCAATTCCCCTTTTATGTTCTGCAAGACTGTAAGCCCAAAGATCCCCTTTCTAGCAATCAAATTCTGGCAATCGATTCTGCAAGACTGTAAAGGGATCAAATTCTGGCACTGGCAATCGATTCAGGAACTTGTATTAAGGAGTACTATATTAAATTAAATAAGTTATTTTTTTTTCTTTTTATTGAAATATTTTCAAAATAAAAAATTGATATGTAAGGAGGGGGGGGGGGGGGGGGGGGGGGGGGGGGGGGGCATTTTCTCACGATTTGCCTAGACCCCATAAAATGTCAGGAACATGACTGCTCTTTTTCAAAAGTTATTTTATACTGGTGTCTAGTGGTGTGACAATAACTGATATTAGCAACTGGTGTGCGAAAAGGTGATGTGCAAGTATACACAGTCGTAACAAGTAATAAAGTGAAAGTAGAGTGTCGTTCCCACAGGGATTGGATTAATTTACAAGTTTAAAATGGTAGCTTTAACTAGTGAGAAACAAAACAAATAAAATATAATCAATGGTGTGAGAAAACAAAATTTAAAATAAGCTAAGTAAATGTAAGTTGTATTACAAATGAGAAGGAAGGTAGTTGGAATGCTCTCCACTAAGTAAGTCACTTTTGACAGCATTATGTTGTATATGATGCTCCAGCAGTGGATGCTGTAGTTATTAATGCTCCTGCAATGGATGTTGTAGCAATCGATGCGTGTTTTTCAACAACTAACATCATTACAAGTCTTATGTCTAAGCTCTAAATAAGTTCACCCTTGTATATGAAGTACCCACAGTATCACCCTATGGACTATGTTATCCTATGTCTAGGTTTTAGCAAGGAGTTACAATGTTTCCTTTGTTAAAACACTTACCCACATTAGTTCTTGAGTTCCAATTATAAACCATGTTTGAACTTATAATTTGCATTCACTTTTAGCTGACCAATTCTAAAGATGAATTTGAAAGAGTTATCATGCAAGAACTAAATTGCAAACATCAATATTTAACATAAAATTATTTAAAAGTTCATTACAAAGTTTATGGCATCCAACTACAAAAGAGTTTAGCTCATGCTTGAGATTACTAAGGACATACAAACTGATGTTATAAACATGTTCATATTACTGAAAAACACAGGAAAAAAATAGAGTAGAAGATACACTCGCATAAATCAGTCCAATTATTGCTCCAGCAATGCCTCACAAATGCTTGATACGCCAGCAATCCTTCAGCATAGTGTAATTGTGGAAGTAGAGAGAGAAGGTGTCACGTTCTTCTCTCTCTCTCTCTCTCTCCTTCCAAACCAGTTCTAATGATGATTTTCTTGAGTGAATTCTGGTCTACTTATGAATGAGGAGATGAAGAGTATTTATAGACTTCATGGGTGAGCTTTCTTCACGGTTAAGTTTCCTTGGAGAAGAAGTTGATCTCTTTATCCATGTGCCTCAAAAAGTAGATTGGACCTTTGCTTTATTAAAAAGAATATGTCCTATAGCAAATTGACAAGTGTCCTCAAAAGGTGGCTCCCTTTTGTGAGATTTCTTCATGGTTGGGTTTCCTAAGGTTGAAGTAATTTCCCATTCGAATGCTGGAGCATTTTAGTCTGCCACTAATGCTGGGGCGTTGATTGTTGGGGCAGCTAATGCTGTAGTGTTGAACAAACACATTAAAATACAAAATGGGGCATCAAAAGTGCTAAATGATCACAAATTAGTTCCTAACCCTCTTGTACTCTAAACAACACATATTAACTATTTTAACAACAATATCACTGAGAAACTCACATTGGTTTAAGTCTAGAACATATAAATAACTCTATAAATAAGAGTTATCAGCAACCCAAAGTTCACTTGTCATTCAGGATTCTCACAAGTCCTTCGAATAGGTGTTTGGCCAATAGCAACTCGAAGTGTGCTCTATATATACGACTACAAATAAAAACTAATACATAAATCACATATGTATGTGTCTGTATGTGTGTAAAAATTCAAGTCTCACGTGAAATAGAAATAAAACCAAAAAAACTTTGTAAAGAATAGGCATTCTCCACCTTACAAACTCTTGTTTGTGTGAATAATTTTGGCTCTAAAGGCTAATACAATATCACAATTATCTTATATATATATATATTGGGCTTTCAGAGAGTTTATAAAGAATTATCATTCTTCACCTTATATAAATTAGTTTTCTTGTTTTGAGTTAGACTCAATTTGATCAGTTTATGCGGTGTTGTAGGGAGGGAATACACACAGTCTTACTAGTTGGTACTATTAAATGGCATTCAAAATTAGAAATATCTGTTTTGGTAAAACATTACACAAAAGGGTAGCAGTAATAATTCATGCGTACTCTCGTGGTTCAAATTTGGAATCAGTGACAACAAAGCAAATTAGGAAAGATAAACAAGAAAAGAGAGTTAATTGGAAAAATCCTCAGGCGATTTTTGATTTGGAAAAGTGAAATATTTATTATTATTATTATTATTATTATTATTCTCACAAAACTATTACATCCAATAGCAGCACATCTTATCAAAAACCAAATTAGTTATGACGCTTAATATTTCAAAATAGCTAATCCCATAACTCTCTTGATATTATTAACTTTGAAATTCCACTACTACAAACACCAAAATATAAGGGTTTGACTTTCCCCACACCGCATGCTACTCACCCCACACCCCCAAAGCCCCTAAATTCCCAAAATATCCTTAAATCAAAAACACCCCAACGAAGGAAAACGAATGGATTCGGTTGAGGTCTCCCGAATGGATTCGGTTGAGGTCAACCGAATCGTATGCAAATAGCTTTTTATGCTGAAATCCAATTCTGCAAAATGGGGTGTAAAATGGGGTGTGTTTCAAAAAAATACACATTCGGTTGAGGTCAACCGACTAGTGCAAAATGGGGTGTGTGCCAAATAATACACATTCGGTTGCCCATAACCGAATTTATTCGGTTGCCCGTAACCGAATAGTCGTAAATTGCGCGTTTCATTAATGGTCTTTTGGTCATTTCGTAGGATTAGGGGGTGTGCGGTGAGTAGGGTGGGAAGTGGGAAAAGCATGAGCCAAATATAACTGCAAATGAAAACAAAAATTTAACGAGCAAAGCAAGTCCAACGAATATGTCAAGCAGATCACTTCATATACACATCACACTTTCCTTAATGTACCCTCCCTCTCTTTCTCTCTGTCTCTCTCTCTCCATATGTGTGTGTAATATCTTTCTATCTCTTGACATTTTATCCTTTTGCATATTAACCAAACAAGAAAGAAATCTAATGTAACCTTAGCAAAGTTTGATGCAAAAAGGATTGTACCATGTCCATAAGGAATTGTGAAGTTTTTGTCAAAAGTGATCAGGAACTTATTGAACTTGAACCTAAAATATTAAAACAGATAGATATAAAGAATTCCCTCACTCCGAGGATTTCAATTTGAGATCTTGTATCGAATCCGAGGTAGTAAAATAACCATGTTCATGGATCACTTACTCAAGAAGCTACACGACCACCAAGCTTCTACATTTCAACAGGGTTTTTTGGATGATTAGTTTAGACAGCTTCAGAAACTACAAGATGATAGTACTCCAGATTTTGTGGTAGAGGTTATGAATATGTTCTTTGAGGATTCTGAGAAACTTCTCAAGAATATGGCACATGCGCTAGAAAGAGTACCCATGGATTTTAAACAAGTAATCGCTCATAGCCATCAGCAGAAGGGAAGCAATGCTAGTGTTGGGGCTGCCCTTCTCTTCTTAATTCTTCAAACCGTTCAATTCACCTCTTCATTCAATTCACATCGAAAAACATTCACCTTCTTCATTCCTCCTATTCCTTCACATATTCCCCTTGTTCTTTAAAATTATTATCATGGAAATGGTAAAAAGAAGAAGCAACAAGATAAATAATAGAATCAATTCCCTTTAAATTCTCCAATCATCAATTGAATGAATTTCCAATCCCCTTTCAATTCCTCATTTCTATTCTGCAAGACTGCAAGCCCAAAGATTCCATTTCTGGCAATCTATTCTGCAAGACTGTAAATGGATCAATTTCTGACATTGGCAATTATTCAGGCACTGGTATTAAGGTGTACTACATAAAATTAAAAAAGTTATTTTTTGTCTATTATTGAAATATTTTCAAATTAAAAAAATATTTATGTAAGGGGGCCATTTTCTCACGATTTGCCTAGACCCCTAAAATGTCAGGAACAGGGCTACTCTTTTTGAAAAGTTATTTTATAGCGGTGTCTAGTGGTGTGACAATAACTGATATTAGCAGCTAATTAGTTGAAATTCGTCATGATATAAACAACTCCTTTCATAATGAAACAAATAACTCCTTCAAATAGCTCGAAATTTACTTGTCATTCGGGATTCTCACAAATCCTTCTAATAGGTGTCTGACCAATAGAAACTCGTAGTGTGCTCTATATATACGACAACAAATAAAAATTAATGCATAAATCATAAATGTGCGTGTGTGTGGAAAAATTCAAGTCTCGCGTGAAATAGAAATAAAACAAAAAAAACTTTGTAGAGAATAGGCATTCCCCACTTTACAAACTCGTGTTTGTGTGATCGAGTTTGGCCCTAAAAGCTAATATGACATCACAATTATCTTAGATATAAGAGAGCTTATAAAGAATTGTCATTCATCACTTTATAAATTAGTTTTGCGGTTTTTAGATATATTGCACTTAAGAGAGCTTATAAAGAATTGTTCTTACTAATAATCAGATCTGCACGGATATCGACCTTGTATAAATACCCCTTCTAGTGTTTAGGCTTATTATATACACATCACACATTCTATAATGAACTCTCTCTCTCTCTCTCTCTCACACACACACACAAATATATATATATATATATATATATATATATATATATATGATTAGTTTATTCTTTTGATTATCAATGTAAATGTTATGAAATCAAATTTAGTCTTTGCAGGGTTTGAAGCAAAAAGGATTGTACCATTTCCACAAAAAATTGTGAAGTTGTTGTGAAAAGTGATCCGGAACCTAATCAACTTGAACCTAAAAGATTAAAAATGGTTAGATATAAGGAACGCCTAAGGCATCATGCAGCTATGAGTGGAGAATACGTAGTTGATGAGTGCATGTAAATCATGGCGAATAAAATCATGTAAATCACACCAAAATCATGGTTGGCAACACATTGCACACCTAACTGGCCTCTTGTCGTGGAACAAAATGCATATGGATTCCTTAGCCTATGTACTCAAAGAAATAGTACGCATGAAAAACATCTTAGTTTCGACAATTCTCAGATGAGGCCAAACACCAAATGGTTATACTGAGATGTCCTACTAGTAATGAAAGGCCTTGATAAGAGGCCAAACATCTTAGTAGGTTTTTTATTCAAATTCAAAACCACAAAATAAATTTATAAGGTGATGAATGACCATTTTTTATAAACTCTCTTAAAGAGCAACAGATCTAAGTTTGTGAAATCATATTAGAATTTAGGCCTAACTCAACGTGACAAATTGGCTTGTAAAGTTGGAATTGTCTACTCTTTATAAACTTTTTTTTGGGTTTATCCCTAGTTCACGTGAGACTTGATTTTTTTCCCTATATATCTATCTACAGATGTAACTTTTTTATAATCTATAGTTCACGGCAAACTGACTTCAATTTAGTCTCCTTTTGAAAAGTTATTTTATACTGGTGTCTAGTGGTGTGACGGTGACTGATATTAGCAGCTAAACTGAAATTCACCATGACATAAACAACTCGTTTGGATAGCCCAAAATTTGCTTGCTATTTGGGATTCTCACAAGTCCTTCTAGTAGGTGTCTGGCCAATAACAACTTGAAATGGACTCTGTATATATGACCACAAATAAAAATTAATGCATTAATCATATATGTGTATGTGAAAAAATTCAAATCTCACGTGAACTAGAAATAAAAGAAAAAAATTATAAAGAATAGGCATTTCCCACCTTACAAACCTGTGTTTGTGGGATCGAACTGGGCCATAAAACCTAACATGATATCACAATTAACTTAGATATATTTGGGTTAAGAGAGTTTATGAGAAATGGTCATCATCACCTCATAATTTGGTTTTGTGGTTTTGTGGGTTTAATAGTCTTACTAGTTGAGACTATTAAAACAAAATCAAAATTAGATTTAATCTGTTGTGGTAAAACATTAAACAAAAGAGAAGCAATCACAATTCATGCATACTACTTTTCTCATGGTTTAAATTTGGAATCAATGACAACAAAGCAAACTAGGAAAGATAAACAAGAAAGAAAGGGTTAATTGGCAACATTTTCAAGCAATTTTTTATTTGGAAAAGTGAAATAATAATAATAATAATAATAATAATAATTATTATTATTATTATTATTATTAGAATTATTATTATTATTATTATTATTAATATTAACGTTATGAGTATCAAGGATACTCAAAAACCACTACATCCAATAGAACATCATATCAAATACTAAATTATAACTCCAAACACCAATTCCGCAACCCTCTTGATAGTAACTTTGAATTTCCACTACTACAAACACCAAATTATAACTCCAAATGAAAACAACTAATTAACAGCCCAGTTCAATAATGCAGTAAATAATTAATGCAATGGTATAGTTACTGCAAAGTATTGCCACAGGACAAAACTGTTTCTTTTTTTTTTCTTCTTTTATATAGCTGTTGGATAACATTCTTGTCATCAAATAAGAACAAACTTTGGGCAAATAATAAATCCAAAGAACTAGAAGGAATCATTCTACTTGTTTCCCAGCTATGAATAATTTACATCATGATGAAGCATAATAAATCTCGAAATAAACAATTGCACTATCTTTATATTTGAGTTATACTGCCTTTGCTCATGCATAACTCTTCGTACTGCCCACCAATAATACAATGGGAGAAAACCTCAACACATCAATTAGCTATCTTGAAAACTGCTAGGGTACTCAGACTTCTTAATGCTTTTGCCCAAATGCAGTGAAGTTTCAGGTTCCTTATTGACTGGTTAATTTTATAACTGGTGTGTTAAGCCCATCAACCCTATCGCTTCATCCACAAAACCCCTTTGAAAATTAGATCGGAAAATTGAGCACCCTGATAACAGGCATTCTCTTTTTGCTTCTTAAAAGCTCACCCCTACAATTTCCAAACACGCAAGCTTACACTGGGACCAAAACTTACTATGAAACCTTGCACTCACTCAAGAGCTGATCCTCTTTGTTCAGAAACTTCTTCCAATACCTTCTATAATTTGGAATTCCCAGATCAAGCCAAGGTTTCATTTTCCCATTATAGTGTAGCACTGGAGCTGTTTTAATGGCATTAGAATCAACTGCGTAGTCATAACCCAGTCCAGACTGTACCCACGACACGTTGAGAGGATATATTTTATTCTCAAATGCAAGCAAGCTTGCAGGCCATGCAGCAGCTTTAGTGGATCCTTTTTGTACGCTCAACTACACAAGGAAAAAAAAAACATCAGAAACCATAGATAACAGACTACAACAAACTGCGTCATACAATCATTGAAGACAACAGAATCCTTTAGGTAACTAAGCAGAAAATGACACATCTAAATGAAAAGAATACTTCTGACCCTTCCCAAAACAAACTCACAACAATTTAGGGGGAGCAGAGAGAAACCTGCAGGGAGAGGCCAAACAAGAAATCCATGTCCAATTAACGGGTCTGAAGAATAAATTATGATTCCATACGGTGGTTTATGAATTTATTAAGTTGGATACGCTTTGCAGAGGTGTATGTATCTATGGGAAAGATTGTTTTTGGTGGGTAGAAGCAAGATATTTGCACGCATTAACTAACATGAATGATAAATGACCAACAAGTCCTAAACAAAATAAACTAGCTGCACTACTACTATTTATAACCAGTGTCAATTCAGGCTGGCTTAGTCCATTTGGGCAAGAATTTAATGCAGACCAGCAAAATTGTTTGTCAAAATTGGTTCTATACAAGCTTTCTGCTAGCTATTCAAGCGTCTCCAGGCTTACATTTCAATTTTTTATTCTCATTACAGGAGTTTACAATAATTTATGAATAATTAATTTATTTATCTTTTATTGAAAGATTTAAGGTGTTATATAAAAGATTTAGATGTTTGTTTTAAGATAATATTTCATTTCAGTTAAAAAAAGAGACTTTGGGGGTCTCGCTTCCGCATGATGAACCCTAGTTGTCTTCATTACAACTTGTTTTTGCAATCTTTCTTGCAATAATGTGCCTTTTTTAAATCACATACAGACAAGAAAAACGTATGTAACTCAAAGGCATCGACATCAGACACCATACCAAAAATCACAAAACACCACCATCTGCCACCCCGTTTACTCCGACAATCCCACCAAGTTTGCTGGCCCCAAACCGGTCTAACCCAGGCTCATCCTCATGTGCCATCACCCACCACCCCTGTCAGAGGCAACTTTCCAATCATACCTCTCTATTTTGTGGGACTCTTTAAGTTTTTTTCATTCACTTTTACAGTAGCTCTCCTCCTGTGTTTTTTTATTTAAATTAAATGGAAAGAACTGCAGAAGACTTGGATCGCTTGAGAACTCCCCTTGACTCTCTTGTAACACTTCTAAATACTGTTCTTGAGCAATGACCGGTAATAGACGTTGTTCCATACCATCTACTGCACCTGGTACGAATGCATAGATCATTGATTTTAATGTCACTGACCACGGGACATTTGGTTCCCAACATCTTTTGTCCTATTCCTCCTCCCAGAGGCACATGAGGATGATACTCCCAACATCACAAAATACATTTTCCCTTTTTCTCAAAAACATGTTAATCAACCTTCGTTTAAACTTCAAAACATGCTTGATACTCCCAAACTTCCTAATAACTTAATCTCTATTCATAAGCTTCCTGTTTTCAGCTTGAGTCTCACTCTTCCGCCTCACAAGTCCTTCTTCATCAGCTCAAGCATCTTGGGCATCCTCCTACTAGTACTGAGATCTATATGTTTCCATCTTCGTTTTTACAAACTCCGCTGACTCTTTTAACTGTAACTTTTGCCAAAAGGTTATGCTTTTCCTTCTAGTCTTACTAAATGTGATGAACCATTTGATGACATTCATTTTTGAAGTTTGGAGCCCTAACCCTATTTCTATTATTTTTTATGCAAGATGGTTTATTTCCTTTTCTTAAGATTATACCCCAGTAAGGATAAAACAAGAATACCTAAATTGTTCATTCAATTTTACCATAGGGTACAAACGCAACTTGGGAAAGGCAACAAAAATTACATTCTGACAATGGGAAGGAATATGTGAATAGGGCACCATTTATGAATTTACGTGTTGACAGCCCACAACAAATGAGGTTGCAGAAAAGAAAAACCCACCTACTCAAAGTTCCTCGAGCCCTTCCCTTCCAAACGTCTGTCCAAAACATATTGGGCCAAAGCAAGTAAATTGAGTGCTATCTCGTGTTCAAGGGAATGTTGGTCCTATTTAGCTTATGATCTCACATTTTCCTTCTACTCATATCACGCAGAAGCTTTTTTTTTTGACAAAAATATCACGCAGAACCTTTAGCCTCTCCATTATTTGGGAGTATTGTTTTTGTCCATACATTCATAAAAACACAGTCGGATTATCGTGCAATTGGGTGTGTCTTTATGGGCTATGATCCTAACAAAGGGGATACGAATGTTATCATTCTTCTAGCCGTACGTACTTTGTCTCTACGGATATCACATTCCATTAACATGCCTTTTTCCCCTTGTCCCCAGCTTGAAGGGGAGCAACAATTTAGAATGAGACTCAGTTCCTTCCCTTAATGAGCCATTGAGTCACCAATTTCTTGTTGTCCTTGAGCTACCTATTTGAGTGACATGGTTCTAGTTTTGTCCCCATTCCTCCTTTGTCTTTTGTTTTGCAAAAATCGGCACCTTCGACATGATTGAACCAACATTGAGTTACCAAAGGAGAGGAAAACAAGACCTAGTCCAACAACAACTTCAATTGTCTAAATCAAAGATAAGTACCTAAGATAATTTCTACACTTATTCTCAGATTTCCTAAGATAGTTTTTACACTTATTCTCAGATTTCTGATACTCTTGACCCAGATTCAGATGATTAACGTATGTTTTTGAGAAAAGGGGAAAATGTATTGTGCGAACTATCTTATTTTAAAATTGTTTCTTCTAAACATCTTTCCCTACAATATCATCGTTTTATCAAAATTTGACTGTAAGAATTTTGACATCTGGGCAAGAGGCACTAAATGAGGTAAATTGGGTCAAAGCTATGGATGAGGAGATGAAGCACTTGAAAGGAATGGTACTTAAGAGGCTGTTGAGAGCCTAGGAGGCAAGAAACTAATTGGTTGCAGGTGGACTTACAAGGTGATAGGTACCATAATCCATATAGAAGATAATAAAAGGAATATATGTGGAATTAATACTGAAATCAGATCTGTATCAAGGGATAACAGACCCTAAATTCTGGAATTACAATGGATATGTGACAAGTAAAAGAAAAGACACTCTAGGCACTATAGAGGCCTAATCTCTCCCAAGACTCTAGGTCTATTCTGAATTCTTGCTTACCTTCTAATTTCCCTCCCACTACTATTTATAGCACTCAACTAATGCTCACATTTTCCCTCCACTTTGCCACATCAACAAGTGGTTACAACAAACTCCATTTACACTTTATTCACTTACCCTTCATTTACTGAAGATCCTATCACAAGGTCAAGCAAAAATCAAATAACACTCTTGATACAGGGGAAGATTAGTGTCCACTCAGACTTATGGCATCGATTATGAGGAGACATTTGCTCATGTGGCCAAGATAAACATTGTCTCCATTGTACTCTCCTTTACCGACCACTTTGGGTGGGAACTACACACATTCTTGCATGGAAACTTGGATGAATGGATTTGGACCCACGAGGAATCAAACAAGGTATGCTCTGATTGAGGAAAAGAAAGCTTTATATGGACAGAAACAATCCCCCAAAGCATGGTTTGGAAGATACACAAAAGCAATGGTGTGCTTGGGCCACAAAGGAAGGCCAAAGCAATGATACACTCTTCTTCAAACATTCAGAGAGGAAAACAAATTGTACTTCTTGTGTATGTTGATGATATTAACACTGCTCACAATCCTGTGCAACATGGCGGGACAAAACCCATTGAGACTGACCAACACTGTATCAAGCAGAAGTTGGATAATGGCTTGACAACAGCAACCTACATGCCTTCTGAGCATCAACAAGTAGATGTTTAACAAAGGGTTTGCCAACAAATCATTTCTAGTTGCAAGCTGAGAATCATTACCAGCTTGAGGGGGATTATTGTAAATATGTTGTTTTTATCTTATATTTTGTAATTATTAGCATTCATTGTCTTGGGCCCATTACTTATAGCTTCTCTATATATTCAGGATTAGTGCTTGTAATTACATAAAATTCTAATATTGTTCAGAATAATTTTTCCACACATCTTATATTCAAAGTTGTGAAATAGTGAAAACAACAAAAAATAGTTTTCACAGTTTCCTGTACAAAATTTGAAAAAGAAAACAAACTGGTATTTTTCTAATTGAGAATGAAAAAAAAATCTTCACAACATATAGTCCCTTGATAACTCTAGTACATTTGATTTGACAATTCTATGGTTTGAAGGCCAAGCTAATGGGGGCATCCCACACTGGTCAGGCAAATTTTTTTAGTCCATTCATACTGCTAGTTCCAATATTAGTAATGTATAAAAATACTGTATTGCAGATCAAGTGATCTTAGCCACTTACCTCTTTTATCAACCTTCTGTAAGTTTGAGTGATGCCAAGCGCTCTCCACCTCGCTAGGTCAACTATGTTCAACCCCGACATCCATGCGCAGGAATTTTGACTGAAACCTTTCCCGCCCAGATAATTTTTCAGTTGACCAAGCCTTACTGAGCAGAATTGCACTGCACCATTAACTTTGTCTCCCATATCTAGGCTCCACAGGGCTGACAAATCTTTCTGAATAACAACATCATCATCCAAAACCACAACCTTTTTCAATTTGCTGAATATTTCAGGAAGCAAATAGTGCGAATGAGAAAAAATTGAAAGGTATTTTGTTATAATCTGGCCCATGGATGGATTATCATAACTGCGAAATGAAACGCGGAACTCTTCAGGTAAGGACAGTTGTAATTGATCGTTCTTTTGGCTTTCCAGCCCAAGATGCTCAACATTCAACACTTGAACAGCGGCTTCCTCATAGTTGTTCCTCATGAACCAGAGCTTCATTGCATAATAATTTTGTCCATCGGTCAACACATGAAAAACCTGATTCCGACTTGCCTGAAATATTGTGCAGCAACAAGTAAAATTATTAAAATAGCTGCTAAATTTCAACCTCTATCAATTCAATGGTGCATGACTAGAAACATGACATACTTTTGCATTAGTTACGGTGGAGTTGATAACTACAGACGCTGCAAGCACATTATTAGAGAAAATAATGTAATGGTGCAATGAAGGATCTTCAAATTTTTCTGAATTGGCCTCCTCTTCATAATGTGAAGATTTGAAATATTCTACAGTTAGTTTCAGAGACAGGCAGTGAAAACTCTTAGGCATTGTCTGAACATTAAGTTTATACAGGAATGCACTCTGTTTCCTGTGGAAGTCAGCTTCATCCTCAGTTAGATCATATATTTGTCTAAGTTTCTTGTCAACATTGCTGCATTCCACGGGGACTGATTTAGCTCTGGCTATTGCAACTTCCATCTTCTCTGATTTATTCTCAACCCTATAAAATAATTTTGAATACCGTATAAAATTTCTTGTAAACTTTAGCAACTAAAATGAAAAAGAGCGAGAGAAAACACAAGTGTAGTCAACCCTCGCTAAGAGGAATAATAAAACCATTCACATGCCAACTCCTAATCTAATAGTTTAAGCTTTTTCAGAGATTTAGTTCATGACATGGTTTTAAAGCTTCCTTTACCTATTCGTCACTACTCTAGTTTGATCCTTATCACCGCTTTTGTTCTAAATAAAAGTTAAATTTCAGCATATGTAAAAATGAGATAGTGCATTTTTATGAGGGGGCATATTAAGGGATGGAATCACAGTAGTCTAAATAAAGTTAAAAACATAAGAAAGAACATCTTTAACCCCGAGATAGAACAAAGTTGAGATAAGAAAGGACGGTAAGGCTATGCTTTGCAGTATATCGTATAGTTCGAACAGTTGTCCGGGTAGCAATAAGGAACTAGAAACGTGTATTCAAGTAGAATAAAAGTATAGACAAAGATATAGTAGAAAGAAGCTAACAAAAATATACAAGTCACTTTGGTTGTTCTAAGAAGACTAAAGGCTAGATCTGCAAGCAGATAACAAAACTGGAAATTATATATTTTTTACAAGTTGATGAGGGTGAACTTATGTTGAAGAAAAATTATCAGATACCAATAACTGCTCAAGCAGAATGCAACTAAAACAACTAAGTTTGGGGGCAAAAGAAAAATAAGATAATATCAGCTTACTGTGGCGGAAGATCAGCATCCGTAGTAGATTCACTAAGCACATGCTCCAGCTCTTGTATATTCTGTTTCAGTTGGCGAGACAATTTGTCTTGTGCTGGGAGTTTTGCAATGCTAGGATAATAAGATCTAGCCACAAATAATTGGTCTTTCAATTTCTTGATCATGGCATCTTTCATATCTTCTTTATGTTCTTGTTGCCATAGGCAATAACTACCATATGTAAGCTCACATGACTTTTCATTTCCATCAGCAGAACTCGTTTTAGTGTCGTTGACTTGTTCAATTTGACCACCTTTAGGATTCTGCTGTCGAATTTAAATTAGTTCAAATAGCTACATGAACAATAATATTAAACTAGCTTTTAAAGATGTTTGCTGTGTGAAGTTATGTAACTTGTGTTATAACACTAGGAGGCTGAGTGTACAAGTTGCACAACATTATATGTTGACCTATACTATCAATATAAATAGGGAGTCTATGTCTATGAAGCACCGACACAGACACCCAGAAAAGGTGTCCGTGCTTCAGAGGTCTATGTCAGTCTTATGAATTGAAGTATCCCGAGTGATCAATCGGTGAAATCTTTCAACTTTCAACATGGTGCAAGACAGTAAGAGAAGTGTGACCAGTTTCCATCATGACTTGTGCCCTCCCTTCACTGTGCAGAGGATAACTCCCAACTCTGGAATCCTTTCTTATAACCATGATGTCCCATCTTCTCCTATCAGTTTCTTTTTTTTAGGAGGGGGGTGTATTTTTCCAAACCCACGGAAGGGAATTTCAGGCTCTCGTTTAGAGTTTCCAAGAGTCACATCGAATGCACTGTTCATAATCATGAAAGCTGTGGACTAGATGACAATGATCAAGGAGATGCGGGTCAAGAAGATTTTGGCTTTGATAAATGCAGACTTAGTGTGTGCATGGTTGAGAGGTTTTCAGGTGTAGAGACTTTGAATGTGATTGGTGGTTTTTTTAGGCCAGTTAAGGCTCAACTAGTTCAGCAAGCTATGATCTGGATCCAGCTGATTTGATTTAAAAGGAGATAAGTCAAGATGGATTGTGATTCCGTTACAGTTCACGGTTGACAGCATGATCCATTGAGTAGCAATAGAGGAAGACTGAGATACCCAAGGGGTCACAACTTCAGGCTGTAGGTGCACCCAAGTGAGAGCTGCAGAGTGGACTAATGTAGTTTGCCTTGGTGAACTGGGAGTCACGAATTGAAGACTTCAGATCTAGTAAGTAAATAGCTTTGCTTGTGTTAGTTAGTTGTAATGCAACCTAATTGTGATGACCGGTTGATAGGACCACTAAGTAGAAATTTTGAAGACGACTAACAGCCATCTGCCAAGGAGGATGGCAAAGGTTTTGGTATCTTTTTATTTGGTGGTGGTGGTGGTGGGCAGCGCTAGCTGCTGTAATGGGTCAGGTTGTTTTAGATCTTGATGTTTTCTGCTAGTTCATTAAAAGTTCTAGGGTAGTGTTAGAGTTTCATTTTGTTTATATTACGCTAGTAGTTCTAAACTTAGTATGTAGTGAATTTAATTTCATTGAGATTATACTGGCTATACAATATTCTGCTTGCTAAAATTACTAGTATAAATAAGTCAGTGTCGTGAATTGAAATTTTTTGAGCAATTATGTGTTCAATACTTCAATAAAGATTCCAACAAATGAGAAATATATTCGTACATTAGAAGTTGGAGGTGGTTGCGGAACAGCATTAGGTGGCGCCTTGAAACCTGAAAGTCATCTAAAATTAAAAAACAGAAAATAGAAGGAAATAATTGCCAACAAGGTATCATGAGATTATGGTATTGAATCAGCAGAAGCACCTTTTTGTTTATCATCATTGGCACCCCTGTTGATGGTTCCATTCTTGTCTCCTCGAGCATATTTCTTCAGAACATCCTGATATGCAAAATTATTATTGATGATTAATAATAGTGTGCCACATATTGGGTCAAAAAAAAAGTGTGCCGCATATATTCTAGATGCATATGGTGTAGTGTCCCCCAGCCCCCGTTCAGTTCCATGTATAAGAAGGATTCTTATCTACCTCGATCTTAATCTTATTATTTTAGAAAAATCAGTACATCCATACCCCAACCGTAACAAAATAATTGTAATCCCAGCATAAATTAGTCTTGTCCATACTGGCGCACATAAGTGCCCCAGTTCTCGCAATGTAAGGGGGCACCTCTTTTGGAACAGCTTATATGGGGATTCTGGTTAGTGTATTCTAATGGCTAGATAAAAGAACTTTTGCAAAACCAAAGATACAAATTTTCTGTGGGAGCCTGCAGTTTATGCAGCTTTCATTAGGATAGGATTACCTATTATCTCTCAAGTATAAAGGAGATTGGGCAGCTTTTGTTGTATTGTTTATTTATATTTAGCTGTTCTCTGATGTATTTTTCTTTGAGTTAATATCCTATTTAGTCGCTGAAATTTCACAAAAGTTAAATTTAGTCCCTGACATTTACAATAAATCAACTTAGTCCCTGACTTTTATAAAAGTGTTTCAATTTAGTCCTTTTTTGCAAAATACAGGGACTAAATTGATATAACGTAGGGACTAAATTGACATATTATAAATGTCAGGGACTAAATTGAATTTTTGTGAAATTTCAGGGACTAATTAGGGTATTAACTCATTTTTTTCTGTTCTGGAGGATTCTGTGTCTTTCTTTTAGATCTGTTTTGTTTTCTATCAACTTTTTTGTAATAAAATAAAAAATCAGCAACTTACATGAATGAGATATTAACTTTGATGTAGAACCAGAAAACCTTACAATGACGACAATTACAATATGTTAAGTTTTCTTTTCAATTGGATTAGATTAGGCAACAATAAATGGACGAGAGAATGAGTTATCAGTTATTATTTATTATAAATAAAATATTTTATCAAACAAACTTCTAAACAATGACGTATAAAATTTAACCACCAGAGTGTTATGCAGAGAACCTTTGGAAGAGTTGGCTCAAATTTTGTGATCAGTTCCTGCACATGACTTGATTTTTCACTCTGAAAAAAGTACAAAAAAAAAAACCTAAGTCAGAGCTTTGGGGGATAAGATTTAGACTTTTGAATGTTTATGTTAAAAGTCCTCTTTGCTCCATACACCAACCACACATTCCTTTTGGACTTCATTACTGTTACCCTAAAAAAAGGATTAATTGTTTTTCCACTTTTTTCCCTTTGAGAATATCCCATCAATACTTGTGCATACCAATTGAAATTTTGAAAAGTATTCACCCATTTGACTGCTAAAACAAATGACAAATGTAGGATTTTTATTTTCTACTGTAAATGGGAACAATTGTATATCTTGACCACAACTAAATGTAGCTTCCCTTTTGCCGTGCATCTACTATTGTCCACCATGGTTCCAAACACTAGCTAAAGCAATGAGGTAATTATGATCTAACAATATACCACAGAAGTTTGCCTGAGGAAGAAAAAAGTTTGGGTTGGGATAGGGACTAAACCACCATACCTCAGACTGCTTATTGTTATGGCCAACGTCATGTCTATCATATCTTTCAAGACCTTTCTGACTCTGATTTGGAAAATAACAGAAATGAAAGTGAGGAAAAAAAAACAGTGACTTAACAATGATAATAATTATACATTGAGCTAGAAATATTGTCATAGGCTCACAAATACATTTGAATTGAATTCTTACCGAAGGAGAACTTCTCTGTTCATATATATATCCTGCATAAACACAACAAAGACAAATGATGCTCAAGGTTAGGGGAAAAACAATTTACAAAATAAATAAACAAATGAAATTCCCCATTCATATCCGTACATGATCTTTTGTAAGCAGAGGAAATTTATTTAATTAAAAAAACAGTACATTCATTATTACTGCAACTACGAATAAATATCCATAGATAAATCCAAAGCACGAGAGACAACGTTTCGCATTCTACTACACTACAGATACACAATTCTAAACAAGATATTGTCATTCGCCAAAAATAATATTAATAATAATAGCAGGAACAGTTATTTTTGACAAAACTTAAATTGGATTGAATTATTATATAAATGATCATTAATCGAACGTCGAAGCAAACGTGCATTGAACTTTTCTGTATTAATAAACGAAACACAAGAAAACGAGCGATGCATTTTTCATAGTGAGATTATACACGAATCTTAAAGAAGCAACAAAATTAAACGGCTAAAAGTGTTTCTAGCTTGAAGCAATATTACAAATATGAAAAAACAAACAAAACTCGATTCAGTAGCGATGAAGTTTCCTGTGCAATGCGATAAACGATTGGATCTAGAACATATAACGTTGCGTCATTACGAATGACGTGTAATATAATTGAAAGAGAAATCAAATTGATGTGGATCTGTTACGTATAGAAAATGTAGGAAAAACAAAAAGCATTTGATGAAATTGAGAGTAAGAAAGTGACAGATCTCAGTGAATTTTCACGAGATCAAGTAAGAAAGGAATGAAAAAAGAGAAAGTACCAGAAGAGTGAAAACCGTTGTGGAGACCGAGCAAGAAGACAAGAGGAACGAGCATAGAAAGAATGACGAGACCTAACACCGCAATTACGAAACCTCTCCACCGTCGTTTAGCGGGGACGCCGTACGATGGAACCACGCCCATACCACCACCACCACCGCTCTTCATCTTCTTCTATTTCCTCTTTCTTCAATTCCTTCTTCTTTCGCTTTCTCTCTCACTCGCTTTACTACTTGCGCTTTTTTGTTTTTTAATTTATTATATTATTGTTTGTTTGATTGAAGATAATAACTTCTTTTTAAAAAAATATAAAAAAATAGATTTATATTTGTAACTGGACTCTAATCAACCGCCTACTGAGGAAGTTAGTTCAGCTTGATTTGCCAATGGAAAAAAGTTGGATCTGGTGGTACAAAATTAGAAATGAATTAATCTACTAACTCCTCCGATACGTTAAAATTTGAACTAAGAGACTTACAAGTTTTTTTAACAAGACTTTTTGAACAACACTCACTAGGTTTTTTTGGATAAATAAATATGTGTTTATCTTTATAAAATTTAGGCTTAAATATTACTTTGGCCCCTGCAAATACACGCACAATCCAAACAGGCCCCTGTAAAAATAAAAACTTTAAAAAAACCCTCGCAATTACGTAACGTGTTTAAGTTGGTCCCTGCTGTTAGTTTACATTAACAGCGTTAAGTCTGATCTTACGTGGCATGGCAACAAGGCTTATTACGTGGCATTTGACTGGGACACGTGGATAAGAAAAGTCTTGTCAGTCTCAACCCTCCAGTTTCCATTGTGAAGTGAGGTTCATTTCAACTTCTCTTCTCTGTTAGACACTCAAGCACACACTCAGAAGTTTAGGGTTTTTCTGGAAACGAATCAGTGAGGAATTCAACGAAGAGAAAAGGCGTAGGCGACGGAGACTAACGACGAAGACATTGACGAAGTTGAAGCAAGCATCGACGAAGAGGAAGGAAGCCATTGACGAAGAGAAATAGCAAAAACATTGAAGAAGACGACGAAGGTTAGTTTGTTTTGCAGAAACCACTTTCTCTTACTTATTTGTTTTAGTTTCTGACTTTGAAAACAACAATTTTTTGGGTAAGGGAGGACCACTTTTGTGGGTCGCATTTTCAGTGTGTTGATTGTATTTTTCTGTTTGACTAGGGAATCTTTTACTGCTTCTGAAATTGTTGAGTGTTGTTTTGTGAGTATTTAGGGGTCTCTTTACTGCTTTTGTATTTTGTGGGTGTAGTGATGTGTTTATCTCTATTTTAGGTCTCTAAGTTAGTTTGAAATGTCCAAATTAGCCCTTAATCTGAACTTTACCTTTATATTGTGTTAAACAGTTATGTCTATTGCTGTTATTTTTCACCATGGGGGGAAATTTGTTAAAAATGAACAACTAGACTATGAAGGGGGTTGTGAGTCATCTCTGTTTGGTCAAGATGTGGATACATGGAGTTTTTTTGAAGCTGTTGGACTTGTGAGTGATTTAGGAATTGAAAGTGGTAGTTATAGGTTGTGGTGGAGAATTGGCAAAGATGTGCTCTTTAGGAGGCTTTTCTGTGATGAGGATGCATTAGAATTGGCTGAGCATGCATTGAAGTTGGGAGTTGAAGCTCATATCTTCATTGAGCATTATGAACAAGGTGGGCAATCAACTGCAGCAACTGAAGCAATTGAGGAAGAGGAACAGAGTGAAGACAGTGATGGTGAAGTTGGGTATATTCGTATGGATGATAGTGAGGAGGAGAGAACTATGGGCCAAGATGATGGGTTTGGAGATCAAGAGGTTGCTAAGACACCACCTAGAACCCCAGTAGCATCAAATCATTCCCCTGGTGATGGTGGCACAAGGCTTGTCATAAATGGAACTCCCTACAGAATAAAGTCTAGGGCCAAAAGAACACCAAATAAAAAAGATGTTGCGAGTTGTAGTGCACAAGTTGAGGATGTGGGTGAGCTAGATGATGATTACATTAGTGAGGAGTTGGGAAGTAGTGATCCAGATGAAGATGAAGAAGACAAGGGGAATGCACCAAAATATGACAGGTTTAGGATGAATGAGCTTAACAAAGATTACCAATTTAAGGTTGGTTTGGAATTTGCTAGTCTTGACGAGTTTAGGGAGGCAATTAGAGAGTGGTCAATATTAAATGGGAAAGAATTTAGGTATGTGAAAAACGATAGAAAAAGGGTCAGGGTGGTGTGTAAAGTAAATTGTGGATTTGTTGCCCTTGTAAGTAAGGTGGCCCACAAACAAACATATAGAATGAAAACTTGGAAAGGGACCCACAAGTGTGCTAGGGTTTTAAGGAACTCAAATGCTTTGTCAAAGTGGGTGTCCAAGTCAGTGACCCAAAGACTAAAAACAACTGAGAAAGTGAAGGTTAAAGAGATAATTGCTGATATCAGGCTCAATTACAACGCAGGCATTAGTTGGGGTAGAGCTTGGAGAGCAAAAAAAATGGCAGAAAAAATTGTTGAAGGTGATGCAACCAAGCAGTATTCTTTGTTATGGAGGTATGCAGCAGAGTTAAAGAGGGTCAATCCTGGAAATAGTTGCAAGATCTCAGTGATAAGACCAACACCAACAGATGAACCAAGGTTTGGATCTTTTTATTTTTGCTTTGATGGGTGTAAAAAGGGGTTCCTCATGGGTTGTAGGCCAATTATATGTGTTGATGGGTGTCACCTTAAGACAAAGTATGGTGGTCAGCTTTTGGTGGCTGTTGGGAGAGACCCAAATGACCAATACTACCCACTTGCTTTTGGGGTTATAGAAACAGAAACAAAGGAGTCATGGAGGTGGTTTCTTACTTTGTTGTTGGAAGACATTGGTCAAGATAAAAGGTGGATCTTTATATCAGACCAACAAAAGGTAATGTGTTAATCTCTGTTTTAATCTCTGTTTTATATTCTGTATTAAATTCTGTATTAAATTCTGTTTAATTTCTGTGTTAGTGGTCTGTATTAATTGTGTTTAATTTCTGTGTTAGGGATTGATACAAATGTTTGAGGAGATGGGTTTGGAACATAGACTCTGTGTCATGCACTTATACGCAAATTGCAAGAAGAAGTTTGGTGGAGGAACTATCATCAGGGATCTTATGATGGCTGCATCAAAAGCCACTTACTACCAAGCATGGGAGGAAAAGATGAATTTGTTAAAGAAAATAGATGCTAAGTGTTGGGAGTGGCTGATGGGTATCCCCACAAAATTCTGGTGTAAGCATGCCTTTTCCTTTTACCCTAAATGTGATATTGTTATGAATAATCTGGCTGAGGCATTCAATAGTACAATATTAAATGCTAGAGATAAGCCTGTTCTCATCATGGTTGAGTGGATTAGGGATTACTTGATGCATAGGATGGCTACCCAAACCAAAAAACTACAACTATGGCCACATAGAGTGATGCCTAAGCCATTGAAGAGGTTGGATAAGCAAATAGAGCTTAGTGGAGATTGGTTCGCTACATGGTCTGAAGATCTTAAGTTTCAAGTTGTTAACACAATTGGAAATAAGGGATTTATTGTTGACATAGGTAACAAAACATGCACTTGTAATTTTTGGCAGTTAGTTGGTATACCATGTAAACATGCTTGTGCTGCCATATCATATAGAGAAGAAAAGCCTGAGGATTATGTGGATACATGTTATACTAGGTATAGCTATGAACTTGCATATAGACATGGTATAAGTGCTATAAATGGGGAAGATATGTGGCCTGTTGTTGAAGTGGATGATATGCTGCCACCCGATTATAAGAGAGGCCCTGGTAGGCCACGTAAACTGAGGAGGAGGCAACCTGATGATCCACAACCAAGTAATGCTGAGAAATTAAGGAGGTCTGGTACAAAATATAGATGCACAAAGTGTAATACATTTGGTCATAATAGCAGAGGATGTCAAAGCACTGTGATTGATCCTGAGGCCCAAAAAAGGAAGGTAAGCACAGAGATTTATTCATTACTACTGTCTGTTTTATTAACACAAGCCTTTTAGTAATATTGTGTGTTGTATTCATTTCTATGTGTAGATGAAACCAAGGAAAGGAACTACTGCACAAGATGAGGGAAATGATGCTCCTGCCCCGCAGCAAAGAAATGTTGTTGCTGCACAGGAGGCAAATAATGCTGCTGCTGCTGTTGGTTCAAATTCTGCCTCAAATTCTGGCTCAAATTCTGGCTCAAATTCTGCTGCTGCTGTGAACCAAAACAATGTTGCTGCTGGTGTTGATTGTGCACCAAACTCTGCACAAAATTCTGTCTCTAATTCTACTGCTGCTGTGAGCAATTTTGCCGCACCAAACTCTGCACAAATGCCCAATTTTACTGCACCAAATGCTGCTATGAGCCATCCTATAAGAGTTGAGAAACTTCCAATTTCAAGAAAGAGGCAATTGGATGATGCTCCAGTACAACCTAAAGCTAAAGGAAAAAAGACCCTTGGTCTCAAGAAGACTAGATTTAGTACAAGGTTAAAGAGGACAGTTCTACCACCTACTGGAACTGGTTCTAACCCCAACAAACCAGTGGTAGTTGATGATGATGAAGGAAGCAACAACAATGGGGATTTAACACAAGAGTAGTTTATGTAGTTTACTTTTTTTCGAGTTTATGTAGTTTGCTCAATAGTACTTTATGTAACAACTTAACCACTTGTTTGGTAACATTTTATGGCCTGTTTTGGTAACATTTTATGGCCTGTTTTGGAGCCAATATGTATGGTAACCACTTATGTTATTAAATGCTATGTTGAATTATGTTGAATTATTCCTCTGTTTCATTTCTTTTTGCACACACATTTGCAATCTTGTGTTGAATCCAACATAATTGATCATTAAAAGATAGCAAACTTCATTGATAATAAAAGCAGAGTTTACAAAGATCATTGATACAAAGATCATTCATTGATAATAAAAGTAGCCCTAAAACCTACATTACATTTTAAGGAAATCAATTTTCTGAAAAGCTACAAAGATGATGAGCAAAACAATTATTCCTTGCATCCAAATAATCTTCTTCCTCTCATCCAACAGTTTCAGTTTAAGCTTTGCTATTTTTTTGGACTCCAAATCCTTGAAAATTTCCCCACATTTACATTGACAGCTTGCTTGTGTTGAACATGGAGTATCCAAATGCTTAGGAACAGACATAGCATCAAATTGATTAATTTCTGACACTGACACCATAGCCATTCTCTCAAAATCTAATTCATCATCCCAGATGAACAAATCACAGCTTACTCGCTTCTGCATAAATTAAAATAACAGAGAATAGAAGAATAAGATTTATGAGTTGCTGATTTAGAAGGGATTAAAAGAAATGGGTTTAGGGTTTATGAAATTACAAACAAATACAACATTTAACCCAACAATTTAACTTACCCCAGAGTTCGCACACTTCCAGAATCTTCTTCCTCGGTTTTCAGCTGTGCTGGCTATCCACATACACATAGGAAAACGACATCCACATACAGGGACTAAGCCTTGCCTTGATGCAGATGCAGCATTCGTAGAAGCATTGCTTCTAGCCATTGGAGATTGAAGAAACAAAGATTTTGCAGTAACAAGATGAAAGAAGGAAGAAGGAGTCAATGATCTGAAGGAAGAAGAAGATGATATATGCCCTAATGCCACGTAATATGAGCCACGTAAGATCAGACTTAACGCTGTTAATGTAAACTAACAGCAGGGACCAACTTAAACACGTTACGTAATTGCGAGGGTTTTTTTAAAGTTTTTATTTTTACAGGGGCCTGTTTGGATTGTGCGTGTATTTGCAGGGGCCAAAGTAATATTTAAGCCTAAAATTTAAGCTTTTTTTTTATTTTAGTCACCCAAACAATTTTCACCTAACGTTGATTGCCCAAGTGTTTTTCTCATTGGTTTTATAAAAGGTCAAAAAAATACTATTAAAAATCATGAGAGAATAAAACTCATGAACGAAAAAACTACGAAAAATAAAAATTGGTGAAATTTTTTTGGAACCATTTTTAGGGTATTGCCATATTCAGATCCACTCGTTGCAGATGTTCAAGAAATGTTATATAAGTTTCGGATTTTTCTCACTTTTTCTTTGTTTTTCTATATGTAACCATTTTTTTGCTTCTATTAGAACTATGGATTAGGATTATTCTTCACCAACGAAAAATTGAAAGAAGAAAGAAGCTTCATTACAGCTTTCAAATCCAGCTCATAATACACAGATTTTGCGATCTTCGTTTTGATAGATTGCAGCCTTCGAATCCTGAATTGGATCAAACACAAAATATTTGAGTTTGGCCAATTTGTTGCACAAGAAGCCCTCTTTGTTAGAACTAGGGATTAGGGATTCGATTCTGAAATTAGGGATTTTGTCTTTTAGGTTTTTGCTTTTTTAATTTTGTTTAGTTATATACATTGCAATAATAATATTTCGTTGAAATGGAAGCTATGTGCCGGCTCATTAAATTGCCACATAACCCATGTCATTGTCAGTATTGCTAGTGGATTTTAACAGTAGAGACTAAAAGTGCAAGTGGAAAATAATGTAGGGACCAAAAGTGGCCAAAATTTTTAAGAGAGAATAAAAACAATATTTGCTATATTTATACAACCAAAATTATATCTAACCCTATTTATTTTGTTACAACTATCCCAACTAATAAACTTATATTTTATATATATATATTTATCTTCTCGTTTTTTCAAATTCTAATATAGATTGCTGTCAAAAAGAATTCTAATATGGATAGACATTTATCTTAACAAGCAAAGTTCTAATTTGAACAATATTCAAATAAAAAAATTGGAACTATTTTTTTACTTTAAGGATAACTAATTTTGTTTTTTTATTAAGTTTTGCCTTTAATGAAGTTACTCAAATGCTTTTTACAAGGAAAATTGATAACTACTTGGGTTTCAAGTTTATTACTGGTAGAGTTACAAAAGATGCCATTAATGAAGTTATTGATAGAGTAAATTCTAAGTTGGCCTCTTGGAAAGGGAGGTTGCTTAACAAACCAGGGAGGCTTACACTCACGAAGTCACGAATGCGGTTATTACTTCTATTCCATCTTATGCTATGCAAATTCAATGGTTCCCTCAAAATGTTTGTGATAGATTGGATAGAATGGCTCGAGATTTTATATGGAGAGGCAATAATGAAAGGGGTGTGAATCTGGTTAATTGGAATGTTGTCACTAAGCCTCATAAGTTTGGGGGTCTTGGAGTTAGGACGGCAAGACTCCAAAATGTTGCTCTATTGGGAAAACTTGTGTCAGACGTGTTGAATAATCCGAACAAGCTTTGGGTTTTTGTTTTCAACACAGTTTACATTAATCAGAGACATATATTTACTCTTCAAAAATCAAAAGGGTCTCCTACCTGGACATCTCTTTTGAAAGCTTTGGAGTCCGTGAAGGACGGGTTCAACTTGAAGATTGGCAATGGCAACACAAGTATTTGGTATGCTCCCTGGGTTTCTAAGTCTCGCTTATGTGACCTTGTGTGGGCAGTTGATATACATGATACTGCACATAAAATTTGTGATATTTATAAAGATGGAAGTTGGAAGCTTGATGATTTGTATACCACTCTACCTGTGGAGATCAAAAGCGCTATTTTCAGGCTGAACATTAATATGATAGCTGATAACTCTACTTTATATAAAGTTATTCGTGCTTCTACACTTAGATAATTGCCCAAAATCAAGTCTAATATGTGTCAAATATGCTAGTATGAATAAAATAACAACATTTATGGTTTTCAGATAAAAGATGTCAATAACTTAGCATTCTATATGTATATTGGTATGTTTGATGTGTCTGTTCAGTGCAACTGCAGTTTAGTGCATCTGCACTAGAAAACAAGTTGGTGCAACTACACCTGAAATGAAGATAGTGCATCTGCACTCAATTGGTGCAACTGCACCTTCCTGTACCGAAGCAGCTCACAACCCGACATTGGAAGCACCTCATGGCAACTTATAATTGGACCTCTCTTTAAGGTTGAGTGTTGGATTCAAAGTTTATCTTCACCTTTTGAAAAGTAACCATGGTTAACACCTTTTGGTTAACTTAAATCATCAAGGAAACCCTCACATGAAGGAAAGCTCCAAGGCTATAAATAGGACTTTATTCCTCACTTGAAGATATACTTTTTCATGTTCTTTCCTATCCTAGTTTCTCATAGTTTTCTAGTTTATTTCTTCTAGTTCTTTTTACATATTTTCTTAGTTTAAATTAGTGTTAGTTTGAGAGGAAGGTGAGAAGAAATTGACAACTTCTCTCTCCACTTCTTCAAAGAACTAATAGGTGCAAGAAATTAGTTCTTAAGCAAATATATGCAAGAGTCTTTCATTTGGTGTAATTCTTACTCTCTTGAATACTCTTGTAATTTCCTTTATTGCAACATGTTTTCTTTCAAATATATTTGCTTTGCTATGCCCATCATGAGCTAAACTTCTTAAGTTGGGATGTTCTAACTTTCCAATGATTTTTTGAGGAAAGTTTTTGTGTTTTCAGGTGGTGTAAGCACTTTAGTTCTTGTGTTTAAATTCTTAATCTTGTTTTAAGGTTGATCACTTAGAACAAGTAGAGTTATATTCACTTAATTGGCTTATAACTAGAAATCAAGAACTAAGTAAGGATAAGTGTTTAATAAAGCCTTTGTTAAACTTGTTTTGATAAAGTCAGCTTGTTAATTCCATGTTAATTCCTAGCCTTAGGTTAACATAGTCCTTACAAGTAGTGTAGTGAGATCTTAAGATGCAAGAGTGAACTTATTTAAGCAACTTGGATTATCTGTAAGGGGGCGAGAAAGGAATTGACAACTTCTTTCTTTACTGCAAAATAAAACAGGATCATAAGAGCTTATAACGAAACTCTGAAGAAAGTAGCTGACCAACACACACTGATGCAGTTGCACCTAAGTGCATCTGCACCATAAGAAAGCACAATACACTCAAAAGTGATTTAGTTAGTGAAGACATCTCAACTATCATTCTCAACTGATTTCCTGCACAATTTACTTGCTTTCCTTTAATTTAATTATTTTCATTTCAACTTCAACCAAAATTGTGAGTAGTGTAGCTGCACTAGCTTACAAGTCTTTGCAACATATGATAGTTAATCTAATCTCTGTGGGTTCGATCTTTTATACTACTTGTTTGTGACTGTGTATACTTGCACACGTTTTCCGCACACCAGTAGCTAATGTGCCAGATACGTGGACTTGGAGTGCTTGTCCTTTTGGAATTTTCTCAGTTAAAAGTGCTTATAGTTGGCTTTTGGGTAATAATGATCAGACCATAATTGTTGATAGAGGGTGGGGTTGGATTTGGAAGTTGAAAGTTCCAGCAAATATTCAATTTTTTTATAGCAACTTTGTCATTTAGCTATTCCAACAAAGGCAATTTTGGCTTCTAGAGGTATTCCAATAGATCCTATATGTCCAGCTTGTGGTGTTCAAGAAGAGACCATTGAACATTGTTTGTTCCAGTGCATTAGAGTCGTAGAGGTTCTAAATATATCCTTGTCATTGCAGTCCATTTTAATCATGCCTACTGATAATCTTGCAGATTGGCTTCGTAATCTTGTTGATGATTATGGCATCCTCTTGCTTTGTGTCTTATGGAAGCTTCGGTGTACTCGCAATCGCATAGTCTTTGATAATGATAATGCCTCTCCTTACAACGTAGCTCTTGTTTTATTTCGTGACATTCAACATGCTTATGGTACAATTGGTGTCGATCAAAAGCTTGTGGATCCTCGGTATATTTCTTGGTTGAAACCTCCCTTAGATACTATTTGTCTTAATGTTTATGGTAGCACTATCAATACCACAGGGGTCTCTGGTTTTCATGGTTTGTTGCGGGATAATTTGGGTAACTGATCAGTGCATTTTAATGCACTCTTTAAAACTTTGCATTTGGTGTTTTTAATTGTGTTTTGTTCCTAATATTTAAGCCTTAGCACGTTTCTAGATTTTGGGTCTTAATTGAGCGTTATAGCAAATTCTTGATTAATTCTTGTTTTTATTGCATATTGACCCATGTCTACTCTGCAGACCGTAACTTTGGCCGTGATTATCCAATTGAGGCGTGCAAGCATGCGTTGGAAAGCTAAGAAACAGAGCTACAATTATTCTGTTGAGCTCGAAACCTAATTCTGAAGTATTGAATGTCAAAACTGCGAATTACCAAAGCAGTTTAGTCAATTACGGGTTTATGGGCCAATTACTATTTTTATCGGGCTTTTATCCAAGAACCCAGTTAGTGGATTAGGGTTTTCGTTTTGTCCTAGTTAAATACACTATTCAGAGCCATTTTGGCTCTATTACGCATTATTAAGCAATTTTGAGGATTTGGTAGCGTAACCTCCATGGAAGCCTAAAACCCAAAGTCAATTCATTGGTGAACGGGTGGATTTGGAGGTTCGGTTCTTTATTATTTATGATATTTCGTCTTAGTTTCTAATTCGTCTCTATCAATTTCGTTTTCATTCGTAATGGTTGCAATTTCAGTTCTTCTTATTCGCTTGAATCAATCGAATTCTGTTTTTGCAAAACGGGATTCGTTTGTGTACGCGCTTGGTTGTATACAATATCGTTTCGTAATCTTTGATTGTTTCGATTTATTTGAATGCTTAATTTATTTAATTCGAATAGAAATTGATAGGGGATTGATATGAATTATGTTATGATATTGGTTATGCTTTGAACGGCGCTTGTCCCCTTTCATGGCCGATTGAACCCACTGTTTTGGCGTTTGTCCAAAACTGTGTGAATTCGTATAAACTAATTAACGTTTGTTCTAGTTAGTTTATATCAATATAGAATTGGAAATCCTTAGAGACGTTATTTTTTAGAACCTATGATAAATCCGAGAAGCACACTCTGAAACCCGTGACTTGATTGTCTTTCGCCAATTGCTCCTATCAAACATAAACTTTTCCAAATCAAACCCCCTATTTATTGTTAATTTCGTTCTTGTTGTTGGTAATCTTAATCTTAAAGGTCCTTGTGAGACGAACAAGGTTAACTCACCTTGATACTACATTTTAATCCTTTCTATTTATTTTGACCAGCGTAGGACCGCTGATCAGTAACTTTATTCGAGGATTTTTTGGTTCTCTGGGTCCCTCGAATATCACGCATGCAGAGTTGATGGCTCTACTTCATGGTCTTTCTATTTGTTGGGAGCTCCGAATTCCAAAGGTTATTTGCTACTCTGATTCGTTGCATATCCTAAATCTTGTGAGGGAGGCGGATACTCGCTTCCATAGATATGGTAATGAGATTAGCATCATTCGAGATATGCTCAATAGAAGTTGGGATTGTCAGCTTTGTCACACTCTCAAAGTGGGTAACAGTTGTGCAGATTTGTTGGCTAAGATGGGGTCTATTGGGACTGCTTCTTTCGTCCAATTGGATAATCCTCTTAGTGATTTGGTTACCCTTCTTGAATCGGATGCTAGAGGAACTATTTTTGTAAGGCTTTAGGCCTTCCTTTTTTCTTTTCCTATTTTCGGCCTTTGTAACCAAAAAAAAGTTTTGCCAGGAGAAATGGTTCTTTTTTCAATTTTTAGAGTTTAATTAATACACACGTGTAAACTCTGTCAACTAAAAAAGAATCAAGATATGTATGACTTTTAAAATGATTGAGGTAAACGTTAAACATTTTTATGACGCGTCAATTCTCGATTGGTTGGTGGTGTAAAATGTCTTTAAACTATCTGTGCATACATAGAATCTACGGGTATGCGAAGGGCGCACTTGCAAACCCTGAAAAATAAAAATATGCATTTATCTTCTTATATAATTTTTATTTTGATTCTGTGAAATTAAAGTTTTGCCGCTAGGCCCCTCAATTCTCTTAACTTTAACAAATAAAGAAATAATAAACTCACAACTTAAACTCTTTCTTTTACTTAATTCCTAAAGTATATAAAATAATAAATAGTCTCTAAAGATCGTGATATATCTCAAACTAGTCTTTAAATTTCAATTAATTTGTATTTTTTTTTTTGGTAAATCAATGTATCCTCCACGGCGACTGTGAAAACTAGTTTTTCGAGGTATCAGAAGTTATTTAAGGGATTGACCTCTCCAACAAATATTTTTCCATTATTAGATATATAGTTAGTTAGTAGTTAGGGAGATAGTTGGTAGTTATAAGTGAGTTTGTTATTAGTTGGTATATGCCTATAAATAGGCTTCATGTAATCATTTTAGAAACTCTCTTATCATTTTGTATAAATTCCCTTTGATGAATACTAAAGTCTTTTAATCCTTTCTCTCTTATCTTCTATAGATACCATATTCTTCAATATGGTAACAGAGCAAACACGATATTCACCTTGAATCTGAATTCCGCTGCAGGTTCTTTTTCGTTTTATTAGTTTTTTTCTCATTCATTTCCTTTTCTACCTTTCTTATCTGCGTTGTTTTCTTTTTGCTTCGTGTTCTATGTTTTGTTCTTGAATTCGATATCGCTTTTTCGATTTTTTCGTTTGCGATTCTGATTTCATGAGCATCGCATCGCGATTTCTTCTTATTGATTTTGATTTTGCAATCTCTCTTATTCTTTGATCTTGTTTCAGAATCGCTCATCTTAATCTTGGTTCGATTTCACATTTAATCACTTCAAGATTACGTTACGATTTTGTTTTCAGATCGTTTTCTTTTTCCGATTTGTTTTTTATTCTTGAATCCATTTTGATTCTATTCTTCATCTTCTCCATGCACTCTTCTCGTGCTATTCTATTTCGCGATTTAATTTCACGTTCGTCATTCTTCTGGATCAGTGTTGTTGCATCACATTTCTTTATCATTTTTTATTTCGCGATTTGCAACTCCGTTTCCTCATGAGCGATTTGCAATTTCATTTCCTGATTTGCATTTTCGTCTTCTCTGTTGATTTGCGACTTCAACATTCACTTTCTTGATTTCGACTCCCCATTTCTTGAGTTTCGATTTCAATTTCTCCGTTGTGTGTGTTCCGCATTTCCACACATCGCGTTTTGGCATTCTTTCACATCGTCGTATTGCATTCCGCTTCATTGTCCTCCTTTTATTTTGATTTCCTATGACTGTGATCTGAAGCGGAGTTCCGATTTCATTTTGGATTGTGATATTCCTTTTCTCTTTGCGATTTCGATTTTCTGAAATTGATGTCTCTTCTTGGATCGATTCTTGATCCAGTTTCTATTTTAGTTTCCGCAACAGAAATTTTCTGCTGCACGCATGGGTTCACATAGCTTAACAAAGGGATCTTTATCATGTTCAAATCCACAAAGGTTCTGCCTGTGATGATAATGGGTGACTTTATCTCTGGTTTGAGAAGGAAGTATATGCATGAATATATATCTGTTATAGTTTTGGCGGTTGGCTTGATCCTAATTTCAGTGTTGTTGGTGTTGTTATGATTTCTAGTGTCATGTTACTAGTGTACTGTTTTGGAGAATTTGGCGTGAAAAAGCAGACTATGATAATTTTTGCTGCTAGAGATTCACCACCACAATCGATTGGGATTATATTTGAACCATTTTAAGAAGCCAAGAAATATGTTCTTGCGGTTCCTATTGCACCTAATGTTTCTTTGCTCATAAGAACAATCAAGATGAATCTAAAACTAACTTCCTATATGAATCATTGTAATTTTCTTTTGGTTTGATGTATCTCTCTATTGTTCATGTCAAGCTAGAAGTGTTGTGAATAACTTCAAGCTTGCGAGGGACTATTAGATATATAGTTAGTTAGTAGTTAGGGAGATAGTTAGTTAGTAGTTAGGAAAATAATTGGTAGTTATAAGTGAGTTTGTTATTAGTTGGTATATGCCTATAAATAGGTTTCATGTAATCATTTTAGAAACACTCTTATCATTTTGTATCAATTCCCTTTGATGAATACTAGAGTCTTTTAATCATTTCTCTCTTATCTTCTATGGATACCATATTCTTCAATATCCATTAAGGGACACAAGTAATTATTGAAGAAAATTTCATTTATATATAGAAGTGTTATATATATATATATATATATATATATATATATAGATTAACAACTACATTTAAACTTGTGCCTAATTATAGATGTGAGGTTATTTATGTATTATGTTGGGAGTTGCTTTATTGTCTTAAAATCTCTGAACAATTCGGACTCAAGCTTCTCACATTATATTCATTTAAATTTAAGTTGTCTTTAATTTATTGAAAAACCCTTTGCTTTTTTTGGTGCATTTTTGTTCTAAGCATGTACTCTTTATATTTCTTTGCCTCATTGGATTGAGCTGAGTTACTGTGCGGTGCACAGTCTACACATGTTCACGGACCCACTAAAGAGTGCCCTGTTAGCTAATCACATAGTTAGGACCTTATTTTTTTAGGACGGTTGTCAAAATCGGATCGACGGTTCAACCAGGACCCACCTTGGATGAAAACTGGGAATTAGACCAGATAACCGACCAAAAATCGGGAACCAGACAGGAAACCAGCCAAAAATCGAGGAATGGTGCAGAAAATCAGATTTGGTTTACTTTTCTTAAAAAATGGTATACCATGTTGATTTTTGGAAAAAAAATGATAAATATGTTGATTTTTGGTATATGGGATATTTTTTTATCTTTCTTATAATTAAATAAATTGATGAAATAAATAAATGAATAATTAAAAAATAAATGTGTACACTAATACTACTTTAAGAGTACTTACATTATAGTATCTAACTACCCATGATTGTTGACTATTATAATTTTATTATGTCATACCATGACTTTTTTTTTTGTTTTTTATCATTTATATATTGTAAAAAATATATTAAATAATCTATTTAATTAATTCCGCTTCAGCCCCCGATTCAACCGGTTGAACCCAAAAACCCTAGAACCGCTACCTCTTTCAGTTCAATGTCCGGTCCGATTTTGATTATCTTGGTTTTTAGTTATTATTCTAACGTACTAGTAGAAGGTTTACACCTCTTGTATGTTTTTTATAATTAATTAATTAATTAATTAATTAATTGTTAAAGTTACAAAGTCGACACCGTTCATGTATTCTTTGGCAAAAACCTTGCCTCAAACAATGGAGTTCTAAGAAAGAACCACAAGAATATGTCAACCTAAAGGATTAGTGTTGTTGGCTGCACAAGAAAATGTTGACGCGACACCTCGCTCAAATGAGGGAAAACAACAACCTCATAACTTGGCCAGAGCAGCATCTCAAGATGAAAGGTCCCAAGAGAGGACCTAACGGATGGTACAATTAATTTGCACCCCAATGGCCCCCACAAAATATCATGATGTTTTGCACGCAAATTTAAGAATATCCACCAACATCATAGTATAAGTGGTAGATACTTGAGTTAGTTCATTTGGTCTTTGGTTCAATTTCTGACTGGTGCGTATGAAAAAATATTTTCTGAAATAGGTCAACCCCTTAAATGGATCGCTGTAACCCTCCTCAATAGATTGAAAGGGAAAAAAGATAAGGTAATTAATGTCCATTGATATTCTTAGTTTAATAGACGCAATAGAGTAGTTAGTGCTCGTTTGGTTCTGCGTTTGAAAGCCTCAAACGCGAGTCCAATGCCCCATAAGCACTTTCGTCTTGTTTGGGTCTTTTTCTAACTTGATTTTCATCGTATGGCAGCCACAAAAATTCACGGCAGAGTTGAAGCAACAAATACTAGCTTCTGCGTTTTCCAAAATCAATTCTCTTTTTTGATTTCTTTGCTTTACCAATTTTGCCCTCTTTCTTATATCTCTTTCAGTTGCAAGTCTGCAACATAGATTTCTCTGTGTTCTGCAACATGAATTTCTCCATGGATTTCTTCAAGTCAGCAAAGAGAAAAAATTTGAAGTGAGGAGGAAGAATGAAAATAAACATGGATTCGATTGAAGTAGTCCATGTGAAGCCCGAAGGGAAAGATTAGAATGGAATGAGGAAGGAAACACATCTTCCAGCAACTTTGAAGTAAAACTGCGGCAAGAGAGATAAGGGAGAGGAAGGGAGCATATTTTCATTATAGGGTTTGGCATAATGGGCTCATAATGTGGGCTCTTTTTTTGTTGTTGAAAGTACTGGGCTCCTTAGTATTTACAATTCACATCAACATAATAATTTTAAATTATCAAATATAAAATTTAATATAAAACTATTGTGTGTAATTTTAATTTTAAATTATATTCTCTAATTGAAAATTTTAATTTAGATACTTTATATGTTTATTTAATATTTTTGTTGTATTTTGTATCAAATTTTAAAATTTGAATTTAATTTAAAGTTGATACCCTTTTAGGTAATTTTACACCCTAAAGCACTTTTAATCTAATCTATCCAAACAATAATTATTGGTGAAAATCACTTTTCAGTAAATGTATCCAAACAAAAATCACGTTATGTTCAACTCACTTTTAACTAAACTCAATTCTGCAAACTCAATTCTGTCAAACTCAATTCTCATCACCGCAGAACCAAACACACACTTAATCCTCAATAGACGTTTGAGGCACTAAATAAAAAGACAAAGAGGTGACGCGTCTGTTAAGAAATGTGTTTATCTCCCTCCGAAGATGATTAGTGAAAGAAGCAAAGGTGCAAGACTCCTACCGAGTCAATTGAGAAAAAAAGGAACAAGGTGTTCCTAGAAGATGAAAGTAATAATGATGTTCAAAATGCAGAAGTTGTAGCTGTGAATGCAAATGACAGTGTTGTTAGTGGTGTAGAGAATATTGGTAATGATCAGAAAAGGTATCGATAGATGGCACTCCAAATGTTGGAGATAATGTTGCTTTTTATGGATGATTTAGTTGCCAACTGCCATTTAGTTATAACTATGTGTTTTTGTTAATCTTTTTATTGAAATTATGCAACTTTGACTACAACCATGCTATCTCTTTATTAATAACTAAAATCATGGATGCATTCATTGAAGATGATCATATTAATTGAAGATGATCAAGTAGTACTAGTTATGTCAAGTATTTGGCAGAGTCCTATTTATTGAGTGGCACTTTGGCAGAGCCCTATGATTTGTCAGTATTTGACAAATTTACATTTGCATTTCTTTTTTTGGTTTTAGATAAGCCAATATATGAGTTTGTATGGTTTTCTAAAGTTTTTGCACCAAAAGATAGCAAAGATTTGTCATATCCCTTCACATTCATGTACTGATTGCAAATTCACTAAAATCTCTTTTCCCTTATTATGCTTTACTTCGTATTATTATTGGTGTCTTAATCTATTGCTTTCACTGTTCACTAAAATCTCTTTTCCCTTATTATGCTTTACTTCTATTTACTATTGGTGTTTTACTTCTATTTTCCCTTGCCAATGAACTATATAAATAGAAGAAAGAAAGTACCTGTCCAATGTTTTCTGCGGTCCACATTTTAGAGAGAGAGGCTCTGCCTTCTCTCTACCGTGCCGTCATCCCCCTCCCGAAACTAGGATTTTATGGAGGTTTGCCCCAGTTAGCTGGCCTTTTCCCCTCCCATGTGGTGGTTCTGCCTCCCCCCTTTAGGTGGGGTTCTTTTTCTTTTTTCCCTTTCCTCTTTCTTTTCCTCCCTCCAGTCCGATCTCCTCTCCCATCGCATGACCACCAGCAACACAAACCCACCCCACCAGAAACCCAACCCCTCCGATCCTTTCCCTATGGACCTTTCCCATCGTCCCATAAACCCCTGTTCCTATCGGCTTCCCAGACCCTCCGATACCACCATGAAGCCACTTCAGACCCACCTTGGCCAGGCCGCCACCTCCGCCGGCGTTTCTGCTATGCTCGCCCTCGCCAACCCTCCAACTTCCAGCGTGAGTTGTTTCCTCCCCCATGGGGCAAACTCTCTCTCCGTGAATCCGCTGATGCCTCCTTCTGCTTACTTTGATCCAAGGGCGTCGGAGCTCCGACCACCGCCCGAACCACCACCTCAGTTCAAGGAAGAAGACCGCGTGGGATCGCTGACTCCCTTTATAGTTACGCTTCACAGGTTTGTCACTATCTCTGCTGCTTTGGGTTTTGTTGTTCCCTTTCGACCGGCTCGAACACCACAGATTCGTTTGGCTGTTCTTGGATATCCGGCTTCTGGGCATTGTTGTTCTGGTGACCCGTTGGTGTTTCGGTTCTATCCGTTGTGCTTCAGCATTTTTTGGTCTCAAAACGCACATTTGGTGTTTGCTGAAAGTCCCCATAGAACACCAGGCTGCCTTAGCACTTGGTTGTGGCCTTGGCTGCGTTGTTTGGAGTCTGTTAGAACCCTAAGAGCTGATACCTTTTCAGATCACCTCTCCTATTACCATTTGGCCTCAGTTTCTCAGGCTAAGAGGGTGAATCTTGAGACCATTTTGAGTCGAATGGAGCATACACTAGTCAAGAATATCATCCGTAACTAGATTGAGCGAAAGACCGCGGAGTCTCATTCTATGATTACCTCTACTTGGGTGCTGAAGCTATTGTTAATCTGGATGTTAGGTTGTTGTGTTTGGGTTAGTTATGCCTCTAGGGCCTCTAAACTGTCTAGATGTAATGGATCCAATGCTTATATTCCAGGTGTAGTAGTTTCTTTTAAAGACGTTGATCCTAGCTTTCGGTTTGGTAATGTCCAACCTCTCTTGCTTCATGTATCTTCTAATGATGATCTCATTATCAATTAAATGAAGTATATATGTTTACATAAAAAAAGAAGAAGAAGGAAGCTTTATGGTTTTCTACTACTTTTCTGTTTTTATAGAATAGAAATACCATATACAGTTGGAATGTCACTCTTAATTAAAGTCTCACTTTACGATCTCCCGAAAATAACTAAAGGGATAGAATAGTTGATGTTGTTTGATGTCTATCTATTTTCTTCTATTAAAATTTGTAGCGTTTCATTTATGGGTGAGACTGATGATTATGGTTTTGTTTTACCCCATTGTACCTTATACCCCTCAAATATGCCAAACTGACAATTTTATCTTTGACTTTCAATTTTTTTCCGAAATTCGTATTAAAGCATGATTTCGGAATGGTTGAAAATTTCCGGAATTATGTGAAAAATGGCTTCCGAAATTATGTTAAAAAGGGGTATTTCCGGAAATACCAACGATTTTGTCCGTAGGTAAAAGTTTTTTTTTTTAAAAAAATGACTTTTACCCACGGTTTTGTCCGTAGGTAAAAGTTATGGTTTCTTTTGGGATTTTCGGAAATATGGTGTTTTAAGATAGCTACAAGCCTACAACCATGTTTAAAGAATTTGAATTAAATGTTTTATTGTAATTTTTAAATATATCATAACAATATGGATTGTTTGTAAGTAAGTCAATAAATCAATTGGATTTGGGCTAGTAAGTGAGTGAGAGTTGAGTTTTAGTTGAATCTGGGCTAATAAGTTAGTAAGGAAAGTTGTAAGTTAATAAGTCTTAGTGTTACTTGCGGTTTGGTTTGGTTCGGTTGGTGGAACAAAAACCGCGGGCCGAACAAACCCCGCGATTGATTGAAAAATAACGAATAGATTTTGCGGTTTGCGGTTTGCGATTTTCGATTTGAGTTGGTACGGTTTGCGATTTTCTATTTGCTTGGTTCGGTTTTGAAGATCCCTATTTTTCAATCTCCACAATGAGAGTACCTATAAAATTTCAACTCTTAAGAGATAAGAACCCTCCATTGTAGACGCTCTAAACACCAAATCTAGACATCCTTCTTGTTAATTTTCATGCCACTTTCATATTGAATCACTAATATTTTGGTTTTCTTTATGCAGGGTTGTATTTTAGAAATACAGGGAGGTGCAAAAATAACCAACAGGCCCAAAGTGCAAAACTAACCAAGCCCACTACTCCAAACCTGATTCAATTAGTCAGAAAAAAAACAAAAAAAGAATTTAACACTTTCACGGTTATTGTGTTCTTCTCTCTTTCTTCGTCTTTCTTTCAACTCTCTTCTTCTCTGTTCCTCCTCTTCTTCTCACCCTTTCTTCTAGGGTTTTTCAAATTTCACCACCAAACTCGGTAATTGAAGCTAAAGCAATGCTTCTATCACACACAAATGGTGAATAGAGTAATATTCCAGCAAAACCCCCTTGTTTTTGCTCACAGAACACCACAAAGGCACACTTCTCCCTCGAACATCTCTGTTCTTTGATCGTGAGCTTTTGGATCAATCAACACAAAGATCTTCAAAAACGATCTACACGAAGGTATATAGCGTTGTACTTCTTGATTGCTTTGCTTTATTTCTCGTATTTAGAGACCTTTGAGCATACACGCTTAATTCTAGTAATTGTGTTGCTGTATGTGGTCTTCACTCCTCTTGGATGAACAGAGTTCTTCACCACTTGTGAGAAACCCAGAAATCAGAACCTCCAGAAGGTATATTTCTCACTCTTCCTTTCTTTCTTTATTTTCCTCTTTTCTGTGAATAGATACTCACACGAACACTCACTGTTTGTGTGATTTGGTATATGCAAGGTACCCTCTATGCTGCAAACTCACCAAACAGAAACACTCACAGGGACTTAAGAAAATGAAGACAATAGGAAGAAGAAGAAAAATATGCAGAAGACTTTTTAAAAGTAAAACTGAAATACTGTTTGTATTGAATGTTCAAATCTATGAAAAAATATGTACAAATATGCTTTCTCTGGTTAACTAGCCTAGTATGAGAGTTTGTTATTTAGAAAACAAACTCAGTTTATTTATTAAACAAACTAAAATAGTTTTAGGGAAAAACCACTCTATAACTAACGACTCGGTGTTCAAAATTACCTAAATTAAAATTGGCCACAAAAATATTAGTTTTTGGCTTACAAACCAACACTTCTAACATAAAATTTATATAATAATAAAATAATGCATCGAGAGATGGACGCCAAAAGAAAACAAATTACTACGCTACAAGCCAGCCACCGGCGGACTGCCATAGAGATCTATAACAAATTCCTAATATGTGACACTTGGTCAAGTACGCCATCTTTTATTTATAATTAATTCAAATTCAATATATAAAAAATATACTTATGCAGTTATATTATTTAAGCCCAAAAAAAAATATTTTGTCGAAAAAGACACTACTTTTATTTATAATATGGCTTTTCTTGGATACTTCCTCTAAATGAAGTTTAGCTGTACCAATCAAGCTACATTTTGAGTGAATAAAACCAAAATAACATTGCTGAAGCTTATTCTAATATTCAACAATAATATTTGACTCAAAAAGAGTCCAATAATGCGAGAACAAAAGCCGCCACCACTATTTGAATGTGTGTGCACTGTATATATGCACATAAAGCAGGACAAATTTATTAGAATTTGAGGACAACACATAGAAAAAAGAAACACTACAACAGGAAAATTGTCCAGAATTTCAAATGGCTGAGGGTAAAGGAAGAGTTTGTGTAACAGGAGGTACAGGATTTCTTGGTTCATGGATCATCAAAAGACTTCTTGAAGATGGTTACTCTGTTAATACCACTATTAGAGCTGATCCAGGTAATTAGTTCTTTTCATTTTTAAAAAAATTCAAATGAAACTTATATATATAAAAGTGTGTATATATATATATATATATATATGTTTGACTACAAGGTGAGTGTTTGGTTTCAGATTAAAAAAGTATGGGAATCAATTTTGCTTCAAAACCTTAATTTGACTAAAAGTGATATATTTTAGTTAGCTTGAAACATTTGCATTAAATTTAAGTCCTTTTTTTTATTGGCAAGTGTTAGTAGTTGGTAAGTAGTTAGGGCAGAAGAAATGTTAGTTTCCAGGGTTTGAATTTTGAATCTCTTTCTTCAAATTCATTCATGTTTTTTAGCTCACCAATTGAACTACTTTCTTGGGACAAATCAAGTTTTTTTTAGATTAAAGACATTGGAATATAAAACTGTTTTATTTCAAAGTCAATTTTAATCAAAACAATTCCGACTTCATTAATACCAAAAAACAAATTTCAACTTCATTTCAAATTGCTTTTAACAGTATCTTTTGAAATCCAAACTCAAAATTGAATCAAAAAAATTTCTCCGTCATAGTCCAATGACTTTAAACTGCTCAAACCGACGAAGATAAGATATCAAACTCTCTAAATAACCAAAGTGTAAACATACTTAGTCCTTAGTTCAACCAAATTGAACGATTCTATTCGATTCGGTTTTCAAAAGACTTACTTTTAAGTCGCTTTAATCCAAACTCATGTTCTACTACAGTTAAGAACAGGGACGGGCCTACCCCCTAATGAGGGTGGTCAAGCGCACTCCCTGAATAAATAAAAGTAGGTAAAAATACCCCTATAATTTTTTTCCCACACCCTAAAAAAAGTAACTTGCACCTAAGTACTTATTATTGCACCAATCCACAATCATATCAAAATGCCTCATTCTCTTCATGTTTCTGCGTGTGACAACAATTAATCATTTCAATTTACGATTAATTGATTCTCTTGTTAATCATTTTGGAGTGTTTAGTGGCTTTTTTTGGTTACCATGTCATTGCTGCGTAGTTTTCACCGGCTTTGTCGATGACTAATCTACGCCGGGGAACCTGACTGGCCACGAGTACCCGGTTTGATTGTGGTTTTACCCATTTGCAATTTACATTGAATTAATGAATTAATGGTTAGTGCTCGAGACATTAATTTATTATCTTTTACTTGCTCTTAAAAATAGCCCCCGCTCATATACTGATATTTACTTCCGTAAAAAAATCTATTGATATTTTTTTTGTGCTGCGTGAAAAATCTTTTCTCTTAATTTATAGTTTTTTAATTTAACAAATTATTATATTTAGAAATATAAAAGGCCTCATTTCAAAATTCACTTTAGGCCTCCTTTAGTCTTGAGCCAGCCCTGCCCGTGTGCATAAAAGACAATTGTGAGTTGTATATTTATTCAATTAAATGTGCCAAAATTTTATTTTTATTGTATTTTTTGTGATGTTTGAATTTTTTTAAAAAAATTGACCCCAACCGAAGGTCCTAGATCCGTCACTAGTTAAGAAAACTTATATTATTGTTATGTTTTGACAAAGCAGAACGCAAAAGAGATATTAGCTACCTAACAAATCTACCAGGAGCATCAGAAAAGCTAAAAATCTTCAATGCTGATTTAAGCAATCCAGAAAGTTTCATCCCAGCAGTTGAAGGGTGTATTGGTATATTCCACACAGCTTCACCAATTGATTTTGCAGTGAGTGAACCTGAAGAAATAGTAACAAAAAGAACAGTTGATGGAGCACTAGGAATTTTAAAAGCATGTGTAAATTCTAAGACAGTGAAAAGAGTTATATATACTTCAAGTGGTTCTGCTGTTTCTTTCAATGGAACAGATAAACAAGTGTTGGATGAAAGTGATTGGAGTGATGTTGATCTTCTTAGAAGTGTTAAACCATTTGGTTGGTCTTATGGAGTTTCTAAGACATTGGCTGAGAAAGCTGTTCTTGAATTTGGAGAACAACATGGGATTGATGTTGTTACTTTGGTACTTCCTTTTATTGTTGGTCCTTGGATTTGTCCTAAGCTTCCTGATTCTGTTGATAAGGCACTTGTTTTGGTACTAGGTATGAATTCTACACCTTCTTTTTACATTACTAATATGATCCTAAAAAATTTACAGTTGGAGGTTTATTGAATAACTGATGTATTTGGTGCTAGGTAAAAAGGAACAAATTGGTGTCACTCGTTTCCACATGGTACATGTGGATGATGTGGCAAGAACACATATATACCTACTTGAGAATCCTATTCCAAAAGGGAGATATAATTGTTCACCATTCATTGTAACTATTGAAGAGATGTCTAAGCTTCTTTCAACTAAATACCCTGAATTTCAAATACCAACAATAGAGTGAGTTCTATTTTCCCTTCTCCATGTAAATTGATTTATTGCTTATATTTTACTCTCATTTGCTAATTGTATAACTAATATTTAACTTTTTTGGTATTCTAGAGAGTTGAAGGAAATTAAAGGTGCTAACTTACCACATATAAACTCAAAGAAACTTGTGGATGCTGGTTTTGAATTCAAGTATAGCATTGAGGATATGTTTGATGATGCAATTCAATGCTGCAAGGAAAATGGATATCTTTAGGGTTTTGGTTCAACAGAGTGGAGCAGAGGAGGGAGATATTTTATATGTTTTGTGTTTTGTTTGAGGAGAGGGGAAATAGTGGATTTTAATCCTTTTGATAATGTAAGGGTTATCTTTAATCTATTTTAGTTGCAAAGTATACAAAACAATAAGTTGTCTAAGATCAATAATTCAAAATAAAGTTTTTTTCCTACTCTTACAAAAAAAAAATGATCCGATATCAAGTTAATTTTGCATTTGCACTAATCTATAGTTGATATCGGATCCCAAATGCAAAATTAACTTGATATCGGATCATTTTTTTCCTACTCTTATAATTTTTCACAACAACTATAATCTGTGTCTCTTCAAGACACATAAAAACAAAGTTATTTTGTTTTAGCACTAATAAAAGGGGAAATCCCCTTAGGAACAAAAAGAAAAAACTAAAATCCTCTCCTTTTAGTATAAAGATCCTAGGCAGGTCAACCTTAAAGGCAAACTAAAGAAGTTAAGGAAGACAATAAATGAAATCAGCTGCATAAATCTAAGAACGTATACAATGGAGAGTTCATCTATGGGTACCTATTGGGAGGAAACTCTTAAATAGGAAACTCTCTCTTTCCTCCGACGTGCAGATCCACGACCTAATTTTTTATTAAAAAACTAACAAAAAATTATAGTTGTTGTGAAATTGGGATCCATTTTGTAATTTTTGGTGAAGTTCTGGGTTGAAAAGATGAAGCACTTATTAAGCATTACTATTAAAAATTATAAAATAGTGATGTGTACACATGAGACTCATTTAAATACTCAAATGAGAGTTTCTCCCAGCGTGTATGCTCTAAACTTAAAGTCTTAAAAGAAACCTAACAAGACTCATTTATCACGTATAGTACTATGATATATATATATATATATATATATATATATATATATAGGGCCAAATGTGGTTACATATGTTCTTAGTGTTTGAACAGCAACACAAAATAGAATACTTAATATTTCTCAACCGAATAATGTAACTTTACAAATGACAAAGTAACTGAATGTACTCCAAACTAACTAGAGCTAACTGAATAATAACTAAACTAGTTAAACCCTATATATAATAACTAAAATGAGTTGGTAAGTAACTAGGGTGAGTTAGTGTGTGGATGTACAAGTGTATATCCTAATATCCCCCTCAAGTGGGACTATGAAAATTACAAAATCGCAACTTGGTAAAGGAATTAAAGAAAGTAGCATGTAAAGGTTTGCTAAACACATCAGCCAACTGAGATGTAGATGGACTGTGAGCAAGTGAATGATCTTCTGCTGAATCTTTTCACCAATCATGCACATGACAATCAATCTCAATGTGTTTAGTGTGTTCATGGAAAGAGGAATTATGAGCAAGAAGATGGGGTAGTTGGTGGAACCTACAAATCTCTGAGAAGAAAATGTAACCATTACTTCACAAGCATAAGAAGCCAATGCTCTGTATTCAGCCTCAGAGGATGATCTAGAAGCGATGTTTTGCTTCTTAGACTTCCATGAAATGAGGGATGAGCCAAGAAAGTCACAATAATTTAGGGACCAAAAAAGCTTAAAAAATATTATAGGGACTAAAAGAAAAATTCGCTATATTTGTAGAGACCAAAAACATATTTAACCCAATTTTGTATATATACAAATAAATTAAATTTAAATATAACATGAATTTAAGGATTTTTTTATGAATGTATTGCACTTTAAATTATATTCTGTAATTGTAATTTTAATTTATAGAAAAATTATAGAAAAAAATACAAAAAATGTATTTATAATAATTAATAAAATAATAATAATAATAATAATTATACAATGATAAAATAAAGTTAAAAGTATTAAAATAGACTATTCTATGGGAAATAGATAAAATTTAAAAACAAATAAAACTTATGAAACAAAATGAACGAGTAAATACGCATAAAATAAAATAATCAATTTATGTTTTGTCGAGCGGGTTCGGGGTGGGTATCGGCATCCCCAAACCCCGACCCGTCCCTTGTCAAAGTAGATTTTCCCCGTCAAACTCAGGGCAGGGTCAGGTGGTACCCGCGTGTTCGAGCTACGTTGTCATGCCTACAAAAAAGCCCAAAAATATTATAGGGACTAAAAACAAAATTCGTTATATTTATAGGGACCAAAAACATATTTAACCCAAGTTTGTATATATACAAATAAATTAAAGTTACATTTAACATGAATTTAAGGAATTTTTTATGAATGTATTGTACTTTAAATTATATTCTCTAATTGTAATTTTAATTTAGATATTTATATGCTTATTTAGTACTCCCTCTATTAGAGAATGTATGTAAAAACTAGTTAACAAAAATTGATGTATCTGGTCTAAAATTTTGAATAAATTAATTTTTATATAAATAATTAAATACTCATCTTTTACTAGAATTTTTAATTATTAAATTAAATTTTTTCTACCGCTAGTTGCGTTGGTATTTTCAGCAACATGGAAACACCGACTCTCAGGTTCAAATTTGGAGATGTATTTGTATAATAGTGTGTATTATTTATTTGTTATTTCTCCTAAACTTTAGAAAAAAAATAGTCTTTATAATTTATATATAATATATAATTCATTTTCTAAATGCGTGGCGTGGACAACCATTGGTCAAAAAAAGCAGGTGGAAAACAATATATTCAAAGAGTGGAAAAGTCTGGAACGAACTGTTCTAGGGGCAATACTATATTTTTTGGTCAAAAAAGGGGGCATTAATTAATATTCAATACTCTAGTTGATTAAAATCAAGCTCACTCTTTGCATTAAATTTCCCTTTCCATGGTTTGATTAGCTTTTCAGTCAGAGAGTTGATTCTCATCTCAGTCGTGCATATTCCTGGTCTCACAAAGAAACCAAATGTAAAAATCAGATTTAATTATATAGTAATTTGCTGAAGTTTTTTCTTTAAACTAACGTTATTAAGTTGACAATGTTAATTTTTTAATTAAGATGGAATTCGTCTTGTCAAAAGAAAATGAAGATGAAATCGTAGCAAGTAACATAAATGTTAGATCGTAACAATCTAACAATATATTCAACTTCTAGACCTGTTTTTTTTTAATTTGGATATCAGTTTAGGGAAGAGATGCAGTTTTTTTGTTTGAGCCATTGTTGACTACGTCTTAATACTTTTAGTGAAAACTAATTTTCGCTTGTGTTTAGAAGCAAATCTCACAATGGTGAACATCGAGTTTGTCACTGTGAAAATCGAATCCTGGAGCATCAAGTTGACCTCCACGTCCCAGGGTAGCTCAAGTCAACTTACCATTTTTTTGGTCTAGAGGTATTTGATCCCACTCAGGTATCTAGGAGAAATGTGTCGCGACTAATTCAGAGTTCGGCCTGAAGGTAAGTAAAGTTTGACTCCAAATTGTTCTATTTCTGAGATCGAACTGGGGTACAAGTTGAGTGAGTCCCTTTAGTTGAAATGCATTAACCATTTAGAATCAACCTTGGAGTTATTTTCAACCTACTATATTAAATTCTTATATGTTTTATTTGACTGAATATTAGATGCTTATATAAATAGGTGTCCTTCAACACTCATGCATAACCAACAAAAGTAGAAGTGAAGAGAGAGAAAAGGATTTCCTAAGAAAGAGTGTTCAAATGGCCGAAGGTAAAGGTAGAGTTTGTGTGACTGGAGGAACAGGGTTTATTGGTTCATGGATCATCAAAAGACTTCTTGAAGATGGTTACTCTGTTAATACTACTATTAGATCTGATCCAGGTATATGATCCTTTTCATTTTTAAAATTTTTACAAATGAAATATATATATATATATATATATATATATATATATATATATATATATATATTGTGTGTGTGTTTGCATACACGGTGTGTCTTGGCCCTTGGGTTTCAGATTAAAAAGTATATGAATCAATTTTGCTTCAAAACCTTAATTTGACATTGTATATAAATTAAATCCTATCGAAATTGTGCAACATATAACACTTTTATGTAAATTGCAGAACGCAAAAAGGATATTAGCTACCTCACAAATCTTCCAGGAGCATCAGAAAAACTAAAATTTTTCAATGCTGATCTAAGCAACCCAGAAAGTTTCAATGCAGCAATTGAAGGGTGTGTTGGAATATTCCACACAGCTACTCCAATTGATTTTGAAGAAAACGAACCAGAGGAAATAGTTACAAAAAGAACCATTGATGGAGCATTAGGAATTCTAAAAGCATGTTTAAATTCAAAGACAGTGAAGAGAGTTGTTTACACTTCTAGTGCTTCTGCTCTTATATGGCAAGGGAAAGATGATGATGTAATGGATGAAAGTAATTGGAGTGATGTAAATTTTCTTAGAAGTGTAAAGCCATTTGCTTGGTCATATGCTGTTTCTAAAACATTGGCAGAACAAGCAGTTCTTGAATTTGGAGAACAACATGGGATTGAGGTTGTCACTTTGATACCTACTTTTGTTGCTGGACCCTTCATTTGTCCTAAGCTTCCTGGCTCTGTTTATTCTTCATTGGGTTACTTATTTGGTAAGTCTTGCAGTTACTAGATGTTTTATATTGATATTTTTGGTTGAAGACGTGTTTGGTGTCTGGCACACATTGTGTCAGATATTGATATTAACACTTCAATTACTTGTATTTTTCAAATTAAAATTGGTATCTGCATAACTGTGTCTGGTGTCCGTGTCGGTACTTCATAGGTTTCATAAGTTAAAGAAAATATTTCAATGAACTAAATTTTGGTGGATAGTCCGTTACTTATTGAGTTTTGTTGGGTAACTTCTAATCACTTAATGACATCTCATACTTTTATATTTCAGACATTCAGTATTTTAAAGTTAACTTACTTATTGTACTCATTTTGCCTACAAATATCATACACAACAAAACTCAATAGATATAGTAGAATTCTCCCTGAATTTTTCTGTGTAATAATCTTTAAAAATAATGTAATGACTTTTTAATTTTCATAATTAATTAAGTCAAATTGATCAGCATTAGTCAACTTAAGCGGTGAAAATAAAATATATTTTATTAGTCTAGTCATTATCTTGACTTTTTTTTATTATACAACATTATCTTGACTTCATCTACTGTGTGGAATTCACAATAAGTTAGATTTGCTATATCTTTCTTTTGAAAAGATTTAATCTTAAATTTTTCCATCAGAAAAAAAATTCTTAAAGTAATGTAAGAATTTATGCAGGTGATAAGAATCCATTTGTTTCCTCTCGTCTTCATATGGTGCATGTTGATGACGTGGCAAGAGCACATATATTCCTACTTGAACATCCTAATCCAAAAGGAAGATATAATTGTTCACCATTTATTGTACCTGTTGAAGAAATAGCTCAACATCTTTCAGCCAAATCTCAAATACCAACACCAAAGTGAGTTCAATATATATTACCCTTTTCCATGGAAACATCTTTATTAAATTTAAATTTATTTGTTCTTTCTTTTTAATGTAACAAATATTCAATTTTTTTTGTTTTGTCCAGTGAGCTGAATGTTATTAAAGGTCCAAAGCTTCCACATTTAACTTCAAAGAAACTTATAGATGCTGGATTTGAGTTCAAGTATAGCCTTGAGGAAATGTTTGAAGATGCAATTCAATGTTGCAAGGAAAAGGGTTATCTTTGAACCATGTAGGTTAACAAGATAACAAGATGAATTATAGTTGAAACTGTCACTTTTGTACCAAAATGAAAAAGAAATAATGTCACTTGACAAGCATACAAGTTTTATTTTGTTTTGATTAATCAAAAAATAAGTTATTTTGTTTTTTTTGGTAAACCAAGGTATCCTCCACGGCGATTGTGGAGACTAACCCTTCGAGGTATCGGAGATCCATTTAAGGGGTTGACCTCCGCCAACAAATATTTTTTCATACGCACCTGTCAGAGATCGAACCCATGATCAAATGGTTAAGGAACCCAAGTATCTACCATAAGTTATTTTGTTTTGAGAGCAACAAACTTAAGACTTTTCATTCATCGCAATCTAAGCATAATAAGTTGAAATAAAATCATGCAGTTAGCGACCAGCAGAACAACGTGACACTCTAATTAACTTATGAGCAACAGAGTTTACTTGTCTACGAATAAAACTATAACTTAAAATTTTTGAAGACCTTGGTGAACTACTTACATTTTAGAATAATATCTTCAACCCATTGCTGCTATCTCTTGCGCTTGTATACTACACATAAGGTTTGAGCATTCAAGAAATCTCCACACTCGTCTCTGAAACACATACCAATGTGAAAGCGACTTTCTTGCTCTACGAAAGCTCCATTAACATTATACTCAAACAATAAACTCCTCTTTCCATCCATTGGTTGTTTGCATGACTACATCGCTCACCTTCGCATTCTATCATTACAAGAAATTCGTGCATTACTGGCTGACACAATCCCCCAGTAATGGTTAAAATCGGCCAGAAATTACACATTACTGGCGGATTTAGTCCGCCAGAAAATCAGCCGCAGGTAACAGTTACTGACGGATTTTCAGCCAGTAATTACTGGCGGATTTACTGGCAAATTTTCAGCCAGTAATTACTGGCGGATTTTCAGCCAGTAATTACTGACGGAATTACTGGCCGAATTTCAGCCAGTACTTACTGGCTGAAAATCTGTCAGTAAATCCGCTAGTAATTACTGGCCGACAATCCGTCAGTAAATCAGCCAGTAATTACTGGCTGAAAATCCGTCAGTAAGCAACAAAAATCCGCCAATAATGTATTTTTTTTATTTAAAAAAAGTATTTTAAAATGCAAATAAAAAAACAATTCGTTTTTAATTCTTTTTTAATTCGTTTTTTAAATATTTTAATACAAATCGTTTTTTTACTGGCTAAAAAATTAATATTATTTAAATATTTTTATTTGTTTTTTTAAAAACTATTTTTTAATTTGTTTATTTAATTCAAAAAATAAAACAATAATCGAATAATTTTTAATAATGATAAAATATTCATAAATTTCATTAAACAAAGTACTAATTAAAATATCCATAACAAATATAAATTAAAATGAAAGAGAAATGAAAGAGAAAGAGAAATTTAAGAAGTTTAAGAAGTTTGAGAAAAATGAAAGAGAGAAGAGAAGTTTAACAAGTTTGAGAAAAATGAAAGAGAGAAGAGAAACTTAAGAAGTTTAAGAAGAGAAGTTTACGAAGTTTGAGAAAAATGAAAGAGAGAAGAGAAGTTTAACAAGTTTGAGAAAAATGAAAGAGAAGAGAAGTTTAAGAAGTTTGAGAAAAATGAAAGAGAGAAGAGAAATTTAAGAAGTTTAAGAAAGAGAAGTTTAAGAAGTTTGAGAAAAATGAAAGAGAGAAGAGAAGTTTAAGAAGTTTGAGAAAAATGAAAGAGAGAAGAGAAACTTAAGAAGTTTAAGAAGTTTGAGAAAAATGAAAGAGAGAAGAGAAGTTTAACAAGTTTGAGAAAAATGAAAGAGAAGAGAAGTTTAAGAAGTTTGAGAAAAATGAAAGAGAGAAGAGAAATTTAAGAAGTTTAAGAAGAGAAGTTTAAGAAGTTTGAGAAAAATGAAAGAGAAAAGAAATTTAAGAAGTTTGAGAAAAATGAAAGAGAGAAGAGAAATTTAAGAAGTTTAAGAAGAGAAGTTTAAGAAGTTTGAGAAAAATGAAAGAGAAATGAAGAGAAAAGTAGTGAAAACAGAGAGAAGAGAAGTTTAAGAAGTTTAAGAAAAATGAAACGTGACATTACTGGCGGAAAAGACCAATACTGACGGATCCATTACTGGCGGAACAGGTGGTGGATTGTAGTTACTGGCGGGTTGTACATTTTACTGGCTGAAACGTGACATTACTGATGGATACAGGATATTACTGGCGGATAAACAATTCGGCCAGTAAATGTCATTACTGGCGGATCAATTCAGTCAAACACGGTAAACGAGGTGTGATCATTTCTGGCGGATCTTGTGGCCAGTAAACGTCATTACTGGCGGATTCCAATCGGCCAGTAAATGACATTACTGGCGGATTCCAGTTGGCCAGTAAATGACATTACTGGCGGATTCCAATTGGCCAGTAAATGTCATTACTGTCGGATGCATTTAGTGGCGGATTAAATCCTCCAGTAACTGCAATTACTGGCGGATTCCAGTTGGCCAGTAAATGTCATTACTGACGGATGCATCTAGTGGCGGATTAAATCCGCCAGTAACTGCAATTACTGGCGGAAATTCAAATGCTGGTCAAACGCGCAATACGATGATGCTTACTGGCGGATTTAATCTACCAGAAATGTTATAGAATCCACCAGAAACGTACTGGCAGACTAAATCGGCCAAAAATCGCCAAATTCCACCAAAAATCTTACTGGCTGACTGATTCCGCCAGAAATGTGCAGCCAGTAATGCAAGTTATTCTTGTAGTGTAGATACCAACTAATGTTTCGTAATGATAAAGGGATTTTCCTTTACACTCAGCCATGGGCTTTTCCAAATGTTCCATCTCAAACCTCTTTTAACTACTACTCGTGAAGATGGACCTGGTTTCAGTGCAGTCACTAAAACCATGCAGTCGGTGCATTCAACAATTTATCATTTGTTGGTTAATTTCACCAAATTTCCATGTTAGCATTATTTTTCTTTTCAATTAAAAAATGTTTTTTAATACGCTAACTACACCAACTGCACACTTTTGTTAACTGCATTGAATCCAATTCCCGACAAACGTAGCTTGGATTATAGCCTTATGTGGCCTCCAAAAAATGCCCTCTTGGTGTAATATCTAGCTTTGAAGATGTGAGTTACTATAGCATCTGGGTTGGTTGCAAGCTTCCAACCTTGTTTCCCCAACATAGCAAAACTCAAGCCACAAAAGTTTCTTTCAACATAGAAAATGTATCCCAATAGAGCCAATTTATACCTTTCTCATTACCTTAACTAGAGTCTAGAGCCCCAGTGGGGTGGGAATAGGCTGGGTCAAGTTAGGCTTTGCATGGCCTTAGTCTGACCTACGATGAAAATGTTAGGCCTGAGTCTGGCCTGTCATAGGCCCATTTTTTAGGTCTGGTCTGGCATTTCTGAAAGTCTGACAAGGCCAAAAAGTCTGTTTAAAAGCCTATTTGACTATGCTTTTAAGAATTAATGCATACAACATTTAATTGGTGTAAGCCTTTGTAAAAGACTAACAAGCTAATAGGTCAATTGAGATATGCAAACAAAAATATTATAATTATATTTATATTTTTAATTAGATAATTATTTCATTCAAAACTACTAATAAATTGCTATTTTAAATGTCAAAAATCTAGATTTTTTTTTGTTCTTTTAGTGAAAAAAGAGCTTTTTTTAAACTTTTTATTCCTGCGAGCCGAGCTAACGAGTTGAACCGAGCTGCTCGCGAGCTCAAGTCGAATCGAGTCGAGTTAAGAAAAAAGGTTCATGTTGAACTCGAGTCGAGCTACGAGCTGAGTCGATTCTTATCGAGTCAAGCTGAGAAAAAAGGTTCATGTTGAACTCGATTCTTATCGAGTTGAGCTGAGGAACGATAAGGTGTAGGACGATGTGGTGAAGTCAATAAGTATTTCTACTAACAAATCAACTCTTTCACTGTTTGAATGGGAGGGAGGGAGGAAAAGGAAATCAGCGCAGGTGCCGCAACCGAATCCTAGAAGCGTCAACATATGGCGCAAGCCTGATAGGGGAGAGTTTAAGTGCAATGTCGATGCGACGACCTATGCGGAGGAGGGGTATTCTGGTATCAGTATTTGTGTTTAAAATGACAATGGTGAGTTTGTGAAGGCGCAAACATATTATTAAAGGGTATTCCAAGACCCCAAGAGGCAGATGCACATGGGCTTTTGGCAGCCGTCACGTGGCTTCAACAATTGCAGTTCCATCATATGACCATCGAGTTTGATTGCAAAGCGGTTGTAGAAGGCGTTAGTGGCAGGTGTAATGTTGTTTCCAAGTAGACTCTATTTTACGTGCCTATAACTCTTTGTTATCACACTTACGAAACTTTAAAGTTAGTTTCATTCGGAGGCAATGCAAACTTGTAGCTCATGCTCTAGCTAGAGCTTCGAGGCATTTTGCTAGGTCCCAGTGTTTTAATTTGAGTCCAACCTGTATCATGAACTTGATTATTAGAAAAAAAGAAAGAAGAAATCCATGTAACCCCCTACTCACCACACATCTTCTTACCCTATGAAAATACATAACTACCCGTTGACACTTTTAAAAAGTTCCCCTTATATCCTTCCTCCTCCTTCTTCCACTCCATCTCCTACCCACCCTCCTCCTTTTCTGGTTTCGTGCTTGTTTGGTACTATAATACTGGATTGTTTCGACATCAAACCATTGTACTTTAAAATTTTTCAAAAGAGAATGTTTTCATAACCAAAAGTCACGACAGTATGATACCGAACGTGTTCGGTGACATAGTACCGAACTTGTTGAGTATCTTAACACCGGATCACCAATTATGGTATGAATGAATTTTTAAATAAAGTTTAATTTACATACACAATAGGTGTATACATGTTTTACACTATCTACTAATTACATGTTGATACATAACTAAAGAAAAATTGATCAATTGGTAACCACCAATTAGTCATTGGTAACCAGTCGCTCAAAAAATTGTGATTGATAGTGGTTGTAAAAGTCTATACACCTATTGTTTATATAAATTAAACTCAAATTTTGACTCTCACCTTGATTATTTATGGTTAATTTATATTCGTATACACACACACAAAAATATTATTAAAAAAATACCTATATTCATTTTCTTTTGACAGTGATATTTGTATTCTTTTAGATGGCTTTTCTTGGATACTCTCTCTCTCTCTCTCTCTCTCTCTCTCTCTCTCTCTCTCTCTCTCTCTCTCTCTCTCTCTCTCTCTCTCTCTCTCTCTCTCTCTCTCTCTCTCTCTCTCTCTCTCTCTCTCTCTCTCTCTCTCTCTCTCTCTCTCTCTCTCTCTCTCTCTCTCTCTCTCAGTTTATCTAAATAACATTGCTGAAGTTTACTCTTATTAAACAATAATATTTGACTCAAAAGAGAGTCCAATAATGCGATATCATGTGATAGCAAAAGCCGCCACCACTAATGAATGTGTGCAGTGGCGGAAATTGGCCAAAAAGCTTAGGTGGGCCGTAAAAAAATACATGGGGAATGATGAGGTAGGGACCGGCGTCAATGAGGAATAGGGAGCGTGAGAGAGCTGAGAGGAAGAATAGTGGAAGAAAAATACAATTAAATTAGATAAGTAAAACTTAATAATTAATTATAAAAAAATTAAATGACTAAGTAAGTAATTTTAATTTCACATATAGACTCAATTGAACCTGTTTATGAAAAGATAATATTTAAATTAAGTTGATTTTGATTTTAAAATGCATAAACTATATTTTTTTAAAATTATCACCTACTTCATAATTTCTGATTATAATATAAGATTTTTTTTGAAGCAAGATTATAATATAACATATGTTTGGTCAAAAAAAAACATATGATATGTGATAAGGTGTTATTATATAATATTAAAAATATAAATAAATATAAGAATTATTATTTGGCAACATGTATATCTATTAAATTTCTAATAATTGATCTAAGAAGACTATACCATATTGGTAACTAACTCTAATTGCATACTCTAGGATTCAAGTTGATCCATGGTAGAGATGTTTCTTTATAATTTTTTGTGAACAAAACTTATGTGCAGCATCTTCTTTTCAACTGAAATGAAAAAAGAGAAAAAACTGCTGCACAGTGGGTAATGGAAAGGACGTAAGCTCTGTCCTTTTTGTTTTTTTTATTATTTGTGGAAAAACTAACAAAACTTACAGCTGGGACTCAATCACAAGACCGAGCAACAACTGGAAAAGTCTCTAAACCATTGCGCTAGAACATTCGTTGGTGTGAGTTTGCGGACACGTTTTATATATTTAGTAGTTATGTTTTTAGAAACAAGGGTATTATAGTTTGTGTGACTGGAGGAACAGGGTTTATTGGTTCATGGATCATCAAAAGACTTCTTGAAGATGGTTACTCTGTTAATACCACTATTAGATCTGATCCAGGTATATGATCCTTTTCATTTTTAAAATTTTTACAAATGAAATATATATATATATATATATATATATATTGTGTGTGTTTGCATACACGGTGTGTCTTGGCCCTTGGGTTTCAGATTAAAAAGTATATGAATCAATTTTGCTTCAAAACCTTAATTTGACATTGTATATAAATTAAATCCTATCGAAATTGTGCAACATATAACACTTTTATGTAAATTGCAGAACGCAAAAAGGATATTAGCTACCTCACAAATCTTCCAGGAGCATCAGAAAAACTAAAATTTTTCAATGCTGATCTAAGCAACCCAGAAAGTTTCAATGCAGCAATTGAAGGGTGTGTTGGAATATTCCACACAGCTACTCCAATTGATTTTGAAGAAAACGAACCAGAAGAAATAGTTACAAAAAGAACCATTGATGGAGCATTAGGAATTCTAAAAGCATGTTTAAATTCAAAGACAGTGAAGAGAGTTGTTTACACTTCTAGTGCTTTTCCATGGAAACATCTTTATTAAATTTAAATTTATTTGTTCTTTCTTTTTAATGTAACAAATATTCAATTTTTTTGTTTTGTACAGTGAACTGATGTTATTAAAGGTCCAAAGCTTCCACATTTAACTTCAAAGAAACTTATAGATGCTGGATTTGAGTTCAAGTATAGCCTTGAGGAAATATTTGAAGATGCGATTCAATGTTGCAAGGAAAAGGGTTATCTTTGAACCATCAAGGTTAACAAGATAATAAGATGATCGTTATAGTTGAAACTTTGTCAGTTTTTGTACCAAAATGAAAAGAAATAATGTCGCTTTGACAGCATACCAAGTTATTTTGTTTTGATTAATCAAAAAAGAAGTTAGTTTGTCTTGAGAGCAACAAACTTAAAGACTTTTCATTAATTATTTGCAATTTCAGCATAACAAGTTGGAATAAGATCATGTAATTCGCGACGAGCAGAAAAACGTGACACTCTAATTAACTTATGAGCAACGGTGCAACACACTTGCTTGTCTACGAATAAAACTAACTTTAAAATTTTGACGACTTTGAAGAACTACTTACATTGTAGAATAATACCGCCAACCCATTGCTTCTATCTCTTGCGCTTGTATACTACGCATAAAGGTTTGTGCATTGAAGAAATCTCCACGCTCATCTCTGAAACACATACCAATGACAAAACAATTTTCTTGCTATACGAAAGCTCCATCAACATTGTACTTAAACAATAAATTCCTCTTTCCATTCATTGGTCGTTGGCATGACCACATCGCTCACCTTCAAATTCAGACAAATCTGAAACGCGCTTATAATGATCCTTATTAGTCATTTCAAATTTTCAATGCACTAACAAATATTTGGATTCTATATGTTTTGACACATAAAGAACAAATATGATATCCCTGCATTTTAACTAACAAAATTCTTCTATATCAGATTTCTTCTGAATATAAATTAGAATTGATACCGTCCTTAGATAGATTCCGCATAAAATTAAATATGAAATAGATTCTGCAAAGATATTTAACTTTGAATTAAAATGCAAGATGGAAAGAAGTTGTAGCATTCTTAATTTACTCACTACAATAAGCTAGTATCTTGGTATAAGTTTGGCAAGTTCACTATATCATTCCAAGGTAGCATATATCAGCTGGATAGTGTACAAAAAAGCTAGGATTAGTTGATTAAGCTGAATGCATAGAAGAAATATACCAGTTGAAAAATTGTACAACCTGCATGTGTAACAAAAAACAAACCACAAGAGTTTCACTTCTTTAGGAGCAATATTCACTTCCTTTTATAAAGACAATGTAACATGTTGGTATTAACATGTGGGGTTTTGTTACTATCCATGTTCTACAACTAAGACCAGACATGAAATTAACAATTCAGAGGGACATGAACCTCATGGTGCAAGAAAGGTATAAAAAGAAATCATTTTGTGAACCAGAAAAAGAGAGGAAAAAAGGTATCATTTTTCTTCACAACTAGTATTTTACCCGTGCATACGCGCGGGTGATACTGTATTTGTTCTAATTTGCTCTGAAAATATAAATACGTTGAAATTTGCAAAATATAATAAAGAAAAAGGAAAATCATATGAGCCCCCATTGACACTCCAATTGGCTCTCCCGTTGCCAGTTTTGTTGCCACGTGTTTACTCATTTTTTTATACAATTTAATATTAATTTAATAATATACATTTAAATATAAAAAATTGATTTTGCAAATTTTGGCAGTGGTTAAAGTGTTTTTTTTTTTAGAATTCTTAATGGTTAAATTGATTTTGATTTTAATAGTTTTATTAGAGAGATTATAGTAAATAGTAAATTTTAGATGGAGTAAAAAGGAAGAAAAATGAAAATGAGATTTAAGGTAAAAGATGCACTCCCGTTGCCGCTCTCTATTAATAGTTTTAATAGAGAGATTATAGTAAATAGTAAATTTTAGGTTATTAAATTATTAAGTATAATATTAATTTAATAAATTAATTATTGAAACAAAATAATTTAAAACTTTAGTTAGAAGTAAGTACTTTTTTTTCCACAATTAGTAAGTACTTTTTTACGATTGGTAATGGTGAAATTAATTAATTTTAGTAGATTATACAAAAATTACAATATTTTTTTAGTAAAAAAACTGGGAAATTTTTTTAAAAAAAAGCTGAAAAAAAAAGTTTTAAATTAAAAATAGTTTTTTTAAAAAAAAAATTGAAAAAAAAAGATTTAAAAAAACGAGAGAAAAAAACAAACTGACACGCGTCAGCGTGCGCATCAGACTTTTTTTTTTTAATATTTAAAAGTTGAATTTTTTGTTTTGTATTTTAGTGGCCAAATGACCATTTTAACCTAATGTTGTAACTAATGGAAGAATGATAGGTTAGTAAATTTGGTGGTGGTTAAATGGTATATAGTTATAGTAGATAACAAACATAGATACATACAAACTACAAAATCTAAAGAGTACCAAAGAGGCATTTCCAATCACTTGCAAAATTTTACAAGACAATGTATTTTTCATTTCACTTTGATTTTGAGAAACCACTGTATTAATTTAGAGAAACACAACATATATTAAGTATTGGAATGAAGAAAAAGAAAACGAAGCTTCACCATATTAGCTCTATGTTGAGATGCGGTGAACCCGTGATAGAACCACAAGTTTGAACTTTGAAGTGACGCTCCAAAACCTCCACAATTAGTTGCTCGATTTGTTTTTGCTAGGATGGTCTTCTTTTTGAATTTTTGAGTTCGCCAAATGTTTCATAATCTAACCCACAGACTCTCTCCAAGCCAACTTGGTTTGTTCATTGTGTTACAAGAAGCAAATTTACACCAAAAGCAATATAACCTATGAAGCACAGACACAGACACAGACACAGACACTAGACACAACACAGATACAAACGCGCAGGCACCGATTTTAATTTAAAAAATACAAGTAATTAAAGTATCAGTGTCGGACACCTTAATGGGTAATGATAAAGGAAATTACAACATACTATGTCTCAGATTAAGTAATATGAATGCATATTTGCGTTTTAGCGAAGTCACTTCCATTCAAACTAGCAAATTTAATTGACTATGGGTTATCAAAGCTACTTTTTGACCATCCCAGCTAAACTTTATGAATAAGGAATTCACATTGCAAATTGCAATAACATCTAACTTCTAGGTCATAATCATTGGTCAAGCATACCATTCCAAATTTATACTATGAATAACAAATTCGAGAGAAGACAAATTATTCCAAGACAAGTATAAAGAGTGTATTTTAGTACTTAACGAACACATAGCTTTAAAAAAAAGTACTTAACGAACACAAATTAATGGTATCTTAATTTTTTTTTTAAAAAATTATAATTACCAAAGATTAAGAATAGAGAGTAGATTTTTTTTTTGACAAGAAAAAAAAGGGAGTAGGTTTTTTTTAATTGTTGTCCTAACTTTTTTTTTTTGACAGCAATTGTTGTCCTAACTTGTATTTATTTAATGTTGCTTTTAACAAGGTTTGTTGAAAAACACCTTATTATGCTCTTATGTTTCATACTAGCATAGGGAAACTTGCAGAGTTGAGCCATGCATGTATTTTCTTCTCATAAGTTTTAGAATATTATAAATTAATAATTTATGGTAAATTTAATGTGCTGCCCTAATAATATGTACTGCTGTTACAATCACTCCCACGTAATAGTACACCTACACATCTTCATCGAAATTGGTTTTTAACCGAAAGATCGAGAGCGAATTATTGAAATTTTGAATTATCTTAACACATACTTCGTGAAATGGTTTGCGAATGCTTGTCGCCCGATGCAACAAAATCAAGTTAGTAAGAATAAACAAAAATCTTCATTTTTATTTTATCATCGGGGATCAATTTGCAATTTCTTTATACTAACATCTAGAAGCTTTTTCCTTATCCATTTTTTCTCAAAATTATTTAGCTATTTTAAGATTGCGACGTCCGATCAGAAAAACACTGCTTGAAAGAACACTCCCACTGAAAAGTAATCATTGACCACATTCATGATTGATGCGTAATACACCCCAAAAAAAAAAATTAAACTCCCACAAAATAAGTTTTATTTATAAAATAAAAAGTAAAGGCTTACTAGGAAGAGTGTTCAAATGGCTGAAGGTAAAGGAAGAGTTTGTGTAACTGGAGGAACAGGGTTTATTGGTTCATGGATCATCAAAAGACTCCTTGAAGATGGTTACTCTGTTAATACCACTATTAGATCTGATCCAGGTAAATAATCCCTTTCCAAACGTTGTTACATACACGAAGTCACATAATTATAAAAAGAAATTCTTTATTTCAACAATATAGGGACGCAGGCCCCCAAGTTAGTGATTATGTGATAGCATGTGCGGTGTTTATTTGTTATTTCGTTTAAACTAACAAAAGAATTATTTTCTTGTATAACTAATTTAGCAGATCGTGAGAAAGATGTTAGCTACCTAACAAATCTTCAAGGAGCATCAGAAAAGCTAAGAATTTTCAAAGCTGATCTTAGCATCCCAGAAAGTTTCAATGAAGCAATTGAAGGGTGTAATGGAATTTTCCACACTGCTTCTCCAATGGATTTAAATTTAAATGAACCAGAGGAAGTAGTGACAAAAAGAACCATTGATGGAGCATTGGGAATTCTAAAAGCATGTCTAAATTCAAAGACAGTGAAAAGAGTTGTTTATACTTCTAGTGCTTCTGCTGTTTATTGGCAAGGTAAAGAAGATGATGTAATGGATGAAAGTTATTGGAGTGATGAAAATTTTCTTAGAAGTGAAAAGCCATTTGCTTGGGCATATTCAACTTCTAAAACATCAGCAGAGAAAGCAGTTCTTGAATTTGGAGAACAACATGGGTTGGATGTTGTGACTTTAATACCCACTTTTGTTCTTGGACCTTTCATTTGTCCTAAGCTTCCTGGCTCAATTCATGCCTCTCTGGCTTTTTTATTTGGTAAGTGTTTCAATGTTTTTTTTAGCTTAAACGAAATAATAAATAAACACTATTCAATAGACACACTTGGATTGGGAGCCGACATCTCTATCTCCCTGAAATTGGTAATAGAATCTATATGGTAGAGGGACAATGTTTTTTTCCTTCTATTTATGATTATTCTTTGTTTAGAAATTAAGTTTCAATGTTTTAAGCATCTTTAATGGATAGCAATCAAATGAGTTGCTTAAGTTACTTTCTTGTGGGTCCATAATGCCATGTATGATTTAAGCAATCCATAGTTGATTCAAATATTTTTTACTCCAATAAAAGTTGCTTATAAGAAATCATACATGACCCCACTTTTTATATTTTTTAGTTGTATTTAAATTTTATATTAAACAAGAATTTAATTTAAATTTAATTATTAATTATTTTAAGCTAAGTGTTTCTATTAAACAAGAACTTAATTTAATCCAAAACCTTCATAATAGACCCGTTTAATTTTTCTAGAACTAGAAAATATTAACTTTAATTTACCTGTTGGTCAAAGAGTTTTAACTTTTGATCAATACTAAAAAAAAACACAATGTCCAGAACCTTCTCTCAATTATAATAATAGTAATTGTAGTTTATCTTTCCACCATCTGTCAAATGCCTTGAAGCTTCTTCTCTATGCATTCATCGTCTCACTTCATCACCTCTTTGCTCTCAGATCTGTGAGGGGTTTTGTACATGCATGCTCAAATGACAGAATGCTTTTGCTCTCGGCATTTCACTCACCAGCTTTGCACAGATCTATAATATTTTTGTTACTGTTAAATATTTCACAAGTTGTTCTTCTTTTTCAGTAATCAATCTATCTGTGCTTGTCTAATTCTGTAATTTAATCTATGTTTTTGTAATTTCTGTAATTTTATGCTAAATCAACAATCAAGTTTTTGTGTTTCTTTTTTGATAAATAGATTTTTTCCAAACGGTTTTCATCATTTTGTCAAATTTTTATATATAACAAAAAATAATTTTAATTGAGTTGGCTTTCAGAGTCGCCGGTGACTATTTAGTTGCCAAAGACTAAATTTAGTCGACTCATCTCCACGTAGGACAGATTTAGCGCAGATTTCTTATAGTAGCCGACTCTTATTATTTGTTGCCGCATTTAAGCTACCGCGCTAAAGATGCTCTAAGTTTTCACAACTATATTTTATACTACCTCACTTATAAGTAAAATAACTAACTTATTAAGAAAGTTAATTATACTCATTTAATATATTTGGGAATGTGCAAAAAAACCTTTAGTAGAAAAAGTAGAACTAAATAAAGGCATTTTTAGGATAATAGCATTAAATAAAATTGAGTTTGAGTAAAATAAAATTGTTACTTTTGTTTGCTTATAAATAAACTTAGAGGTAAGGATGGGAATAGGTTGGGTCAAGCCGGACTTTGCATAGTCTGGGTTTAGCCTATGTTGAAAGTGTTAGGCTTGAGTCTGACTTGTGGCATATTGTAGGCTCAATTTTTAGGTCTGACCTAAACTTTTTTGAAAGTGTGATAAGGCCTGGAATTTTGTTCAAAAGCCTGTTTCACTATTTTTTTACAAAAGTCTGTGACATTTGAGTGATGTATGCTTTTGTAAATAAACTACGAAGCTAATAAGTCAGTAAAATTAAGCTCTATTTTATATTACATCCAATTTAAATTTTATTTTATAATGATAACTTTAAATATGTTAAAAATTACTAAATTAACAAAATATATTAGTAAATTTATGATTTAAAACGATGTACAAAATTTAATATAATAATACTAATATTAATAAAAGTATTATTTATATTTACTTAAATAGGTCGGTGTAAACGATAGTAGTGTATGTGCATGGATTTTATTTGTCATTTAATCTAAAAGGTATTTAAATTTTTATAAATAAACATATTTTCTAAGTCTTTGTCTTTTTGTTTGTAAAAAAAGTCTTTGTCTTTTTATTATCTTGACTATCCTTATCTAATGTGTGGAATTCACTATAAATACCAAAAAATATCTTTTTTAGTTCCTTGTGAAAATTCTTACAAATAATGCAGGGGATAAGAATCCATTTGGGGCTTCTCGTCTCCATATGGTGCATGTTGATGACGTGGCAAGAGCACACATATTTCTGCTTGAACATCCTAATCCAAAAGGGAGATATAATTGCTCACCATTCATTGCAACTATGGAAGAAATAGCTCAACTTCTTTCCACCAAATACCCTGAATTTCAAATACCAACACTAGAGTGAGTATAAAAAGTTCATTAGTTATTACTATCTCCGTCCCATTTTATAAGTTGTTTTAACAAAATCAATTTGTCTCAAATTAATTGTTGTTTTACATTTTTAAGAAAACATCTAACATACTTTTCCATTATTGCTCTTATTAATTATGACAAATTTTTACATTTAATAAATGATTCACGTTTATCTATTAAAGAGATAAAGGGTTAAATTAGTCAACACTTTTTATAAAATCTAGACTACTAATCATTTTTCTTAATACGTGAGTAACAAGCTTAACTACATATAAAATGGGACGAAAGTAGTAGATTTTTGTGATGCTTACTTTTATTATTATTGTAACTAAAACTAAAACTAAAATATTCGGTTTGTTTTCTTCTTATAGTGAGTTGAAGGAAATTAAAGGTCAAAAGCTTCCACATTTAACCTCGAAGAAACTCATGGATGCTGGATTTGAGTTCAAATATAACCTTGAGGAAATGTTTGATGATACAATTCAATGCTGCAAGAAAAGAGGTTATCTTTGAATTATGAAGATAGCGAGAAAATGAGCGGTAGTGGAATGTGGAGTGGAGTGGTTGAAGAACAACGTGGTCCAAGTTTACAATAATATGAGCAAACCTATATAGCTACAGGCACTCTATCCAAATCCTTTGTTATAAGGAATACTTCTCGTACTTCTCGGCCTTTAAATATAAGCATATATATATATATATATATATATATATATATATATATATATATATAGATATGTATTTAACTGAAATTTGGACTAAATATATTGGACATTTTCACTTATAATTACCGTTAGAGAGAGTACTTTTTTGTATGACCTTCAATTCGGAAAAAATAATAATTAAAAATCTCTTTGTTGTCAAACATTTGTTTTGCGGATGATTGACTAATAGTTTAAACTCTTGATTCATTTTCTTCAAACGATTGTCTTGAGAAAGGAACTATGTTCCTCAGTTATTGGTTCCATAACTATTCTAAAGAGTGTTAGGCAAGGTGTGAAGGACGTATAGGACTATTTAAAAGCTAGGCATAAATGGTAAAGTGCAAATAAAAAGAAAGTAAAATCTTGAAGATGTAAGTTTGAATGATTGATCGAGTCTTTTACAAATGTACAAACTACACACACACATATGTCTTCATTGGCCACTAACACTAGCCTACAACTAACCATCTTGTGATCGGCTAAGATCAACGTTCAATAACTCTCACGCACACTAAAAACTAGGAGAAACGCTTTACAACGTCTACTACCATAGAAAGTGGGTAGAAAACCTACGTTTCTATTTTTGAGACGCCTCTCCCACGTTCTTCTTCAACCACTCCACATTCCAATTTTCACGTGCTTCTCTTGCTTCCAAAGCAAAGTCCTTGGTCTCGACCAGGGTACCTTCAGCTGCAAAATATTTGGCACTTGAACCCTCAGCTGTTTACCTCCTCATCAAGCAAAGTCATCTTCTTAGCAGTTTAGCCTATGGGTTAATCTTAAGCACATCATTTAGACTTCTTTACCAAATCTATTTGAGAATGACTTCTTTTCTGCCTTCCTTGGCAAATATTTCTTCTTGAAACTCCTAACAAGGCTTGCCATAGATTGAACCTCCTCAGAGTTGATGATCTTCGGCTGAGGAGACCCCTCAGAGAAAAATATATTCCTCAAGACTGAAGTAACAAACAACCACATGGTTGTCAAAATAGAGAAAAATATATTCCCATTTGAAACAAGTTCCTATGTAAAAATGAATTTTCCATAATATGACTTGAAATCAATATGCGTTACATAAATGAGTTAACTTGGTTCATGAACAAATTGAGTTGAACTTGAGCTCGGTAAATAAAGGAGTTGTAATAGAGTTAGGTGTAATCCAATTTGTTTGGTTTAGGAACTAGCTCAATAACTTTATATGTGTTTATTCATTTTTATTTCAATATAATTACTATTATGCATTCTGTGTTTCTAAATTAATGTTCTTTGTTTATTAATCGGTGCAAAATTTAACCACTAATTATATATCATTATACAATAAACAATTCTAAATTATATTATTAGGTTTGTCTAGAACTTTTTTATTAAACTCATGAGATAGGTAAAGAATAAATATTATAAATATATTTATATTTTTAATTAGGCAGTCATTTTATCCAAACTTTTTTAGAAAACTATTAATTTTAAATTTCAAAGATCTTTTGTCAAAAAAAATTTCAAAGATCTTAATTTTTTAGGCTTTTATACCAAAAAAAAAGAGAATCTTTTAATTTTTACTCCCTCCGTCCCAAATTGTTTGCAGTTCAAAATCAATTTGTCCCAAATTGATTGTTGTTTTAGAATTTCAATGCAACTTTTAATATTCTTTTCTATTTGTACCCCTATTAATGATGATAAATTTTTTCATTTAATAAAAGATTCACATTTTTCTATGTAGAGAGATAAATGGTTAATTGGTAAATTGGATAACACTTTTCAAAAAAATCTAGACTCCTAATCATTTTCCTTAAAGGGTGTGCCAAAACCTTAAACTGCAAACAATTTGGGACGAATGGAGTGTTCACGCAAATCAATATAATGAACTAAATCGATCTATTCGTGAGCTTGAATCGGTCTGAGTTCGAACTAAAAAGGATTCATGTCAAAGTCGTGTCGAGGCTTTGAGCCTCTGTGTCGAGTTGAAACAAGTTTAACTCCTAATAGATTGATTACATGGATAGTTTTGTAACGATCCACGTGTGCAACTAGCAAACCCTGCTCTTCCATCCTGATATAAAACCCCGCCATTTCCATCTCCCCCAAAAAATCTTCATCTTCGTCGTCTCTTCACCGGATCAAACTCTTTCTCCGTCTCCGATCAGTAATGGACGCAGTGTTATCCGTTGTCGCGTTGTCGCTTCTGCTAGGTGCCATCATTGCCCTTGCTTTCTTCAACACCTATTTCCGTAAACGACAATCCGAAGTCCGATCCATCGCAAATCCAAATCCCGATCCCAACCCTATCTCGAAACCCCTTCCTAATAAGAAATCTCATGGCCCCAAACACCATTCATCTGATAAGGTCAATTCCCTTTTCTATTTCCAATTCTGTTATTCTCTTTCATTTCGTATTATTCTTTTTGCATTATCTGGCTATGTAATGGGAAAACAAAAATAAAAAATATATTATAAATTAATTGCTTTTTCTCTCATAGGTATATTTGGAATGAGGTATTCGTACTCTGCATTGTTAATTTGTTTCTTTTTGTCCCCTAATAGTCCAATTCTATGTATAAGCAGTGTATATCATTTGTCTAAGTTAGTGTGTGAGATTTGATGAGAATTAACTTTGTCCCTTTGATTTTATATGAATATTCGAGATTGGTTTTAAGTGATCACTTATGTATGGTTGATTTTGTAGAAATTTGAGTAATTTGCCGGTTGAGGAGTAAATGGGTTTGAATTATGAAATGGTCTGTTGAATTGAAGTGGAGGAGGCTTACTTTTATTTAGGAAGTATTATTGGTAGTAGCTGAGCCTGAGTTGTTTTTTCCTTCTCTACATTGTTAATTTGCTGTGGTTTTAGTGAACATTCAACATTGTGCGATTCTGTTTCAGAAGAGAGGCTTTATTTTCCTTTTTATGGTTTGGTTACATTGATGGGTTAATGGATTTAAGTGGAAGTTTACTTACTAGTAGTAGTCTCATCTCATGTTTGTGAGTGTCGATAGGTGTTGGTGAAGCTTAAGGATCTTAAGTTGTTGTGACTAGCGAGACTTTACTCTTCAGCTGTCATTGTGGTGTTTTCTTTTTTTTTTTTTTAAAAAAAATATGAATATGAATATGGAAAGTGTTACAATTGAAACACAACATATTTGGAGAACGTGTAAATTTTCTGTGATTTATTTTATGGTTTGGATTTTGCTTGGCTTAACCTTTTGTTTTCGGAACATAAGGATCAAAGCAAGCGGCATCATCCATTGGATTTGAATACCTTGAAAGGCCATGGTGATGCAGTTACAGGGTTATGCTTTTCCCCTGATGGACGAACTTTGGCAACAGGTATTTAAACATATTTGTTTACGGAAGATATATGGAGTTTGTTTTTAGTTAATACCTTGATGAGTTCATCAACCTTTACGAAAATGCTCATAATGGTCCTCACTAAGTTTACCACTTTATAACATGAACGTGAGAAAGATCTGTCTTCATGGTGCGTCTCCTTATTCAACAATTCCAACTCTACTCATTTTCTACAGATGAGGAAATCCCCTCTTGAACATATTATTGGTTTCTATTATGATTTTTTTATTTATAAAAGAAAGACAGGAAAAAACAATATCTAGGGGGACAATGAAGTAGCCTTCAAACTAAATTAACTAAAAAGAAGAAAGCTGAAAGTGGCTTTAAAACCATAGGTAGTAGGTCAATTGGTCAGATATTATCATACTTTTACGTGGGGGTACACTTGGTATGCTATTCAGGTTCATTGTATAATGTATATCTTATAATATTAATCAGAACACTCGTAAATTAAAAAGAAATTAAAAGCTATAATCCGTGTGTGTAAGAGCGATTCTTATGTGAGCATATGTCTATTGGGTACAACTAATCACAAGCTGAAAATGTAATAAAATAAAATAAAATAAAAAATCAAACTCATGCTTGAGTTATTTTAATATTATATTTGTTGGTTATGTTCAAAGCTCATCAAGACTGAGCAAACAGGGCTAGCTGTAATCTCTCTGTCCAGCTGAATTATAGGGATGTTTGTCTCCCATATAGAACATTTCCTTTCTTGTATATTAGGAATTATTAGGAGTTATTTTATTTCCTTTTCTGTTGTACAACATAGGTTATTTAAACCCACTTGTATCATACATCAAATCAGGAAAATATACAGTGAATTTCCACATGGTATCAAAGCAGATCTGATCTGTGGCACAAAAAAAAAAGTAGGGTTTCCATGGCTGACGAATTAAGCAGCTCAAGCATCTCTGATGCAAACCCCAAGGCGGCGACTGGCAGCAATACCAGTCAGACTGAAACAAACATTCCTATCACTGGTTACAAACTAAATGGCCAGAACTACACTCAGTGGGCTAGATCTGTCCGCATCTTCCTTCAAGGGAAAGGAAAGGAAGACTACATCACTGGTGATGCAAAGAAGCCAGAAAAATCTGACCCTACCCATGCCAAGTGGAAACTTGAAAACAGCCTGGTGATGTCTTGGTTGCTGAATTCTATGACAAACGAATCAGGCGAAAATTTTATGTACTATGATACTGCTGCAGAAATCTGGGAAGCAGCAAAGGAGACTTACTCTAATGTGGATAACACTTCTGCGATATTCGAGATCAAAACCATGTTGCATGATCTGCGCCAAGGTGATTCTCCAGTCACAGAATACTACCGTACTCTCACAAAGTATTGGCAACAACTTGACATCTATTCCGATATGGAATGGAAGTGTCCGACGGATGACAAACTCTACAAAAAATTGGTAGAGAAGGATCGAATTTATCAGTTCTTGTTAGGACTGAATAAGAACCTGGATGTAGTGAGAGGGAGGATACTCGGCACTAAACCTCTTCCTAGTCTCCGTGAGGCATTTGCAGAAGTTCGTAGGGAAGAAAGCAGAAGGAAGATCATGCTTGGAAGTCAGAATGTGACTTCTAACATTGAAGGGTCAGCCTTAGCCGCAAGAGGACTGCCGAAGAAAGGTCGAGGATGATGTGATCACTGCAAACGGACCGGACACACAAAAGAAACTTGTTGGGTACTCCATGGGAAACCTGCTGATATGAAGCCACGTCACAAGGAGAATCGTGCATATGTCGCTGCTATTGATGACACAAAGACCAGGACCAATGTTGAGTCCAGCCCCTTCAACAAAGAGCAGATGGAGGTGCTACAAAAATTACTGCAACAGTGTCTCCCCACAACAAGTACCTCTTCTTCTGGTATCACTCTTGCCCAAAAAGGTAATTTTTTTATTGCTCTATATGTTGGCCACCAGAAAAATACTTGGATTGTTGATTCTGGTGTCTCAGATCACATGACTGGGGATATCAATGTATTTAGCAAATATAGTCCCTGCCATGATGGTTCTATTGTCCGGATAGCTGACGGCACCACCTCCAAGGTGGCTGGTAAAGGCTCAGTAGTTATCTCCAAAGACATAACCCTCGAATCAGTTCTATACGTCCCTAAATTAGACTACAACTTGCTGTCCATCAGCAAACTAACTCGTGATTTAAAGTGTGCTACTAAATTTTTTCCAAACCTGTGTGAATTTCAGGATCTGGAATCAAGGAGGAAGATTGGCAAGTGTAAGGAGAGTGCAGGTCTCTACTTCCTTAAAGCTGAAGATCTCAACAAGGAATCTTACAAGACTGCTCTCGTTTGCACCACTAAGGATGATGTAATGCTATGGCATTATCGCTTAGGTCACCCAAATTTCTTGTATTTAAAAAGGATGTTTCCTTCTCTATTCAATAAAAATTCAGAATTGTTTAAGTGTGAAATATGTGAACTTGCCAAACACACTAAGTCACATTACGCTATGCAACCCTATAAACCATCCCAACCTTTCACCCTAATTCACAGTGATGTGTGGGGGCCAGCCAGAATTAATAATGTCACTGGATCTAGATGGTTTGTGACATTTGTTGATGATCATACAAGAATCACTTGGGTGTTCCTCATGAAAGAAAAATCCGAGGTAGGAAGCATATTTGAGAACTTCCATCAAATGGTCAAAAACCAATTTCAAGCCAATATTCAAATATTAAGAACAGACAATGGGGGGGAATACTTTCATCACTCCCTGAGCGCATATCTTAGTAGACACGGCATTGTACATCAAACATCATGTGCAAACTCTCCACAACAAAATGGGATAGCAGAAAGAAAAAACCGACACCTTTTGGAGGTTACTAGAGCCCTCATGATATCCATGAATGTACCTAGCCATTATTGGGGTGAAGCAGTCCTCTCCTCTGCCTACCTAATAAACAGAATGCCGTCCAAAACTTTAGACTTTACCACCCCACACCAGGCCCTCCTATCTAATTATCCCACTACCAAGCTCACCACAAACCTTTCACCAAAAATTTTTGGTTGCACTGCCTTTGTCCATACACACAAGCCAAACCCTAACAAAATGGACCCTAGAGCCATCAAGTGCATCTTCCTAGGATACTCTCCAACCAAGAAAGGATACAAGTGCTACTGCCCGCGCGAGCGGAGATTCTATTACACCATGGATGTTACATTTTTTGAGGAACAAGCTTTTTATCCCAAAAATGTTGTTCAGGGGGAGAGCGGAACTAAAGATGAACACCAATTTTTGGAAATTATCCAGCAACATCATATTGTTGTACCCGAACCAGAAACTGAAACACCAAATTCTGTACTTGGGGTCAGACCGAACAAAGACAGAGAATTACAGGTGTACATAAGGAAAAGGAAAAAACAGCCAGCTGACAGGGAAGTAGAAGCCTGCACTCCTCCAAGCCAAGACCAAGATTCTGACCAGATTTCAGATTCTGAAAATAGTCATCCAGGTAATACTCCATGCCTTGATACTTCCTCAAATTTGGTTGATGATACACAAATTGATAATGATTTGGACTTACCTATTGCTTTGAGAAAGGGAGTGAGGTCATGTACCCAACATCCTATTGGGAACCATGTGTCTTTTGGAAAATTGTCACAGGAATATAAAACATTTATTAGCACTTTGGACAGCACCTACACACCCCAAAATTTCGATGAAGCTGTAAAAATACCTGAGTGGAAAGCTGCTGTTGAGGAAGAAATAAAGGCATTGGAAAAGAATGGGACATGGCAATTCTCACATTTGCCACAAGGAAAGAAGGCTGTTGGATGCAAGTGGATTTTCTCGGTAAAATATAATGCCGATGGGAGTATCAACAGGTACAAAGCCCGCTTAGTAGCAAAAGGGTTCGCCCAATCCTATGGAGTTGATTATGAGGAGACCTTCGCACCGGTAGCAAAACTAAATACAGTCCGTGTACTCCTTACATTAGCAGTAAATCTAGACTGGCCCCTTCACCAACTAGATATCAAAAATGCATTCTTAAATGGTGAACTAGAAGAAGATGACTTCATGAGAATACCACCTGGTTTGGAAACTTCAGAAAATTAAGGTAAAGTGTGCAAGCTCAAGAGATCCCTTTATGGTCTCAAACAATCACCATGCGCATGGTTTGATCGGTTGACACGCGTGGTTAAAGGCCACAATTTCTCCCAATGCCAAACTGACCACACAATGTTTGTAAAACACACAGCAGAAGGCAAGGTAACCATCTTCATTGTCTATGTAGATGACATCATTATTACAGGTGATGATCACACGGGAATTGAAGAATTGAAGTTATTCCTGGCAAGAGAATTTGAAGTAAAGGACTTAGGTCAATTAAAATATTTCCTTGGGATGGAAGTGGCACGATCCTCACATGGAATTTATTTGTCCCAAAGGAAATATACACTCGACTTACTCCAAGAACAGGAATGTTGGGGTGCAGACCAGCAGACACACCTATGGAGTCAAATGTGAAAATTGGGACAGAAGAAGATAGTCAACCCACCGACAAGGAAAGGTATCAAAGGCTGGTTGGAAGACTTATCTACCTAACCCACACACATCCAGATATTGGTTTCGCAGTTAGTGTGGCTAGCCGCCACATGAATGACCCCAAGGAAGCCCACATGAGAGCCATTAACCGCATTCTACAGTATCTTAAGAAAGCACCTGGAAATGGACTACATTTCAAGAAGAGCTTAGACAGAAAGGTAGACATATTCACAGATGCTGATTGGGCTGGTTCTGTGACTGACAGAAGGTCTACAAGTGGATATTGTTCATTTGTATGGGGAAACCTAGTAACTTGGAGGAGCAAGAAGCAATCTATGGTTGCGAGGAGTAGTGCAGAAGCTGAATTCAGATCCTTGGCTCATGGGATAATCGAAGGAATGTGGTTGCAAAGGATGCTTGCGGAGCTTAAGGTTAACACTAACCATGCAATAAACCTGATGTGTGACAATAAAGCTACCATAAGTATTGCAAAAAATCCTGTGCACCATGATAGGACGAAGCATGTGGAGATTGATCGACACTTTATTAAAGAGAAAATTGATGATGGATTAATTACCCTTGAATACACACCATCAAGTCACCAAATTGCTGATATTTTGGGCACTACCTAAAATTAATTATGAAAACTTGAGATGCAAGTTGAGCATGATCGACATCTATGACCCAACTTGAGGGGGAGTGTTGGTTATGTTCAAAGCTCATCAAGGCTGAGCAAACAGGGCTAGCTGTAATCTCTCTGACCAGCTGAATTATAGGGATGTTTGTCTCCCATATAGAACATTTCCTTTCTTGTATATTAGGAATTATTAGGAGTTATTTTATTTCCTTTTCTGTTGTACAACATAGGTTATTTAAACCCACTTGTATCATACATCAAATCAGGAAAATATACAGTGAATTTCCACAATATTAAGTTTTTATTGGTTGCGTCCACTTGGCATATATTTTTCTTGTCCCATTCTTGTTTCCTAATGTCCTTTCTAGTGACTTTGACCTAGGATTCCTAGTTGTTCTAATGGACTTGTTTTTCATTTTCACTTGTATGATAAATTGAACATTATTTGGGTATGGAACTCCTTTCTTACAATCTTACATTATATTATCTGTGAAACAGCTTGTGCTGATGGAGTGGTGAGAGTATTCAAGTTGGATGATGCTTCAAGTAAAAGTTTCAAGTATGTGAATTTCAAAAGCCTCTTGAATCTTGATAGATATACATATCAGCTTGATGTCAATCAGATTCCCTGTTCATAAATTTGTTATCTTAACTCTTTTGCAGGTTCCTGAGAATTAATCTGCCTGCTGGAGGTCATCCAACTGCAGTTGCATTTGCTGGTGATACATCCTCTATTGTTGTGTCATCTCACATGCTCTCTGGTTGCTCATTGTACATGTATGGGGAAGAGAAACCCAATACTTCTGAAAATAAGCCACAAACAAAGCTTCCTCTCCCGGAGATTAAGTGGGAACATCATAAAGTTCATGATAAAAAGTCAATAATTACTTTGTTTGGAACCTCTGCTACCTATGGTAGTGCTGATGGAAGTACATTAATTGCCTCGTGTTCAGAAGGTATCTTTCTATTATCATCCCACGTTACAACCTAAAAGGAAATTCTTGTCATAATCTAAATATTAGGGTCTTCTTACATAAAAGTATGAAGCAATTATGCAGGGGATTTCAATTTTGCTTAGAATAGCTTGAGGAAAAATAATTGCTTGTATGGATGATCCACAAAGTGATTTAAATAGAGTATACTCTTAAATTTATGTTACTTTGCTTCTACCTTTGAGATTTGACCACTAAATACTGCAAAAGGTTTCGGCTGCCAAAAGCACTTTTGAATAAGAAACATAAATCATACGTTTTGGTTTTTGTATGAAGTTTTGCTGCTCTCTAAATCAAATCACTGTTCATACTTTCATTTTGAATGCCTTATGGAGTTATTCTCATTTCCTTATGCCAAGGCATAATGCTTAATGTGACTTTCCACAATCTCTGTCTGTCCTAAAATTTAATTTTCAATTCAGGGACTGACATCATTCTTTGGCATGGAAAGACTGGGAAGAGTTTGGGACATGTGGATACAAATCAACTAAAAAACAACATGGCTGCTATATCACCCAATGGGCGTTTTATTGCAGCGGCTGCATTTACTGCCGACGTAAAGGTGAACTTTATTGTATAATTCTATTTAACTTATTTGGATATGTTAATCTCTTGATGTATATGCACATAGACACACACAACTAGTAGTATCCAGTATGCAATAGGAGGTGGGTACCCCTTAGGATCCCTTGCCTGTCTTTTACTAGCCAGGGTTGGAATCCAGATTTAGTCCTTGTCCTCATCACTAAGCAACTGGCCTGTACCCATTAGGTTTTAATCCATTTGATGCTGGCCTTGATAAATTGTCTATTGCATTCAGTACGATTCAGTTGAAAAAGGAAACAAGCAAGGTGACAAAGACATTTACCGACTCACCCTTTTGTTCCACACTAAACCTTCAATTTTCGTTGAGCTCATCTTAAGAGTTAGGACACGTGTTATCGTAACAATGCTTTCCGTTTGGATTGACTGGCCAAGGCCAACCTTGGATCCCAAAAGAGGGGCAGCGCCTCGCCTTCGATTCACAGAATAAGTAAAATAACGTTAAAAATTAAAATAGCAGTTCAGTTTCGCTATTTGCAGCTAGTTTTTTCTGTTGCTGCTTTTGTATATCCAGTCGCCTCCCCTTCTCTCAAATTATCTATTTGTATTTCTCTTTCTCTCTCTCTACACTTACATGTATATGTAACATATTTTTACTTTAGTTTTATGAATAATTAATCTGCTATTTGGGCCCACAGAATTTTCAATATTGTGGCCGGTGAGAAAAATGGATTTGAGGGAGAAACTTGAGTTGAGATTGAAGATGTCTGTTTTTGATTATTTAAATTGAAAAACAAGTGAAAAACTTGGGAATATGAAGGATGTTTCCTAGAAAAAAAAACTAGAGACAGGGTAACATGTGGTGAGTTTGTTGGTATGGCTATGGAGAGGGCAGAAAGTGGATTCTAAAATCCTCGTGACAGAGCACATCACATTTTGGATGTTTTGGGCTATGCATGTGTTTCTGAAGGCAAATAAATGAGGTTCAATTGGAAATTTAGAATCATCTTGCCTTAATAAATTTTTCCCTGTAATATAGGCCTTCGGTTTTAGCCCCTGAAAAAATTCTAGTTCATCTTCAATAAATTGAACAAATGCATCACATTTTGGATGTCTTGGACTATGCATGCGTCTCTTAAGACAAATGCATAATGATCAATAAATTGAACAATGCTCAATTTTTATTTGTAATCTTTCAATGAATTTCCTTTTCCAAATCAAGTTGGGGTAAGCTTATATCGAATTGGCAAAGGGTGGATCAGTTAAATATGCTTTGAATGCTTAATAACGTGTGGTTTGAATAACTGTAATCAACCAAGGGTTGATATTGGAAACTATTTCAAAGTGAGGTTACAACTTCTAGTTCATATTCAATGGTAAAAAGGATTAATATAACTTTCTAACAACCTGTTAGATGAGTCAAGGAGAGCCTCTTTGTAATATCTTGCATATTTGCAATGTCTTGCAGGTCTGGGAGATTGTGTATGCAAAGGATGGATCTGTCAAGGAACTTTCCAATGTTATGCAGCTTAAGGGGCATAAGGTTTGATATTAGTACTGATATTTGGGTGATTTTGAATTCCGAATTCTAGTTGAGCCTGATTTTGACATGAATAAATTTTGCAAGCAAAAATAAATGAATATATCTTCCATCAAATGTGTTATATTTCATTTATGTGAGAGGTATATTATAATTTGCACGCTAATTTTCATATAATTTGATATTACGATAGCTAAATTTGTTTTAGGACCTATCCAGAATTTAAAACTATTATGATAGCTATAAATATTAAGAATGACTTAGTGGCCAGTGATTTCGCTATAGACATAATTCACGACAGATCTCTATGGCGTCGAGTGATCCATGTAGCCGATCTCACCTAGGTGGGATAAGGTTTGTTGTTGTTGTTGTTGACAATTTATTTTAGGAAACAAAAGGAGCATCTTATCCTGCACAGAAGTAAGGTAGGATGCTCTGAAATCGTTTTTTTTTTTTTTTTTTTTATGATGAAATCAAATAGAAAGTTTGCGTGAATTTCAAACTCATACCTAAAGAGAGCTTGACTACCCAACACATTGACTTGGTTATGGGTGTATACATTGAGAGAGTAAATAAAAACCATTAAGATAGGATTTGAAGGATCAAATGGTTGCATTTCAATGATGAAAAATAAAGGAGCTTTTGGACTTGGGTTTTGTTTGAGGGTAACATTTTTTTTTAGTGGTAGACAAGTGGTGTTATGTTAAAAATGGTAAAACAATATAAGAATTTCCGATGACCAGTGATGTTTTATTGTAGATAATAGAATGAGAATAATTCAATACGATAGCCAGTTGGGTGTTCGAGAGCCTACCCTAACCTTTGTAATCACCAAATATAAGTCTACAACTGGATTACTGCATGCCCAATCTTTCCTTCCCCTACTCTATTTTATCAGTTACAACAAAAAAACAGTTACACAGTTACAGACATTATCATTACATGATTTTATTGCTGTATAAAGGCTACAGGATTTTACTGCTCTATTATAGACAAAACACTAGAGAAGAGGACCGAATTTTTGAATTTGGGAGTAGGAGGTAAAGAAACAATGGAGAGGATGGATTATGGCAAAGTAGTTTGATTGATACACTTATTGAGGCATGTTTGAAAGGGTATAGGTGAGAAAGGCATAACATGACTAACAAAGTTTTTTAGCGTGATTATAAGGTGTAAGATAATGTTGAACGGGTAGAGAAGTTCTTTATTTTCTGTCTTTAAGAATAAAGGTGACATGTGAAAGTGCCACCTTTTGTTCTACATGGGTAGAGAAGCTCATATGTTCTACATAACCATGGGAAATATTACGGAATGGAGGACGATGCTGACATTGATTTTATGCTGAGTAGTCAACCATGACTGCCAATATACTTGCTACAAAGGTTCATTGAGACATATTGAAGAATTCAAAAAGACTAGTTTACCTGAATTTCTAAATACTAAATCTTTTCGAGAATATAACTAAGTGCTATATTTCCCTGGGATGAGAAATAGTACCCAGTAGCTTTGTCTACCTTCTTTCTTTCCTAATTCCTCGTATATCATCATCCTTTGATTTTGTTAGAAATGGTACAGAGAATAGAATCTGTCATTGAATTGTATTTTTCATTGCATTGATAACTGTGAGTACAATTGGTATATATAGAGAGAGCTTTTCATTAATGAGAACTCTGCTCTAACTAACAGTTGGAAGAACACAACTGATTTCTAACTTCCTAACTGTCATAACTACTAATCTGTTATTTCCTAACAGAACTTACTAACACTCACAGTTACAGTTAACAGACTAACTGTATAACTGTTTTACAACAGATAATAGTAAAGTAATCTTATGTCTTATCTAACAGATTTTATTACTTCTCTTTGTTCAGAGTGCCGCAACTTGGTTGTGCTTTTCTCCAAGCTCGGAGCAAATAATCACAGCATCCAAGGATGGTTCATTAAGAATATGGAATATCAATGGTAAGAAAAATTTTAAAGATGATAATTTTCACTTGCAAATTAGTTTTGTTTTTCTATCAAAATTTAATGTTCACCAAGTAACCTGCAGTGGCAGATAGTTAAATGTTTACAAAAGATATATGATGTTACAAATGGAGTTCAATTTCAAAGTTGTACTTTGATGAGATTTTATGGCTGAAAATGGACTTGTTTTCAGTATTACTTATTTTCATTGGCCATTGTTCAAGAAAATGTCTGTTATTTGATGGTGTCCTCTCTCTGAGGGGGTTGAGGCAAGGGGTAAGCTTCTCATGGAAATGTTCATATGTGCTGTCTGAAGGACTAGATTGTTAATTATATTATTTCTTCTCACCTTTATTTTCCTTGTATCTTGAAGTTCGCTATCATCTTGACGAGGATCCAAAGACACTGAAGGTGTTCCCAATTCCTCTTCATGATTCTACCGGTGCCACATTGCACTATGATCGCCTCAGTATTTCCCCTGATGGGAAAATCTTGGCTGCAACCCATGGTTCCACGTTGCAGTGGTTATCTGTTGAGACTGGAAAGGTTTTGGATACAGCTGAAAAAGCTCATGATGGTATGCCCAAGAATTGAATCTTTGACATGTCCTGTAGATGCAATAAAAAATTCATAATGTTCCAGTTATGATCTTCCACTCATTGATTGTTTTCTTCACTTGCAGGCGACATTACATGCATTTCATGGGCCCCTAAAGCTATTCCAATGGGTAATGGTGCTAATCTGTCTCTTTCCCTATTGATTTTGCGTGATTTATGCTTCCAATTATTTTTGTTATGGGGCTGAAAACAAAAAATAATAATGAGTGATTAGGGAAAAAACATTCATTTTGAGTGACCAAAAACAAATATAAACATAAACCCAAGTTTTATGTCAAATCTGTTCCATGTAATTTTTGTTTGCTAATTAGTGTTGGAAGACAATATAAAATTTATGCCACATTTCTGTTCCACGTAATTTCGTGTATACATGAAAAAATTGTGACCACGTTGCCCCTTGAAAGCAAAAGCTCACAGTCTGCCTTATCTGTGCGGCCAGCACAGTGAATTGATCGATGCCGTTTCGACCAAAAATAAGAGAGAACGAATATAAGTTGAGTTAAGGCACTCATTCCCTTCTCCTGGTTTTTGTCGAAAACGACACTCATCAGATCACTGTCTCGGCCGTGAGAACATGGAGTGTCTCGGCCGTGAGAACATGGAGGACCGTGAGCTTCTACTTTTGGGGGGCGGCATCGATCGTCGTTAGAGTTTCAAGTGATTTTTCAAGTATGATCCAAGTAAACCAACTATCAAGACCATCCACCCTAAAATTTACCGAAATGTTGTAAATAACTTTACAATGAATGTCATTTGAAATGTGAGGACTACCATGATATTTCTGGATATTGTGAATTTGTTAGTATTTGCTTCATTATGAATGCTTTTCACACATTGCACCGTAGTTTTTTTGCATCTTAAACACTAATACACTATGATGCCTTTCCCAGGAAATGAACAAATGTTGGTTTTAGCCACAGCCAGTTCTGACAAGAAAGTGAAGCTGTGGGCAGCTCCATCGCACCTTTCTTCCTGAACTAGCATGCCGGTGCACCACTTGCCTTTTTATGCATGCCTGAGCTCGGACCGAGTATTGACAACTAATTTGTGCCTCAAGTTCTCATCTATGGACTCTTCCTCTTTTGTTCAGCCATTTTACAAAAGGCTGCACATTATCATGGAAAGTTCAATGAGAAAATAGGATAAGCTGAAATGAGTACAAGTCCTTCTGTTGCTGCTTTGACTTGGATCTTATCAAATTTTCGTGACTAATACTTTGTACAGACATAGTTGATGTTGGCGTTGGTTGTGCTAAATTGCTAACGATCCTGAGATGATGATGAGGCAATGCGAAAATAGTGTATTAGTAAGCAACTTCGGAAGAGGAAATATTGGACATTTTGCTAGTTCTTATAGTGTTATGGGTCATCTCAAAAAACATATTTAGTGTTTAAATAACTAGAAATCCTGGTTTGAACTCCAAATGATTCTGAGTTAACAAGAATTGCAATGAAATTAACTGCATACCTCACTGTTTTAGGCTCTAAGCCACACAAGACTTGATCCATTTATCTTAGATTTTAATAAAATTGATTTTTTTGACAAAATAATAAAATTGATTCTTAAAAGTTGGTGTTAGAAGAATTTTATTACTTCTGTGAATGATATTCTAAATGTATAGAAAATTTGATTTTGGTGTGGTAACGGAGTAAAATATTTTCAAAATGTAAATATAGGTATATATATATATATATATATATTTTTTTTTTGGTGAGTGTAAATATAGGTATATTCTTAAAAATAATTATTGAGTTTTTATACTTTATACAATTAAAGTTGGGAATTTTAAATTGGATAGTTATGTTAAAAAGTAGAAATTTAAAGAAACTTGCACAAATCCATTTCATGTGAGGAAAATGGGATTTTGAAAAAAACGCCCACCGTGGGGCTCGAACCCACGACCACAAGGTTAAGAGCCTTGCGCTCTACCAACTGAGCTAGACGGGCTAGTTGATAATAAATAGAGGTTTAATTATATGTACGTATAACATATTTGTTTTCTCTTCCTAATTCAGTTTTCTATAGCTCACTACTCATGATTGTCTCGTTGAGAGAATATGACTCTACTTACTACTACTATACTAGTAACTTTTTAATATAAAAACACTATAAAATTTATAGCAATTATCAACCCTTTTATCAAATTAAAAACAAAATTAGAAAGCTCTTATAAAAAATATAAAAATTCAATATGTGTAAATCAAATTAGGTCTAAGAGTAGTTAGTCATAAGCCTATCTCATTAGTTATATATATATATATATATATATATATATATATATATATATATAACTTTTTATTTTTTCTCAATTTTATTTTTATTGGGTTCGTGACACATTGACTTGCATACTCTACAATGATAAGGTTCTTAACGTATTGTTGATATTTTCATTGTTGGGTAGCTTGTATTGCTAGATGTCAATTATTGTCCGTGATATTTAATATTATATTAAATATTCCATAGAAATTCAATAGGTTTTCTTCGATTATTGACATAACTTTTTGGTCGACTTTTAGATGTTTTTAACTTATCTCGATGGTTCAAATTTTATCAGTAGGTTCCTGGACCTAACAAGCTCTTATCCCCTAGTTCGTACCAACATAATGGGGTCCTACATTTTTATGCCATACAAAGCCTCATACAAAGCCATGCCAATAATGAAATGGTAGGTCTTGTTATAAGCAAATTCTACCAAAGATATATTCTTATCCAAGATCCACCATCTTTTAAAATACAAGCTTTCAACATGTCTTCAAAGGTTTGTATGGTATGTTCTGTGTGACCCTATGTTTAGGGATGATATGCAGAGCTAAGATTCATCTTAGTACCAAAAGCTTGATGGAGGGCCTTCCAAAATCAAGAGGAGAACTTGAGATCCCTATCGAAAATGATACTAACAAGTAGCCCATGTAACATAACAACCTCCTTAATGTAAATCTTAGCTAGCCTAGCGGTAGGTGGTCTTAGTTGAGACAAATGATGTTTACTTTGTTAACCTATTACTAGTAATCCAAATAGAGTCATACCCGAACCAGGTGTGCTGTAAAACCACCGCGAATCCATGAATATACCTTTTCCTCTTCCACTTAGGAATCTTTAGGGGTTGGAGCATGCCTGAAGGATTCTGATGTCCTATTTTAATTTTTTTGACAAACTTAACATTGGTCTTCAAACTCTTTTATCTCTTTTCATACTCGGTGACCAACAATTTTGCTTTAGATTATGATACATTTTTGTTGAACCAAAATGTACTAGGTAGCAAATTTTATGGCCCTCTTCCAAAACCCGTCTCTAAATTTCCTCATATATGCGAATACATATGCTTTGATGAAAAAGGATAGTCCTATTAGATGCCTCAAAAATTTGAGTGGCTCTTAGTATGCAAGTCTTCATCCCATGATTGAGTTTGTCTAATCTGACTTCTAAACTCATAAGAAATTCCCATGTGATTCAGCAAACGCCCATTCTCTTCAACAAAGATTAATTGAGGTCTCTAGACTTCTCTATCAATCCCATATCATGAATCAACAGGCTATATACATGAAGGGATTTTCTACTCAATGTCGATTTAATCATGAATGAAATGTACTAGTTGCAAATTATAAAAATAAAGAGGGATGATAAGTTTCGCAACATGACCATTCATTACAAGCAAAAAATATCCCAAACTAGCACCCTTTTGATTAAGTACCAAAATAGCACCCCTTTAAGATTGCTGTTGAGAAATCGCCCTCAACTATGTCATTTTTGTTATTTTTTTATTAATCGAATTTTTTTTAAAAGGTTGCTGGTTTGGGGTGGCTTCTAGGGTGGAGATTAACTAAATCTCTCACGCAACTATTAAAATTGACAATAGGATATTACGCAAAATATTATGAGTAGTTAAAATTTACTCAACCAATATAAAACTTCAATCATTGATGAGGTTCTATAATATATTCTACGGCCAATTTTAATAGTTTGCGATCAGGGAGTTATTGATCCCTCACTAACTTTTTTTGGGTTAGTTGTTTTTTTTTGCTTTCCATTACAGACCGGTGTTTCCCAACCGTAATATACACAAACGGTATTTGCACCCGTCGATTTGCTCCGACCACCACACGCCAACGATTGCACCACGAGCTCATTCAAGTCTCTCTCTGTTTGTATCGGACTGCAAACCCGACCACCACACCGGAAACGCCTTCTCCGACAACACCGTTTTTCTTCATTTGTTGGTGAGTTCTCTTCTCCTCCCTTTCTGAATATGAATTTCAATAAACCCTAGTTTACCAAATCTCACCCTTGTTAGGTTCAGATTTAAATTTCAATTTCCATTTCCATTTCAATTTCCTACATCTACTGGTAATTTTTTTAATCATTTGGAAATTTAGGTGGAACTTAATGCTTGTAATTTCCTGTTGTCACCAATGCAATGCTGTTAGGGAATAAGATCATTTTGTGTTATCTATTTGGTACTTTACAAGTAGTTTCCTTGAGAGAATATCCATATTGCATGTTTGGTGGATTTATATTGCTCTGGTGAAGATTTTCATTTACGAAAAAATCCTTTTTAATTCCATTAATTAATAAAAAGTAGATGGTTTTTGTGATTAAAAGGTGCAGGTTCTCTTATTTTTCTTGATCCAGGAAACATCACTGCCTGATCTTGCTTACAAGCAGTTTTTTAAACGTCGTAGCTTGCAAACATTTTTTGTTTTATTTCAGTATACCTATCTACAACAGCATCTTTACTCTGCAAATTGAGTGACCAATAATAAAGAATTAAATATAAGTTTACTTGCTGTTCTTCCTTTGCTTCCCTTTTTATGGTGTTTTCTCAGACCTTTTTCTTTTGCAAACGCTTTTCTCCAATGGCTAGTTTGTCATTTTCTCTTCTTTCTCTCTTTTGGACCTATCTTTATGTTTTTGTATGACTAGGGTGTTTGATTTTACAAAATGTATATTAGTTCTGTTAACAATTTTGCATAATCTGTATTCCTTGTTCATTGTCAGGCAGCTCTTCTTATCCAGTAATAATGAGGTGTTTACTAATTTCTACTTAAACATTTTATCCAAGGTTGGAATGGAGCATATAAATAGATGACTTTGAAAAATGCTGCCATAAATCTTTTTATACCAATGAATAATGATTTGCGGCAATGGTTGCAATTCATATTCAGTTGAGTTCTCCAACACCCGCTCAATTAAGCAACCCTTTTTCAAAAAAGACCATGAGATTCAGCAAAGTTACAAATTTGCCACAGACCCGATCCGTATTCAATTCGAGATCATATAACCCGAATTTTGTTATCGATGATTTTCATTTCTTTTTCTTTCTTCAGCGCTACTTGACTTGCTCTCTGTCCCTACGATCGTGAAATTTTGATTTTCCAGTGATGCGTGAAATGGCAGGTAGGGTTTTCGTTCCTTTCCTTTTAATTGATTTGGATAAAAAAGATTGGATTTTATTAACTTTGAAATATGATAATAGCAGGAAAGAAGGAGAGAGGATTAAGAGGGAGAGCGTGTGTGGTGGTTTTGGGTGACATTGGACGCAGCCCTCGAATGCAATACCATGCTCTCTCACTCGCGAATCAGGTTTTTCTTTTTAATTTTCTTTTTTCCTTTCCATTTTTATAATTTCATTTCATATTTAAATTTGAATTGAACTCAAATTTGATTTGATTTGATTTTCACTTGTTGGTTATTGCCATGATTGATTATGTGGCCAATTTTGAGTTGGTTGTAATGTTTACACTACCGATACTGGCCTTTCTAATTTCTATATGGCATCGCAGGCTTCCTTGGAGGTAGACATTGTTGCATATGGAGGTACTGATTCGGTATTGGAATTGTGTTTATGATAAATAATTATAGTTAGATTCTAATTTGGTTATTACACTATTTTGTGGATTAATTACTAGTTTTCAAGTACAATATGAATACTTCTTTGTGTTCAATGATTTCAAACAGGTTCAGAACCCCATACTGCACTTCTGTCCAATCCATCTATTCATATTTACCTAATGGTATGTATGTGGACTAATCATTTGAGGGTAATTTAACTACATACTTTACTAAAAGTTGATGTAGTGTTGGAATGTTCTCAAATTTTCAGAAGCAGTGGCCAACACCTCGTAAAAACCTACCGAAGATACTTCGACCTGTGATGCTTTTGTTGAAGCCCTTGGTTCAACTTTTCATGCTTCTTTGGTTCCTTTGTTTGAAGATACCTTCTCCTGATATTTTTATTGTCCAGGTTAGCCTTTTATGTTTTCCCCCTTTTTTCCCTGACATTTAAACCGAGTGATTTTATGATTTACTTGATAGGTCCAATGCTACTCGTTCATTCTAAGTTAGACTATGTTACAAGACATTTTACCTGAAAAGTCGCTTTGGCCATTGTTTGAGAAACATCCCAAAAGCTAAATAAATATTAAAAACTATCTTTGCCAAGAAGTTTGTGTTAGGGTAGTTTGGTGTTTAGGTTACAAGAGAAAGAGAAATTCTATATTTTTTTTGGTGAGAGAGAAATTCTATATTACCTAACTTTGTTGTGTTACATTTATGATGTTTGCACTCTGTGTTGGAGGATAATTTATTTTGACTCTTGGTTAGGTTAAAAGTGTTGAGATTCACTTACAGATGAAGCTAAACAAACAGAGCTGGCAGCAAGTTTGATTATGTAGCTTTAAACTTCGTTTCTCTCATTTCTTTGTTTGTGCAGAATCCTCCTTCAGTTCCAACTCTGGTGGCAGTAAAATGGGCTAGCTGGTTAAGAAATTCATTATTTGTCATAGATTGGCATAATTTTGGATATACTCTCCTTGGACTGTCCTTGGGAATGAATAGTCGTTTTGTCTCTTTATACAAATGGTATTAGTTCAGCGTTTTAACTTTTATATTTTCTAATATGGGTTTTTCTTTTTGGTCTGTCATCAATTTGTATTTTTAAGCTCGCTCCTCTAGTGGTTATTTTTCTTTGCTCCATTTAGGTTTGAGAAGCATTATGGGAAAATGGCAGATGCTTCTCTATGTGTAACCAAAGCAATGCAGCATGAATTGGCTCAAAATTGGGAAATTAAGTAAGAGAGTCAGCTCAAAGTTCCATTATATTGTTTATGTAACATAAAGTTGTTGCTGTGATCTGTGAAGCAATCTTATTATCATTTCTTAACTTCACAGTGCTACTGTTTTGTATGATCAACCTCCCGATTTCTTTCATCCAGCGTCACTGGAGGAGAGGCATAAGGTGATATAGTTGTTCAGTTGTTTAGTAACTGTGGTTGTTATTACATATCAAGCATTCTTAAAAGATTTTCTAATATAATATGAATAGCTTGTAGTTGTTTTGCAGATTAAATGAAGATCTTTGTCAGCCTCTTGGTGTTAGAGATTGTGTTAGTAATGGTAAGATAAGTTTTACAATTGTAACAAAAAAAGATAGGTTTTACAATCCAGATATACATTGATCATAGTTGATGGCACATTATTTGTTAATGTTCTTGCTTCTTGCAGGGACTTCATTGATTGGTAGCCATCTCCAAAATAAGTCATTGTTTACAACTGAGGTTGGTTCAGACATATCCTTGAAGCCAAACCGGCCTGCACTTGTTGTAAGCAGCACAAGCTGGTGAGTTTATCTAATAACGAATTGCATCCTTTGGTGCCATTAAGATGATCTGTATGTATGTTTTAATTTCTGTGTAAACTTTGGTACAATACAGATGTGCTTCAATGTGAGATAAAGCCAACTTCCATTTATCATGTCCAGCCTTTTTTATCCATTTAAAAGTGGCCATTTTTTTTTTTGCACATTATGAAGTTGGATAGATGGATTTTCCAGGGGAAAAACCGAAACAACAAAAAAAGAAAAAGCGAGATATCCTCGGTTGATTAGTATAATCTTACATTCTTAATTTATACTAGTAGCCATTTTGCCAGACTTGAATGATTTGTTTGTGTGACTTGTGCCACTTTTAGGACTCCTGATGAAGATTTTGGCATTCTCTTGGAAGCTGCTTTAATGTATGACAGACGTGTTGCTGCTATATTAAGTGAAGATGATTCACTAGATGAGGAGGTCATTTGGAAAGAAATGTCTGATGGGAAACAATGTTTATATCCCAGATTGCTATTCATCATTACTGGTATAATATTTGTTTTTCCCCCTTCGGAAGCCTAAGGAATCATCATTAACTTTTTAACGCGGGGTCCTTCTTGATAAAGGTAAAGGTCCTGAAAAAGAAAAGTATGAAGAAAAAATAAAGAAATTGAAACTTAAACATGTGGCATTTCGTACCATGTGGCTGTCTGCTGATGATTATCCTGTACTGCTAGGTACTTTGTTCCTTGATAATAAAAATACTCCTGCACTGTGGTGAATTATTCGATATTAACAACTTTGTGTAATTTCAGGATCAGCGGATCTAGGTGTTTGTCTGCATACCTCATCATCAGGATTAGATCTTCCCATGAAGGTATACTTTGATATATGTCAATGGATAAGCAAAAAAACGTTATTAGCTTGATAACACCGCCACAAATAATCTGCTCTTTTGTATGATTTTTCCACTTTACAGTTTACACCCTTAAACTTCTTGCGCATTAAATTGGGTATCATCTCTATATATCTGATAGGTCACCCAAATCCAAGCCCAAAATTCTACAAGTCTATTCCTGTAGGCCTATGGAACCTAGAGAAGTGGGTGAAAATGTAAGGAAAATGTAGTTAAAGAGAGAGAAATTGGACTTGGATGGAGGAATTAGTTAGGAGAGAGAGACAGAGAGTGAGTGAGTGAGAGAGAAAACGGTAAATGAATGTAAAAATTAAAATGGGCTAGGGCCTAGAGGGTTGAATAGGAGTACCACACTAGAAATGAAAGAAAACTGAATGCATTTGTATTTCACTGAACAAAGGAGATAACAATGGATGGAGATTAATTCTCCTTGCAAAATGGAAAAGATAAAACGATACTCTCAATTAAGAGAGTACCCCCTTACTGAGATGGGAATTGCTTCCAATACCCTGCACCCACAATTCCCAACAAATTTCCTACCCTCCATTCTGTTAACTCTCCCTACTTAGACTCACCATTTTCCATTCATCCGCTAATACTAGAATATTCAACCCCTTTCATTAATAATTACCATTAAAAGTGGGCCTAACAAGAGTTAAGCGAAATCATTTTGTCACTTTTCTAATTTCAGGCTTGTGCCTTGGGCTAGGAGTTTATTAGCTGGGAGCTTCTCTAATCTTTCTGTAATTTCATGATTCATTAAATCAATACAATACTACATTCCTATTAAAATAGGACAACAATTTATTTTTTGTTTTGAAATTATGAGCTTCATCCTCTGATGATAAAGGAAATAAAAAAAAAGAAAAAGAAAAAAAAGCTTCATCCGAATATCTTCTATTAAGACCATTTTTGGAACTGTTCGGTATAATTCATGAGAGGATGTCTTTTGCTTGACCTTGTTGCATGTGCTGGATAATTTAATTCATATTTGTTGAGTGGGTTAAGAATAAGATTGCTCATATTTCTTCCTGTTAGGCTGCTCAGTTTTTATTTATTTATTTTGGTTTGTCTTATTGTTCTTTATATGTGGTATATACTTAGCTATTTTTCTTCGCTTAATGTCATAAACTTTGTTTTTGGTATTTGGAAGTAGTTTTTTCTCTGATGATGTCAGCATGTTGAGTATGATGGCTAATTTTGATATCATATTTTTAAAACAACTGTTTCTTTGAATCATATTCATTCAATTAATCTTTAAAGTTAATCCCAAGCCATGTACCATGTTGTTGATATGTTTGGTTGTGAACTGCCTGTTTCAGGTCGTTGATATGTTTGGTTGTGGACTGCCTGTTTGTGCTGTTTCGTACTCTTGGTAAGCTAAGTACTTATTTTGAAAACCAATGTTCACATTTTTGAATTTCAAACATTATGTTCTTTTCATTTATTAGTCAATTTTTTTACACTCTTGAAGCATTAAAGAACTGGTTGAAGTTGACAAAAATGGTCTTCTCTTCTCTTCGTCTTCAGAGCTAGCTGATGAACTTCTGGTAAGTTTGTTAATGATTGTTTATACAGTATCTGTAAGATACTACACAATCTCTTTGAGCTCTGAGACATCAGTATTAGCAAAGTTGTTTTTTGCAATAAAGGAAGGTTGTCTAGTGCTATTAGCTCCCTCTATGGTAGGGTTTAGGAAGGTTTGGATTTATCGTGGGTCTATTGTATTCTATTTGTATGCAGCCTTGTCTTGCATTTATAAGAAGTCGATTCCATGATTCGATATTATTTATTACATGTCATGTATTCTTTTGGACTTCTTGCAAAAAGGCTATATTCTCAGTATCTTGGGTGTATAATTAGCGGTCTTAAATATGATGTAATAAGGCAACATTTAGGTTTTCTGGACTAATTAATTCCTACACTGCTTATCCTCGAAGACCTCAATTTGCAAATTGGGCCACAACTTGTGATTGAATGGAAGATAATACTTAAGATACTAATATACTCATTAGCCATTTGTGTTTTTTTTTTTCATACTTGTGATTCATAGAGATATTAGATTTAGATGCAGATTGACATTGCATCTTGTACTCCCTTATTTGACATGTGGATTTTCATATTTTAGATTGCTTTATCTCTCAAAATTCTTGATTCATTATGTAGACAATTGTAAATGTCTAATCTTGAACATACTAATTTTCTGTCTTGCCGAATCTACATAGATGCTCTTCAAGGGATTTCCCAATGAGTGTGATTCCTTGAAGGTTCTCAAATCAGGTGCATTAGAAACTGGTTCTTCAGCAAGTTGGGTTGCTGAATGGGAAGAACATGCAAAGCCACGAATAAATGAGGCAAGTTTATTCTTCTGTTTTTGCAACTTGTCATAATCTGGTCATCTAGTTTTGTAGTAGTTGAACATTGAACGTGTGTGATACTGTGATTCATAGTGTAATCCTGTTGTCACCCTTTTTATACGCCACTTTGAAGGGTTAGCTTCAAATAATAGCATTTTAATTTGCAGGTTTTGTCAAGATTTTGATTTTCTTTTGATTCTTAGAAGGCGCCTTTGACTGCTAACAGAAAAATTTGGTAGATCTGTTGGTCTGATCCATGGTTGCTTCGCACCCTATGCTGACAATGGTGTTTGTAATTTTCACGTCAGAGTTACCTTCTTCGAATTATGGATACAGCAGGATCCCCAACATCTGTCAATTGTTGACTTGCTGTGTATGCTATAGATGTTTGAAAAATGGCTCTGAGATTTAGGATTTCATTTGTCCTAATTCTTTGGTTCATACATTTCAGTAAAAGCGAAGTTATTAAATTAAAGCTTTGAAATTAGATTATCTGTTGTTTTCTGTTTAACTTGAGTCCATTATTGAAAAGGTGCTTGTACTAGCTTGGGAGAACTCACTCCCAATATCTAATTTCCAAGGGGGGAAGATAAGATGCAAAACTTAAATATGAATTTGTATGATATTAAAAAAGAGGTAATGAGAGACTACACTAATAACATAGCAACAAAGCAACATGAAGTTTGAGGCATTAGACAAAAAAGGAGAGATGCAGCAAAAATATAAACAAAAAGGAATCGGTCGCGCTATTTTGATACACAATCAACAACAAAATTGATAGTTAAAGTCATTTAAATATGGGATTAATTATTTCAATGGATGGTTAATAGATATACCGGGTATTGAAACTCATTAACCATTAGCATAACTTCATTAACTACAAATTTGAACGTGATTAATCACGATTTTCAAGTGTTCAACTACATGTTGATTTGAACCCTAGAAAATTGTGGTTAATCAAGTTCAAATTTGTGGCTAATGATGTTGTGCTGATGATTAGTGAGTTTTGATACATCTTATATCTAATAATCATGAACTAAACATAATTAATCACGTATTTAAACTTCATTAGGGCTCTTTCCACAAAGAAGAGAAGAACAAAAGTTCCTTTACACACCATGTTTAGTCCTTCAAGCTTTTCCTTCCCCTTCTATTTTCTGGTGTGCTACCCAAATAAAGGAACAACAGTCATTGTTTTGGTTACCCTGAAAAATTTCTCTTTAGCCTAATAATAATTTTTTTACCTCATAAAAAAAGATATTGTTTGACATGACAATTTTTTAAAAAATAAATATGCAAAGTTGTAAGAGATTCGTAGAGGTTCTCTCACCTATGCTTTTTCAATCTAGCAATTTTGCGCGACTCGTAGATCCGTACATCATCTGCTAGTCATTCCATCACCCTATGTCTACTCGGGTTTTACACACGAGTCTCCTTTCAGGATTCAAGTAAGGTTATGTCGATATTTTGTTTTTGATGCTACGATATTCCTTAGGGTTTCCCCTTAAAATTACACTAAGGGTAGGGATGGCAAACTAAGGTGGCCAGTCATGAGCCTGTCAAAAAATTGGCGGGGCGGGCAAGCCCACCAATAAAATAAATAATTAAAAAATAATTTTAGGCTAAAAAGGGGCACATTGGCCACCCAAAACAAGTGAAAATGCAAGTTTGCAAGTTGGCCCATCACAATCGGTCATAAAAACATTTAAATTTTCTTAAATGATTTAAAACAAGGGGAAAATAAAAAAATCAAACTTGACAGGCTGGCCCGCCACAACCTATCTATGGCCCCTCGGGTTGGCGGACTAGGCGGAGGCGGGCTATGATGGTTTGGCAGGCCAAGAAAGCAAACCCAAATCGCCAATTTTAGGCGGGATGGCCAGCCAGGCGAGCCTGTTTTGTCATCCCTAACTAAGGGGTGTGCATGGATGAAATATTTTTTGGGGAAGTGTAGATTTTTGGGGGAAATTTAAATAATTTACCTTAAATATTTAAGGTAAAATATTTCAATTCCTCCAAAATTGTATTATCACAAAAAATACTTCATCCAAACGCACCCTACATCAAACATTATGTTTAGGAGGGATGTTACACATTTAAAATAAAGACATAAATGATATCAAAAGTTGATTTTTTATGGAGAAATTACAATCGCATCCCCTACTTCTACTTAAATAACAATTACACCCCAGTGGCAGATTCAGGATTAAAAAAAAAGATGTTCCTTCAACTGACACTAAGGCATGATGTATTACCACCAAGGCATGATGGTGTTTCTTCAATGACACTAAGGCAGACTGTATTACCACCAAGACAGGATGTTTGGGGTGTATTACCACTAAGAAAGGATGTTTGGGTATTCCCGGGAACACGGGAAACACCCCCTAAATCCTCCTCTGATACACCCCCTCTAATTTGTAGAAGACATTGACCCCTCCCTCTTAGGTTACAAACACCTCCCCTCTATTATGTAACAATAGAGAAAATAACTAGAGTGTTTGTGTCTTTTAAACTAAATTGGAAGATGTGAGTGAAACTTTCTCAATAAATAAGAAAGGTGAGTGTTCATTTTAACAATAGAGATGATGTCTTTCTCGTTTAGTCATAAATTACAAGAAGTGAATGATTTCCCTTTGTTTTATTGAGCACTAAGAATGAAAATCATACATTTTACAGGGACTAAGGCTCTGGTTAATAAAATGTAGTGGATAATGAATAAACTAGTGGATAACGGATATGTGATAAGCTAGTTTTTGATATGTTTGGTAAAACTAGTTGTTAAACTAAACGGTAAATGTAAAATGACCTAAAAGTCAAGGATTTAAAATTGTTTAAATTATTTTAATGAGGATAGAGAAAGAATTTAAGAAAAATAATGAGGACAAAAATGAAAAAAAGAGTGAGACGCTATACGCTACAAGTAGTGTTTCAAAAAATGCTAAACACTACCCAAAAAAACACTGGGGGAGTTGGGAGGGGAAAGGAGGGGGAAGGGGAGGCCCGTGAGGAAAGAACTCCTTATTTGAGAGTTTAAAAAATTAGGGAAAGGTTTGGAGGATTTTCACCAGCCCTCCTAAACCCTCCTTAGGGCCCATTTTCGCATTCCCCCAAATTGGGGCGTTTTGGTTATGAATTTACAAAATTACCCTCAGTAAAACTCAAAAATTCCAAAATGGGACATAACCCTAATTTCCTCTCTCGTTCTCAGTCTCTCCATCGCATCTCCATCGTATCTCCATCGCCCTCGATCTCTCTCGTTGGCTCTCGTCGATCATCATCTCTCGATCGCTCTCAATCTCTTTCTCTCGATCGTTCTCTTCGATTGCAATTTCTCTCTTTCCTGGTTCGTGATTTCCTCTTCTCTACACTTCACAATCGCAACACACACAGAAGCTCTCCGATTTCTAGATTTGCCTGTTTTTTTGTTGATTTTGGTTTTGATTTCTGAAATTGTTTATTTCCTTTATTTGCGATTTTTGATTTCTGAAATTTAGGTGTGAATGGCTTGAATCAAGGTAGTTTGCATGTTAGTTATCGTTGACCTTTTGCTATGAATGGCTTGAATTTTGATTCTATCCTTTATTTTCAAATTTTGATTTCTGAGATTTATGCGATTCAGGTGTGAATGGCTATATTCCTAGGTGGTGCTGAAATTCTGCATAGAAAATGCTATATTCCTAATTTTCTTATGTGATGTTTTTAGAATCTTTAATTGTGTCTTCTATTGAAGGGAGTTTGTATAATAATGGAATTAATATTGTCTGTGGCATATCCTCATAACTTAGTAGCTAGTTTTGTTATAGTAGAATTTGTTAGGTTAGTAGCTGATTTGTGTTAAAAATTGATTACCAAGTGACTGTAAATTTCTGCAAAAAATATGCAGTAGAAGTTGGTTTTTGTTAGTAAACCTCCCTACAATACTTGATGAAATTGATTCCCTATTTCTTCATTAATCTAGGTGTTTACTAAATCAGTTCTCTGTGACACATTGAGCTCCATTTTTCCAGATTTGCTCATTTTTACTTGAAATTGGTAAGTTGTTTTTCTATTTCTTCGTAAAATTCCAGGTTACGGAAGCTTGTTTAGTGAAGATTCAATCTAATGGTGGGAGGTGCTAGCTGAAACAACACAGGTGTGTTTATGCTTCTGGTTCATGAGTATCTAGTTTGTTATATGTGATGTTTTTTTTTTTTTATGAATTTTGAACAATTGTATCTATTCTATGCTGCTGCTGCTAATGTGGTACTACTACTATGTTGATTATGTGTTTTGGTTGGGTCCTAGTATTATTTCTATGTGGGGTTGTTTTATCTCAAAAGCTTTCATTATAGATGAGACCAATATTAAAATTAATCCTAGTCACATGTGCCACAAAGAAATAACCAGCGGCATTTTTTTGAGGAAGCTGACTTTATTGCTCAGTTAGTTGGTAACTTCCAGGTCCCTGAGAACCTATATAGAGATATGAATTTAGAAATTCCAACTCCATTATGTCATGGACATGAATCCATGAGTCTTTTTACTCCGTATGGGACTTCATGAGTCTTTTTAATTTCCCAACAGATTTAATCCATGAAAGTGTAATTATCAACAATTTGGTCTATGAAATTCCCCAATGATCCTTCAAATTGTGGTAGTCCTTTTGAGTTATTCAATTCCATTTTTGAAAATGTCTTAGAGGGATTTGTGTGATTGACTATTTTCCATTTCAGAGGTCATTTTAAAATTGGGTTAATTTTCAAAGACCAAATTTTCAGGGACTTGTGTGATTCATTATTGGGTTCCTATTTAGTAGCATATTTCAAGTTATGTTTTATTAATTTTTCTTTGAACCAAAGTCATGAGCTAGTTCACAAAGTAGCATTGCCATATACATGTTTAATTGAGTTTGATTATTGTGTGGCCATTAGAGAATTTTTAGAAGATGCATCAGTGTTGCAGTTTTCATAGTCTTGGCCAGAAAGGTAGTTGAACATTGCAAGTGTATATGTGTAAATTGAAATAGTAGTCCACATTTTGATCTAATTTTGATCTAATTCATGGCTATAATTTGTATCAGATGGATGATAAATGATTTCTGCAATCAAGTGTAAAGTTTTGTATAAATTTAAGAAACTAATTAAATTTTAGTTTAAAATTAAGTGAAGTATTAATTTAATTTGAAGTATTACCATTTTATATAAAAATATTATTAAATAATAGTGTTTTTTGAAATATGTATTTTTATTAAATAAAAATCACTTTTTTGAAATTCAGCTCAGATTTATTATTTTGTAAGTTCATATAAAATTATGAAATAGTTAATATTTAATATTTAGCTCAGATTTAATAAAATTATAATTTTATTTAATATGTTTTAAAACAAAATGATAATAGTTAAAATTATTATAGATAAAATAATTGTTGAATCATAAATAAGCAAAAGGAATATAATAAAATAATAGTTAGAATAATAAAATAACAGCGACCAACTCAGTACCAAAGGGATAAAAATGTCAATTTATAAACCCAACCCCCCATTTCCCTTCTATGTGACAAATTGGAACTTCCAAACAAGGGGTGGGTTTACCCTCCCCTCCCCTCCAAAGCCTTCCCCTCTCCTCCCCTCCCCCTGTAGCTCCCAAACAGACCCTAAACAATACCTAAAAATTCTAAATACCAGTGCTTATCAAATACGTCTTATTCATCATCCGTTTGTCAAATCCGCTAGTGAAATTTGCTATCCGCGAGGAGAGAATTGCCAAACAAGCTAGAAACTCATTTAAGTCAATTTTTTCTTGAACTTCATTTTTATTTTAACTTCTCTCGTTTTTTTATTTTAACTGCACACACAAACCACAGTTTCCCAAGCCTGCTCCCGTTTTTTTTCATCTGTTGGTGAGTTCTCTTCTCCTTCCTTTCTGAATATGAATTTCAATAAACCCTAGTTTCCAAAATCTCGCGTCTGTTAGGTTCAGATTTTGACTTCCCACATCTGTAAAAGTTTGCGTGAATTCGAGAAACAATCTTGAAGACAGAATTGCAATCCTTGCTCACATCTGTTTTCAATTTCCATTTTTCACATCTTTTTTCAGTTTCAATTTCAATTTCTCACATCGATTTACTGTTTTGTGTGAATGTTGTGTGTAACTTTCAAGTTTGTTATATATATATATATATCATGGTATCTATCACTAACTCGTCTTCCTTTTATATAGGAGAGGTTATACATCATGGTCAATGCCACTAAGGGAGTTTTCATTTCCTGGTAAAACTATTTTCTTTTCTTGGTGCATTCTTATTTCCATTTCAATTTCTTTTTTAATGTTTTGTTTTAAGCTGCAATTTACAATTATTGGAATTTCTTCTATGATTCCAAGGACTGTCTTTCCATTCATTCTTTATATTTGAAATTTTTTCTTGTATGGTTATGGAGGAATGAGTCTGTACTGCAATGCTCAATGGGGAATACCAAAGCTTCAAAGTATCTTTTAAGCTTGTTTGATGAAAATAAATAAATAAATCAATCATTTCTTACAAGTTTGTTTACAATTTTTCAAATAAATCTTTTCCTTTCATGCTTAATGACATCTTTATTTTTAGGTTTAGAACTTCTGGAGTTTTTTTCATTAAGAATTGACCATGTAAATAGAAGTCACAATTGTTCATTAATTTCAACATACAAACAGTCATGGACTTGATCTCTAATGGCATCCAGTTTCTAGTAATCAGGGTCGACATGCTTTACCGTTTTTTATTTCGTTCTCTCTTTTCCTCTTTCCGTTCTATATTTTTTTTGTTGTCTGCATAAAAGAGTAGCAATATTGTCTTGTGCAGTGACATACCTATGGCCCAATATATCATCAATATGAATGCTTCATTGCCTGCATCTGACAAGTTCATAATACATATCTTGGATAGTACCCACATGTTTGTTCAACCTCATGTCGAGCAGATGATACGAAGTCAAATTGCCAAGTTTAGAGAGGACAATACATATGTCAAGCCTTCTTGATTCTGAGGACAATACATTTTAAGTTGTTTATTTTGTTGAAGCCATTTTGTATCTGAACTTCATGCTATAAATATATGTTATATTGGTTTTTGGTGTTCCCTTTCCCTTATATCCCTTCTCTTTATATATGTATGAATTCCATTAACGTTGAGGGTGATTCCCTATTTGAAAAGACACAACAAGCAACTATCATGATTAAACTGAAGACAAGCTGCTGATGCATAGAAACAGAGCCAAGTTGCTGAATAACCATCATATTTCATAAACTTTGCTAACCATTAAATAGTTTGTCTAACATGTTAGTTCACTGTGTGCATATCTTATGTACATCTGAAGTGTGAAAAAAAAGGATAGAAGTTATGTGTGCGCGCAGAATTAGTTATGTAGAAGTTTTTTTTTTTTGAACGTAAAATTAGTTATGTAGAAGTTAACAGTTGCATAATCGTTTAAAAAAGTCATCAAAACAGATTGTGAAGACACTTGTCATACGATTTGGTTTGGTTTTCCCTTGTGACTGTCTTGGTTTCATGATGTTTGCTGTCTTCATTTAGGGGTTAATGTGATTTGGAATGTGATGGAAATCTCTGTTTTTAATGTGTTTGATATTTATGATCATTTTTGTGTTTGTAGTTGCCTTGATCTGGCAACATTGGTTTAGGGATAGCATTTATGCTTGAAACTTTTCAGTGATGCTGGGAGATTTGAGGTGTGTCGAACTGTAAATGAATATCATGGTGATCCAACAACCTGATGGAAGTGATAAATAGTTTACCTCAGCTTTGAAGCACTGACACAGACACAGACACCAACACAAAGACACCGGTTTTGATTTGAAAAATACACGTAATTGAAGTGTCTGTGTCGGTGTCTACGTGTCAGACACCAGACACGTCTTCAACCGGAAATGTCAGTGCTACAGAGGTTGCCATGGTTGATTGGTTTCTTCTTGAATTAATTATTCTTTTCATATAATATTGAAAATTTAGTTTACCGTTTTGCAACAAATTTTAGTTTAGTGATAAATCTCTATTTGATAATTCATTGTGAATATATTGTGCAGAATAAATGGAAGATTAGCCTTCAACTTACAAAGCCTGTTACTTGGCCTCCATTAGTTTAGGGTGTAGTTTGTGGGGCTGCTGCTTCTGGTACTAAATTTTAGCTTAACATTCAAAAGTGACATGCATGGTCATAACAATTTTGGTGCTTCCATTGACTATGATAATTGTTTGAGAACTTTGGTTTCAAGGTTCTCTATTTAATGCTTCATCTTCATGTTATACATTCATGTGTGAGGTTCAACTTCTCAATGATCTAAATCAATTGTTCATGTTGAAGTCTGGCCCTTGTTTGGCAGGATATACATATGAATTTTTTTTCTGCTTATATGAAGTTTTGCCATCCTCCATTAAATGGGAGTACAAAACAGACATGACATTGAGTTGTTGGGCTGTTAATTTTTCTAAGTTCTGAATGATTGATATGACCGAGAAGTTAATGCAACAAATGAACCTCATTGACTAATTCTTTCTGGTGAAATATCTCAGAATGATGTATCTTATAAATCTAAGACTGATATGTCTTTTCCTTTTGTCACTGAAGGAAGGATTATTCTGGTTTCTACACTGCTATTAGGACTTGCTACTATTTGGTAAATTTTCTGCCTCTTCTTCAAATTTGATGTCACAATTGTATCTTGATGCTGTCATGTTGGTCTATTTTAGATGCATAATCCTTGAAAATAACGTGACAATGAGGAAGGTGGCATTGGAGTTCCAATGCTGCATCTATATTCGTTTTCTATGATAGGATCTTTCTCTCCAAATATTGAAAATACAGTTCTAAATTTTTCCTAAACTTGTTGACCAACCAAGCAAGTAGTCAAAAAAATTAATGGTGTGGGTTAATATATGAGCGAATGTTAAAATGCGAGGAAAACTTAAATTGAAACAGCATAATACATCTATAATTTTTTTTTTTTAAGAATACAAAGATATTTTATTCGCAGACAACATTGAGTATTAGAGACACTCACAAACCTTAATATACAATAATCCATAGACATAGCAAAAAAAAAGTAAGACACTGAAATCTCAAACATCTAGAATAAAAACCATTTATTATTTACTAGCAATTAAATAAAAAGACTCGTTTAACTGATGAAATTATGGGTATATAGAGAATTTAAGATGGTTCTGAAAAAGTAGAAATAAAATTTAACTTAATGATTTGAGATTTTTCAAACAAGAAATCAAATATGCAGTTATATGTTACCAATTTTTTTAATAATATCTATAGTCATAATATAATCAACAATAGTTACCAAAAAAAGATGAACGATAATTAACTTCATAAGTTTACTCAATATTTCTCTCGGGTATTGCATTTGTGTGTCATCTTAAGTTGATAGTTAAATTTAATGATTACGATAATGAATGAATTGAACCGGTTAATTTTAGAATGTGATAAAAAGTTACTCACATGCTCAATAAAATTACAGTATTTATTTATTCTGACTAAATATCCCTCAATCATTAATCAAAGTGCATGATTGTTTAAAAGAAATATACTATTTGTCCCAGAAGGGTAGCTCACATGGTTGAATGAAAGGGACATCGTTGGTGGAAAAATGTAGGCGTACGGGGTTCGAACCCCGCTCCCCGCTCCCCTCTAACAATTAACACACTAATTACTAACCACTTTGCCTATCTAAAAAAAAAAGAAATATACTATTTCCATTTCACAATACATGTTTTAAGGTTATTTACACATGCAATAAGACTAATAAATTGTTACTGTTAACGAAAGTATTTATCTTTCCTAGAATATCCTTAACTATTTATTATTTCATTCTACACATTTCTTTCTTTTCAATAAATAATTAAAGACATTATTGGCAAAACAATAATTAATACCGCTGAGACATTAGAAACACAACAAGTAAAATGAAACAAAATTATGCTTAGAAAGTGACATGTATTATGAAACAGAGATAGTAGTAATTCAAACCTTTATGGTAGGAAAGAAATGAATTGAATAGGGCCAACTGCAATTATAAAAGTTAGCATAACATCTTTGTAGCACTTCAACATATCCCAAAATGATCTCTTCACTGAAGGCTGAATCTTGTATTTGTTCAACTTCTTGCATCCACGTAGCTCAATCAATACAAAAGGAATAGGAGCTATGGAGTAAAACAAGCACAAGAATAAAGTGTTGTGGCAATGGAGAACAAAATCAGGTTTCTTGGCAGAGTAATTGAACCATAATGTCTCAGCAAGAGTTAGCTCTCTGCCAAGTGCATTTCTTGCTTCTACAAGAGTATTGTAAGGGAGCAAAGTGAGAGATGGGGGGAGAATTAGGTGTAAGAGGAGGACTTAGAGAAATAGATTTTGGAAGTGTGTATATAAAGAGAGATAACAGTATAGTTGTAATGCTGATTGCAGATTTTATTACTTTTAAGATTGATATATGTAACAAACCTATGAGTAGCTCAAAGTTTAATACTCTCTAGATATCATTTTATTTGACCTTTAAAGGTTGTGGCACGAGAATCGAGAAATAAAATTATTAGTTCAAATGTCATGAAAATTATTTTGTACCACTAAAAGTTTAGGAACGAAGGGAGTATAAGCAAATATCAACTAACTCAACTTCATTTAATGTTGTTATTTTACAAATGCTTTTATTTAATTCTACTTGTACCACTAAAAGTTTTGCACATTCTCAAGAAAATAAGAGTATATTAGTAAAAAATTTTCTTTTTTATGAAACAAAGAATATTAAATGAATATAACTAACTTTTTTAATGTGTATAATGCTTCAAGAATACTAAATGAGTCTGGATTAGTATGCCTCTTGTTACTCTCTCTCTCCCCTAATAATTAAGTATTGAAAAAAGTAAAAGACAAAAATGCTTCAAGGATATAATAGGAAAACACATATTGATACTTCATTGGTATTGTAAAACGACTATAAAAATGGAGTAATCTAAAACATCCAACAAAATGGGACGGATGAAGTACTATTACACTGTAAGGGTCTTTTTGATGGTTAAGATATAGGATAGAGACAATATACGATATGAAGTAGAATAAAGATATGATATTATAGAGGCTGGATAAAAACTATCAATCATGTGTTTCATGTGCAACCCTTGATAAGAACTTATAACATATTTCCCCTTTTTCAGAACAAAAATAGCATGTGTTATTTTACTATATATTTTAGATAAGTTAATAAATAAGAATATGATATATATATATATATATATATATATATATATATATATATATATATATGACCAAACTACCATTGTGACAACTATATTTTATTTCTTTAAAAAATAAATTTCTATTTTTATAATTTTTAGTAATAATTTTTTATAAATTATGATTTTTAATTTCAATATATCTTCATTTTTAGATTATAAAAAAAACAAAATTACTCTTACCATAATATCATTCATTATTTCTTAAATTAAGTACTATTATTTTTACTTTTTAATTTAACATCAAACTTTAATTTTGTTTTTTTATATATATTTATATTTTGTTAGATTTCATACTTTTAAGTTTAAAAACATATTTTAGAAGGATAAATCAATAAATTATTTTCTGATCTTATATGGTTTTTAACCCAACTCAAACTCAGGATAAGATCGATTTTAACTAAGGATACATGATATGATATGTTAGAAGATTAAGTTATCATATCGTGTTGGCTCAACAAACGTTGGATCGACACAAGATAGACTTATTATAACAGCTTAATGACCAAAATTGAATGTGGAGAAAAACTTAGCTTAAAATTTCAGTATTAGAATAACTAAGTTAATAACCAAAATTATTGACAGAAAACTTAAAATTTGTTGCTAGTTCTAGTGTCACAAACTTAATGAGGCAAATGTGGTCCTAGATTTTCAATTTCAAAAATCATTTTAGATTTTTTTTCAATTTCAAGTAAGGACAAACATCCTCGACTCCTACAATTTTAATGACTAAATTGATGATTCAACTATTTAATTTTTACCTGTGTTAGATTTGTGTGGTTCACATATGCTGAGGGTGTAACATCGGCAATTTTACAAAAAAAAAAGTATTATTTAACTTCAAATATACAATTTAGTTCATTTAACTTAAAATTGTTAGTGTGTCAAAAAAAACTTAACATTGTTAGAAATTATTATTTTTGGGCAAAAAAAATCGTTAGAACTTTTTTTAAAAAAAAAAAACTTTAAAGTATACTTTTATTTAAAATATATTCTAATTAAGTTTTAATTTACCATACTACCCTTTTGATTATTTTAATCTCCTACCAACCCTAACCTAATTTTGATAGCTATTTTTCTCGTCATAAAAAAAACAACATAATTCTTCAATCCTTCATTTGTAGGCTTGATTTTTTTACCCGTGATTTCTCTTTCTTTGCCTATGGCCTTCACTTGTAATTCCTCTGTTCTTCTGTGTCAGTATTTATTTTCTTTCACAAAAATCATAGCGTAATTTATTTGTTTGAGAACTGCTATATCCTACGAAACGAATTGTACGAATAGCCTTTATCACAACACAGAGGCGGTGGTGATAGAATAGATATTCTTTCTATTCGTTTCGTACCAAAACCATCTTTGCCCACTATTTATTTACCTATCGCTTATCTGGTCTTCGCTCAAAACACACACAAAAATTTGTTGCTGCCAGTTTGCTACTTTTATTCGTCTCAATTTAACTTTTATTGCATATATTGTGGCTAACAATAACAACATTATGCATATCTGGTATGATTAAACAGTAATATTGTAATATTATCGACAAACATAAATAACAATGAAATTGGACAATCTTATTGGTTGTTGCACGATCAATTCTCTTTGTTTTCCTTCAAGCTTATACTTTCTTTTCCTTTTTCATTTTTATAAGCAAATGTTAGTTGTTTTTAATTAGAGGATGCGGAAATGTTAGACCTCCTATTTGTAATTCTTCGGTATCCCTTAACTCACCAACCGAATAGCCTATTTGAGATATATCTAATAGGTGGAAAATAGAAAAACAAATCATGTGACATTGTCTTTAAAATAAAGAAAAAAAATGAATTTTGATTCATAATATGATTTGCAATTGCATGCACTGAAAATTTTTAGACATATGATTAATAGCGTCCCTATGAGTCCAAACACAAACACTTATTAGTTTTGATGAAATATGTTAGGAATGACGATGAACATAAATGAATTGACTATTGAACATTGTACGAAGAATATAATGTTGATAATGATGAATAATGTGAAGACAAAAAGGAGTAGTGGGGACAATTTCTCTCAATGATGAAAGATGTTGATAATAATGATGAAGTGAAGATGAAGTATATGTGCTTCCACGTCTATGAAGATGAAGATGTACCATCAAATGCAAAAATAGAGTACTCTCAACAATCAAATGTTTCAACTATGGAGGTTTTGAACACAACAGAACAAATTACTATATATCAAAGGATTCCAATTAAAGCCAAAAGAACAAAACAAGTATCTTTTGTACATCACAAACTACAAAGGAAAGAGATGATGGACTGACGATGATAGATCGGAGACAAACGTCACTTTTGTAATGAAAATAACAAACTTTAAAAACCTCGTACTATTTAAAATTGGTGTCTTTTAGTTTTAGGGTGAGAAGAGCCTAATTCTCCCACCCAAGGAAAATGTACTGCGTGGCCCATTATAGCCTGTACCATCAGTTTTTTCAACATTATAATTTCCACCTAAACATTATCAATATTTATATTTATATTTATATTTTGTACCTACTGATAATTGTATTTGCAACATCCCCTTCCTGATTCATTGAGTCTCTCTCCAAGTTTGTGTTATGAGAAAAAGGGGAACTGTTTTTGACAGAGAAAAGGGGAAACTTCAACTAGGTCTTCATGATTCATTAAGTAATAATTAGTGTATAATTATTGGAACTAGATGAGGTGTCGAATGTACAATTGTATTAATTACTAAAAACTTTGTTGACATTTTGCTAAATATTATGCACAAAATCATCATTGTATAGGGGCCATCTAATAAATAACAAAAATATGTCTTACTTTGAGTCAAATAAGTTGCCCATAACACATCACAAGCATTGAATATAAATATGTTAATCTATGGCTATGAAAGACACTTTCCTTTGATGGGAAAATTAAGTCTTTTCCCACCCTAAAAGAACCCTTTAAAATTAGTTACATAACATGTTTTACGTAATATGTTTTTAAGATCTAACACACCTGACAAAATTGATGTTGACAAAATTAGTTAGGCTATATATTTTTCGTAGTTATGTTCGAATTTGAGATCTCCACTTTGCATGTGAGTTTAGGGGCTCAACAACCTACTGCAAGCTTTACATGCTTCAGAGGAACCAAATTCGCGTTTAAGGTAATGTTTGTCATTTCGTCTACAGACAAACAAATACGATACATAACATATAACTCTAGATCCATGCATTGAGAAATTTTGTGGGAACAAGAGCAATAATTAATAATATATGGGTAACTATATACAGCTACTCTTTTTTTTTTTTTGCATAAACTGGATATCCGGTAATTAATAATATATGCGTAACTATATATACCTACTCTTTTTTTTTGGCATAAACTGGGTATCCGGGTAGGACCACAATAGGCGGTAAAACTCTCCATCAATAGATTTAACACTGCTGCATGCCTAATGCTTTATTCAAACCCAGGACCTTGGTTAAGCTGGAAAAGACCCCTCCTTTCTCATCCAATTGTTCTTAGGTTATATACACCTACTCTTTTGAACTTGGTCAAGTATTTTAATATTAATATTATAACGTTGTTTTTATTATTAGGCTAAAATCCTCTCGAGGTCCCTTAATTTTATTTAAAATAACGATTTACTCCTTTATCTTTTTTTTTGTCCCAAATCAGTCCTTTATGTTTTAAATTTTAAGCACATAAACCATTTTCCGTTAATCTCCATCTAACTCTGTTAACAAAATCCTAGTCATCATTTAAATCATATTTTTTATTTTATTTTTGCTTATGTGGCATTATTTATTTGTTGATTCATAATTTTAATTAAAAAAAAACTATTCTTCTAAGAACACAACATCCAAATCTTGTTTCACCAAGCTTAATCCTTTCTTCTTCTCCATCAACACCAGGATTAAGCTCTCTAGGCAACACTGTGTCGTCTCGTCTCGTCCCTTTCCGATCTTATTCCGTTTTCCACCAGATCCTCCTTCTTTTTCCCTTCCCGGTAAACTACTAACATCGTTCACTTCAATTCTTCTTCTAGGTATAGTATAACTCTCTTTTTGTTTCTTATTATTTTTATTCATAAAGGAAGCATGGTTTTGAATTTTGATTTCATATTTACAATCGTTTAATGGAATAATTTAATAGGCAATTGTTAGTTTTTATTTGATTTTATATAATCGGTTAATTTGATGGATGTGATCAGGTTTTGTGAAGAAGAAAAGTAGGTTATTTGAGAGAGAAGTGTGATTATGAATTGAAGTGTTGTGAGGAGAAATGAATGTGAGCCACGCTTCGGTTCACCCATTTGAAGAGGTTCCAACAAAATCCCAACTCTAACAGTATTAATAATAATCACAGTATTTCTGGTGTTGATGGAGAAGAAGAAAGGATTAAACTTGGTGAAACAAGATTAGGGATTTTGGATGTTCTGTTTCTGTTGTTGTTCTTAGAAGAACAGATTTTTTTTATTATTTTTAATCAAAATTAATTAAAATTATGAATTAGCAAATAAATAATGCCACATAAGCAAAAATAAAATATAAAATATGACTTAAATGATGACTAGGATTTTTTTTTATAACAGAATTAGATGGAGATTAACGGAAAAGAGTTTATTTGCTTAAAATTTAAAACATAAAGGACTGATTTGGGACAAAAAAAAGATAAAGGACTAAATCGTTACTTTAAATAAAGTTAAGGGACCCCGAGAGCATTTTAGCCTTATTATTATTATTATTATTATTATTATTATTATTATTATTATTATTATTAATTTCTGTGACTAACCCCTCGAGCTGAGTAGGATCAAAATGGACAGTAAAACTCCCTCTCAAGAGATTTAACATTGCTGCATACCCAAGGCTGCATTCAAACCCCGAAATTTCAAAGTCAATATATGTTAACTATAGTAAAAGTTATTTTTATAGTGGAAAACTCAATTTATTTCATTTAAATAAGAAGTCTTGGTACAATCCTAACATAATTAAAAACTGTGAGACTAGCATAGAACCTAGAAGTCCTTGCTAAATTATGGGCAACTTTGTTGGCTGTCTCCTAATAAAACTTATGTTGACTTTTAGTCTCTATAAAATTTCAGAATTATGTTTTTAGTTATTATAAATTTTTCAACGACTTCTAATCACAACAATATTTTTCGTAAGCAATCTCAATCCCTATGAAATGTCAACTCATGTATAACCTTCAAATTTTGTATGATGTTATTCATGCATGTTAAGAACATTATAAACATCTCTCCTAAAAAACTTAATCTTTTTTAACAAGAGATGACCTAAATACAAAATTTTAAGCGCCAAAAACTCGAGAAACAAAATAAAAGAAATATGGACCTATAAATTAAATTTTGGTACCATTCCAATATTACCTCAATTCATTTTGATTTTATAAAGACTAAAACTGCTGACCAAAAATATAATGGAGACTAAAAAATGATGTAAAATCTTAAAATTGTGAAACTTTATGGGGAGTGAAAACATAATTAACCCAAAATATTAAGTGTAAGTTTGGTTTCACTTTTGAGAGAGACAAATGTGATTTTATAGATATAATATTGATTTTAACATGTATAAGTGTTTTGGAGTGAAATTGATTTTGTTAGTAGAATGTATTCTAACTTGAAGTTAACTAAGGGTCCGTTTGGATACAACTTATTTTGAGTTAATGCAAAATAACTTATGCAAATAAATAAGTTTTTATGTATTATCTATAAGCTTGCCAAGATAGTTTATAGAAAAACAACTTATGGAGATATAATTTTTGTTAGTGAAAACTTGTGAATCAACATAAAAACTTATTGTTGGACTATATGATAACCTTAGAGGGGGGGTGAATAAGGTTATATGCTAAAAATGACTTCTTTTGGATTTTCGAAAAGTTAAAGATGCAAGTTTAAATCAAATGCGGAAAAGGGGATTTAAACTATATGCAACAACTTATGCAAACTATGACAATGGCAGAAGCAATTATAATTATAACGATAATCAAATATGCAATGGCAGAAACAATTATTATTATAACGATAATTAAATATGCGCGTAATAATAGCAAATGCGACGACAGTTAACAATTATAAAAGATAAGCAATATAAAGATAAGGGAAAGGAGTACACCGTGATTTTTACGAGGTTCGGGATAAAAGCCCTACGTCCTCGGCCTCCGGCTTTGCAACCTTTGGACTTGATAATAACCACTATATAAGAAGATACTTCTTCAACGTCTTACAAGCAAGCAACTTCGATATAGCTACCACGCCAATCTCAATTTTCCCCAAATTGAGAACCCAAGCTCCCCGCTAAGGATTTCGTTACAATTCAATCTCCCCGATTGAATTACCCAAGAAAACTTCCCAGGATTTCAAAACAACCAATTATAGATGATTACAACTGAAAGCTAGGATCCAATCCCTCAAACAATATAACACGATGTAGTTGAGAGAGATGAGAGATTTTGAAACCCTAGATGAAGAACGTGAAGAAAGAATGTAACGGTGAGTGTTTGCGTTCTTTTCTTTTTGATTTGTGTGTTGTGTGTATTTAATCGTGAAAACCCAATCCTATTTATAGGGATTGTAAAAATATGACCGTTGAAGAACTTTTTAACACAATTGATGATAAGTGAAGAATCGATTGATTGCTTAAAAGAAGTAAGTTGAAAATCGATTTTACTCTTTAAAATATAAGTTGGAAATCGATTTCTTACTTAAAAGAAGTAAGAGAGAAATCGATTGCTAGCTTCAAAAACAAGTTGTGCTTACAAAAAAAATAAGTGGAGAATCGATTCCTTACTTAAAAGAAGTAAGATGGAAATCGATTTTGAGCTTCCCAAATGAGTTATAAAATCGATTCCTTGCTTCCCAAACTAAGTTATCAATCGATTGTTTTCTTTCCAAAACAAATTCTTTTCTAAAACCAATCTAATATAGAAATCGATTATTGGCTTTAAAAGAATAGAAGGGAAATCGATTTTTGGCTTCCTAAACAAGTTATAAAATCGATTCCTTGCTTAAAATACACAAAGTCATCAATCGATTGTTTTCTTTCCAAAACAAGTTCTTTCAAAAACCAAATTAGATGTGGGAAATCGATTGTTGGCTTTTAAAGGAAGGAGGAAATCGATTTCTTGCTTCCAAGGCAAGAGGGAAATCGATTCTTGGCTTTAGAAATAAGTGGGAATCGATTTCTAGCTTTATGTACCAAATCAAGAATCGATTCTTTACTTCAAAAACAAATTCTTTTTAAAACACTAACTCATGAATCTATTTTCTTAAAAAAAACAAACTCAAACTATTTCTTTAAAAACACTTTGTGCCTAACCTAATTAAACATGGTTTTATATAAAATATTTTTCCAAGACAGTTCAATTTTAAAAGATCATCTCTCTATTACAAAAGTTATAAAGCAGAAGTGACGGGATCTTACACGCGTCCTATGCAAAACAATATAACACATAAGTCTTGAACGCTTGAGTAGCTTCTCCTTCGAGCTTCTACACTTTAAATATCATGTCAAGCGCTTTGGTTCATTGCCCTGCTTTGGTTCAGCCCTGTGCTTTGGTTCAACTATAACCATTAGTAAACAGATTGTAATTTGTTATCATTCAAAACAAAGAGTGTTTGACCTTGGTTCAACAAACTCCCCCTTTTTGATGATAACAAATTACCTTATGCATAGGGAGGCGATAAACAAGAAATAACGGCTTAAGCTCCCCCTAAGCATAAGCATCAAGAAAATAAACAACTTACACGCAAGAGAACCAAACATAGTGAGTTAAATAAACAAACATCAAGAAAACATCAAGACTTTCTCCCCCTTTGTTTTCATCAAAAAGGAGGGAATACAAGCACATAATCACATAGCATATAATATAACAAGCACATAGCACCTCAAAAATACATCACATAATCACAGGCTGGCAAAATCAAGCATACCGAGCTCTCTCCGGATCTTACAAAATTGAGCTTCGGCTAGTGGTTTCGTGAAGATGTCCGCTAGTTGGTCATCGGTGCCTACAAAGTTTAATGCTATGCTCCCCCTAGAAACATGGTCTCTAATGAAATGATGCCTTATGTCTATATGCTTAGTTCTAGAGTGTTGGATGGGGTTCTTAGCAATGTTAATGGCACTAGTGTTATCACATAGAACTGGCACATTGTCATATAACAAACCAAAATCCTCCAAAGTCTGTTTCATCCACAGAACTTGTGCTACGCAATTTCCAACCGCCACGTATTCGGCTTCAGCGGTGGACAAAGCAACACTGTTCTGCTTTTTACTAGACCAGGAAGTCAAACAAGGCCCTAAGAAATGACAGGTTCCACTAGTACTCTTCCTATCTAATGTACATCCAGCAAAATCAGCATCACAAAAACCGACCAAAGCAAACTGACTCGATTTCGGGTACCATAGCCCAAAATCTATGGTTCCCTTAACATATCTAAGAATCCGTTTTACAGCTTTTAAATGTGATTCTTTGGGACATGCTTGAAATCGAGCACACAAGCACACAGCAAACATAATATCAGGTCGAGAAGCAGTTAAATACAAGAGACTACCGATCATACCTCGATACATCGTTTCGTTTACTGGTTTACCTTGCTCGTCCTTATCCAACTTTGTTGCAGTTGCCATGGGAGTACCAATCTCCTTTGCATCACTCATGTCAAACTTCTTTAGCAGCTCCTTTGAGAACTTATTTTGACAAATGAAGATTCCTTCCTTCATTTGCTTCACTTGAAGTCCCAAAAAGAAATTCAGCTCCCCCATCATGCTCATCTCAAACTCGCTAGTCATCATGTCAGAAAACTCCTTGCACAGATCATCATTAGTAGACCCAAAAATAATATCATCGACATAAATTTGAACTACTATGATATGTTTGCCCTTGGTTTTAAGGAATAAGGTAGAATCAATCTTACCCTTTTTGAAACCATTTGCAAGTAAATGTTTGCTCAGCCTCTCATACCAAGCTCTAGGAGCTTGTTTTAATCCATAAAGTGCTTTGTCAAGTTTGAAAACATGGTTTGGTTTCTTAAAATCTTCAAAACCAGGGGGTTGTTTTACATATACTTCCTCTTCTAAAAATCCATTTAGGAAGGCACTCTTGACATCCATTTGGTGTAGTTTGAAGTCCATGTAACTAGCAAAGGCTAGGATGATACGAATGGACTCCAACCTAGCCACCGGAGCAAAAGTTTCTTCAAAATCCACCCCTTCGATTTGGTTAAAACCTTGAACAACTAAACGACTTTTATTTAATAAAATAACACCATTTTCATCAAGTTTGTTGCGAAAAACCCATTTAGTACCAATGATGGTTCTATCAACAGGTTTTTCGACTAAGTGCCAAACTTTGTTTCGTTCAAATTGTTCAAGTTCTTTTTGCATTGACAAAACCCATTCTGGATCACATAAGGCTTCCTTAATATTATTAGGAACTATCTGAGAGACAAAAGCACTATGAAAGCATAAATGATTAAGAGAAGAACGAGTGGTTACCCCCTTTGATGGACTACCAATAATTTGCTCCATGGGATGATCTCGAACTGATTTCCAAGTCTTGGGCAAATCATCATGTGTTCTTCCATGGAGATGGTCATCGATGTCTTGGGGCTCTCGTTCCACTTCAGTTTCTTCATGAGGTTCCTCTTTCACCTCGGCTTCTTCCACACTTTCACTGGTTGATTCAGGCATTCTGTCTTTGATCACTTCAACCACTTCATCCTCATCATCAACTTTCTTAGCAAATGGGTTAGTCTCATCAAAAGAAACATGTATTGATTCTTGCATACATTTATCAATTTTATTGTAAACAATATATGCTCTACTATGACTTGAATAACCCATAAAGATACCTTCAGTTGATTTTGCATCAAACTTAACCAACTTGTCCTTTGTGTTGAGAATGAAGCACTTACTTCCAAAAACCTTGAAGTATGAAATATTTGGAGCTCTACCATTCCACAACTCGTATGGCGTCTTGTTAAGAGATGGCCTCAGGTATACCCGGTTGATCACATGACATGCTGTATCAACTGCATGTCCCCAAAAATACTTGGGAAGGTTGTGCTCGTTCAGCATTGTTCTGCTCATCTCTTGTATGGTTCTGTTCTTTCTTTCCACCACACCGTTTTGTTGAGGAGTCCTTGGAGCTGAAAAGTTGTGATGAACACCAAACTTTTCACACCAAGTCTTGAATGATGAATTTTCGTACTCTCCTCCATGATCACTTCTAATTTCCTTGATGGCTAAGCTTTTCTCATTTTGTAACTTTCTACACAACTTAGCAAACTCATTAAAAGCATCACTTTTATTTGCAAGTAGAATGACCCAAGTATACCTAGAATAATCATCTACAATCACGAAGACATACTTGGCCCCTCCTAGACTTACAACATCAATCTCACCAAATAAATCAAGATGGAGCAATTCAAGCACATTGTTAGTGGAAATAACAGGTTTTGAATTGAAGGAAGTTTTATGCAACTTACCTAGCTGACATGCATCACATAATTGACCCTTTTCATACTTTAGCTTGGGTAGACCTCTAACATGCTCATTCTTACACAACTTAGATAAAAGTTCAATACTAGCATGTCCTAAACGTCTATGCCACAAATTCACATCATCAACCAAGGAAGGCATGCATACAATATCATCACTCACATTGTCAAAATCAACATAATACACATTATTTTCTCGAAAGCCAGTAATATAAAGTTTAGAAGTCCTATGAGCAATAACACATTTATCAACAGAAAAATACACATCAAAATCACTATCACATAATTGACTGACACTTAGCAAGTTAAATTTCACACCATCAACTAGTAAAGCATTTTTAATTTTGATTGTGTTTTCCTTACCCACACAACCTTTACCTATTACTTGAGCAGATTCATTGTTGGCAAACTTCACAGATCCACTTGCTTTGTTGCTCAGCTTCAAGAATAGTGAGGCATCACCAGTCATATGCCTCGAGCACCCACTGTCAACCATCCACACATTTTTCTTCTTGGATGACTGACCAACCTGCAAAAGGAACATCAACAACTAGTACGAGGTACCCAAATTTGATTGGGTCCATGGGGGTTAGTCCTCAAGGGGTTTGTTTTCACAATCCACCTTGGTTTCTTACAAGCAGGTATAAGGGTACCAAGCTCACACAATCTACGAATAGGGCATCTATGAGAGCTATGATTCCCTTTTTGACAATAAGTGCAGGAGAAAACAGTAGGTGTCTTACTTGAAGTGGCAGCTACAAAAATCATTTTCTTTTTCAAGTCAGAGGAGGTGGAATTACCTTCATACCCAATACCTCTCCTATCAACATATTCATGTTGAGAGTGAAGTAACTTGGTTAAGGTCTTTTCACCAACCTCAAACTTTTTTAAGGATTCTTTCAAATTTTCATTTTCAACCTTGACTTTTTCAAAATTTTGTTTAAGCTCAAGAAGCTCAAGGTTGAAAGGTTTAGTTTTATGTAGCTCATTCTTCAACTTAGCTACTTCCTTCTCAAGAGTCTCAATTTGAGTGAGCATGCTTTTGTTGCTCTTTCTCAAATCCTTAGATTTTATCAAAAGAGTTTCATGTTCATTATAAAGAGCTTCAAAAGCCTCACTCAAATCTTGACTACTACACGCATCATCAAATAAGGCATCATGTTCAAGTGAATCAGAGAAACTAAGATTAGCAAGGATTACCTTAGGGGTGTCATTTGCCATAAGACAAGCAATCTTGGCTGCCTTCTCTTCTTCATCTGTTTCACTATCAGTGTCAAGATTGTCCCATGTAGCCTCAGGAGTGTCGTTTGCCATAAGACAAACAACATTTGCAACTTCCTCTTCTTCATCTGTTTCATCCTCAGTGTCAATATCGTCCCATGTAGCCTTCATGGCTTTCTTCTGTGGGTACTTGGATTTTAGCTTTGGACAATTCACTTTGAGATGACCCGGTTTGTTGCATTCAAAACATTTTGGTTGATCATCTCTTCTCTCATAACTATCTCCTTTGTTGTGCCCAGATTTCTTTGAATAGTCACCCTTCCCAAACTTTTTCAATTTCATGAATTTTTTGAATTTCTTGGCAAACATAGCCATGTCTTCATCATCGGATTCTTCATCAGACTCAACCTCTTTCCTTGCCATCTTAGGAGTCTTGGTAGCAGCAAGAGCAAGAGACTTCCTTTCTTTGACCGCTTCTTTTTCTTGAGTCTTCTTAGCGGCCAACACCACCTCAAATGCAAGGAGTGACCCAATCAAGTCTTCTTGAGGTAGAGTGCCAATATCTTTGGCTTCAGTGATAGCACAAGTCTTGGGAAAGAACTCACTAGTCAAGGATGCAAGAATCTTCCCATTCAAATCCTTCGTTGAATACTTCTTCCCAAGTGCTCTCAAGTTATTGACTATCAAGTTCAATCTCTGGTGCATAGCTGCAACAGATTCACCTTCCTTCATCTTGAAAGCTTCATACTCAGAAGTGAGAACTCTAATCTTTGTATCCTTCACTTGACTCGTACCAACATGTGTTGCTTCTAGACAGTCCCAAATTTCCTTTGCTGTCTGACATCCTTTCACCCTTCCATATTCTTCTTCACATAGAGATAGGTGAAGAATATTCATTGCTTTGGCATTGAGAGATATTTTTTCTAGCTCAGACTTTCTCAGCTCACTCAAGTCAATGGCATAAATATCTTCAATAGGAACTTCCTCAGCTGTACCAGTGGCTTGAGATTTGGTAGTATCTCCCTCAGCAGCAACACCAGGTTTAGTAATCTTGATTCTCATAGGCGTGAGTGGTCCATCAACAATGATCCTCCATAAAGTGAAATCTATAGCCTGCACATGACATTTCATTCGACTACTCCAATAGTCATAGTTAGTCCCATCGAACAGGGGTGGCCTATTGAAGGACATCCCCTCTTTCATAAATGAACCCATAATCAAAAATTGCGAGATGTTAAGCTCTATATGCAATTTCTAGCTCCTGATACCAATTGTTGGACTATATGATAACCTTAGAGGGGGGGGTGAATAAGGTTATATGCTAAAAATGACTTCTTTTGGATTTTTGAAAAGTTAAAGATGCAAGTTTAAATCAAATGCGGAAAAGGGGATTTAAACTATATGCAACAACTTATGCAAACTATGACAATGGCAGAAGCAATTATAATTATAACGATAATCAAATATGCAATGGCAGAAACAATTATTATTATAACGATAATTAAATATGCGCGTAATAATAGCAAATGCGACGACAGTTAACAATTATAAAAGATAAGCAATATAAAGATAAGGGAAAGGAGTACACCGTGATTTTTACGAGGTTCGGGATAAAAGCCCTACGTCCTCGGCCTCCGACTTTGCAACCTTTGGACTTGATAATAACCACTATATAAGAAGATACTTCTTCAACGTCTTACAAGCAAGCAACTTCGATATAGCTACCACGCCAATCTCAATTTTCCCCAAATTGAGAACCCAAGCTCCCCGCTAAGGATTTCGTTACAATTCAATCTCCCCGATTGAATTACCCAAGAAAACTTCCCAGGATTTCACAACAACCAATTATAGATGATTACAACTGAAAGCTAGGATCCAATCCCTCAAACAATATAACACGATGTAGTTGAGAGAGATGAGAGATTTTGAAACCCTAGATGAAGAACGTGAAGAAAGAATGTAACGGTGAGTGTTTGCGTTCTTTTCTTTTTGATTTGTGTGTTGTGTGTATTTAATCGTGAAAACCCAATCCTATTTATAGGGATTGTAAAAATATGACCGTTGAAGAACTTTTTAACACAATTGATGATAAGTGAAGAATCGATTGATTGCTTAAAAGAAGTAAGTTGAAAATCGATTTTACTCTTTAAAATATAAGTTGGAAATCGATTTCTTACTTAAAAGAAGTAAGAGAGAAATCGATTGCTAGCTTCAAAAACAAGTTGTGCTTACAAAAAAAATAAGTGGAGAATCGATTCCTTACTTAAAAGAAGTAAGATGGAAATCGATTTTGAGCTTCCCAAATGAGTTATAAAATCGATTCCTTGCTTCCCAAACTAAGTTATCAATCGATTGTTTTCTTTCCAAAACAAATTCTTTTCTAAAACCAATCTAATATAGAAATCGATTATTGGCTTTAAAAGAATAGAAGGGAAATCGATTTTTGGCTTCCTAAACAAGTTATAAAATCGATTCCTTGCTTAAAATACACAAAGTCATCAATCGATTGTTTTCTTTCCAAAACAAGTTCTTTCAAAAACCAAATTAGATGTGGGAAATCGATTGTTGGCTTTTAAAGGAAGGAGGAAATCGATTTCTTGCTTCCAAGGCAAGAGGGAAATCGATTCTTGGCTTTAGAAATAAGTGGGAATCGATTTCTAGCTTTATGTACCAAATCAAGAATCGATTCTTTACTTCAAAAACAAATTCTTTTTAAAACACTAACTCATGAATCTATTTTCTTAAAAAAAACAAACTCAAACTATTTCTTTAAAAACACTTTGTGCCTAACCTAATTAAACATGGTTTTATATAAAATATTTTTCCAAGACAGTTCAATTTTAAAAGATCATCTCTCAATTACAAAAGTTATAAAGCAGAAGTGACGGGATCTTACACGCGTCCTATGCAAAACAATATAACACATAAGTCTTGAACGCTTGAGTAGCTTCTCCTTCGAGCTTCTACACTTTAAATATCATGTCAAGCGCTTTGGTTCATTGCCCTGCTTTGGTTCAGCCCTGTGCTTTGGTTCAACTATAACCATTAGTAAACAGATTGTAATTTGTTATCATTCAAAACAAAGAGTGTTTGACCTTGGTTCAACACTTATTTATCTCTATAAGTTGTTTTTCATAAACTCAAAAATAAGTTAATCCAAACGGCGCTAAGATTTATAGCGTTCGCCTCCAAGACAGAACACAACACGATTGGCAGCGAAAGAGAGTACTTGAGGTAAAAAAGCAGCTCAACCCCACAAAACAATTAACACAGAATCACGATTGGCGACAAACAAGTAACAAACAACCATGAGCATCACCCTTCTAGATTTTGAACCAGATCACCAGAATCCCATTCACAATTTTATTTGGTAGAAAAGGTGATTTCCATCATACTTGTCCTTTTCAAAAACTATTTGGTTCCTTTTAAACACGAATTAACTCACTTTTACTTAAATTCAGTTAATGCAAAATCAATTTTTGCCACTATATAAATAAACATATATGTATCTACATATATATTCAAACAAGCCTCAAATCATTCTTCAAAGTATATACATGTCATGACATGTGTCTATATCTTGAAGATCTTAGTTGCTTTGAATATGACTTCAACAACTTTCTCAATGAAGAACTTGAGGAACTTATGGTCATATACAAATCCCTTTAGTGTTAAAGGGGATTCTTAGAATTTTCACATTGGAGGTAGGCAAGGTGTTAAATAAGGTGTTCTTAAACAATTTGGAGGCGCTATTCAAATCATAAAGTTTGGGTTTCTAATTATATTTTATCAAATGAATCACAAAAATTTGGCCCTTAATTCTAGTATGAATCACAAAAAAATTCAAACAACTTTATTTAAATTCTAAATAACATCTCAATACAACTTCAAGCTAATTATACTTTTATCAAATATTTGTCATTACAATCTTACAACTCGAATATTCAAAATAGATTTAATAGAGAAAAGGATAAACTTAGTAGGTTGCTTAAGTGAGCTCCTACTATCATGAATTTGCTCCTTCAATGCTACATCAGCAACTACAAATTTAGATGAACATGGATGAATGTGGCGGATGAGGTGACAATTGGTATATTTTTAGACCTAGGGATCAATGTGTAAGGGAATGTGTGTCTTTTAAGGAAAGATGCCTTTAAATAATACTTTCCTTTTCTTTTGGGCCTAAAAACAAGGGACACACACCCAACAGGGTGGAGGCGTTAGGCCCAATGTCATGAGAAGCTGAGAGACATCAGTATTTGCGGGGACCACATGAGGAGAGAGAGAAGCTTTGTCTTCTATTTCCTTTAATTTGAAAACTTTGCACATGTCTTTACTTCCACAAAACAATGCTCCCATAATGGTAGAAATATCAATACAATCTTACACACTTCGAAACAAGTTAAATTCCTAACAAAGGGTACTATAACTGCCCAAAACATATTTTTACCACTAAAAACAAGAAAACCATAATTATTTGCACAAATTACTCTAAAATGGGCATGATTCTAATTAAAAGAGAACTAATAACTCTTATTTCTAAATTCTAAGAGTTATCATTCAACATATTCTACATCTTCGTCTCCGGCGGAAGCAACACTTGAGGAGGTTTAGCAATTTTCGTGGAATGTGTTTGGCACCCGAATTTTGCATAAGAGGGGAAGTTACAAGACTTTTTGAAATGGGGATGGTTAGGATTCCCTTGTTTCTCTTAGAAATTTTATTGAACTTGAGGTAGTGGCTTATGTAGGGGCCATTGACTAGAGAAGAAACCAACTCAGACGTCGGTGAGAGCAACGACGTTTTGCACAAATATGAGAGTTGTGAAGAAAATAAAAGCATTGATTACCAACATGGAATGACATTCAAACCAAAGCTTATTCCAACCCATTTGATAAGCAAATTCAAAAGCAATCATAACTACAATATAAAAAACTTAAAATGCAAAGTGTTAGGTCACTAGTAATCAATATACGAAGCAAATCAACTTGCTACTTCACCGCAAGAGCAGTTAGTTTGGCCCATATAGCCAGCCCACCCCGGGCCCCATGTGGGCTTGAGGCCTAAAAGCCCATAGGCCCAATGGTCCATTGTTTGGAAACCCACACGGGTCAAGAAGCCCACAAAGAATTGTGGGCCTGGGCTAACCCACGGCCCCCTAATTTTCTTTTTCTTTTTTTGCAAAAAAAGGCCCACACAATATAGATCTTTTTAAGAAAAAAAATCCAAGACTCTGTTGAACCATAAGATCGAAGACAGGAGGAGCACAACATCTAAAATGGAGATAATCTCCATTACTTAACAAACAATCTATCGAGCAAAGTTGTTTCTTCAAATTTTGCAAGCCCTCATGACTTGAAGTGTTTATCCACAGTAATAGAAGAAACCTTTCTATCTATTCCCCACTCTTGCAAACAATCAAATAAACTAACCAAACAAATAATCACTCAAACTCTATCACATCAGCACTCTGCAAAAGGGACAACACGGGGCTAACACAAAGTTTTGACCCTAACTCACTAAAATTTTTAATAGCAAGTTAATTGGGTTTGTCTTTGAGGCTTGGGCCATTTTGACAGCTCTAACCACAACAACCTCGGAAAGGGTTTTATTTTTGTACCTCCACCATCTTCCCTTATACCCCCACGCCCCATGCGAAAAGATCAAAATACCCTTCACAAAATTTAAAAACCCCAACATATCCTCAGCTCAAAAAAATGGAAATCGTATATACCTAAATACGAATTTCCCCTAAAAATTTTAAAAAATTAAATTCGTATATACCTAAATACGATTTTCCCTAAAATTTTTTAAAAAAATAAAATTGTATATACCTAAGGTGGGGGTATATACGATTTGTTAAATTACAAAATCGTATACACCCCCACACCTACGTATATACGATTTTGTAACCCAAATAAAAAATAAATAAATCATTTAAAAAATTAAAAATATATTTTTTTTAGAAAAATAAATTAGATATGAATATTGACCGTGTTTTGATTCTGTTTAGTGTGTAGTTCGTTAACAAGTGACGATGTTATACGTCGAGCGAATAATTTAGGCTAAAAAATCAGTTTTCTGGCAACCTACTCCGATTGTAATAAAACCACAAACATTAAATCCAAAAACAATCAAGGATCAAGACTCCCATAGAAATAATTTCTATTGGGACAACGGGCTCAAAATCCCAAATTCCATCGTTTACTATTTTTTATTAATTTTTTTAATTTTTCATAGTCTCCAAAAAATCTAAAAAATTTTGCATAGCCTTATTTTGGTTTTATTAGATTTTTAGTGGTGTTTTTATAATTTTTAAATTAGTTTTGACTCTTCAACGAATTTTTAGTAGCGTTTTTAACCTTTTTTAAAAAATTAAAACAATTTTTTTAATAACAAGTCGTATATACATAAGGGGAGTGTATATACGACTTTGTAAAATACAAGTCGTATGTGTTGGATCATTAATCCAACGTTGGCCTTATATGTTAATAATTATGTATTGTGGACTGTCACTTAAGATTAAGCCTAATTAAAGTGATCTAATAAGGTTAAGGTAAAGTGGGCTTATGAGTATCTAATAGGGTGTGGGCCTTTAATGTGTAGAGACTAATGGATAATTCTAATTTTGTGATGGGCTGAATTAGAAGCACCAATAGACAACCCTAGTTAGGGTTCTATAAATAAGGAGGTTATGGTCCCCGGGTCACACGACAACTTTTGGAGTCGTTCTTACCTGACATCCCATTATCAAGAAGATACAGAGAGAAGACTAAAGGGTTCTCTCGGAGAGAGTACGTGTTGACCTGGAAGGCCAAACCACATACTGGATCATCATGAGTTCAGGTACGCTTCCGCTTCGGTATTCAGATCAGGTACGCTTCTGCTATGATTCAGGTACGCTCCGGTTTCAGTATTTTCTAATGATTAGCATGATTGATTCTGGATTTATAAAGTATATTTAGGTTCTAACAGTATGTACCCCCACACCTACGTATATACGGTACAAGTCGTATATACGTAGGTGTGGGGGTATATACGACTTGTATTTTACAAAGTCGTATATACACCCCCCCTTATGTATATACGATCGTTTTTAAAAAAAATTCACATATATACGATTTGAATTTTTCAAAGTCGTATATATGTAGGATGAGGTATATACGATTTTTGGTCAACTTTTTTAGGGGTATTTTCTTCCAAAAAAGTTTTGTGGGAGTATATACGAAAATGGTGGGGGTAAAAAAAAAAACCCTCGGAAATAGCCACGACATTCGTCGATTTATTATGTGCAGTTAGCCCAGATAGTTATAGTTTAGCTGAGTTAGTTGCAATTATTCTGTTTTCCAGTTTATTAGCCATTGTAATTTGTAACAGTGCTGGTACATATAGGGATTTATCCTTCATTCAATACCATCACTTCATTTTACAAACTTAACAATCATTGACCAATTAGGTTCAGAAAAGAATATGCATATTTAAAAGTGAAAGTACCAACAATTTCCTATTAGACATGTCCAGAAAACAAATAGGTTAAATAAATAGTTGTTCGAAAAAAGATTTTGTAACGGGTTAAATTATTTTGTAATCAGCCCTAGAAATGTAGTAGCGTTAAAATTTTGAGCGAGAGTTTTGCCGTCCATTGTGATCCTATGTACGTGGCTCCTGCATGCAGTGGCGTATTTAGGACTCTCTGGTCTAGGGTGCTCAAACGATTTAATTTAACAATTAATATATATATCATTGTGTAAAAATTTCATTACAACGTCAGTCAATCACGAAACAACACATCATAAAAAATGTTTGATTTTATCTCACCTACCTTAAAAAAATTTACAGCGATGGTTTATACCAATTAAACATATTTTTCTCTTCTTATTTGGTAATTTTGGTCCTTGTGATTTTTTCATTGCACTTTTGGTTACTAAAAGTCATGGATTGTGCAATTTTATTCCCTTACTTTCCAAAATTCAAGATTTTTGAGGACCAAAAGCGCAAATAATATATGATTTTGAGGGAAAAAATTGTGAAATTAAAAAAAATGGGGACCAAAATTGTCAAAGTAAAATAAAAATACTAAAATAAGCAAGTTAACAAAAATCACCATATTTGTTTGGGATAATAATAGACGTTTTTTTTATCAAATGAGATTAATTAAACTAATAGACTTATTACTGCTCTTTTATCTCCTTAGGCAAATAAAGTTAGTTGGAGTAGCTAAAAACAATATTATTGGAGTAGCTAAAATTTTAAACATACTTAATTATCCAAATACATATATTATTTTGGATAACCAAAACTACCCCATATAGTCTCCACCAAAAAAAAACTACCCCATAGTCACACTACCAATCGCTCTTGGAGCTGCAATAGCAAAGAGTAGCTAGGAATGGAAAGAGAAAAATAGTACCAGGATATGCAAAAAATATATTTTTCATAGTGATATTTCTGCGAATTTTTAAATTTGAGAGTGTGCAACTGCACACCCTGACCTATATGTAAACCCCCCCGCCCATGGCTGCAGTTACGCGCAGAGGACTCACTAAAAAAAATTGATTAGTACTAGTAATTAAGGGTATTTAAGATTGAATTCTCTTTGGCTATATACTCCCTCCGTTCTTGATCTTTGGTACTTTTGGCCTTTTATTTTTGTTCCAAAACAATGGTACTTTTAAAAACCCAATGTACAATTCACCTAATTTTACCTAATATACCCTCTATATTTATTTATCCTTTTAGAGTTCCAACACATGAATTAATTGTCCCAAGACTATTTTACTTTAACTTCAATTATCCCAATACAACTACAAGTGGGGCATTTTAGTACTTAAACAACACAAATTAATGGTACCTTAATATGTGTGTAACAAGCCAAAAGTACCAAAGATTAGGAACGGAGGGAGTATTTTTTTGGTCATGTTCAAATAGAGATAGTATTGGAATTCAAAAGGAATTCCGAAGAGTTATTTAATTAACAAACCGAATCCTTAAGATTGCTATTAATTAATACAATTAAGAATCCATAAAGTGTAGTCAAAGGTGATTTATTCATTTCAGCATTGGTTCCGTTCACCTCCTAACAGTGCTTCATATTTTCAACTCTCTCAGAAGCAACAACATCTCAATAATCCCACTCACCAAATCAAAAGAAGGTTCTTTCTATTCTTTGTTTTGTTGCCACCCCATCTCAATATTATTTAATTTATATGCATACTCATGTTCTTATAATATTGATCAATTTCTCACATTTCAATTATAAATTGTTTCTATTTTTAAGAGAGCTCATACTGAGGAGTGGAGAATAAGCAACAATTAGTGCCATCTTCAATCTTAGGTATGTAATTTGTCTCACAATGATAATTGATCCAAAATAAATATTTTTATGATTTTATTAAGAATTATTATAATATTTTTTAAATCTGACTCTTTTAATTTGTATTTGGTGCAGTGGTAAAAAGCCAGAATATCTAGGAGTACAGAAAAATCCACCGTCACTGGCATTATGTCCATTAACTAGTAACTGCATATCATCAACCTCTGAAAATGTCACTAATCTTGCACATTATGCTCCTCCTTCGTAAACTTAATTTCCTTCTTCTTTATTATTGTTTTTTTTTTTAAAAAAAAATTGATGTATGTTGGATTATCGGAATTAGCTATATTTTGTCTTTGGAAATTTGGAACGACTCTATAAGATCTTAATATGTTCAGATCATAAGAAACTAATTAAAGAAAGGGTCTATTCTTTGAGACTTAATTAAATATGGATCAATTTTCAAAGATAAGTTGATCCATGATTAATTATTCCATCAGCGGTTTCAGCGGTTTCAAAGACACGTTTCTTAATTAATCATGTTTCTGCATTCTGAACCACATGAAAGTAGTGTAACCTTCAACAAGGTTAGGCATTAATTAAGCCAATGGTGACTTAAGAATAAGGGTTACACACTTTACTTGAGTGATTGAAATTTTCTGGTAGGAGAGAGAGTGATTCTATGAATATAATAATAATAATAATAATAATAATAATAATAATAATAATAGAGAATTATTAAGTATCCTTGAATTTTTGTTGGGTATCAACATTTTGTATGCAAAATAAATTCAAATTTTAAATAAAAATATAAAAAAAATGATATGTGGTTTAGCATAGGTTGTAACCGCCACTAAAAATCTTTCCATCGTGCCCAAAATCGAAGCTAAATCTGGCGACGCTAGGCCACTTTACGACGGTTTTTGCAACGACCAGAATTCAACATAGTGGCGTTTATACCATCACTAAAACAGAAATCACAAGTTTCATACTTAATTATAGCAGCGTTTGTAACCGCCGGCAAAGACATGCATTCAATTATTTTTTATTTGCGGCATTTATAACCGCCACTATGTTGACATGGTGGATTTCTTTAGCAATTTCGGGCATTGGCGCTATGTGAGGGTGGGTAGCGATTTCGCCCTAGGTTTTCTTTCGTAGGTTGTGGGTCACGTGTGAGTGAAATCGGATTAGTGTATGTGGGAAGCGAGAAAGAGGGGAGAGGTTACTTGCAAATTGAAAAAAATACTCCATCCGTTCCCGATCTTTGGTACTTTTGGGAGGTTTCACACAGATTAAGAAACTATAAATTTGCATTACCTAAAGACTAAAGTACCCCTTTGTAGCATTAACACCCAATTTGTACTTTTGTTTTTTTGGAAATATTGTGATTATTGGAAAGAGAAAATTAGCTGCTACTAATAACTTGGAAAGAGAAATACTCCATAATGGTGATGTCATTTAATCTACGCAGCTTTTATTCAAGTGAATTGGAACATTGTTATTCATTTATGTGCATAATGGTGATGTCACGTGAGAAGTGAATTGGAACCATTGCAACTAAAAAAATTTCTTCAACTGGATGATAATGCATAAGGTCAAATGGATTCAACCAAGAGCTTAAGAATTTTGGTCGGTGGAAAGAATTAATATGGACGGAGGGAGCGTCTTGGTAATGTAAATGAACACCCACTGTCTTGGTAATATCTATTGAGATAATTAAATTTAAATTTGGAGCAAAAGGGTAAATTTGGAAAGCTAAGGTAAGTTGTACATTGGTATGTTAAAAGTACCATTGTTTTGGAACAAAAAAAGATGCTAAAAATACCAAAGATCAGGAACGGAGGGAGTACACAACATTGATTGATAACCGACGACAAAAACATGCTTGAGAGCCACATTGCAACAAAACTTAGCGTAGGGTAAGACGAGCGAGCAACCCTAAGCAAGTGACGTTAATTAGTCTGCGAATTCCTTCTAGTGGTTATATTTTGATAGTCTCTACTTTAGTTTTTACTTTTTATTATTGTTAATAGTATTCAAAATATTTCACCTTATAACTGTTCTTTTAACAAGATCGATATTATTTATATATTTTTTTTAGGATTAAATAAGTTTTTGTTCCCTAAAATATTTGCAAATATTGTCTTTAGTATATATCCACATATTCTTTCGTTAATTCTTTTAGTCCCCCGTGACTTTTAATGGTATTTTTTGAGCCTTTTATAACACTTCTAATTTTATTCTTCAGATATTATCCCCAACAAAGGCAAGAATAGGTTTATCCTATTTATATTATTAAATGAATTTTTTTTGCTCAACAGGAACTACAATCCAGAAGGTAGGAAGCATCGTGTGAGCAGAGAAGAAGCGATAGAGGAACTAATAGATGGGGTAATTTTTTTTAACTAAAGTCATGAAGAAGCTTTATAAGTTTTGCATTTCTCAATATATGACACGTAATAGCACTAAATTTTAACATCATATCATATTCAGTGTAAAATTATATGTAATTTGTTTGATTCCACAGATAGAATCAACAATACCACCAGAATATTTTACGCCACGGATAGTAGAAAGAACAGAAGACTATCTTAGACTGGAGTATCAAAGCCCAATCATGGGGGTATGTATCTAATTTGTAACTCTCCTGTAATCAAGAAAACATGCTAGCATGCAGCTGATTGTTAGGTTGAATATTTTCTGCAGTTATCTGAGATTGAACTCGGGATCTCTACTTTGCGTGTATGAGTTTACGAGTGATACTTGTCACTCACTCTGTCTAGAGAAAAAAATCATAATTAACTTGAGAACTGAAAGTACCAAATTTAACTGTTATTTGAACTTGTCATATTGAAACAGATTGTGGATGATGTTGAGTTCTGGTTTCCACCAGACAAGGACTCAGTTGTGGAGTACTGTTGTTTTTGAGTTTCAGAAAATAATTTCAGAAAATCAATCCACCGAAGATATTACTGGGTTGAGTCGCGGACTAGGTCGCTCTCTTTAAGACGTTTCGTGGCACTGCTCAAAATTGTGCAGGCAGACTATCAACAACGACGTCCCCAGGATAAAACAACCCAGTCAAAACTGTTACGAAATATCACTGCACAGTGAAATTTCGCTCAAGAAATACACCTCAATATGGTTAAAAAACCACTCTGAATATGGTTCGCAGACCACTCTTGAATATGGCTCGTAGGTCATTCTTTAAAGTAGAAGAGAAGAAAAATCGAGAGAGAGGAGAGAGAACTTGAGGTATGATTTAACGTCAAGCGGTGTGAAGAGTCAAGTGAGGGAGGGGCCTATTTATAGGCTTCAAAACTGGCTTGGTGCGCAAGTCTTAGAGGATAAGACCGGAGTGCTTGCGCTCCAAGCTATAACAGATAGGAACAGACACAACAGTTAGTTCATCGTATCCGGACGGTTCAACGAATCTGGACACGCAACGCACCAAAAAATAAAATAATAATTAATTATTTTCACAAAAATATATTTACACCTCACAAGCCAAGCCCGGCCCGGCCGAGCCTGTCGAACGGCGGCGCGCACGCGTGTGTGGTGGTCAGATGGTGTGCGTGCTTTCCCATTTACAAAACTGGGTACCCATTAGGCTCCAACCCAAGGTGTAAAGTCCACACTTATAAACACTCTTAAAGTGTTTATTCTATCCAATGTGGGACTTTTTCAATTCACAATTAACAAAGTTCCAACAATCCCCCACATGAATTTAAAAAGAAGTTTCAGAAGTAGCGTCAAACGCCTCCATAAGATTGTGCATAAGCAGAGGTGTCATACGACTTGAACCTTTGCGTAGCGGTTAAGATTTAGATTCAACAAAAGTGACTCGTAGTCTTGAACTCTATCTCTAATCGTTAAAACCACACACAACCTTTTCGTTAGGTGTATTCTCAAAAGCCCGTGCGTTTATGGCCCTGCACGTCTATCCCAGTTTAGTGAACGCTCTAGGAATTTCTGCCAACAATTCCATAGGAGGCGGCCCCACTTCCACATTCACAAAGGTGAGTCTATCAAGAGTACTTCTGTAGCTACGTACTCCACTCCACATAGAGTATAGATCTCATTAAGAGTTTCTATTATCTCAACCTTACATCGCTTCAAGAATCATGCTTCTTTGCTTTTAATAGCATGTTCATCTCCTATCACTTCACAACTTGTTATTACCCATTGAACCTAATTCTTGGGATCTCCAGTCTTTTAGGCCGGGTTACCATCGTGAGTGACTCATGGTTCTAAAGGCAGTAGTCCCATCCTTTGAGATGTATTTTGGACTTTCTCTCTGGCTAATCCTTTCGTCAAAGGATCGGCTAAGTTCTGATCAGTGTGTACATGTTCCACTCTCACAACTCCTTTTGAGAATAACTCTCTAACTGTGCTGTGATTACGACGTATTTGTCGTCTCTTACCATTGTGATAACGATTCTCCATTTTTGCAATAGTCGCGGTACTATCGTAGTGGATCAACACAACTGGCATCGGTTTTTCCCATAAGGGAATCTCTACTAGCAGGCATCTTAACCAGCTAGCTTCTTCACTAGCTGTGGCTAGTGCTATCATTTTAGACTCCATAGTGGACTGAGCCAAAATGGTCTGTTTCTTTGATTTCCAGGAAACAGCACCACCGGCTATACTAAATATATAGCCGCTAGTAGCTTTGGAATCATTAGATAGAGTATTCCAATCAGTATCATTGTACCCTTCAAGTACAGTTGGAAATCTCTGATAATGTAATCCAAGATTCATGGTCCTTTTCAGGTATCTCATGACTCTTTCAATAGCGTGTCAATGCTCGATACTAGGTCGACTAGTAAACCTGCACAACAATCCCACAACATTGGCAATATCGGGTCTAGTTCAATCAGTGGCATACCTAAAACTGCCAATGAAGCTCGCATATTCCGTTTGTCTTACATTGTCACCAGTGTTCTTAAAGAACTTGACACTCGGATCATATGGTGAACATGCAAGTTTACAATCAAAGTAATTGTATTTCTTTAAGATCTTCTCAATGTAATGAGATTGATCCAAAGAAATTCCCTTCTCGGACCTAGTGATCTTAATACCGAGGATTACACTTGCTTCTCCGAGGTCTTTCATATCAAAGTTGTTGCACAACAATGATTTCACTTTATTTACAGCATGAATGTTTGATCCAAATATGAGTAGGTCGTCTACATAGAGACATATGATAGTGCAAATGTCATTTTCAGTTTTGTAATAAATGCATTTGTCACTTTCATTCACTTTAAACTCATTCGATATAATCAAATTATCAAACTTCTCATGCCATTGTTTGGGAGCTTGTTTGAGACCATACAGAGACTTGTCCAACTTACAGACCTTGTGTTCTTGCCCATGGATCACAAAACTTTCAGGTTGCTCCATATAGATTTCTTCTTCTAAATTGCCATTTAAAAAGGCAGTTTTACATCCATTTGGTGTACTTTTAAGTTATAAATAGCGGCCATCGAAATTAGTACCCTTATAGATGTAATTCTTGTAACAGGTGAATATGTGTCAAAGAAATCTATATTCTCTCTTTGTCTAAAACCTTTGGCTACAAAGCGAGCCTTGTATTTATCAACAGTGCCATCAGGTTTTAGTTTCTTTTTCGAAAGTCCATTTACAACCAATTGGTTTGAAACCAGGAGGCAAGTCCACTAAGTTTCATGTCTTGTTAGACTCTAGAGAATCCATCTCATCATTTATGGCTTCTTGCCACAAATCAGCATCCAATGACGACAGAGCTTCTTGAAGGCTAGTAAGATCCTCCTCTAATGTATAGACCGTATAGTCGGGTCCATAGTCTTTGGCAGCACGTGCTTTCTTACCTCTTTGAGGTTCTATTCCCCTTTCTACGTTGTTTTCAATGCTCCTAAGCACAGAAACTTGAGCAGTTCCGGTGCCCCCACTATTTCTTGATTTAAAAGGGAATCTACTTTCATAGAAGTCAACATCATTTGACTCTATGATCACTTTTGCATTAAGGTCATAAACCTGTATGTTTTTCTATTTACTGCATAACCAATGAATACACATTCATAGGCTCTATTGGCGAGTTTAACTCTTTTTGGGATTATGACATAAGCCAAGTTATCCCAAATTCAAAAATAAGACAAGATGGGCTGTCTTTTCTTCAAGATCTCCGAAGGAAATTTTTTATTTCTTTAGATTCGGTGAATCTATTTATAACTTAACCAACAGCTTATAAAAATTTTCCACAACAGAGATCAAGTCCAAGAATTCAGCAAAATAGCAAATCAATAAAGATTTTATTTTTCTTTCTGCTTTACCATTCATTTCAGAAAAAATATGGTGCAGTCGTTTCATGTATAATTCCATTAAATTAATGAGAATCATACTCCGTTCCTTAATCGCTATAAAAACTCTTAACCTTTCTACTTAATTGATTTTCAAAAATCTGTAATGGAAAACTTTGAATATGTCGGGCACTTCATTTTTATTTTTCCCAAAGTATACTGTAATGTAGTCAAAACAATTATAAATAAAAGTGATAAACTATCGTTTTCCATTTCTAGTTAACGTTCTATCTTATTCGCATATATCTGAGTGAGTCAAAACTAATACTCAGATTTCCTTACTGATTTATGCGAAGTCTTGAAAATTCTTGCTTGACTTCAAAAATCACAATTTTTTTCTTAAGTCATTTAAAAAAACTTTTGAAAAATGCTATTTGGCTCTTATTGAAAAGAATGCATTTGTTTACACGTCAAAGTTTAAAAATTATATAGTGTACAAAACTTTCGATAGACGAAGTAAACAATGCTTTAAAAAAATATCATTGTTTAAACCAGGCTCAGCATCATTTTCTTATTTTCAGCAACGGTGTATGTTCAAAACATAGTCAGTAACCATCCACCAATCTTTGCATTCACCAACAATGTTGATTTCAAAAATTATAGCAACAAATTGCTATCCAATCAGGTTAGCCTGCGGGGCAGAGCTTGGCCTGTTCATACACTTGCGTGTCGTATGACCTGGTCTCTCGCAATTGAAACAATTAAATGGAGGAGCAGTGTCATTTCTAGGTGGGGGGTCCCATTCCAGTTGCTGTTCCTTTGAGCCTGATTACTGTTTTAATTTTGAAAGGTTTTCTCAAAATTATATTGCAATCAATATTGCAATATATCGTAAAAGGTATAACTTCTCAAAAATAATGTTATTGCTAAAAAGCAATTCTATGACTTAAAATCATTAACCGTTAGCGTTAACCACTAACGGCAACAATATGAATTAAGAAAATTCATTCTTGTCGAGTAGGTTCCTAGGAAAGAGATGTGGGTCACAACAGACACGCTTAAGTACCAAGTCTTTCCTAGCCAGAACTTTTCCCAGACAATATGAGTTAAAATAATTCATTCTTATAGAGATGATTATTCTCTTTCCGTAGAATTAACACTGATATAGAGATAGTAATTCTCTTTCTATAAGACCGTATAGAGAAAATTAATCTCTTTCCATCGATAAATAGTATAGAGAAAATAATTCTCTTTCCAATGATCAATTATATAGAGAAAACAATTTTCTTTCTATAGAAATTTATTCTCTTTCCATAGAGAAAATAATTCTCTTTCAATTGATAAGTTGTATAGAGAAAATAATTCTATTTCTATTGGAATATTTCTTTAGCTATTTTATCTCTTAATCAGCTGTTTCAGTGAGCACTTAAATGTCATCTTTTAAATGTTGGCAACATTTTTCATATTTTTAAAAAATTATTTTGTTGCCATTGTTTTAATTGACATATTTGAAAATGAAACGATTTGTAAACAGCATAATCAGAGTCAGTAATGTCTTCGGTAGTCATTGGTAAATTTCGAAACGTCTTAAAATTGTTGTTTTTGAGTTTCAGAAAATAATTTCAGAAAATCAATCCACCGAAGATATTACTGGGTTGAGTCGCGGACTAGGTCACTCTCTTTAAGACGTTTCGTGGCACTGCTCAAAATTGTGCAGGCAGACTATCAACCACGACGTCCCCAGGATAAAACAGCCCAGTCAAAACTGTTACGAAATATCACTGCACAGTGAAATTTCGCTCAAGAAATACACCTCAATATGGTTAAAAAACCACTCTGAATATGGTTCGCAGACCACTCTTGAATATGGCTCGTAGGTCATTCTTTAAAGTAGAAGAGAAGAAAAATCGAGAGAGAGGAGAGAGAGCTTGAGGTATGATTTAACGTCAAGCGGTGTGAAGAGTCAAGTGAGGGAGGGGCCTATTTATAGGCTTCAAAACTGGCTTGGTGCGCAAGTCTTAGAGGATAAGACCGGAGTGCTTGCGCTCCAAGCTATAACAGATAGGAACAGACGCAGATAAAAACGGCTCTGTTCAACGAATCTGTACGCAACTGTTAGTTCATTGTATCCAGACGGTTCAACGAATCTGGACACGCAACACACCAAAAAATAAAATAATAATTAATTATTTTCACAAAAATATATTTACACCTCACAAGCCAAGCTCGGCTCGGCCGAGCCTGTCGAACGGCGACGCGCACGCGTGTGTTGTGGTCAGATGGTGTGCGTGCTTTCCCATTTACAAAACTGGGTACCCATTAGGCTCCAACCCAAGGTGTAAAGTCCACACTTATAAACACTCTTAAAGTGTTTATTCTATCCAATGTGGGACTTTTTCAATTCACAATTAACAAAGTTCCAACAAGTATGATCAGCATCAAGATTGGGGAACTTTGATTTTGATGTGAATAGAAAAGAATCAAGGTAATTATTAAATTTCATTACTGCTTATTTTTATTTATATGCTTGCATATTGATATGTTAATTATATATGTATGAAAACTTTTCTAATTGGTGGATTACAGGCATTGCGACTTGAGTTGGAAAAGAGAGGATGGGCATCATATGATGATCTTAATTTCCCACATGTATGACTTGCATCATTGAATAATTTTGTATCATAAATTGGATTGAAAAACCACAAGCTTTGAAGGATATTTGACAATGATTCATCTTGAAGCAATGGGTTAAAATTGGAATATATGGTTTTTAACGTGCACTATTAAACTTATAATCATTCGAAAAATATCGTATATTGTTGTGTATGGCTCATATAGTTACAAGAATTTATGCAAAAGCTCGAGTGGAGCGAAGCACCTTTTTTTTTTGGACTACGAAGTAGAGTTGACGTAATTCATCGTACTATTAAGCAACATAAATACTACACAACCCTATTTGAATATTTAGAAATATAGCTCCAACAACTTTGGTGGGTGTAGGCACACTTTAGTGAGCCACGTTAAATCTCGTCTCCTTTATTTCTTTGGGTGTTCGTGTCTCCATTAATCTTTAAATTTCGTGTGCTTGTGTTCTAACACATAATATAATTTTGGTTAACTTTAGCTTTTTATATTTATATGAAAACTAGACAATAAATTATTATACTTAACTAATATAACTTTTGCTCATTATTATATAATATTATACTCCATCCATCCCAAAATATTAAGTATCAAAAGTGCATTAATATAGTACATGTACTTTTAGTGCTTATATTTTGAGAATGAGATAGTAATAGAAACCGGAGAGAATACTACATATTCAGGCTAGCCCAAAGTAAACAAAATGGGATCCAGAGCATGATTGCAAACACAAAAATTGTCCCATTGTTTCTCCATTTTCCTCTATACTTTCACCCCCTTACCCTATGATATTAATAAAATACTCCTAACATTCATTAACCTTCTCTTCCCTTTTCTTTCTTTTCATGCGTTTCCCTTTTACTTGGTACCTTAGTACCGAATTTGCTCGACACTAAAGTATCGAGTGGGTAACAATTTGATTTTTTTGAGGTGAATTAAGTTTTACACACTCAGTACTTTGAAACTAGAAGTGTTTTTTTTTTTGAATTTCTCGAAACTTTGGCATTTTTGCTGTACACTCGGTACTAAAGTAGTGAATCCTCTCGGTATCAAAGTACCGGATGCACTAAAGTGCAGAAAAAAAGTGCAAAACAGTGAAGAAGAAGACAAATCGAGGAGACTTGCGAGAGGGAGTTGCAAGACGAACATGGAAGAAGGTGGTGGTGGTGGCGGTGGTGAGAGTGAGAAGAGAGTCTGAGGGGGTGAGGAATAGAGCTGTCAATTCTGGTCCAGCCCAATGTTTTGGGTTGGGCTCAAAAAGTAGAGGCCTAAAGAGAATCGGGCCTTTTGGCCCAGCCCAGTTGGCCCATTGGTCGAACTAGGCATATATTTTTGTACTTTGGCTTAATCAAAATTAATGTTGATGCTGCCTTCGATGCCTCTACAGGAAGAAGAACTTTCGGGATAGTTTGCAGAGATAAAGAAGGGAAGTACTTACAGCTCATTATTCCAATTTCGTTGCTCCTAATGTTCTGGTAGCGGAAGCACTTGCGATGAGAGAAGCAGTTCAATTTGGAAGAGCAATGAGCTTTGTTCGTGTGGATTTTGAAGCTGACAGCCTCTCCATAGTTGAAGCTTGTAGGAAATCAAAAGATATCAGAGAAATTCGAAATATTATCAGTGATATTGATTTCTTCAAATCAAGTTTCGAGTTCTGCGACTTTACCTGGGCGAAGAGGAGTGCGAATCAAGTGGCTGACCAAATCGCTACTTTGGCAAAACTGAAGATGCTACAAGGAAACTGGGTCTTCTCCATGCCGAATTCACTGCACAAATTAATTGAAAAAGATGCGAGAGTTGCGAGATTGGAAAACCAGCAGAATCAAGATGCTTAGGGTTTACTTCTCTGCTTGTACTTTGAATCCGGTTGTACTGTAGAGAGCTTCCTCAGTTTCGGTTTAGTGTTTATGTTTTGTACTTTGTGCTAGTAAGTACATTGACCCATCTGGGTAGTAGTCTTGGGCTCAGCCCAATTGGTGTTTGTATTGGTTTGGGCCTCTGCCCATTGTATTTGAATCAATACCACTATTTTGACCAAAAAAAACATTTTTGGTGTTTTCTTTTGTTAAAATGTAAAGTGGGCCAAACCAACTCGCTAGGCTCATTGTTTTGGGTTGGGTCGGGCCGCAAAGAACACATCGTAGTAGATAATTGGGCTGACTAGGCCAGCTCGACTTTGCACTTTGGCTCAATGTACCAACTTAGGCGGCCCAGGTTTGGCGGATCTTGAGGGAGGAATAAAGATTGTAGTGAGAGTGGGGGAAGTGGGAGGGGAAGTGAAAGAATGGGGGTATTTTAGGATTTTTAGTTAATTTGGAGAGTGGGAAATAAAGTTTCCAAAAAAAAAAAAAAACTCCAAAGTAATATTTTGGCAAAAAACCATTGGGGAGCAAAAAAAAAATTATATACCAAAATAATGCATATTGTGGGTTATTTACCAAAGTAGGCAAAAAAAAATTTTAGTTCAGAAGTCGCCCTCCCAGGGTGACTTCTGAACTGTGTTTTTTTTATTTTTATTTAATTATATATTAAAATGATAAAAATTAAATTAAATTAATTTAAATAAAAAATTGTATTTAGATAATTAATATGTTTAATCCAAATTTCCTAATTAAATTTAAGGGTCACAAAGAAATATTGCAACGCAATAATTTATTTAAAAGACCAACCGACAATTACAATAGTTATTTAAAAAACTAATCCGAAATATTACAACAATTTAATTGCAGTTAGGACAGTTGTTTCTGTTGTGACCTTCATTTCTAGAAATTCCGCATCTTTTGGTGTGTGTACCCCTTTCTCTTTGATCCATCTCTGTACGAATACGGGTAGACTGTGGACGACCCTTTTTATCTCTGTTTAGTTGGATCATGATGTAGTTCTAAAGTATTGAAATAAGGCCATGACGTCTCAGTTGGCAAGGGTGGGAACTCCACAATGTAAGTATTGAAAACATTCTCCATTGTGTACGGTGGATCCACGAATTGCATGTGGTCGTAATTGCATTTTGAGCATGCTGCGATGACATGTGAACAAGGGTAGTGAAGTGCCTGGAATTCCCCACACTCACACGTTTTTGCTCTGAAGTTCACCACGAATGTTCGCGCAAGTCTACCACTTTGTGGTCGTACAAGTTCTTCAACTCGGAACAATTGTTGGGCACGATCGTGAACTACGACGTTATGCGTTTTTGAGACTTCTATGTTCCTGGCAATATTTTCCAACAATTTTTTAGAGTACATAGTTCCGGATCTCAACATTGCCTGTGCCTGTGTTCCCCTTTTGACGAAAACCTCGTTCATCCTGAAATATGTTGCATCTATCAATGAACGAATAGGGAGATTCCGCACCCCCTTAAGGACATTGTTGATGCACTCTGCAAGGTTTGTTGTCATGTGCCCCCAACGGGAACCTCCATCGCACGATTGCAACAATTGTTCTGCGGTTATGTCTTCAACCCAAGCCACCCCCTCAGGACCTACTTCCCGACCAATTTGTTGTTTGTAGTGATCGGCTGATTTTTCCGTCATTGAATATGCTGAAGAAAAAAAAGAAGATGTTGGTAAGTATGGAATGGAAATTTGAAAGAAATTAATTAAAACAAATGTTAAAAATACTCACCCATATTGATGACATGTTTCCTGGCAGGAGTGTTTTTGAAGTGTCTCATGAAGTTTTGTGCTATGTGGCGAACACAGAAGACGTGTTTCCAATTGGTGTTTAGTTGCGTAACAGCACTTTTGATAGACTCGTGTCTATCTGATATCAAACAAATACCCTCCTGTGGTGTCACATAGTGTCTTAAATGAGATGGTAAGAAAAACCAAGCCTCCTTTGTCTCACCCTCGACCACTGCATATGCAATTGGGAAGGTGTTGTTTCTTCCATCTTGTGCGATTGCCAAAAGAAGACACCCTTTGTACCTACCGTACAACCATGTTCCATCAACAGAGACAACTGGTTTGCAAAATTGAAAGCCTTTAATGAACGGGCCAAAACTCCAAAAGATGCTGTGGAATACACCTTTGTCGGTAACTAGTTGGCCATTCTCATAGAATGGTTTGTACTGCCAGTCGTGAACTGTGTCTGGAATATAGTAAGAGAAAGCATGTAGCCACGTGGTTACTTCATTGTAAGAGTCCTCCCAATTACCGAAGATAAGCTCGATTGCTTTTTGTTTAGCAATCCAAGCCTTTCTGTAGGAACTCTGGTACGTGAACCGCTCCTTGATGTGTGCAATCAACACAGCCACTGATATTGTCGGGTCCTTCCTTACAAGTGGAAGTATATGAGTACACATGAGGGAGGAGGTCAGCTGGCGGTGATCTTGGGAAATAATCGATGTTGTACATGTGTGTGGGTGAGTCAACTGTGTAATCCCCCAATATCCAGTTTTTGCTCCTAGTCTCACTACACACCTCCACAAACAGGTTTCATGAACACAACAAACGGTCCATGTGTGTGGTTTAGACTCACAGATTTTGTATGCAACTGGATGGTTTAGGTGATATGTTTGGATGAATTGTTGGACTATTTCTTTTGTGGGAAATTTCATTTTGAGTTTGAGTTCGTTTGGGTCTTCATTGGATAAAAGTTGATTTCTGTCCATGGAATGGCCAAACTCTACATCATAAGGTTCTGGGTTATCAGCTGTGACGTTTTGAAAGTGTGGGACAGGCTCGCAGAATGCAACACCTATGTTGGGGTTAGCTTCAATTGGTTCCTCAGTGACGTCACGCTGAAGAATTTCATCTTCATCTTCGCTAAAGTCCCCAACGTCTTCATTATGGACACCAACAAACATACTAAACGGTGGGGTACTAGTTTGAGTATCTAGAGGGTGGCTTGTGTTAAGGTCAATGGGTGTGTTTGAGGATGATGGTGCAGAGTGATGGTGAGGTGTTGAAGGTCTGTAATGCATGTCAGTTTGGGATGATGAAGGATTGAATTGAGGGTAAACAGGTGGAATGACGTCAGTGTATGGTATTTCTGTTTGTTGAGAAAAACGTATGTTCTGTTGTGATGAAGATGGAATAGAGTGGGCGTGACTTACCTGGGTGTAGTTAGAAGGAGCCTCAACCAAATCTGCGTATATTTCTGGTGTACATATACCAAGGTGTCTATCTTCTTTGAAATGCTCTATCATAAGTTCAACATCATCGTCAGAATTTATTTCGAATCCCCCATAAAAGGTATGGCCAGTACTGAGAGTTGTGGGGTACCGATATGTAAGACTAGCAACCATTTTTGAATGGTCAGGAGAGATTTTTTTTTCAATGGCTTGTTTAACTTGAGCTAGTTTGGATTTAGAGTTGAGTTTGACAAGGGTGTTGTTATCACACCTAAAAAATATACCCTCAGTATTTGCTTTTTCAACATAACCATTGTAAAAGACCGTGATGAAAACATTCGTTGGAGCCATTGTCGAAGTTGGGAGTAGGAGGGTGTGTTTGAGTTTCAGTTGGTAGTTGGGTGTTTAGTGGTGAGAGATTTAGGGCCTATTTATTGAAATTTGAATGGTTTAGATTTCACCGATGGTTTTGAAGGCCAGGATTGCACCGACACTTTTAAAGGTCAGGATTGCACCGATACTTCTAAAAGCTAGGATTGCACCGACACTTTTGAATTGTTCAATGTGCATTGTTCAGAGTGCATTGTGCAGCGTGCTTAGTGCAGAGTGCAGTGTCCCATGCTTAGGAAAAACCGGTTTTAGTAATCCTTTTTTAGTCATTGCTTCGAATCTTGTAAACGTGGGTTATAAGTCCGTTAGTACTAACTCAAAACATGAAACCGTAGTTCTATAACTATACTATAATGTCATATCATTTTTTTTAATTTAGTAATTTAACAAAATTGGTTATAATTGATCTAAACATGGTACAAAAGTCATTTTTTAGACTTAGGAAAATCCTTTTTTAGTCATTGCTTCGAATCTTGTAAACGTGGGTTATAAGTCTGTTAGTACTAACTCAAAACATGAAACCGTAGTTCTATAACTATACTATAATGTCATATCATTTTTTTTAATTTAGTAATTTAACAAAATTGGTTATAATTGATCTAAACATGGTAAAAAAGTCATTTTTTAGACGTAGGAAAATCCTTTTTTAGTCATTGCTTCGAATCTTGTAAACGTGGGTTATAAGTCCGTTAGTACTAACTCAAAACATGAAACCGTAGTTCTATAACTATACTATAATGTCATATCATTTTTTTTAATTTAGTAATTTAACAAAATTGGTTATAATTGATCTAAACATGGTAAAAAAGTCATTTTTTAGACGTAGGAAAATCATTTTTTAGTCATTGCTTCGAATCTTGTAAACGTGGGTTATAAGCCCGTTAGTACTAACTCAAAACATGAAACCGTAGTTCTATACCTATACTATAATGTCATATCATTTTTTTTAATTTAGTAATTTAACAAGATTGGTTATAATTGCACCGACACTTTTAAAGGCCAGGATTGCACCGACATTTTTAAAGGCCAGGATTGCACCGACACTTTTGAATTGTTCAATGACATTTTTTAGACCACTAATTTATTCCTCGAAGGCCACTAATTTATTCCTTCTTGTTTTCTTCTTCAAAATGATTTCCACTTTTGAATATATTCCTTCTTGTTTTCTTCTTCAAAATGATTTCCACTTTTGAATATATTCATTCTTGTTTTCTTCTGCAAACTTGTTTTCTTCTTCAAAATGATTTCCACTTTTGAATATATTCCTTCTTGTTTTCTTCTTCAAAATGATTTCCACTTTTGAATATATTCATTCTTGTTTTCTTCTGCAAAATGATTTCCACTTGATATTCAAAGTTCACGGGAAATGATTTCCACTTGATATTCAAAGTTCACGGGAAATGTCATCTCCATTCCCATGTGCACATACACTGCATTCTTGTGCACATACGTTGCATCCACTTCCTCTAACTTCTTGTGCAGATACTCAGCATCCACTTGAGATATATTCCTTTAAAATGTCTTCCCGAACATTCAAGTCACATAACTCAAAGGCAGCAACACAACCACATAACTCAAACATTCAAGTCACCATAACTCTTCAACAACACTTCCTCTAAAAATGTCTTCCTTACTAAACGAAGAACCTCACATTTCCATGCTTCTCAACGATGACCCAATGGAAGTTCACCACACATTCAATCTTCCCGAACCAGATGGCTCTATATTACCATTGATAGAAAGAGCTGGGTTTCGTGACATTGCTTCAATTGGCGCATTCAAAATAAATCCAGCTTTGGTGGCAGCAATGGTCGAACGCTGGAGACCAGAAACACACACTTTTCATCTTCCAGTAGGGGAGTGCACAATAACTCTCCAAGACGTGGCTTTGCAGTTGGGACTTCCCGTTGATGGAAATGCCGTTACTGGAAGTTGTGAACAAAATTGGGATCGAGTATGCGAACAACTTTTGGGTAAGCCTATCCCAACAAATGGCATGGTAGGCAACCAAATTAAGTTCACTTGGCTACAACATGAATTTAATAATGTTCCAGAGGGCGCTTCCAACAAAGTGCGAAGACAATATTGTCGGGCGTTATTGCAGTTGATCGGGGGATACATACTCCCAGACAAATCATCAAACAGAGTCAACATAAAATACCTACCCCTATTGAAAAATTTCGATGAAATTTCAAGTTACAGCTGGGGGTCAGCATGTCTAACGAACTTATACAGAATGTTGTGTAAGACAGCTACATGCTCCTCACGCACAATGGGTGGATGTACTCTTTTGTTACAGTCTTGGGTCTGGTACCGCATGCCGTTCCTAGCACCAGTCTGCAACCGTCCTTATGAATGGCCACTAGCAAAGAGGTAAAAATTTGACACAACTTATGAATACTAACAATTATGTTTCTTCTTTATGTTAACAATTTATTTTTTTTACCAGATGGGTTCGCACACCACTTAGCCACACTAAGTGTCCAAAAAGCCTTGTTTTGTACAGATCAACAATAGACCGCATGACACATGAAGAGTTTGAGTGGTTGCCATATCGGGAATTCAATTTGCCAGAAATAGCATATCGGCACCAAGGCATATGGACTACAAACACGGCTATGGTTTGTTTCCATATTGTAGAATGGCACCATGCGGATAGAGTGACCTTGCAATTTGGCCTCGTCCAAGACATACCATCAGCACCAATAGATATCAGTCACATGCACAACATCACCATGCAGGGACAGACTGATGTCAATTGGGCTGTATATCACAGACAGTCAATTGATTTATGGAATGATAGACAAAATCGATGTGTTGTGGGTCGACCCTGCTTTGCTAAACCAACGCAGTCAGATAAATACATGCGCTGGTTTCTAAAAAAATCAAGGCCATACATTTCAGCCGACCAACATCTAAGGGATCCACGTGGTCTTTCAAATGTTCGTGATATGGATGAAGAAGATGAACAAGACGTGCCAGCTCCCCCAACTACTCAAACCGAACGTCGAGAACGTAACCGTAATCGACATCGACGTGCACCACCAACTCAACAGAGGACCCAAGAAGATGTGCCTCACCGCCACTCTATCTCCCACACACCAACATTCCAAGAAGATGTGCCTCACCGCCACTCTATCTCCCACACACCAACATTCCAATATTACGAACAATACAACCAGTCAGTAGAACATACTCCTTTTCAAGATACATATCGACATTCTATGACCGAAAAGGACCCCGATATGTTCTATGAGTGCTTTGGGGTCCAACCCGGCTCTGCGCAATCTGTGGCGTTGCTTCTTCAAATTCAAGAGCAGGCCGGTGGTGCTAGTTCTTCATCAGTTCCCCAAGATTTTCCAGAGCCACTGCCCCCTGCCCCGACTGAGGAAGAACATCAACCACCACATCGGCATCAACGTCCACGGCGTGTCCCCCAACCTCGAAAGTGTGGAACTGGGTCTCATCTTTGTTAATTTTTTTCTGTACTGTCTTTTTAGTTTAATTTATCAATTATTGTAATTTTATATTAACTAAGTTATTAATTTTAAGGGTTTAATCTTATGTGACATTTATTACATTTGGATCAATAATATACTCTTTTGTCTTTAATAGTGCTTTATGCAGAGAGCACTATTAATTTCTATATTGTGCAGAGTGCATTGTGCAGCGTGCATCGTGCATAGTGCAGAGTGCACTATTACATTATGCATTGTGCAGAGTGCACTGTTAAAGTGTGGATTGTGCAGAGTGCATAGGTCTTAATTTCTTTAATGGCCTAGATTTTGCCGACACTATTTAACGACCTAGATTTTGCCGACACTCTTTAACGGCCTAGATTTTGCCAACACTAAACCCTAAAATCAATGGTTAAGATCATCCAAAATCAACGGCTTACATACGATCACCCCTATTATAAATACATTCTCACATTACACTCAAATTCACACCAACAGTTTACCCTCAACCTATATTTCTGATTAATCTTCTCTTCTCTGGTTCTTCCCAAACACCGACGCCCAACCCGCTGAATTGGAATGGCAGTTGTGCCCAACCCAGTACTCAAATGACAAATTCCTAACTGCACTTCATCACAGTGGAACTGTAACCACCGATGAACATGGTGTTGTCTTTCGTTGTCCTAATCATATCTTCTGTAGGATGAATAAGGACATCACATTCGCCCAACTCAAGGAGAAGGCTGAGAGGAAGATACGGCCAGAGGGAGGGTGGCGTAAAGACGTGGAGCGTATCCGTTACAGAAAGTACAATTGTGGAGATGACGGGACTTTCCGTTATTCTGTCAAGGAGATCCAAAGCGACGACGACGTCCGCGCAATGATGGAAGCTCATGCTAACATTCCAATGGGACGTAGTCTCTTGGAGCTGTACGTGGACACAATACGCACTCCGGAAGAAATCATTCATCTTCTGCGACCACCCCCACCACAACAAGTCATACTGGAAAGAGTCATCAACCACTACTGTACACTTCACTGTCAGGCCCATGTTATGTACAGGGAAGAAGATGGTGTGTATTTTAGTGGTCCAAACACCATTCATTCCAGGCTTAAGAACAACATCACCTTCGCCGAACTGAATGAAAAACTAACGGAAAAGGCGCAGTTGGAGGGTGAGGAGCAAACGATCACTCGTATCATTTATCGCTGCCCCGGATCCGCGAAGGTAATCGTATTCGGTGGTGCGTAATGACTATCAAGACTGACAAACACGTTCGACAGATGTTTCAGCAGCATGAGATGTTTCAACCTCATACTCGGAGTCCTATCGAGTTGTGCGTCCAAACCACTATTTCCACCGATGAGATCATTCGTCGGGTTATCCCTCCAGGGGTCCAATGGCCACTACCAGAAAATTTTTGGTGGAAGTAGTTTCGATCATGTTTTCCTCTCGTTTCGTTTTTTATTTTCTATTCTTGTATTTCTGAAAATTTTGTTGTTTATTTCAGTCTTTTTTGTATATTATATTATGTTCCAATTTTTAATCTCTCACTTTTTTTTGGTAAATATTAACGTAATTAAATTATAAATAGGTATAATCATTTTTATAAATTTATTTTTAATTTATTTAGGTATTTATATATTAATATATAATTAAATAAAAAATTGCAAAACACAGTTCAGAATTCACCCTGGGGGGGGGGGGGCGACTTCTGAACTGCATTTTAAAAAAAAATTGCAAAACACAGTTCAGAAGTCACCCCGGAGGGGCGACTTCTGAACTAAAAAAAAAATTTGCCTACTTTGGTAAATAACCCACAATGTGCATTATTTTGGTATATAAATTTTTTTTTCTCCCCAATGGTTTTTTTGCCTAATATTTTTCCTTTAGACCAAAAAAAAAGTATTATAGTTTTTTCCCTTAGATTAAAAAAAAATCAAAAGAGGTTAGTTTTTTTTAATTCCAGGAGAACACAAGGAATTCGGTTTAAGAAAAGGAAGATAGAGAGAGAGAGAGAGAGAGAGAGAGAGAGAGGGATGCAGTGGTGGTCGTTATGGCGGAAGTTGTCTATTGGATACTAAGCTTCGTCCTTATATTAACCATCCTCTGTCTCCTCGGTTACCAGGTTCCTTACATTACATCCATTCCTATCTTTGATGTTTTTCTTTTCTAATTCTATTTGGATTTGTTTCGTGTTTTTTCAAGGATAGTATTCATTGATCATCCCATTTTTGTAGATCACCATAATAACCATGCACACATAATTTATTTACATCACTATTTTAACGAATCGATTTCTTTTCTTTTCCTTCTTTAATTCTAATTGTGTTATCTCTAGTCACTTTTTCTATGGTTGGATAATTGATTTTTTTAATTGAAAGCAAAATGATTCAAACCCTATTGTATGAATAAGTGCTTCATTGGTGTAAGTCTCACTCTTTCTATGCTGCTACTGCGTTGCATTCTTTTGCTTTAAGATGACATTGAATGAAAATACCCATCACATAGAAATCATCTTTTGTTGTTTTATCCTTCGTAAAATATTATTACCTTCGGTCCACTCTCTAAGAGACAATGCAGTTTTCGGTTCGTCGAATATAAACGAGATACACTAGATATATCAGTTACTCAATTAACCTAAAACTGCAAAGTCTTTTATAAAGTGGATGAAGGTAGTGTGATATAGTGCTAGTTTTTGTTTATTTGTTCTTTTCAAGAATACATTTGGTATCTTTGAAGTTTAAACTCACAACTCAATCATTCTCCTACATAAGTGCAAAAGAGAAACGTTACTATATTAGAAAACAAATTTGATATCCCATTAAATTGTTAATTGCAGCTTATATTGTTGGTGGACTTGGAGTTTGATTACATCAACCCATATGATTCAACATCTCGGATAAACCAGGTTATCTTGCCAGAGTTTATCCTACAAGGAATCTTCTGCTTTCTCAATCTTATAGCAGGACATTGGTTTATATTCTTGATATCTCTCCCTTGCCTCTATTACAATGTCAGATTGTAAGTTTTTTCTGCATAACTTCTCAGAAAATTTTGTGTTTCATCAATTCATTCATGTCAAATTGTTGGATCTTATTTTATCTTTATAAGGTAGTGATGTAAGTGTCTGTGTCGGTACCCGATAAAATTTGTGTCTGACACCAAACATATCTTCAATCTGAAGTATCAATGCTACATAGATCATCAATCTCAATGAGTTCTCTTGTCTAAAAATATGAGCTATTATTGCCTATGCACATTAACTTTAGTTTATTGATACACCTCATTTGACTTGGATGCTAATACCAGGTACGTGAAAAGAGAACACTTAGCCGATGTTACTGAAATCTACAGAAAACTGAGTTGGGAGAAAAAGAAGCGCTTGTTCAAAGTTGCACACCTTGTTATAACATTTGTCCTTTCAATATTAAGGTATTCACATATTGTGATTACAAATATGTTCTTTTGTGAATTATCATGTAGGAAAAGTTGATGACTGTTATTTCATCCAAATGCATTTCAGCTTGGTTTGGGCCCTTACCGACGAGGCGCACTAACTGGTGGGCTTACCTTCTGTATCTGCTGTGAGTTTCCAATACCTTTGTCTTTGAAGGTTGTAATATTCTTTTCCTAAACATAGAAGTTAATCAAGTTCTTGGAAATATCGAACAAGTTACGCGGCTGCGACTTTCAATACCTTCGTGGGCAAGTTCCATCTTGTGAGCTGAATTCCATGGTGAGATCCATCCATGATAGGCCGCCGCCGAACATGTGACTATCTATTTCAGTGCTCAAGCAAGGAAGAGAGAAAATGAAGCTTGAGAAGATGTGATGCTTTAGGTGAAGCTTTAGATTCTTTCTGTGAGTTAGACTGCTTTAGGCATGAAAAACAGTTTTTTTAGCTCATAACTAAAACTATTTAGGTACAAACATAAACAGCTTTTATTTGATATATGCCTATTTTTTTGGTCTTATTTGCTTACGGAAAAATGCTAGCAATACACTCTTTAACACAATTACTATTGGTCTATTTTTTTTAAAAGGTAACATGCTTTATAAAAAGTGATTAATTTATGAGACAAGTGTCTTAACTTCTTAAAAAAATGGATCAGTCATACAATTTATGTTGTTGATATTTATCTTGCTTCTTCTGCATGCAACCATGTAGCAATAACAACAACAAAGACTTGTTATGACATTTTCAATTTGGTTTAAACGTTATTTAGATAGTCGTGATGGTACCCTAATTAGGGCAAGGTACCTTAAACCTTCAAGATTTGACTTGACTAGCGCATATGGCAATTGTTAGTTGTTGCGTTTTTGTATGCGTGTGTTCGATCCTGGAAATCGTAATTTTTTTGATAAAAAAAAACCTTCAAGATTTGTCAAATATTTATTGTTGTTACTCTTGTTGAATCTAAATCATATTCACTATGCAAAGGTTCAGGTCGGAAGACCACCACATATGTGCGCTCCGTGTTTGGTCGGCTTGATTGAGGCCAAATTTTTCTTAATATCTTTTTGAGCAATTCTAATACTTGAAAAAGATAAATTTATTTTTGGTGCATTTTCTCTGGATCCACATTTTTATCGTGTTGCACATGTTTAATGTGTTACTTGCTCACGACGCAGTCAACATCCATATTTTGCTCCACGATCTTCTTCATCCAGAAACGTAATCTTTGCGATTTTTTCTTATAAATAGAGAGCTCCGCTCATTTCTCAAACTGCATTGAAAACTTGAAGCATTCCCGAGTTGTCTTCTCTCTCGCTTCTCTTCTCTCTATTTTCAAAAATCTAACTTCCAATATTGAAGTCTGTGCATATGCAAAGGACTGTGAATTTCTACCTACAAGTGTCTCGATATCAAAGATTCAAAATGATTTTCAAGCATTTAACTACGATAAACTACTTGAAGTGTTGCACTAACTGTCTCCATATTCAGTATCCTTGATCATGGTCTAAGTTCGAACAATATAGACAGAAAAAATGTGAAGAGGGATGCCCTTACAATTATTTCTTCCATTCCAAATCTTTTTGTAGTTTTGGTGGTTTATGTTTGCTTCAAAATTATAGATAGTTTAGAAGCCAAAAATATACAATAAATCATTTTTTATAACTTTACCTACCCTGAAGTAACAGAATAGCTTAATGGTTGAACTAGAAAGCTCGGGTAAGAAAAGCTGAACAAGTAAAATTAGATAGCTCAATCCATCAATGATGTGACCCAAAAGAACCCCAAATCAGATTGACCTTGTATTTTGGAACAAATCAAAGTATTAATTTGATGAGTCACAGTATGGCACTGAATCCCATTATAGTACCACATGCTACATCGGACAAGTTTCAACCAAAATAAGCACGTGCTTAGTAATAAAGTCCCAGACCAAAAGGAAAAAAAAAAGCAAATGAAAAGATTGCTATTGCAAAACAGATAATTTGTCAGCAAACTAGTTATCTTGTGTTGACTGAACTGAACTTCCCAGTTCCTCACTGAGCATAGGTTTTAGAAGGGACAAAACCAGCTCTCACCTCCTCAAATGAATACTCAAATGTTTCAGCAATCTTTGAAGTAGCCATAGAACCAGAATGTACAAAAAATGTATCTGGTGTAGTAGCAGTCAACATAGGGCCAGTTAGAGGAGTAGTTGGCACTGGAAGTCCCATATTCTTTGGAGTCCTGTTCTCTTCATTGTCAGCAATAAATGGTTTTGGAGGTGGAGTTTCTGTTATTGTTTCTTTTACGACCTTCTGTGTATTTCTAGGGTCTTGAATTATGTTGGCTTTAGATAACACTGTGTAAGAAACAGGAGATAGAGGCTTCCTAGTCAATGGTGATTGAATCTCAATTCCCTTCTCTGCACTGTATGGAGTCTTCTTCACTGAATTTCCAGTAACTCTAGAGTTATGCTTTCCTGCATAAGTTTCCATTGACAATTAGTATTTAAATATGAATTTAATTGGTATGCACTGATAGTGTAAAGATTTTTTACACCGTCAATCAATAACAAATCACGATAGGTCTGATTTTCAAGATTAACTGAATAAAAGTCAAATATTTTTATGATTAGTCAATTTCTGATTAGTTGACATTGAAAAATATTTGTACATTGTCGTTGCATGCAAAGACACGGAGGAACCTTGGGATAAAAATGTAAATACCTGAGGATTGAGTTGAATGGCAAGTATTCTTGTTGTGAAGGATTGAGCCTTTCTGATTGGTTATGTTACTCTTTTTATTAGATTGCTGATTAAGAGTGGTTTGTCTTTGATCTTGAAGCATTGCTCCCCCAACAGAAAATTTTCTGGTGTTTGGAAATCCCATTGAACATCTGGGAGCCTTTTTTACACTTTTGGTTGGGCTGGGTTTTGACCCAAAAAGTGTTTCATGCTCTGCTATCAGTTGTCCCTTTAGTTTCTTTTGATCCTAAAGTTGATATCAAACAAAAAGAATTGAATTATAGATTAGGAATTGGAAAAAAAATGTCTAGAAGTGAACTTAACACCATCTACTACATGATTAAGTTACAAATTACAATAAGGTAATTAATGCATACCTTCTGCCTTTGCCTTTCATTCTCTTTCTCCTGCCTTAAGGCACTGTAATCTTCAAGCATGGAAAGCAGTCGAGTCTAAACGCATATCCACGAAACAAAAATGCATTATAAGATATATGAGACGTATCCTATGAGATATTGATTTTGTGCCAAATGCTATATAAATATCGGACATAATTTTCCAAGAATGTCTACCTCAGCAAAATTTCATAAATTTTCATAAAAATGTTTGTTAAAAACTTACTCCATCGTACAAAAACTCGAGTCCTCTTTCTTTCTCCCACGCTATAACTTTGGAAATTATTGCCTCTACCATCCCTGTTTCCATAAAGTACAAATTAAAATAATGGTGAAAATATGGACGAAGACCACAATTCAGACACCAAGTTAAACTACTCATGATGCATCTTACACCTTTGCTAAATCACTAAACAAATACACTAAGCATAATGCAGTTAACAGTATACAAACAACCACATACAAATTGATTAGCTTACTTCAACATGCTACGTAGCATGTGTCAACATTTAGTCCAAAGCTAGTTTAGTGTAGAACTAGAATCCTATAGTAAATTATTAGACGAATAATTACCGTCTGTAGAGGGATACTAACCAGGAATTTTGTTTAATAAAACACGGGCTTTCTCGGCACGTTTCAACGCAAGATGAGTACCTCTTCCAGCATTATAACGATTATCATCCTAAAAACCCACATTAATTGAGGAAATAAGCCAAATTATGCTTATAGAAGAAAATGTCAATCATTGTGAATGTGAATACAATAATGCCCTACCCGGTTGTACTCCTCCAGCCAGCTTTCTTCTTGAATAGCAGCCAACCACTTCTCAACTTTTTCAAGGATTTCTTTCCTGCTAAGTGCTTCTTCTTTTGTCTTTGAGATTTGTTGCTCAATTTTCTCTAACAGGTATTCATGGTTTGCAGATTCTGCAAAATGATTTTGAAAAAAGGATGAGAGGGCATATATTGAGGTTCGTGGCACATTTTCATAAAAATAGCAAAACAGGAGACAAAAATCTTGTAGTAATCATATGATGAATAGCAACTTAGCAAGTGAGAAAAGGGGGAGCAGTTTAAAATAATAGACATATTTCTGTTCTTGTGACCGGCCTATGCCCTGGTTACTTGACATTTATATTAAAGGGTCAGAACTTAAAACTGTGAGTGAAATCATTATGCAATATATGAAAAAATATGAAAAAAGATACCACTAACAACAATCTCCAAAAACTAACAAAAAAATCTTACCAGAATCAATTGAATGTTCGCTAGGAAAAACTGTTTGTGTAGTCAAATGTGTACTTCTGCATATTTCTTCTAACTCCAACTTCTTCTTCAGTAAAACTTCTTTTATTTTGATCGACTTAAGTTGTTCAAGCCTTCTAACTTCGCTCTCAACCTGCCAGGAGAAAAGCTCATTTAGTTAATCACACAATAAATAGTGCAAAGTGCAAACTACTACAGTACAAAACAAATTTCTTTTTGGGGTGGTTGAGAAAACAGAACCAGAGATGAGTCTAAGACAAAAACAAACTTACATAGATGACATTATCAATTGAGAGCATGTTAGGATCAGTATATTCAGATTCCAAAGCAGCAATTTTACGTGTCACATTGTGAAATTTCTGCTGTTCCTCAAGTGGTGTATCCATCAAATTCCACATCTCTAGTAGTGCAGTTGCAAGACTTTGAAGCTGATATATAACATGAAAAATTAGAAAATAAAACTGATTTTTGACAAGATGAAAAAAAATATGGGAAAGAATACTGACCTTCTTGATTCTCTGAATTTTAACCTCTCTCAAACTCTGTACTTCAGAAGTCAAATTCTTTAGTGCATGATCACTTACATCATTTGTTACAGTAGAAGCCATGCTGGGGCAAATCTCAGAAATTCTGTCTTTGAAATCTATACCAAGGACCGAGCACAATGAACTAAGAATGTCCAAATGGTCAGATAGCTGTTCCAGTCGACTGGCCTGCAGCAATATATAAGCAAAATCTCCAAGAAATTAACATCTGAAAGTTATTTTTTCTTAGGGAAAAATGTAAAAGATCAGTTTTTCATCTATAACATGCAATATTCCTGCACACATGGGCAATAGCAGTTTCTATCTATCAAAAGTTCAGGCAACAAATAAAGACAGAAATCACCTTTTCATTTTTAAATTGAAGTAACTGCCTCTTCAATTCTTCTAGTTTTTTCAAAGATAAGTTCTTCTCATCTAAATGTGAATTAACCCCCACACTGCCATAGAGTTCAGTGGAAATATTCTGCAACTGATGTAAGACTTCCAAAAATTGTTTCTTCCTTTCAATTTTCAATTTGCGCATCTCCTCAAGTTGTAAAACAACAGCTTCACGTCCTTTCTTCAAGTTTCCACAAGACTCTAACTCAAACTGAGGACAATACCAATGGAAGCTTGTTAATTGAAAAATTTCCATGTGACCAAGAAATGGCTAAATCCTTGACTCAATTCTAGAGTACCAACAACACTTACATGTAGTGATTGTTCACCCATTGCCGCACATATGTCAGCGATTTCTGCTTCATAATCAGAAATTTCATGTTGAAGTTGTGCTCTACACTGTTTCGCTTCATCCACTTTTTTTCTATATAACTCCAGACACTGCTGCTCTATTTCAAGCAACATTGCATCCTTCTGAGAATCAGATTCTCCAAGTTCATCCCATATTATCTTAAGGATCAAGCAAACCAAAAACATACAATGTTAGTCCGTTTCTAAGGTCTTCTAGAACAAGCAGCACAAAGGATATGTGTTAACCAATATCGGATGTAAAAAAAGAGAGTCTTCAAACTTAGATAAAAGGGGAGAACCTGAAGTTCTTTCAGCAACAAACCACAGGTTGTTTCTTGCTGACTGCTACGGTTGCTGAACATAGGAAACAATATATTCTGCAAAACAAAAACAAAAAAGAATTTATGAAGCAAACATGATATTTAAACACACTTGGCGAAATTTCGCGCAATGTTTTCATCTGTTAAAGACGGACTATTTATGTCAAATTCTGTAAAATACAGATTAAAACGCTCTAGGAAAGGCGTAACATATGTCCACTAAATTATGATTAGACATTGAAATTACAATTAAATCTATGCTTAAAAAGCTGAACTTTCTAGTAAATCATGCTGCTAAAAGCCATAAAAAATAAAAAATAGAAGAAATTTTTTTGTCAATCGGATTCAGTCAATGAACATACATAAGATTCACTTAATATTCATAATCACTGTTTAACAAAAATGCACACTGTTCATGCATGTAATATCTTTAGTGGAACATAACATGTAATAGTAAATGATGATCAACTAACCAATAGTGAAAACAGAATTTTTTCTATTATATCTCGCAATACTATTCAAAGTATCAATCAATTGAAGGAACAAACACAAACAAAAGAAGCAAATATTCGAAAATTGCAAACGACAATTTATATACTTCTTTTACTTTAATTTTCTGAGAAACAAAACAGAAAACTGTGCTTAATCGAAAAAATGCTAAGGAAAACATACCTATTGACGGGTGATTGATTCAGAGAGATTCGAGAAGAAAAGCGAAATATCAGGGAAATGGTTTTTAGGGTTTTCAAAATGGAAATGAGATTTTTAGGAATGAAATGATGAAGTTAAGAGAGTAACGTAGGGAGTAAATGTGAGAATGGAAATCAGTTTTGGGAGGGAAAAAACAGAGAGGGAGTAGCCGTTTTCTCGTGATCGAATTTCAAATCGGATACTGACACGTCAGCAAGTTTTCATGAGTATTGATGACGTGGCCGGTCAGCGAGCGTGTAATTCATGGACAAGACAATAAATCGGCGATTTATTTGATTTGGTTATAATGAATCTCACATTTGAATTTCATGTCAAAAAAGACGAAAAGGTATTGATTTCTATTTTGCGTTTAAGTTTTTTATTTGTGGGTTATCAAGGATGCTGGGATTTTTTAATTAATGCCTCTTAATGATAATATTTGGAGCAATGACTTAAATTTCAGTTTTAAAAATTCAAAATAAGACAATTAAGTTAAATTTATATAAAAAAATAGACAAATTCGGTTTTAATTTGTCCAATGGATAACCATAAGAAACAAAAGACAAAGAAATAAGAACCTGGCAAAAAGAAAACAAGGGATATTAAACCCATACCGAACCGGGCAGGTGCAATTGGTTCGACCGTGAGCTGGTGGTATGTCAGATCAGAGCAAATAGTAGGATCAAGCATGTCACTGACCGACTAGTTTTACGATTGAATCGATGACTCAGTCGATTGGGCCAATGCGTCAAATTGGGTTTGACCTGGCCAACATTGCATATTTCTTATTGCAAAACGACGTCGTTGTTCTCCTTGTGAAGGGTACTTATGTGAAAATAAAATTAAAAGCAAAGTACCTTGAATGTTGTGGGGATTGTTTAAGATATTGTATAAGATTATTTTATAGTTTTTTCAAGTAAGAAAATGACACATATGAATTTTTGATATATTTTTTATTGTGATCGATCATGCAATTCAATTAGTTAATGACCCCTTTTTCGACAAGTGGCCCACTGACCCAATATCTTGACCAGGTCGAGGACCGGTCTGGATTTTATAACACTAAAAACAACCAAAAGTGATGAACCAAAGTATACTACATCAGAGCACAAATGATGAATCCCACAAATGATCACCGAGAAGCGGAGAAGACATGGCAGTTATAGAAAGGAGCTTGGCTGAGTTGCAAAGTATGAAGAACTGGTAACTAGGAACCTATAGTCAAATTTAGACGGAGTAGTATGAAAATGGCTAAGTCGATAAGGTAGTAGCACATTAGAGATAAGATCGCCAAAATTAGGAGTATAGTATATTATTCTAAACATTAAAACAACTTTTATGATCTACTCGGGAGTCGGGACTTATTTTAAGTTCTTAATTGAACTATTAAAATACTTAGAAAAATGTTAAAGTTCATTAAATTTGATGACTTATAAAAAATCAGTTAAGCAACATCCGATTGAGTTTTCAATATATAACTTTACGAGCAAAGGGATGTGGAGGAGTTTGAATTCACAGTCCAAATCCTCTAAATTCACATTTCCTTCACACCCTAATTAACTAGCCACTAACATTTGTCAATAAAAAACATACATATAGGATTGAGTTAAATTTGATGACTTATAAAAAATCAGTTAAGCAACATCCGATTGAGTTTTCAATATATAACTTTACGAGCAAAGAGATGTGGAGGAGTTTGAATTCACAGTCTAAATCCTCTAAATTCACATTTCCTTCACACCCTAATTAACTAGCCACTAACATTTGTCAATAAAAAAACATACATATAGGATTTAATTTATATACCGTCGGTGTAAGTAATTTTTTACAACGTTAACCGATTACAAATAACAATTCATAAATGTGTTTGACTCCACATCGATTATCTTAAAAATCACATGTACCATAATTTTTCACACCGAAAACTAACATAGCAATTAACCTACTAATATTTGCTTATCAAAAAAAAACCTACTAATATTTCCCTTTAAAATAGAATGTGCAGAAATTAATTATATAGAAAAGCATGCAAGAACCCATGGGTTTTGCAGTTGCATAACTTGCATATTCTCCACTTCAAATAATTATCTTTCATTGCACTTGACTAGTCCAGCTCTAACTATCAAATACCTTGACATAAAAAGCTTAGCAAAATACCTTGACATATACTCCCTCCGTATCCAAATAATGGTCTCACTTACTAAAAATGTTGTTTCAAAATAATTGTCACTTTCTAATTTTAATGAAACTTTTACAAATATTACCCTCTAATTAATACTATGAGCATCACTCCCAAAACATTATTATCTACTTTGCATTTATGATAGTGGTGAATACACCTATCACCAATAAGGTTAATTATGTAAAATCCTTCTTCTCTTTCTTCCTTTTACACATTTTTCTTAATATGTGTGAAATCTCTAAAGCGACAATTAAAAGGATATGGAGGGAGTACTAGCTTAGCAAAATTAGTTAAATTACACTTTGGTTATAACGATTATAATTTATAATTCAAAATGAGACCATAAGATAAAATCCTAATGATGAGAAATCGAAGGGAATCTTCCAGCAAGAATCTAAAATTCTCGAGCCAAAGCTTGAAGTTCCTGGTCATGGAGTTGTTGATAGGATGCTGGGTTGAGAAAGCTGCTTAATTCTATAGATGTTGGATTTTCAAAATGCATGCACGTGTAATTAGCACTTTTCAAGTCATTGTTTGATGACAAATGGTGATGATCTGAGGAGGAATATTGCAGACATGGTTGTGAAGAGGTTTGTGACTGTGGAAATTGAGGAGCTACAGAGAAGCAATGTAATGTGGAAATACGAGCATGTACATTGGCCAATTCTGCTTGCAAGTTCAAAACCTGTAATATAGTACACTATTAATTCACATCTAGCGTATACAAAAGGATCAAACTGAAGCATATCATATTAATTGAATGATCAAATTGAACGTATCAAATATAAATGACTATTTTGACACATATTCGAAATATAGAGGACCAAAGTGGAAAAAAAAAGATAAATAAAAAAACTGAAACTTTGCTAAAAAATAAAAGACTAAAAATGTAATTTAGCATAATGTTTTTTGCTACTTCATTGACAAACCAAATTTTCACAAAGCCACATAAATTTCAGGAACCAAACTTTATTGTAGGTTACTTATTTACTCTTCTGTTTTTGTCTAAAATTTATGTACTATATAAACACATGGTATTACAGTAAGTTTGATTCATCACACAAAAAAAAATATTACAGTACGTTTGTGAGATATATATATAATAAATACACATTCGTGGGGCTTTTGACGTTTGAAAACACAAGACAAAACCTATACAAGGGACACGGGGAGTTAGTGTATTGTGGTTTTCCATAAAAAAACCTAACCAAAGCTGACAAGCATGTCAAAGCAAACAGAACATTACTCAAAAACGAATGTAACAAAATCTTGGCCTATCTGCAGTGCCAGAACAGTTAACAGTGATTTTTGTCAAGCGTCCCCTCTATAAAAGTACACATTGAACACTGTTTAACTTGATGCCTAGGCAATTAGGATTGTCGTTGGTTGACTACTTGACTGCTATATCAAATGTAAATGAATACATTTCAACCCAAAAAATCTAAAAGAATACAACTTAAACCTAATGGTACGTGTTGTAAAAATGAAGTGTATGAACTCAATTTATACTCAAATGTTAAGAACAACTTGTTGGTCCTGGGATGGGACACGGGGATCAATCCGCTGCTCCTGAGTTCGATACTCACAGTGGACAAATTCTATGTTGGGAAATGTGAAGTGTGCTCCTAACCACAAATGGAGATTAGTCTGTCGTTGAAAGCGTTTGAACGCTCTGATTCATAACATTCAAGAGCGCTTCGTAAGTGCTGCTAATTTGTTCCCTACTTTTAGCAACACATTGATCTCAAAAGCGTTGCTAAAGGCTAAAAAGAAGCGCTACTAAAACCTTTTTCTGTAGTGTCAAACAGATTAATAAAAAAACAATAGTGATAGAATTATTGTCTTTTTTTTGCAAGCATTATTATTCTTCAAATACCCATTAAACATAATAATATGTTTTTTTATTCTTTAAAGAAAACTGCAACATGATCAAGAGAAAGAAGAGTGTACGGGTGTCCAACAATGATGCGCCTTTACACGCTAATTCTTTTCACTTGATTTTGACATATAATTAATGTTATTTTGATTGCATATTGATATTTCAAGTTCTACATATGGTCTTATATACTTTGTATATTTCTACTCAGAAATGTAACAAAACCCTTAAATTAAACCCATAAATCTTCAAAGCTTGAGAAACAAAAAAAAAACTTCTTCTAGGAAATGGGTACCAAAATTTCAAAACCCTAGAAGGAAAATTAAAGGAAGAAACAAAGAGATAAAACACTATATAAGAAAGTTGAAGGAATTAAGAACCTGTTGTTGAAGAGCAAAGATATGAGCAAGAGAACCATAAATGGGGTCTCTAACCCTAGCAAGAGCCTCATAAGAGAGAGTAAAAACAGCATCAAAACGTTTGTGAACTGGGATACGCATGAGTAGTTTAGAGGCATTGCTAGCACCATACACCTTGTGAATTGCAGCAAAATGAGTAGTGCCTTGTGTTGATGAGTCAAAATATGGTGCAAATATGCAACCTTTTACACACTTTCTTCTCAAGAACTTGCACGCACCACATGGCCCACTTTTACCACCTCTTCCACTACTATCCATTTCTCTCTCTAGTTTCCCTCTCCACAATCTTCAAATGATGGTCTTGTGTTTTTTCTTGCTCTTGATTCAACCAAAGATTGTAGATAGTACCTATATATAAGATAGGATACACCTTTACACTTTTTGTTTTAGTGAGTGTCCTAATAACTTGCGGTGGTTGAGATTGGATATTTGAAGCAGTAGAAGAATGAAATATATGATTCAAATTACATAGTGCTAATATAACACACTAACAAAAAAGATAAAGAAGGGTTTTTAAGTCTTTTAAACTAGTGAGTGTTGTGAGAACTGGACCGGATCAGGCAATTCAATCGAGAATCGGCCAGTCAGACGACTAGTCTGACCTCAATTGGGTTGCAGTTTGGTTGAACCATCTAGGATCAGGTTGAACTATTTAAAATGATTTTTTTGGTTTTTTATTTACTCTTCCACCAAAAATTTAGTATTTGTATTTATTTATTTATTAGTCATCCAGTTTAACTATGATTGGACCAAGACTTTGAGGTCGCGTAGGTTAGATCTCCCGTCTGATTTTGAAAATATTGTTTTAAATAATGATATGATTGTGGAAGGTTTTTGAGAAATCTCAACACTCAAACTTTATAAAAGTAACTTTGTCTTAAGGGATGCCGAATGAGTAAGAATGAGATCCAGGACTCAAGCCTTAGGAACTAATATTTTCTTCACCCCTCTAACAATTAACAACTAATATTTTTGCCTATGAAAAAACTACTTTTGATCCCCCAAATTTTTTTAGTTATAGCCTTTTATGACTTTTAATAGTGTTTAAAAATGCTCTAAAAGTCATGAGGAACTAAAATTGATGACAATTCATATATAATTCTTTTGGGCTTTTCTTAAAAACTATATATATATATATATATATATAGAGAGAGAGAGAGAGAGAGAGATATGGAAATAAGAATAGCTTGCTCCAAAGTAACAAATTAACTTCTCATTCCCTATAATATTTACTATAGTATAGATAGCTTGCTTATTATATAATTTTTTGTGTGGCCTTATTAAGAGGGGTGAGCTTTTATTTATTTATTTATTTATTTATCTATTTTGAAGTTTCATAAGCATGCATGGCAACATAATAAAAGCAAGGCCAAGCAAGCAAGGAAGGAAGGGGAAAGAGATTGGAAGGAAGAAGCAATAGTTATTATAGAATACGCAAAGCACAAATTGACATGGAAGCTGGGTGACAGGAGAGTGTATGAGTTTGTACTTTGTATAACCTGTGTGGTGGAGCCACGTTTGCTAGACCATGATCCCGACCCCTACACAGGAGGACAATCAATCTATCCCTTTCATCTAATTAGTATCCATCATATCATATCACCTGTCACCTCTTTCGTGTTTCTTCCTCAAAGTGCATGCATCATGGAAAAACAAGGAAGGGGTGTTGTGTAATTGTGTTAACTCAAAAGTATATGCAATGATATTTCATAAAAAAAAAACTAATTAAAATATTCTCCTGCTTCTTTGAATGGTTGCAGAATATAAAAAGGGATTTTTATTTTACCCCCACCCATTCTCTCCATACCCCCACGCATACAGTGAAAAGTCAAAAATACCTCAAAAAAATTACAAATTTACAAAATATTTATTATTTGGCACTTACTTACGATTTGATCAGATAGATTTTAGAACGCATCGTATTTACCTCCAGAGAGATAAATACGATTTCCACAAAATCTTCTCATCGTATTTAGCTAAATACGATTTCCTCCCCAGAAACTTCCAAAAAAGTAAGTCGTATTTACCTTTGTTGCTGATAAATACGATTTCCCTATAAATTTCGCATCGTATTTACCTTTCTGTAGGGTAAATACGATTTTCTTTTTTCTTATTTTTTAATTAATTTGTTTTTTTTGTTTAGTGTCTTCTTCTCGATGGACTGACCAAGCGTCCTCGTCGTCTGCTGCTCCCAGCACACGCACCCGGCGGAGAGCTGCCGGACACGAGTCCACTAGGCGTAGGCGCGCCGAGGCTAGACAGCTGCCGCTGCCGGAGTCCCATCCAGAGTATCACTACGAGCAGCAGCACCACCACAGTATGAGGAGGAGCAGGACCAGTATATGGGTGAGCCTCAACACTATGAGGAGGTGGACCAGCATCAGCAGCAGTTCCATCAGGAGCTGGACCACCATCATCAGCAGCACCATCCGGACGATGACCATCAGGAGGAGCCTTCTCTATTCACTGGGCTCGAGTCTCATGTCTGCTACCGTGTTCGACTTAACCCGGTTAGTGAAATTTATTTTTTACATTGTGTTCGTATTTGAATTCATCTTTTTACATAGCGTAATTTTTTCTTTAATTTTTTTAAATACAGAACTATGAGCGTAAAGTTAAGCTTACCAACCATGGTAACAAGCTAGCTAAGAGACTAGTGGTCTATTCCCAGAACCACCAGTTTTGGGAGAGGTTCACAACTACAGGTTTGGCCACTACAAGAAAAACATGAATTTCCGGCGGATTTTTACCGGCGGATTTTTTCCGTCGGTACATTTCCGGCGGATGTTTGGCATTTCCGGCGGATTTATTCCGCCGGAAAATTACCGGCGGATTTTTGTAAAAAAAAAAAAACTTTTTTTTTTACGAAATCCGCCGGTAATTTTCCGGCGGATTTTTGAAATTACCGGCGGATTTCGCAAAAAATATATATATATATTTTTTTACGAAAATCCCCCGGTAATTTTCCGGCGGATTTTTGAAACTACCGGCGGAATTTGCAAAAAAAAAAAAAAAAAAATTTTACGAAAATCCGCTGGTAATTTTCCGGCGGTTTTTACCGGCAGATTTTTGAAATTACCGGCGGATTTCAAAAAAAAATAAATAAAATTTCAAATCCGCCGGTAAAATTCGGAGGGAAAAAAGTCTGCCGGTAATTTCAAAAATCCGCCGGAAAAATTCGGAGAGAAAAAAATCCGCCGGTAATTTCAAAAAATAACCTATAAATAAACTTTCTCCTACACTCCTCTCATTCTCTCATTTCACTCTTTATTTCCTTCTCTTTCTCTTATACATTTTCTCTATCTTATATTTCTTCTTCTTCTTCCTCACACTCTCCAATCTACATAAATTTCTCTATACATCTCTCATTTCTTCTTCATTCTTATTCATTCTCACTCATTCATTCTTTTTCTTTTTTCCCATTCTCTCCAATTTTAATACTTCTCATCTCTCCTTCATTCTTCATTCTCACTCCTTCATTCTTCATTTTCACTCCTTCATTCTTCACACTTCATTCTTATTCTCACATATTCTCTTTCATTCCTTCCTACTTCTTCATTATCACCCCAACCGGTACAAATACAAGGGAAAATTTGAAATATGGGCAAAATTTAGATACATTAACATTTAAATTTTAAAAAACGAAATTCTTATTTAAATTTTAAAAAAAATTTTAATTTTTTTTTTTAAAATCCTCCGGTAATGCACATTACCGACGGAAACTCCGCCGGTAATTACCGAGGGAAAAATCCGCCGGTAATGTGAAAAATCCGCCGGTAATTACCGGCGGAAATTCCGCCGGTAATGCCCAATTTCCGGCGGATTTTGGCCATTACCGGCGGATTTTGTCCGCCGGAAATTACCGAAATTCTTGTAGTGGGCCCCCCTCATTCAGACAGGACATACTACTGTGGACCACGAGCTGCTGTCCGCTTTTGTTGAGAGATGGCACCAGGAGACTTCGTCATTTCACCTACCATTCGGTGAAATGACCATTACTTTGGATGACATCTCCTGTTTGCTGCACCTTCCGCTCGCAGGCAGATACTACAGAGCTCCACCCACTAGTGTCACCACTGATCAGGCAGTTCGGCTTGCTGTGGCATATCTTGGGGTTACTGAGGAGGAAGCCCATGCTGAGTGTCGACTTGGTCAGGGGCTGTATTACCGTTTTAGCTGGCTCCAGCAGATAGTTGTTGCATCGTCCAGGTTTGCTGACATGACTCCTGGTGTTAGGGCGATGATCCTTCTGGTTCTGAGTTGGAGCATCTTCACAGTGAAGACGTATGACAGGGCTGAGGCCAAGTGGCTGCTGCTGCTTAAGGACCTTACTGCTGCTGGTGCTGGATCATATGCATAGGGTGTGGCTGGACTTGCTCATATGTACGACCAGCTGAACTATGGATCGTTGGACCAGGCCAAACATTTAGCTGGCTACTCCTCCCGGTTACAAGTAAATAATTATTTTTTTAATTTAAATAACTCAGTTATTTATCTTTGCATTTCAGAGCTAGATTTTATGGTACTTTCCTCATCTAGTGGAGAGGCAACCATCTAATGTGCAGGGCACACCACTCTGTGGGGTTTGGAAGAGGAAGAAGACAAATGCGCTGAAGTTGGTCGATTACAGGCGGAGGATTGACGACCTCACTGCTGATGATGTATGCTGGCGACCATTTGAGGGTCATCGGGCTGTTAGACCCTTTGAGCATGTTGCACTCTACAGGGGTTTCCTCAGCTGGGGAGACATCACCGTTCCGTACATGCCAGATAGATGCCTCTGCCAGTTTGGGTACGTCTAGGTCATCCCACGTCCCCCTCTCACCAGTCGTCCTAGCCATGATAGTTGTATCTTCCAGATTTCTAACTTTTTGCCCAGTGTGCACGAGGTGCTTCAAACGACTAGGCCTGCTCGGGATTTGGGTGAGGTTGCTGCAGACTGCTTAGAGTGCTATGTCAGAGTATCTATTCCCAGACTGTTGCCGGTTGCACCACCACCACCAGAGCAGGCAGCTGCACCACCACCCCCACAGCACGATCCTTAGTGGGTACAGAGTGTGATAGATGCGGTACAGGATGGGCTTCGTCGTGGCCGTATTCGTATGGCCACTTCGACGTACACTCGCCTCTACCAGTTGATGCAGATGCTAGAGATAGAGAGTGATGACTAGGGCATTTTATATTATTACTTTTATTTTATGTTTGTACTTTCTGGATTTATGTTTGAACTCTTTTATTTTATATCAGTTGATTACTATTTCTTACGAGTTTGCTTAAAATTTCGATTTCATTCATTTCATTGATTCGATAAAACAAAGTTACATAAAAGATAAAACATAACAAACTAAACCCTAATCCTAATACTCCGGTGCTCGCAGACGACGTAATATCTCATTCACGCTCTGTTGTGTTTCCACGTACAGCTCCAAAGGCTTATACCCAATAAGCCTGTCATGAATGTCGAACATGGTCACCACGTCTTTGTCGGTCTTGATAGACATGGACGAGTAGGAAATGCAGCCATCATCTCCACGATCGGGTTTCCGATAAGTGATACCAGTGACGTCACGGTCGTCCCCAATCACTTGTACTTTTGACCACACTTTATCCTTCAACCCATCAAACCCCATGGCGCGGTCGATTGGGCATAACTCCGGCTTCGGACTCCAAAAGTAGACCCCATCTTCTCTCATCGTGATGTTGCCCCCATAATGTATACCGCGGAGCCTATTCTCAGCAGACCGTTGTGTTAGGCAAATCTGCATTCTGGATTTGTGAGAAATGTAATTGAGAGTGAAATTTTTGTGTGAAATGAATGAGGGTGGGGGTGGGTATTTATAGAATTCGTGAATGAATATCAACCGTTGATACTATCCGTGCAATCTACACCGTTGGATAAATAGCAGTTGGACCAGGGGAGTAAATCTGGTCGTCATTAAAATACAAATCGTATTTACCTATGGGTTAGGGTAAATACGGTTTGTATTTTAACAAATCGTATTTACCTAGGGGTGAGGGTAAATACGATTTGTATTTTACAAAGCGTATGTACCCCCACCCATAGGTAAATACAATTTGTATTTTACCTGAATCGTATTTACCTCACCCCAAGGTAAATACGCTTTGTTTTTTTACTTCTATCGTACTTATCTCAGCCTAGGTAAATACGATTGGAAATTTTTCAGGATTATCGTATGTACTTACCTCTATATACATACGATTTGTAAAAAAATAAATCGTATTTATATCTTAATAACGTAAATCCTATTGAGCCAAAAATAGACAGGGGTATTTTCGTCCAAAAAAAACGTGTGGGGGTATATGGGTAAACAGTGGGGGTACAAAAAAAAATCCCAAATACAAATGGGTATTTTTTTATACCCCCACCACCTCCCTCCATACCCCCACATAACTACTTTATCCCCAAAACACCCCTCCCATAATCTCCCAAAAAATTCACTTTTCAGTTATTTTCTGTCGGGGCCCACAATATCTCTAATCGGATTTACCACTATGGAAGGTAAATCCGATTAGCATTTAATACACAATAAATAAGCCACGCAGAGTCAAATCGTATTTACCTATAATTAGATAAATACGATTTGACATTGTAAAATACCCCAAAAAAGGAAATTTAGTCAGCGCGTATTTACGTAAATAAGAGTGGAAATCGTATTTACGTAACCCCTACGCAAATACGATAGTTCATTTTTGGCCATCGTATTTATCTGGTGGTGAGGGTGTATACGATTGGAAATTGTATTTACGTGGGGCACGTAAATACGATTTGTATTTTTTTTTTTCTAATTGTTATTTTTTATTCTATTTTCAAAACAGATATCGATCCGCAGTCAGAGTCGCAGCTGGTTCCTGTCGTTGTAGATACTACAGAGTCATTCAAGACGGACCAGGTATACTGTTTGAGTACTAATTTTTTAATTAATTTTGATAGACATTTATTTTTTTAACCACGTAACAATTTTTTATTTTGTAGATATTTTCTACACATAATGATGTTGTTGAGTGGGCGAAAGCCGTTGGGAGACGTATCGGGGTTGTTGTTATTATTGTCAGATCTAACTCAGGTGGAGGTAAAAGGGGGACTCGAGATAAAATTATTTTTGGCTGTGACAAGCAAGGGGATTTTTATAATAATTCTAGAGTTATCGGATCGAAGAGAAGAAGGTGTTTGTTCAAGTTGAGAGCTGTTCGTACCATACGTGATGGGGGTTGGCGTGTGTCGGTTAGGTGTGGTCTACACACACATCAGTTATTGACCACCCCAGTCGGGTCCACATCAGTTAATTGACAAGAATCCGGGACTTCCAAAAAATCTTCTAAGTCGACAAAAGGGCCTTCTCCTAATGTCTCAAAGCAGTCTCCAAAATTGAAGGTATCTCAGAGTTCATACAGGAAATTAACACAGCAGGGAGAGACAAAACTTCATTTACCATGGGTTCCTCAACATCTACACTCTTATGTTCATAATATTATTGATGTTGAGCCCGATGGTAATTGTGGGTTTAGGGCATTTGCTGTTGGTCAAGGTCTTGGTGAGGATAGTTGGCCTTTAATTAGGCAAGAATTAATTCAAGAAACAAAAGACAGAGACCAACTCTATACTGACATATTTGGGGAGCACAAACTAGCAGAGCTTAGAGAAGCATTATGCATTGAAGACTACGGTGTTCAGCCTCCGGCAAAGTGGTTGAGTTTGCCTGAGATGGGGTACTTTATAGCAACCAGGTATAATGTGGCCCTAGTTCAGGTATCTTTGGGGATGAATTTTACTTATCTACCTTTGAGAGGTGCTTATTCTTCTTCTAAGGCTCGTAGTATCATATCTATTCTGCACGTGAGGGGTAACCATTGGGTGCATGTTTCTCTTTTGCCTGCCTGTCCTTTGCCTCCGATTGCTCATTTATGGAAGCATAATGTATCTCACGAGGCCCTTACATGGTTGGATTCGTATACAGGCCGCTTCGCCTTATGGCATTCCCTTGCTCCAGTCTTGCCCCCTCCCACTGATGCGCCCACCGTGGTAGATTTATCAGATGATTCTGATGGTTGACTGCCTGACATTTGTTGTATTTATTTTTATACCACGTTTTTTGTAATTATTTATCCATATTTTTGTGTATAGGTATATATATATATATATATATGTTATCAGTTTTTTATTTTTTTTAATTATTTTGTAAATCGTATTTACCTTAATACAGGGTAAATACGCTTTGTTAAGTTAACAAATCGTATCTTGTCAAAAAAAAAAGTTAACAAATCGTATGTACCCCTACCAACAAGTACATACGATTTGTTAACTATACAAATCGTATCTACCTGCATCCAAGGTACATACGCTTTGTATAATTAACAAATTGTATGTACATACTAATGAGATATATACGATTCTCATTTTAATTTCGCCTCGTATTTAGGTTTATACGCTTCTATTTTTTACTAAATCGTATTTACCTCTTCTATAGGTAAATACGATTAAGTCAAATTTCAGAGAGATATTTTAGGATTTTCAGTTTTTGTTGGGGTATTTAGTGAAATTGTGGGGGTAAAAAAAAAACCCAATAAAAATCATTCTATGGTCGAGTAGTAGAATTGAGTCAAATTTTACACTATGCTTCGTCTGTTTTTTTCCTTCTTTCAAAGCTGTATTATTAAATCAAAGTAGGCAAGGCCCAATCCAATGCCAAAACACTCAACTACACTTCACTCACTATAAATAGGCACACTTAACTCCATTTTCCCTCACACCAACTTCCACTAAAATCTTTACTTTACTAAACATTTCCTTCTTCACAAATCACACACACCCTCTCAATTGGTTTCAATGTCTCAATCCTATCTTTTGTCGGATCAAAATGGACATCGCCTTAATAAAAACGTAATATATTATTAAATGACAATAGCAAAAATGGTTAATTAATAAAGATTACTTTTCGTATACAAATGTATGTTACTACATAGCTATCAAATGACGTCAGCACCAATCAATCGCGGGGTCCTACAGGTCCAAGCTGATCACCCATATCTGCCCTAGGCTGCTCCTCAGCCTCATCATCTATATCCTGGTCCACAGCAGCCCACTCCTTAATGTGATCATCCATATATAGCTTCGGCTCCCAATCTTGCCCCTCAGTGTCAAAATCCATAGGCAGCTGGGCCACCTCGGCTGCTACTCGACGACAACCGCGATCATGTCGTACATCGGCTTTCCGCTCATATGACGTGTGACCTTGTACTCTTTGGTCAGTATCATTGTGGTCTACCTGCAAGGTCTCGTTGCGGTCTCCAATGCTGTGGATAGTTTTTAGGCCCAATATTGACGCAATTAAGATAAAAATAACAAAACGCAAAAACTAGACCAAAATGCAAATCGAGATCATGATGAGTCCAGTACAAGCCTAGAGAAGTCAACAAATTTGCATAATCCAATTTTTCTCTCCACGATTGCAAAAGGTAACACATGAGTAAACTTTTAATTGTAATGATAAATTTGAATTAGAAAGTATTTTTTTTCAAATCTCAAGTGACAATAATATAAACTAAGTTAGATGAAGTAAAGTTCTTGCCAGCCAAACTATACCTATGATTTTTAGTCTTTTATTCATGAATTTTTATAGTTGTTATATGTCAAATTCTTTGTAGTGAACACAGTAACATAAAGAATTTCTTTGTAGATGTTGAATAAGCTCATCTCAAGAAAAGGAATTGCCTTCAATCCTTCAAAGGTAGAGGGGGTTTTTGTAATGAGGTAATCAAACCATGTCACGGAGTCAAAACTTGCATAAGTCAAATTAATAGTACTTCAAGAAAACTGTACTCAAGAAAATTAAAGTGCAGCGCTCATAATCATAATATCTTGTTTTTGTACATATACATGTACCTATTACATAAAGTCAATTGAAAGTTTAAAATAATGTCAATATAAGTCTTTCTTGATAAATTGTTTATTATATTGTTTTAATATACTTTGATTGATTATGACACTAATAGACCCATATTGATTTTATAAATTTTGATGGCTAATACAGGATAAAAAACAATGAACCTGCAGCACAAAAATAAATAAATAAAATAATATAACAAATGTCTATTAAATTAAATATAAAAAAAATAACAACACGAGATCAATAACAGTTGGAGGAAAAAATCTATAATTCTGTGTGAATGGTTAACAATTCATTTAAAGGGAAGAACTCGATTAGTATTCAGGTTCAATCCTTTGGCAATGGAACAACTTGATATTGCACTTTTGTTGTCTTTTAGTCGAACTAGAAGTAGTCGGGCTCGCATTCCCTAAATGCTGAAGCGGAGTCGAAAACATTTATAATGATCCAAGCTAGTGTGGTGTTTTCAATAATGGAAGATAATGATCCTAATCGCTTTAAGAGTTTTAATAACATTGTTATATCACCTGAGGAGATGACAGAGAGCCAAAACCCTCTTCTTGGTGTAGCAAAGAATATTCCCACTAGAGGTAATGGTTCGCCAAAGGATCATTCGCCTTTGCCGGCTCCTCAATGTAAAATCTATTCTGAGAAAGCTGCCCTTTGTTCGAAGTTCACCGTTGAATACCCAAGCTTTAGGGGTATCAGTGATTCCTTCTTCATCAATTAAATCTCTAACTCGAAATTTGCAGGATGTAGATTTTTCCTCTACCCAATCTCCCACGACAAGGCTTGATTCGCGAGATGCCTCATCGTCTGTTGCTAACCCAGTGGTAGCATCTGACATGAGAACTTTAGGGAAGCTTTGGGGGGGTGTCTCAGGCGATGAGGTTGATTCTAGTTCTCAAGAGTCTGTGGCGCATAATGTTCCTTTCAAACTTACTGCCTCAGAATCCGTTGCTACCTCTAATCCAGCAGTAGCATCTGACATGACAATTTTAGGTAAGGTTTGGGGTGAGATGTTAGATGATGTTGGTGATCTTGTGTAAAGAAGAAATTGAAGCAAAACAAGAAATTGGTTGTTGGATACAATACTCGCTCAAAGGCAAATTCTGCATCTGTTTCCTTTTATTTGGTTTTGCTTTTTAGCCTTTTTATGGGTCTTTTTAATTTTCGTTAGACTAGTTTATTTTTTGTCTTTAGTTTTTTTTTGGGCTTGGGTTTCGATCTAGTCCCCCCATTGGCCTCTCTTCTGTCTTTTTTTTTCCTTTCTTTTTTTAATAAAATCAGTTGGATTTTGCTTAAAAAAAAGGAGTCGAAAACATTTATAAGAAAAAAAAATAGAAGAATAGAAAATTATAATCAAAATATTTTTTTGGTAGAAAGAAGAAAATAAGCCTCATTAAAACCTTCTGATGTTAAAAAACAACGATAAGGAAAAAGAGTACTTCCCCATTATTTTATTAAAAAAAATAAAAAAGAAAGAAGACAGAAGAGGAGCCAAAGGGGGACTAGACCAATACCTTTGGCAAAGCAGTAATAGGAAATTCTAACTTGAAGACCCCCTAAAACACTCAAACCAAAAGAAAATTAAAAAGACGGTTTAAAAGCCTAAATTACAAAATCAAATCAAAAGGGACAGAGACAGAGTTTGTCTTTGAACGAGTATTATATCCAACAACCGATTTCTTTTTTTGCCTCAATTTCTTCTTTTGGGTCTTGGACACAACCGGTTCGAATTGATCATACCGCATAACTGTTTCTTGGGTATCGGTTGCTACAAGATCACCAACATCGTTTGACATCTCACCCCAAAGCTTTTCTAATATTCTCATGTCAGATGCTACTACCGGATTAGAAGTAGCAACAAACTCTAAGGTAGTGAGCAAGTTTTGGGCCTTAGACACAGCCTGTTGGAAATTAGCATCAAACGTCACTAGTCCTTGCGTATTAGTATCAACATCATCATCTGAGACATTCCCCCAAATCTTCCCCCAGTATTCTCATGTCAAATGCCACCATTGGATTAGAAGTAGCACCAGACATTGAGGCATTTATCGAATCAAGCCTTGTCGTGGGAGATTGTGTGGATGATAAATCCACATCTTGCGAATTATGAGTTGAAGAATTATTTGTTGAAGAAGGGACTACCAACGCCCCTAAAGTGCGGGTATTCACAGGAGAACTTCTAACAACGAGAGACTTCTCAAAATGGATTTCACATTGGGGAGCCGACAAAGGCGAAGATTCCTTTTGCGTAGCATTACTTGCAGTAGGAATATTTTTTGCTACACCAAAAAGAGGGTTTGGGCTTACTACCACCTACTCTGGTGATAAAGTAATGTTGTTAATACCTTTGAAGCGATTAGAATCATTATCTCATAACCATATTAGTACCTTGCAGAGCTTTGGATTGGAGAATTTTGGATGGGTCAACATCTAATATATTCACATGCTCAACATTTTTCTCTCTAACAATTGACTTCTCATTATCCTTCTTAGGAACATATATTGCCAGGTGGCACTATAAATTTTCTAAACACTTTTGACTAGATTGAATAGAGAAGGAATATATCAAAAAGCTAGATATTGTTTGATGTCCTCATTCCTATCACTTCTTTAATTTCAATTCTTAATTAACATAATCTTCTTTTACACTAAATAAATTAATAATTGCACTTTAGCAGCCAATTTGCCGCATGTCCAGGTGACATTTAGTAGTTCAAAATACAATTATTCAAACTGAAATTCCGGTAAGTAATCACAAATAAATAGTGACTTTATTTTTAATCATTTCTAGTTCACCACACGGGTGGGTTGAAAATCATGGGTCCTCCTTAATTAAAAAATAATAATTATAGTCACTAAATTTTTAAGTAGAAGTTATATATAGGCATGCAGGTCTAATCAGAGGACACTAGTGAGACAAGTTTGAAAGCAATTCAAAGTGTAACAATATGGATATTCTATCATGTGCTAGCTGCTGCAACACACAAAGAGCATTTTTGTCAAGTCCTTTGGGACAATGTTGCTTGAACTAGTTACATGATAATGACTTGTAAATAATTAATATTATTGGTTTCTCTTATTCGGATTGCAAGTGGGCATGTTATTGCCTTGACTGCCACAACGCATGGATGAAGTGGTGTGCCGTTGGATCAGTGTGTACGATCTCGGCTCTTGATTGGTTGCAGCGCATGGACCCCTTAGGTTGAACTCTGTGATGCGTTGGTTGGTCGTTGTTGGGCTTAAATACGGACATGGGCTCGACCCAATTGAGATACTCTAGATTCTCGTCATTCGTAATCGAGCCATCTATTTTCTTCAAAAAGAATTTTGTTTCTGTTACGAAACTTATCATAAAAAATTAGAAGGATAAAAAATCAACGGCATTAAAATGAGATAATAAGAAAGAATAGAGTGAAGGAAAAACAATCACACTGCCACAATTGCTTTCATGCGAATTCGTTTAACAAACTCTTCGTAACAATAAGCATTTCTCATTTTTTTACAGTCTTATAACTTTTCAAAAGTGTAAATAAAATTAGTGACAACTCCCTTTGTAAAACCATCCTATTGGAATATATGATCATAGAAGGTATTTACAAATAATAGATTTTAACCGGATACAAGTAAAGGGCAATAGTGTTTTCACATACTAGCAATAGTGTTTTCACATACTACTTAAATCAAAAATTGTTTTTTTAAAGTTTTTCTAATTAATTTTAGGAAGTCTATTTAATTAGTTGTCTTGTAAATTGGTCACTTTTTGAAAATTGCATTGACTTTTGAAGATATGGATTAACATAGGTAGTAGCATGTTTAATCCATAACTTGGGTATATTATTATTTCATTTCTCTCAACGTTTAAGCGTCTAAGTCTCCCCTTTGTCGCCTTACTGTGTCAGATCGCCAATGTAAAAAATAGTTGCACCATGCACGGTCATAACATGTTTGGTTTTTTTTGTCACTATTATTTTTTTTCCTCTCTCTTTCTCTCTCTCTCTCTCTCTCATCCCTCTGTGCCTCACTGTCGTGGTGGGGGAATTCACCGACCACTCACCATGTCGTGAAAGACGAGGACAGTGACTAAAGGCTTGTCGTGGGGGTTGCAAGTATGGTGCACAATGAATCAACCATATGCTTGGATATTTGCTTAGTTGGTTATAGCCGCTGCTTACAGTGCATTTTCAGTTTATGCCCTGGATGAGACTGACGTACATGTTTTTTAGATATCAGTATACACAAATATTTGTATCAAATACTATACTTTGTTTATCATTATTTACTGATATTTGATCAATTGAAAACATGTACGGTTGAAAAATTCAATTGAAAACTGTCGCTAAAGATAAATTAGAAACGTCACTAAAACTGATTGAGACTTCTTTCAACTACATGAAAAGTGGTCTATATTGTGATTAGTGATGGGTTGTCTGTGTAAAAATTCTTTACACCAACTGTGTATAACGATTAAACTTTCAAATTCTATTGTAAATGATTTTTTAAAAAGTCATTATTGGTGAATTTATAAATAAATAAAATACAAGAAACATACATAGTATTCAAATAATGATCATGAAATCAATAATTCAATAGTACATTGCACCTAAAATCTCAAAAAAGTCACGCATCGATGACCATCAACGTATCTTGGAATTGAAATATATAAAGAATAAAGTCTCATTCATTCTGTCAAGGGAAAAAAGTCGCATTGATTTCTTAGGCATAAAAAAAAGTCTAGAAGATCAAATTTGTTTGTATTGACTTCAAATTTATAAATGTAACTGTTCTCACGTAAGCAAAATGGTCAACACCAAATGTCACAAAAATAGAGTTATATGTCCAACCATGTTTCGACACAGTAGTGAGATTCAAGCTTCTGTCATCACATCATGAGCACTGCACTGGAATTGGATTCAACACTAACCGGACGGCGCGGTGACGCGTTGCTACTCCTTCTAACTTGTTTCCAAACAACTTACCAGTTACCACAAAACTGTTGATAACATTTTTCAGTTTTTCCAAAAGAATTCACAAAGAGAAAATTGTTTTTGGGTCTATACAATATTTTGAGAGAAAAATATATTTGACGATTTGGTAGATAGACATTTTAAACCCAAGAAGATTTTGTTGTTTTTCTTACACTAATATTGCTTGTTTACTGTAGGGAGTGCCAAAGATCAATTTGGGAGGTGCAACTATTAAACAAAAGCCCAATTGTCTCTTACCCAGCCCACTTGTTCTCTTCTTAGTTATCAAACAAAAAAATGTGTAGTTTCGGGTTTTGCGGAACTTGAACCCGATTGTGGTGGATAACATGCAGGTTACACTTGACCCGTCGTATATATAGGTTTCTTGAAACCTAACGCGCCGTTCTTGATCACTTTCTCTTCCCTTCGTTTTCGTCTTCACTCTCTCTCTCTCTGAAACCCAGAATTCAACAACGAGGCTTCGATTAACAACAAGGAACAAGTATACTTCTTTTACCCCTTCGATTTACCTTTTCTTTCCTCTGATTTTGAAACCCTAGTTTCAAAATACTGATTCAATGTTTGTTCTTCTTCTTGCATGCAACGATTCTGAGCAACGCAAGTCACGAATACCACAAACGAAGGTAAAACTCTCTCTTAATCCTTTCGTTTGTGTTTCTTTCACTTTTCCAGAAATACTAACTTGTATTTCCGGTGATTGCAGGTTGAAGACTTCAACTGTGAGCAAACACGAGTCACACTCAAAGGTAAAACACCCACTCTTAGCGTTTTTCCCTCTAAATGTTGATTTCACACACAAACCCTAATTTGTGTGTTGTTTTCTATGTACTGGAGCACACGGACTTGAGAACACAACGAGTTCTCAAGGGAAATACCTTCTTCTACGCAACTGTACCAAAAAGGTATACCCTAATCTCACTATTGCTGATTACTTTTGAATCCCAATCACTGAAATCCTCTTCTAACCTTTCTTTTCTTTATTGCGAGGTCAACAACCACCTGTTAAAGACACTCAGACTCTCAAATAACTCAAAGGAAGAAGGAGCGTACGAAACAGAGAGATTTGGGGTAAAATTCAATAGAATAGTTCTTAGAAAACTGTAAAATTGTTGTATTGAATTTCTGTGTGCAAAAAAAAAACTGGACAATAACAATACATTATATTGTTGTAGAAGTTAGTTAAGTTTGTTATTTAGAACAAACTTAACAAAACTTTTAGTTTGAAGTAACAAACTTTGGGAACCAACAACTAGTTAATGCTATCTGTTAGATTAATCTAAGGATAGGGTTACCAATTTTAACAGATTTATCGCCAAATAAAATCTTACAATCAATTTTATTAGTTGATCTCTAACCCTAGAAGCCATCAAGATTTATGGCCAGATAAAATAAATTCGAATAAGATTCCACAATTGTTTTGAATCATTCGGAAATCGAGTTAATTCAAGTCGAAGGGTTTAGTTGGTTTGGGTCCATATTTTACTCAAATTCGATGCAACTTACAAACGCACTTGAGCAGATTCTCGTTAGGGTTTTGCGGCTGCCTCAATCCTACTTGGGTATCACAAATGCTTTCGTTAGCATTGTGTAAAACAAATAATAAGGGTTCAAAGAAGAAAATAAATTATTTGGACAGATTACCCCCTTGATATTTTCATTCATATAAAAGCAGTTGTAGTTAAACCTTCATCATTAGTGGCTATTGAAAAATGAAAAGGTCAACCCACAAACAGTGGAGGATCTAGGACCCTAGATTAGGGGGTGCAAAAAAAAATTATCAAAAATTGTGGTTCATCGGATTGTTTAAAATTTTTTTTCTAAATATCCTCACTTAATTTACTAAAATTAAGGAACCAAGTTATCTAACTCCAAATTTATTTAACAGTAAATCGCCAAATTAGTCTCTAAGTTTACCTGCCACTACCTATTTAAGTCCTAAAGTATAGGAAAATAAGAATTAGTCTGTAAAATTACTTCCTAAAATTTTATAGATAACTCTGACGGAGATTAATAAGACAAATTTATTAAAGATATTGGGTGCAAACTGGGTGCAAATATAAGGATACTAGTGCAAATTTAAAGTTTCAGCGGATTCAAGATAATTTCATATAGGGGTACTAGTACTAAAAATTATTTTTTCAAGGGGTCGAACTGAACCCCCTAGACACAATGTAGGTCCGCCATTGCCCACAAAACCAAAAATCCAAAACTCAATTTATTGAGAGAAAATCAAAGTTAAGATTAAAGGATTGCATTTTTACTACCTCATCACTTCCCTTTGTGTTATTCATTTAAGTGGAAATCGAAGCTAGACTCATCTTTATTGTTACCTCTTTTGAGTTTTAAAAAATTGTATTTGTTAGTGGTTTGAGTTTGTAACAACTGCATTTATTCACGTCAAAAAAAAACTGCATTTATTAAATCACTTCAAATTCTAGTTACGTAATTTTTCAAGAAAATATTTTTTTCCCGCCGAATCGGTTATTGAGTAACTAGTTTCGTGTATTTGAACAGTTATAATTTTGTCTGAACTCTAAAGAACAACAAAACACACTGCTTAACATAGCACTTTACGTATTTTTGCACGAAAATAATTTTTTCCACACCAAAGCGGTTATTGAAGAATGAACATCACATATTTGCACATCGGAAAAAATTTCCCGACCCTAAAGTACCTCAAAACACACTGTTTAATGTCACACTTTATGTATTTTGTCACGAAATTAAATTATTTTTTCCGTCCAAATCATTTATTGAGGAATGAACAACACATGTTTGAGCAGCTAAATTTTTTTTCCTGAATCTAAAGTACTCCAAAACACACTACTTAAAATACGAAAAAGAAAAAAAAAGAAAGGGCACGAGTTTTGGCTGTTTGGTGTACCCGAAATATATGACGTCATGTATTTACTAAAAATTCGGAAATGTTATCAGCTATTTTTGTCTTTACTTTGAAATATCTTCACTCATGTTTTTGTCAAAATTTTGAAAACGCCATCAGTTATTTTTGTCTTTATCCTGAAATATCTGCCCTCATGTTTTTACCAAAATTTGTAAAATGTCATTACATGTTTTTGTCCTTTTCCAGAAATAATTTCCCTCAAGTTCTTATCAAAAATTTGAAAATACTATTACATAATGCCATCACGTATTTGCACATCAAAAAAAAATTCAACACAAAAGCACCTCAAAACACACCCTAGTGTCACACTTTATGTATTTTGTTATGAAATTAAATTACTTTTTCGACCAAATCGATAATTGAGGAACGAACTGCGCACATTTGAACAACTAATTTTTTTTCTGAACTCTAAAGTACCTTGAAACACACTGCTTAAAATATAAAAAGAAAAAAGAAAGTCGTGAGTTTTGGTTGTTTGGTGTACCCAAAATATATGCCCTCATGTTTTTACCAAAAATTCGAAAATGCCATCAGTTATTCTTGTCTTTACCTTGAAATGTCTGCCCTCGTGTATTTAACAAAAATTCGAAAATGCCATCAGTTATTTTTGTCTTTAACCAGAAAAATTTGCCCTCATGTTTTTACCAAAATTCCAAAAATGCCATTAGCTATTTTTTTCTTTATCTTGAAATATTTACCTCATATTTTTACAAAAATTTCCAAAATGCCATTGCATATTTTGTCTTTTTCCAGAAACAATTGTCCTCATGTTTTTATCAAAAATGTATTATAAATTTTTATCTTTTTCTAGGCAAGTATACAAATACGTATAATAAGTAGAGGAAATTATTGATTTGTGTGGTTTTTCACCATTTAGCCTCAATATATAAGGATTCCCTGTAATATAAATTAAGTAAATATAGAATAAAAAATACACTTTTTGTTTCCCAAATATTCTCTTTTGTTATCTCTAGTAATTACCGAATTCCACTAATCTTATACCGGTTTGTAAAGTGAAAAATGTCTCCCACTTATAAACACTTTTTCAAGTAATATCAACAAATCTTCGATAGGCTCTGATACCATCTTAAAGTTTGAGTTTGGCCTAATTCAATCTTACAAAACCGACTTGTAAGGTGAGTGATGTTTTTGATTTAGATACTCATTTTCAGGTCATGTCAGATCAAATGTGGGACTCTTAACATACATCCTCACGTCCAGGATTAGACAACGAGAGTGTAGTCCAAGTGGCCCGATAGCAGATAGCCCAACGGATCTTAGATTGGCTTTGATATCATCTTAAAATTTAGGTTGGGCCCTACAAAACCGGTTTGTTGAATGAGGGATATCACTCACTTTTAAATTCATATTCAGGTCATATCACATCTGATGTGAGATTACTCTTAACATACACTAAAAAAAATGCAACTTAGTAAAATGGATTTTTACTACCCTAATTAAAGGAACCTTCATAATAACCTTGATGTCATTTTTCTACAATAACTCCCTCCTGGGCTATGTTTCTTTTTGGTAGTATTTTGTAAAGATGATGAAAACAAAAGGGTGAGTCATTTTCAATAATGTTGTTGTGTGATTGAAAGAAACCTTGAAAAGGAGAGTTGGCGTCTTTTACCCTCCACGCAGCTTAAAACAAGTTAATCACATTTTTACACTCTCCTTGACACGTTTCTCTCTTTCTCTCTCTCATAAATACATTTATAAGATAACTAACATTGTTGGCCGAGTGGCATAAGCTACCTTAGGACACAGGGGGGTCGACTCGGTACTTTCGGATTCGATTCCCGCAGTGGACAAACTCAGTGTTGGTCAATACGAAATTTGCTCCTAAGCACGAACGGATATTAGTCTTTTGTTGAAAGCATTGAGACATGGGTAGTCAGTAATAGTCCTAACAAACAAAATACGTTTATAAAATATTTCTTTATTTTGGGACAAAAACCTCTATTAAGATATACATCATCACTTTTCTAAATTCAAAGCTTCCTTCCCAATACAAAACTTGCAACGATCACATGATATATACAACTATAGAGTGCGTTAAGTGTGTGATGGAGAGGATCATGCATTTTGTTGTATAAATTCACGAGAGGAAGGAGGACAAAAGAGGAAAAGAAAAGCATTGAAGGAGGGTAAATAATGTGTTAGAAAGCTTATATAGTATATCTTATGTTTTTTCTTCACGCAAGTAGCCAAATGTGGAGGTCAAGCCTTTGCTCCCTCGCGTGGCTTTTAAGACTTTTTCTTTCCTATTAAATCCTCATTTATTCTTACAACCCTCCACCAAAATTTCCTACAAACACAACCATTCCTCTTCTTTCTTTCTTCCCATTTCTCTCCACCACCTCCTCCTCCTCTTAAAACCCTAGTTTTTGTCTCAACCTAATTATTATATGTCCTTCAAAACCTCCCCCAAATAGGTATAAACATTAAAACAAAAAAAAGTTTTGATTACCCCATTAAACTAAAGATGAGTTTAACTAGTAGCAGCAGCGGTGCTAGTGGTGGTGCTGGTGGTAGCGGCGGTCACGGTGGTGGCGGAAGTAACATCGGTAGCCCTTGTGGGGCTTGTAAGTTTTTGAGGAGGAAGTGTGTGCAAGAATGCATCTTTGCTCCATACTTTGACTCAGAGCAAGGTGCGGGCCACTTTGCTGCGGTGCACAAGGTGTTTGGGGCTAGCAATGTATCCAAACTCCTTCTTGGAATTCCGGTGCATCGAAGGCCTGATGCGGTGGTCTCCATTTGTTATGAAGCACAATCCAGATTGAGAGATCCTGTGTATGGTTGTGTTGGACACATCTTTGCCCTCCAGCAACAGGTAATAGATTAATTATTGATTTAAGCAGAAATTCTTGTTCAAATTCTTGCTAATTTACATGTTTAATTATAAAATTTTCTTTGCCCTCCAGTAGTTGATTTAATTTTTTTGACTAAAATTATAGTTGATTTAATTTATTTATTTTTGACTAAAATTATAGTTGATTTAATAAACATGTCATTTTTGTAAGATGAATCAATTAAGATGAAGATTTTTTCTTTGACATTGATCATGCATATCCATCATAAATGTTTGTTTGCTTGTCTTAATTATCAGTTTCTTTTTGAGTTTTTTCTCTAGGTAAATGATCATAGAAAATGGTCAGCTTTTAATAAAACCCCTATTTTAATTTGTTCTTGACTCATCTGAGTCTCATCTTTATTAGGAATTTCAGAAAATTGCCAGATTGTGAGTGTAAAGATTTTCTTTTTTGGCTATTTGATCAAACTTGTCATATAATGCAAAACCACCTATGACTCAATGTATAACGCCCCAATTTATTTTGTTTTGTTTTTTAGCCAATAACTGAAAATAAGATTTCCCCCTATTTTCGTATGTTCACATTGATGCTTTTCAAACGCGTTTTGTAACTGTAGTATAATTATTACTCACTCACTACTAGAAAAAGTTGAAATGACGTCAGAAACTAGAGATGAACTTTTCTGATGTCGTCTCTAAATTTCTGTCACTATTTCAGATTTTTCTAGTAGTGATTATTATTATTATTATTATTATTATTGAAATGAGCTTCATTGTAAATGAAGCTATAAGGATGTAACACACATGCATCTTACTATAATATAAATAAGGATGTTTTTTCTATCTTATTTTTGTCTATAAAGGAGATATGTATACCCTCCACATTCCTTCAACAAATCTTTTGCATATATACTCCATTGTAGTAGCTCTATTGTGCCCTTTAAAAGAGAAACAAAATCAAGGTTTAGGGAAAGAGGAAAACAAATTTAATTCAAGCCATGGAACTAGGGAACAGTTTCTATACATTTTAGTGAAATCAATAATAACTCTTGTACTAGTAATTGATTAACAAATGATATGGTCGGCTATAACACTAAATGAGAAGTCTATGTTTTGGTCCATCAAGTTCCTTAGTTCTTGCTTGTTTTAAGGATATGGTCGGTAGTTTTTAAGGTTCAGTTATGCAACTTTGTTAAAATCACATTTTGTCCTTATCCTTTTGGTGAAAAATTAAATGACCTTGATATGATAGAAACAATTTCACTGAAACTCTCATACGTTTACTTTGGTGTAAATGTGAGGTGAGTCTCATATAATCTCAATACTCTTTTTTTGGCATTTTCTTTTGACTTAAGGTATTAGCAATTTAAGATTAGTATAATTATTTGCTAATCCCTATGCCTTAATATATATATATATATATATATATATATATATAAATACATATATAGATATAGATATTGGTCATTGTCAGAATCAGAAATGTTACTATATATACAATGTAATTAGTCTTCAAATTGATCATACTATGCTGATCGATCTTAGCTTTTTTCTATTATTTACTTTTTTGAGATTAGCTTTTTTCTATTTTTACTTCAAGTTTAATTAATCATGTTAATTTCTTTATTTTCCCAAGTGAGTGACTTTGTTTGTACAAAACTCTCAATTTTATAAAAGTTGGTTTAAAGTCACGTCTGCCTTTCTTGCATTGTAGGTTCCTTATTCTCAAAATTATTTTGTATTTTTTATAATTTTATTTTTGTCGGTTTTTATTTTTCTTTCTAGAAAGAGTTGCATAAACGACAATATCTTAGTAGAATATTGAATGAGAAAGTAAGTTTTTAAAAATAAAAGAACTACTTTGCGTATATGAAAATTTTGTTGCAATTTCTAAATTAGAAATTTCTCAGAATTTGCCAGAAATGTTTTTCATCAATTTTCCTTTTCAAAAAATAGCTTCAGTTTTCTTTTAGTCATACATCTCATACAAGTTTTCCCTCATTATCTAAAAGATACTAGTAAGAAATCTAATCTAATTATTATAAATATAAATTCATTGATTTTTTTATAAAAAATTGATAAAAAGAGGAAGTACAGGTGCTCATGCAGTGACACACTGATCATATTAATATATAAATATTACATGATATGGATTTTTTTACTTATAAAAAACCACATGAAACTAGTTTATTCTTAAATAAATATCAATAATTTTTCTTGATCATCTTTTTTTTTTTTAATCCACAGGTGATGAGCTTACAAGCTGAACTCTCCTACTTACAAAGCCACCTGAATCCAACAACTGAGTTATCTCAACCACCACCACCTCCACCACAACAACCACAGGTAGCCGTGGCAGCACCGACCTTCTCAATGGCCGACCTACCAACCGCAACCGTGACAGCTATTCCGGCAACATATGATTTATCTTCACTTTTTGATCCATTGGGCCAAACTCCATGGGCCATGCAACAAAGGGGTATTGACCCACGTCAATATTTAGTTGCTGCTGCTTCACCTTCAACTAATGCTGGTCTTCATGCAGTGGCACGTGAGCTTTTGCGTAGGCAACATCATCATCATCATGGTGCTTCTTCATCTGCAGCTTCTGCTCCTTCCAGTTCCAATGCATCATCATCATCTCTTTCACTTTCTAAGTGATCAAACATCTTATGAATTTATCATCATGAACTTTTGCATAGACAACATATATTTTTTCTTTTTCCGTTTTTGTTCCTATATATTGGTTATCATGCATGGATATTAATTAGTTGCATTGTAGCATGGGATCTTATATTTGCATACATTTATCAACATATATATATATATATAGACCAATTAATTATTAGTATTATTGTGATTTTATCATTATATTTGGATGTTCTTGTATGTCCAACTTGTATGCCAAAAAAAATTGTTGTATGTAGCTTGGTGTAAGGGTATTGCTTTTGGTTTAGTTACTAAGAGTGAAACTATTTAGGATTTGGTGTGGGTGAACAATGGAAAAACAAATAGGCACTTAGGGCTTGGGGCTTGTTTGAATGTGTTTTGGTTTTTTAGTTTTTAAAAACTATTTTACAAAATAGGTTTGAAAAGTTGACAAAAAAATAGTTTTGAAAAACTATTTTTCATAATAACTATTATCAATTTTGGTTTTTTTAGTTTTAAAAACAAGAAAATAAAAAACAATTTTGTAAAACAATTTTACATAACAGGATAAGTTTTTCAGTTTTAAAATTTTCAAAAGCTGAAAAACAGATTTTTAAAACGATTTCAAACATGCCCTTAATCTCACAGTCTCATAATTAAGATTTAGAAAGGAAAAAAAGTCTACTTACAATTTTCAATCTATTAGATGGATGGAAACCAATCACTAACCAATCTTAACAGGGATGTCAAGAAAGCAAGTCTAGGTCTTGCATCTTCCTTTTGAATAGCAAAGGAAACACAATTTATCTAAGAAATCGAATATATTAGATATTCCAATAAGATATTACGGTAGGGAAAGTAGGAGAGAGCGCAAGATATACTCACCCCAAAATGAGACACACCCAAAGCTACTTCTCCTACGTTATGTTTAGCATATTACTAGCAAAAATGATTGTGGGAAATTTTTGCAACCATTCCTAGAAAATGTTGGTTCGAATGGATAAATAAAACTTCTAGTGCCCTTACCTTGGTAGACGTGGAGATTGGGCCCCATGCCTGGTTTAGGATCTAGTAACCTCCACTTATTGGGGGGTTATAAAGGGAATCTGTGGGGTTGAAGGATGCTATCAAGGTTTTAGACCATCCTAGCCAAGAAATGTTGCTATTAAATATGGTGGTGTAGATTTAACTGGGGCACATTAGAGTTGCTTAAAAAGAAATCCATAAAACTAGAGGGTCTTATTAGCATATTACAAGTTGCAACCTAGACAGCCTGTTAATGCTAAATCACTATGGAAAACTAGCCTGCTATCCATAGGCAAAAATTTACAGTTAAATACAACATAATTAAAGATTGAAAATAAAACAGAAACGAAAACATGAGGTTTTTATAATAAAAAATTAAGGAAAACCTCAAGGCTCGAAGAAGGTTTACATAGTTACATATTACCCACCAATTAGATCTTCACATCAAAATATAGGATTTTGAACTGACGCCCTTGTAGAATGAGCCAAATCTTTACCGATTGAACCAATATTTGTTTGCAAAATCTGAGGGCACTCCCTGAGGCTAGAACGTTGTACCATTTTATGGGTTCTAAAGAATTGAGTTACATATTGAAAGCCTGTGCTTTCTTGCAAAATCAAGAAATTGCAAGTGTGTGCCTCACTAAAGTCATTCTCCATATTGCATACCATTTGGCTGTCACCTTGTAAAAGTATTTAGGAATATTAATAAAAGGATGCAAATATATTTATATCAACCAGCACCTGGACATCCAATTTTTTCCTCAAGCATACAACTTTCATTTTAGATCTCTTGGGAATATTGTGCCTAAATAAATTCAAAATCTTCAAGCATCTCAGACTACACATTATCTGAGAACTGAAGCACAGATAGGGCACACTACACACTACATTCAGTGAGCGTTCATGTCATAACAGGACCAAAGAAAATGGGAATTGGACCAAACCTGGACATGTACAACAATGAGCATGTCACAATAGAATTTTCAGCCACAAGACCATAAGTGCAGTGATAAAGGAAAGAAAAGAAAGGGTAGTTACACTTGTCTGTATCTAAAATTCCTCTTAGATAGTCAGGCCCATCGTTATCTCAATGAAATATTCTGTATTCAGAACAGTTTTCCAATTTTCATTGCACTGCATATCAAAATGACTACAATACATCAGAACCAGAGTGCTTCCTTAGGGATACAGCTCTCACAAAGCTTCAAATAAATCATAGTGTGTTACTTTTACATTAGCTTATCTGGTTACTGGTGGCAAAGTCTCTTAAAACAAGCTCCACCTCTTCCACCACCCCTAGTTTTCGAAACCACGCAGCCAGAATTCTAGAAGTTTCCTCCCCAACCATAACGCCATTTCTTTCCAAATTTATTAGAAATTCTAATGCTGTATTTAGCTTGCTTTCCTTCTCATAAGCAACCAGCATTGAAGCTATGCATTTATCAGTAGGTTTTATACCTACTCTTATCATGTTTTCAAAGGCAATGCGAGCCTTCTGACTTTGCCCAGCCATACCATAGGCATTAACAAGAAGACTACACATCTTATCATCTGGGATGATACCGGCAAGTTGAATTGCATCAAAAACCCTTTGCGCACCTTCGGCATTACCGATTTTAGAGTAGGCTCTAAGTAATGCTTTGTAAACCTCGCTGCCTGCATATATTTCTTGTGCATCCATTTCTCCAAGTAAATTCTCTCCTTGTTCAGGCATTTCAGCTCTGATATAGGCCATGATCATTGAGCCATAAGATCTCTTATCCATAGGTTCACCAAGCAATTTGATCTCTTCGAAATATTCCTCAGCCTTGTCAAGATGGCCAGCCTTGCTGTACATGTGAATCATGGTAGTCAGAACTACTTGATCGCAGATATAGCCCCTTTGTTTCATGGCCTTAAAAATATTTTCAGCAGCTTCAAGTTGACCTTCCTTGCTATAATAATGGATTAGCTTTGTATAGTCACGAACATTGGGTTCAAAGGATTCTTCTAAAAGAGCATGCTCTGCCACCTATGAAAGTGTATAAAATTTTAGATTCTAGAGAACAAAATAAATAAAATGTTTCACTCATATGCAGCCAAGAGAAGTTTCACACATTCAGGTAAGAAAACAATCGCCCGCCAGGAAAAATATCTGAATAAGATCGATTATGCTTAAATTTCTATGCCTCTTTTTTAAGGTGAACTGCTTTGTTTAATCAAAAACTTACTAGGCAGAAGTTTAAGTATGTTGCCAGGATGTTTAAATGGTTAGTTAGAGGAATAAACTCCATTCCACTTCCCATTACCAATCACAGAGCCATATAATGAAGGACACAATGGTATTCATAATGCATATACACTAAACTTTATCTTTTGTTTTTATTGAGCAATCACTGCTTTGTGGTGAGTACCTAAAGCCCAAACTAGCATCTAACTAATGTAGATAAGATGTTGAAGCCATATGGCAGAACACAAAGAATGAAATTTAATAGATACTCCTCTAGACCTATTTATAAGGAAAAATTACTTTTTAAGTTCATTGAATAACTGATGTATCTGGTATATAATATGAGCCAAATACATCAGTTATTCAATGAACCTAAAAAGTGCTTTTTTGCTTATAGATAGGTCCAGAGGGAGTGTATCTTAAGAGAAATTACTAATAATTTCACATCTGACTGCTGAAATTTGGGTAGAAATCCTATTGAGAATGAAGAACATTCTTGTTAGAAAATATAAATAATGAAACTGGACACATGTTGCTCCAAACATTTGCTATGGAATATAGAATAAAAAAATATAATTAACCAACAATTCCTATAGAAAATGCTTGATAAAGAAAATGAAGTTCTGTTAAAAAAAATCCAATTCTCGTCATTTGAAGGAAGGGGGAATATTTGTTAAGTTTCCAAAGTTTTAGTGGGTTATAAATTGGGATATACAGCATAAAGCAACTAAATGCAGACCAGATGACCATAACTGATCCAGAAACATATTTTATTTTATTAAGAATAACATCCACACATAAGATACAAAATATTAACTTAAAAAACAAAGATACAAACTATTACATATTACACAGAGCAGTCAATGTGTCAAATTCAAAACAGTAATCACTAATTAGTATATACAGCGAAAACAAAAGAACATATATAAATGAAATAAGATTTAAAATACCTTAAGGTAAAGAGGATGATCCATAGTTTTCAACTCTTTCAAAATTGAAAGCCAATCTGCTCTAATAGGCTTCATGATCTTCACCCAAGCTCCCAAAAGATCAGATATTTCACCCTTTTCAGCAGAAAAACATATAATCTGTCTCATCAAAGCCTTACATCGCTTAACCATTTTAAATGGAAGTTTAGATATAGCTTGTTTTTGTTCTTCTGTAACATTATCACGAATCTCAACCCACCTAAACTTTTTCTGGTTTTCTTCTATCACATTCTCTACAATTTCCTCAGTTCCAACACCAACTAATACTGAATCAAAATTACGTTTATGGAAATTAAAATAACTAGGGTTTTTCCATAATGAGTTTCTTCTGGTCTTAATACAACAAAATTTGGTGATATTATTGGTTATTGAGTAGTTTGGATAGTAAAAATTGTATAATAGGTTATTGCAATTGGTTCCCATTATGAAAGAAAAATCAAAACAGAACCTGTTATTAACTCAGAGATTCATCCAAAGCTAAGAAGAAGTGCGAAGGTTGAATGGATTTTGAAAGTTTGGAGTTTTTGATTCCCTTCTGTTTGAAATTGGGTAAAGTTCTTGTTGTTGTATCTCTTCAATTTGGGGATTAGTGTGCCCTAATTGGAGCACTGCCATTTCAAGCTTTGGCGCTTCTTCTGTACTCTGTAGTGGGGGGAAGATAAGACCCGGAAAAAACAAAACTTGACAAAGATGTTATTGCTTGATTATGGTAAAAAAAAGATTAACACTGTGTTTGGTTTACAAGAAAGAAGAGGGAGGATTGTGAAAGAAGAGAAAGATTCTTGAAGTAGTAACAGCTTTCCACCGTTTGGATCATGTGGGGAAGTGGAAGGAATGACCACTTTTTGTTTCCTCGCACAAATGGAAGGACGGTAGCCTGAATAGGGATGTAGACGGGGCGGGGCGGGCACGGGTACCAACTACCCGCTACCCCCCACGAGATGGAAATGAGGCCGGTGACCGCCCCATACCCGCGTGGGTACCGGTGTAACGGGTATTAAATGAGTATATCTCTTCGCACCCACGGATACTCACGAATAATTGTTAGAATTATAATTTTTTTATAAATTAAAATTTTAAATACTATACAAAATTAATCTTTTTTTTGGACCAGACAAAGTTAATCTTTTGAACATTGTTTGTTTTGTTCATTTATATAAGAAAATTATGTATTTAGCTAGGCATTTATTTAATCAATTATTTACTAAGTTATAGTCATTAACAAATGGAGATAAAAAAATACTAGAATTACAATAATAGAAAACTTTGAAAATAACAACACACTAATTATCCAAAATATTATTATAAAAGATACAACCACAAGTTTCTATTTTAAACTAGGTGTGTGTGTATATATTATATATTATATATATTATATATAAGGGTAATTAAGTATATATGTAACGGGTACGGGTACCTCATTACCTGGCCCCGCCCCCGTTTATTGATGGGTATTTTTATTGCCCTTTTATTTTGCCCGCAGGTACCCGTTATGAGACCCACCTCGTGCCCGTTACGGATATTACCCGCGGGCACCCACAGGTGCGGGTTTTGTTTGCACCCCTTGCCCTGACCCTGAGCACTTATATTTAAACTTAAATGACGAAAATACCCTTTCTTTAGGGGTATTTTATTAAAGAAAGGGTATTTTCGTCATTTAAGTTGGTAATATATATTTCACGCTTCATTAGCCATCATTTGCTTTTGGAATTTTTGTACACGTGAAATATATATTACCAACTTCAATAAAATACCCCTATATATATAGAAAATAAAATTAAGCACAAAAAAGTTATAAGATGTTAAAAAAATTGTTTTTCTCATCTATCAAAATCTCATCTTCCTTAATTTGTGAATGAAACAAAAATAAGGTTGTAGTTTGTCCTTTCCTTTCAACCGAAACAAATAATTAATTAAATCTCTTCACTCATTTGAACCAAACAAGAGCCTAATAAGTAAGCTCCTAGTTATATATTAATCAAGCGGCTCTAATTAAGCAATTAAGTGGGTAAGGACTCATAAAGCGATATGAGTGTCCTAATTGACAAACACAATAAATCGGACATTACACATGATACAGAACTGTTTTCTTTGCCCAATTTGAAGAGTGCCTAAGGCATAAGAAATTTTGGTCGATGAAGAACTATAGAACTAACGGGTACTTGTTACTTGTTATTTACACGACGAAGTCTTTTTCAAGTTCTGCTATGAGATTTATTGTCAAGGATCAAAGTTATCATCTAATTCTTGATATTATTTTTTACATCTAATTCTTGATAAACCAACATATCGTAGATCCCAAGGGCCATCAAAATATTGATGTTTGCTCTTTATTATTAAGATGCATGTTTATATCATTTATTTGAATCTTCGCAACATAAACTACACAAAAGCATGCCTTATATGTAATTATTGATCTAACTCCAACAGTTGTAGCAGAGTAGTTTTCATTGTTTGTTTATTTTAACTATAGTGACATGATGTACACTGGCGGAGCTTCTCCTGGGCATGACTGGGCCATGGCCCACCCAGAATTAAAAAAAAATAAAATCATAGCCATGGCAATGTTGTTGCTTCTAGTAGATGTTCGATGCACCCAATTAGAAAGGGTGGTGTTTCCGGCTTTTGTATTGTTCTCGGAGATGATTTTACTCCTCTATATATTGTAATCAGTTGATCATTATATTATTGGTGTTGTTGTTGCTAACAGAAGAGGAAGGATAATTAGATTGTTGTTGCTAATACCCAGCAATTGCTAATCAATTGTCTTCTCTTCATACTCTAATTAATTTTATATTGTTACTTGTTACTTTGGTTTTTTATTTCTACTAAGATTCATTTTTGTTGATTTTACATTGTAAAAATGAAGAATAGAACAATTGATCATTTTTTTTAAGAGAAAAGCTTGTGAGAATGAAAGAGGTAAACAAGTGATAACTTCTACATTAGAACCGGTTAAATTTCCAAGAATTGAAGAAAGTGATAATTTCTACTCCTCATGTTCCAAGAAATTAATGAAAATATTAGTTATCAGTCTATTATTGATGATTTCAAGTCACTTAGAACGCATAGAGTAAGGTATGTAGTTTAATTTTTCGACGATCAACTTTTTGCTTATTACAACTTAATTATTTTGTATACCATATGATTTTCATATTTAATTTATATATTATAATAGTTTATATTAGCGGCCCACCCAATTTTTTTTGTCAAGCTCCGCCACTGATGATGTATGCATAGGTTTTTAAGGATGATTGGGTTTATGTTACTCTCCCTTGTGGTCTGAAAATCTACTCTCTGGTGTGGGGAGGAAATTTTGAGAGAGGATTGAAATTGGTGGAATTTCTTGTGATCTGGTCGATTGTGCTTCATGTGATTTTGTGTATCCCATTGTACGAGCAATGTGTTAATACAAGCTCTCCACTAATTATGTTTTGATGAATACAAACTCTTTGCTTAAAATCTTAAGTTACTCTGTAATTGAGAAACTAAATATCTTTCTTAAGTAAATTTAGATATATAGATAGATAGATAGATAGGTTCCTCGTGTATGAAATCCCAAACTCACAAAGATATTTGAGACTTTTATTCAACATATTCTGCGGTTCACAACTTGTTATTTATGTATTTAAATGAAGATCCAAGTTAGAAACAATAGTACAAGGAACTTAAGATCAACAACTAAAAAGATCATGCATCAACCTACTCTACATACCACACAAACAATTTCATATCTTTTTAAGTATGTATGTATTGGCTTATACATGCATGTGCATGATAAAGTTTTGACATAGTGTAATTAAGCTTTGTGTTTGTATTTCGATCATTTTATAATACCTGTAATCATGAGTGATCTCTACTATGTTACCTGGGAGGTGAGAGACAATGACATTTTTTTGGGAGTTTGTAGTATGAGCTCTTGCTCAGACATCTATGTTCGCAACTTGTAGAAGGTAAAAGAAAGACTATAAAGATGTAACTATTTGGAAAACGGTGAATAAATTCACTTGATGAGCCCAAGTTTGTAAGAGTGAACCTCTGCACTTCTCTATGCTATTTTTCTATTATGCAACTTATTAAATCAATTGTACACTTCTCTCACACATCGCTTACATTCGCTGAGATGTCTTTGTTATCTAACGTATCATACTTAATTATCTAAGTAGTGATCATTTCAGTTAATTGGGGAAGAAGGTAACTGCCTTTGGTTCATTAAGCTTACTCTGATTATATAGCTTACTCTCTCCAATTATCTGGCGTTGTCTAAGTGATCTTATTTAGGAAACTAAAAAGAGGTTATAATTCAAACCCGCATTTATTGCAGAAAAGCATTCACTTCAGCTGGCATCAAAGCTCTACCTCTAGGAGTTGAGCACATTGAACAATGCAGAAGCAAAGATTCTAGAAGAATTTACCTCACACCACAATATTGTAATGTTTCTCTCAGAAGAGAGAATGACAAAGAGAGTGTTCTTGACACTTTTTAATGAAATTTGAACACTTGCTTTATTAGGGAGTTCTAGTTCTTTCTCCTTTGCCTTCTTCTATAGGTTGATTTTCTATTGTTTGATTGGAAGGTTCTTTTATCAAACATGCTCACTTGTATTTGATTCCATGTACATGTAGTACTCTTAGTGTATTCTCTTCTTTTGCTTTTAAAAGAATATATATATATATATATATATATATAAACGATCAGAAAAATGAATAGATATATGAAATCATGGTTCAGATCTAGTTCCATTATTCTTTTCAAAATAATTGTAGTTGTTTCACATTACACATTATTTGACTTATATTCCCTCGTGTCATGTTCGTGACTTGAACCCAGATCTGCATGCAATGAACTGAAACGTATCCAAAAGTCATAACTGCCCCCCAATAGTCTCCATTTTACGTCCCATTCAAAGAGAAAACAAAGGGTATCTCCGTCAATCCACTTTCAAACTTCTTGCTTCGTCGAACGAAAACGTAAAGATCAAAAAAGTAATCCAGTAGTACATTTAGATCCCGAACACATATCGCTCTCTCACTGAGTCAACTCGCCGCCATTGACGACTCACTCTCAAGCTCCACCAACTATTTCGTGCAGTTCATGGAAGCAAGATCGTAGTCCTAAGCATCGGTGTTCTTCTTATCCGAAGCACTCACTGAGTTGCGACTCGTCCCCGACTTGGGAATGGCTTCTTCGGAAGCCAATTCCCGTCTCAGCCATGTCATCGTTCCAGCGCTAGAGAAAATCATCAAAAACGCTTCGTGGAGAAAGCACGCAAAGCTCGCTCATGAGTGTAAATCTATCATCGAAACCCTCACTTCACCGCAGAAGGTTCAATCGCCGAATTCCGACGATGCTGTTAACTTTCCCGACGGAGAGAACGAGGCTTCAGTCCCTGGACCACTCCACGATGGAGGCCCTGTGGAGTATTCTCTTGTAGAGTCCGAATCGATCCTCTCTCCTCTCATTCATGCTGCTAGCTCCGGCGTCTTAAAGATCGCCGATCCTGCCGTGGATGCCGTCCAGAAACTCATCGCTCTTGGCTACCTCCGCGGTGAGGCGGATGCTGTTGGAGAATGTCCTGAATCGAAGCTTCTGGCTAGCTTGATTGAATCGGTGTGTAAATGCCATGACCTAGGCGACGATGCTATGGAACTTCTGGTGCTGAAGACGCTTTTGTCTGCAGTAACTTCAATTTCGCTTAGAATTCATGGTGATTGCTTGCTTTTGATTGTGAGGACTTGTTATGATATTTATCTTGGTAGCAAGAATGTGGTGAATCAAACAACGGCGAAGGCTTCGTTGATTCAGATGTTGGTGATTGTGTTTAGGAGAATGGAGGCAGATTCGTCCACAGTTCCGATTCAGCCTATTGTGGTGGCTGAATTGATGGAGCCTATGGAAAAATCTGATGTAGATAACTCCATGACACAGTTTGTGCAGGGTTTTATTACCAAAATTATGCAGGATATCGATGGGGTATTGAACCCCACAGGGACGCCGAGTTCGGCGATGGCCAGCCATGATGGTGCATTTCAGACCACTGCAACTGTAGAGACTACAAATCCGGCAGATTTGTTGGATTCAACTGACAAAGACATGTTGGATGCGAAATATTGGGAGATCAGTATGTATAAGACAGCTTTGGAAGGGAGGAAAGGGGAACTGGTGGATGGGGAGGTGGTGGAGGAGAGGGACGATGATTTGGAGATTCAGATTGGAAATAAGCTGAGGAGGGATGCTTTTTTGGTGTTCAGGGCGCTTTGTAAATTGTCTATGAAGACACCCCCTAAGGAGGCATCTGCTGACCCTCAGTTGATGAAGGGGAAGATTGTGGCTTTGGAGTTGTTGAAGATTTTGTTGGAGAATGCTGGAGCCATCTTCAGAACTAGTGAAAGGTAGAGTTTACCTTGTGTGGTAATATGCTAATTTTGCTGTACTTTTATTTTGGTGATTCAGTTCGAGCTTCAAACGAGTTAGCATCTTCTATCAGTTAGGGTGAAGTTATGTCTTGGCTGATTTTGATGATAGATGAATAGGAGTTATAGTTACAACTTACATGACTACATTTTGTGGAAGCAATGCCATTATATTAGAGGAAACATCGTATATAACAAAACATAAGAGGAGTTAGAGTTACATGACTACATTTTGTGATAGTAGTACATAAGCTAATGAGGAAACATCATAGCAATATATAAAATATTGACCTTGTTTTGTGGCTTAAAACTAAAACAAATGCAATATATGACTGTTGTTTTGTATATAAGAAAACAGAGCATCCTTCTCAGTAAAAAACTTATTTGCCACTAATGTATGGCAGAAAAGGCTATCTGGCCTTTCCGTGTAAAGAAAAGTGAAAAACCCAGAGAGCATGGGAGAATAATTGTTATTTGTGGAAGAGTAGAATCAAAGTACTTAGTGCAGATGTTGTGTGTTCTTTTACAGTTTACAGGGGCAGCATGTAACATGCAATATAATGGAACTGGAGTCTTGTTTCCCTTTGTACTTGCTGATAACTATGGCATTAACATCACATGCATAGTATATGTATAGGAGTTATGAACCAAATTATTCAAACTCGCGCAAGCAATTTTAATTGCAATGGATGTGTTGGTGTTTTTTTTTGTCTTCTCAGTGATTAATTCTAAGTTTTGGTTGCCAATCCTATCCTATAGGATAATAAGCATAGTCTCTAGGCATTAACTTGGCCATGCAGGTTAGGTGCAGTAGTAAGGTTTTCCTATATCAAGACATAAAAGGAGAAATTCAATCTTGCATTCTATCAAATTGTTAAAATCCCACATTGTTTAGGTATATGGCCAAATTACTCCTTATGATGACTTCGGTAATCCTCTTCCCCTAAGCTAGGTTTTGGGGTTGAGATGGGCCTAGTCCGTTTTCAATTCGAATATAGGTTCGAGCATTTCCACACCTGATGGCGAGCCACCTGCAAATGTTCAATCTTTATGCTCCAAATGTCCAGTACTTGGCACGAGAGAATGCGTTGAGATCCTAGATGGGCAAAAACTCTTTTTAATGACTTGACCAATCCTCTTCCTGATCTGTTCTTAAATCTAATAAGAATGAATTGCTTTTTAGTTGCCATATGCTACTTTGAACCTCCCCCCTATCCTCATAATTGGTAGTTCATTTGGAGTTAGCGGAATAACTGATAAAATCATGTAAATGTGCTGTCCATGAATTGCATCTGAGTAATGTTTGCGCAGATACTTTTTTTTTGTAATGGTTAGAGTATCATTATGTTGTGATTTTTAGTTTCTTTACTATTGTCTCATGTAATTTCATTATTGCATTGTTCTATTTTTTTAGAAGAAAACTTTGAACTTCTATTAATTCATTAATGAGAGAAGTGACATTATTCTTCTGTTTTTAGGCAGTACTTGACAGTTGACACATTTTGCTTTTACTTTATCATGTCACTTTTTTGAATGAATAAGAATACCTCTGATGGTTGCACTGACTGTGGCAAAGCAGGTTTTTGGGTGCAATCAAGCAGTACTTATGCCTGTCATTGTTGAAGAACAGTGCTTCCACTCTTATGATCGTGTTTCAGCTATCATGTTCCATCTTCATCAGTCTGGTATCAAGATTTAGAGCTGGATTGAAAGCAGAAATTGGCGTTTTCTTTCCCATGATTGTTCTCAGGGTTCTTGAAAATGTTGCTCAACCTAATTTTCAGCAAAAGATGATAGTACTTCGTTTTCTAGAGAAACTTTGTGTTGATTCACAGATATTGGTAGACATTTTCATCAACTATGACTGTGATGTCAATTCATCAAACATATTCGAGAGGTATGCCATGTTTTATTATATTTGATATACTTTATGAATAATTTGTGCTATTTTACATTTATACTACAAATTTCCAGTGTTTTAGCATTTTATGTCCTCGAGTTGGTATTGTGCACTATTCATGCTAGTGTGGGCGTGATTGTCACTGAATATACACTATACGTCTATACTAACATTTAATTATTATGTTCGCCTTAGGATGGTCAATGGACTACTTAAAACTGCCCAAGGGGTTCCTCCTGGTGTAGCAACCACAGTTTTGCCGCCTCAAGAGGAAAATCTAAAACTTGAAGCCATGAAATGCTTGGTTGCTGTTTTAAAATCAATGGGAGACTGGATGAACAAACAAATGCGCATTCCAGTTCCTCATTCAGGCAAGAAAATTGAAGCAGTTGATAATGGCCATGAATCTGGAGATCTTCCCATGGCAAATGGGAATGGAGAAGACCCAGTTGAAGGATCAGATACTCATTCTGAACTCTCTAATGACGCATCTGATGTATCTACTATTGAGCAACGTCGGGCTTATAAACTAGAACTTCAGGTAAGCAAATGCATAACTATTGGAGTCTCTGTTATTGCTTTGACTGTTTATCATCTATGAAGCTAATGCAAAGTTTATGGCAGGAAGGTATATCGCTTTTTAATAGGAAGCCAAAGAAGGGAATTGAGTTTCTCATCAATGCCAACAAAGTGGGTAATTCACCTGAGGATATAGCTGCTTTTCTTAAAGATGCATCTGGGTTGAACAAGACTTTGATTGGTGATTATCTGGGAGAAAGGGAAGATTTATCCTTGAAAGTAATGCATGCCTATGTGGATTCTTTTGACTTTCAAGGGATGAAGTTTGATGAAGCAATCCGGGCGTTTCTTCAAGGCTTTAGATTGCCCGGTGAGGCACAGAAAATTGATCGAATCATGGAGAAGTTTGCTGAACGCTATTGCAAATGCAATCCAAAAGTCTTTTCTAGCGCTGATACAGCGTATGTTCTTGCCTATTCTGTGATAATGCTGAATACAGATGCTCACAATCCTATGGTGAAGAACAAGGTGTGCTAATTTGATTCTAGAAATTGAAGCACACATGATTACAATAGATGTGATGAATTATTTTTTTTTGTTTTTTGAGTTATGCAGATGTCTGCTGATGATTTCATAAAAAACAATCGTGGCATAGATGATGGAAAAGATCTACCTGAGGAATACTTGAGGTCACTGTTTGAGAGAATATCTAGAAATGAGATCAAAATGAAAGACATTGATCTGGAAACACAACAAATACAGGCAGTGAACCCTAACAGACTTTTAGGCTTGGATAGTATATTGAATATTGTGATCCGTAAGCGTGGGGAAGACATGGAGACTAGTGATGATCTAATCCGGCGTATGCAAGAACAATTCAAAGAAAAAGCTCGCAAAACTGAGTATGCTCTCCAGTTTTACCTAAATTTTTTCAGTTCATAAATTAGCTTTATTTCATTTTTGGCACGAGAAACCTTCTGTTTCCACTGTTCATTCACCTTCAGGCTGTTTATATCTGTTACTTACACTTCATGTCAGTTGGGCATGTCGTACATCAATCTGAAGCATCAATCCGAAGCATCATAATGATGTTTTTTTAGTGTTGTTTTCTCTTTGTAACTTTAATGCCAATTAAATCACATATTTGGAATTTTGAAGTTGATTTATGGTTCTTGTAATTACTGTAATATTTTGGGAAAATCCCCCTCCCCTCTCGCTCTCTCTATACATTGATATTTATATGCTTAAATTTTGTAGGTCTGTCTATTACGCAGCAACTGATGTGGTAATCCTTAGATTCATGATTGAGGTTTGTTGGGCACCAATGCTAGCTGCTTTCAGTGTACCTCTTGACCGAAGTGATGATGAAGTTGTAATAGCGCTGTGTCTTGAAGGCTTCCGCTATGCTATTCATGTTACTTCTGTAATGTCGATGAAGACACACCGCGATGCTTTTGTGACCTCATTAGCAAAGTTTACCTCCCTACATTCTCCTGCTGATATTAAGCAGAAGAATGTAGATGCAATCAAGGTTAGTAAATTTATAATTCTTTCCAGCTGCTTCTGAACGTCATAATTAGCTGAAGTCATTATCAATAATCAATTCTTAATGTGATCTCTTTAATTCTTTTTGCTATTCTGTTAGTGTTAGTGTCACTCAGTTTCCCCCTTTCATTATGTGCAATTGTTTCAAGTGAATTCATTGCGTTCTTTGATATCTTCTAAGTCATTTTTTTGTATTGTTCTTAACTTGATGTTTCCATCCCTTTTCATTATTATGGCTGTTTAAAATAATATCCCTCATGGTGTGTTAAAATGAGGTAATTCAAAATTCTAGGAATTTAAAATTTTAGCAAATTGATTGCTTTAATTGAACTAATTCCCATTTATTTCTAAATTTTTGGTTTAAATACTAATAGAGTAGTTAAAATTCTTCATTCTTGAAATTCTTTATTTAGGTAGAGTAATTAAGTAAGGTTTAAAAAAATTTATTTATCCAAACTAAAATATCACAGTGGTCTGATGACCAGCAAGCCCCGCGACCCTTGGAACGACAGCCCTTCGATCGGCAGGCCCAACAGCTTGGCGAAAGGATATCAGCTCGATGGCTCAAGTACCGATGGACCCATCAGCCTGATAGTTCGAGGACCGACGGGCTCAATGACTCGTCGAATGGTAGGCCCAACAACTTGTGTACTTGCGGGCCCGACACCCATCAGCTAGAGGGCCTGACAGCCTGTCGACTGATGAGCCCAATGGCTTGACAACCTGTTGAATGGTGGGCCTAGTGCCCCAGCGATCAACCTTCCTAGCGGTCATCTGGCCCTGCAAACTCGGCCGTCTGGCGACTGGCAGGCCCATTGAATGGAAGGCCCAACAAGTCGTGGCTTGCGGGCTCAATTCCCCTTTGATTGGAGGCCTGTCAACTGGCGGGCCCCACTGACCGGCGAGCTTGGCAATGTTCATTCAGTAAGTTTATGTTGGGATTGATAAATACCTTGTAAAATCCCTTCATTTTGAAACTTCTTCTCATTTATTATCCAAAGAAAGTAATTTACTTTGAGGGCTTTGAATCAACCTCTAAAACTACATAAACTCGTTAAAATCCCAAACCAATTCTGAATTTTCTTGGAAGGATATGAAGAAACGACTGCCCCCTGTTTGGTGTTTAAAAGTTTATGTTGGGGAGGTAAATGAGAGAGGTGAACCGTTAAAGTTGGGCAAAGTTTATTAGGATTATATGTGAATTTCATACTGATAGTTACATATGAATTGTTGAGGATATGACTTTGGATTTTCCATACGAATTGTTGATAGGCCATAGTTACTATTGCGGATGAGGATGGGAATTACTTACAGGAAGCTTGGGAGCATATTTTGACCTGTGTTTCCCGATTTGAGCATCTACATCTTCTTGGAGAGGGAGCTCCACCAGATGCGACATTCTTTGCTTTTCCTCAGAATGATTCTGAAAAGGCCAAGCAAACTAAATCAACTATTCTTCCTGTTTTGAAGAAGAAGGGGCCTGGGAGGATGCAGTATGCGGCTGCCTCATTGATGCGGGGTTCATATGATAGTACTGGAATCGGCAGTAATGCTGCTGGAGCCATCACATCAGAACAGGTGAACAATCTAGTTTCTAATTTGAACATGTTGGAACAAGTTGGAAGCTCGGAAATGAATCGCATATTCACGCGGAGTCAGAAGTTGAACAGTGAGGCCATAATAGACTTTGTTAAGGCTTTATGTAAGGTCTCCATGGAGGAACTAAGATCTCCATCTGATCCACGGGTTTTCAGCCTTACCAAGATAGTTGAGATTGCGTATGTTTAATCTTTCCTACTACTTAATACATGCAACCTCCTTACTCTCTGAACTTTATTCTCTCTTGTGGCTCTTAGTGTTTATGGGTTGGGGGGATATGATACATGTACAACAAAAACTGAATAACATTTTTGGAACGTTGATCCTCTGGGAAGTTGATTTATAGCCCTGGTTGCTTGCTGCATTTGACACAATGCCCCTTTTTAATCCCCAACTTTTGCAAGATCCTTTATAAATTGGAAAACTAATGATTTTCCTATTTAATTTTAAATATAACATATGGGGATTCGCATGTGAAGAGACCAACATTTGAATAGCAATTTGCAAGGTTTTTGATTAGTAAACAAATACACAAATTCCAGCAAAGCTGGAGTTGGGAAGGTGCGATTGATCTAATTTTTTTTTGGGGGGCTGAGCAGTAGGCTTTATCTGCTTATGATTTGGTTTATGATTGATTCACGACATAATGTTTATTTCCTGTTTTCCAATTTAGATTGTCTAACTTTGACGAATATTCTGTAACAGACATTATAATATGAACCGCATCAGGCTTGTGTGGTCAAGCATATGGCACGTTCTTTCGGATTTCTTTGTAACAATTGGTTGTTCAGGGAACCTTTCAATTGCTATTTTTGCAATGGATTCCTTGCGTCAGTTGTCAATGAAATTTCTTGAGCGGGAAGAGTTGGCTAATTATAATTTTCAGAATGAATTTATGAAGCCTTTTGTGATTGTTATGAGAAAGAGTAGAGCTGTTGAAATTAGAGAACTTATTATCAGATGTGTCTCACAAATGGTTTTATCTCGCGTCAACAATGTGAAATCAGGATGGAAGAGCATGTTCATGGTACGGCTGCTCAATTTCTGTTTTCTGTAGAGGGCTTCAATCTCAATTTGTACAGAAAATGTTGTTTATATATAATTTTTTTTTTCGGTGGCTCATTGATTGTGCACTTGATTCAGGTATTTACCACAGCAGCATATGATGACCACAAAAATATTGTACTCTTGGCTTTTGAAATTATTGAGAAGATTATTCGAGATTACTTCCCATACATCACGGAGACCGAAACGACCACCTTTACAGATTGTGTGAATTGTCTAATTGCATTCACCAATAGTAGATTTAACAAGGAGATAAGCCTAAATGCCATTGCTTTTCTTCGGTTCTGTGCAACAAAACTAGCAGAAGGTGGCCTTGGCCCTTCGTCAAGGAATAAAGACAAGGAAGCTTTTGGAAAGATTTCTATACCCTCACCTCGAACAGGAAAAGAGGGGCAAGATAATGGAGAGGTGACAGACAAGGATGATCATCTCTATTTTTGGTTTCCTTTATTGGCTGGTAAGGACATTGTTTAAGTTTGTCTAGGCATGAATTAGTCTATGTTTTGTAACTTGCTCAAATGATTAGTACTTATTGCTATCCAGTACTACCTTTTTTCCAAGTTGTAAGAAGCTTAGCTTTTTACATTTATGCTCATTTGTTGTCTATATTGTGCAGGTTTGTCTGAGCTTAGCTTTGACCCGAGGTCTGAGATAAGGCAGAGTGCTTTGCAAGTCCTATTTGAAACCTTACGAAACCATGGCCATCTCTTTTCACTGCCTTTATGGGAAAGAGTATTTGAATCAGTCCTATTTCCAATATTTGATTATGTTCGTCATGCTATTGATCCTTCAGGAAGTAGCTCCCAGGTCAGTGAAGTAGAGACTGATGGTGAGCTTGATCAAGATGCATGGCTTTATGAGACATGCACATTAGCCCTCCAATTGGTGGTAGATCTTTTTGTCAACTTCTATAGCACAGTTAATCCACTTTTAAAAAAGGTGCTGATGCTTCTTGTAAGCTTTATAAAGCGCCCTCATCAAAGCCTGGCTGGCATTGGTATTGCTGCATTTGTTCGTTTGATGAGTAATGCCGGGGAGTTGTTTTCTGATGAGAAGTGGTTAGAAGTAGTCATGTCGTTACAAGATGCGGCAAATGCAACACTCCCTGATTTTTCATTCCTTGACAATGGAGACTTTGTCACTAGAAATGATCAACATGCTTTAACAGGTGAAGATGACGAGGACGTTGCTGAGCCTAGCTCACCTGATAATTTAGAAAGCCTGAGGGCTCGTCGTCTCTATGCTTATTTATCTGATGCAAAATGCCGAGCTGCTGTTCAGCTTTTATTGATTCAGGTGATTTTTTTATTCTGCATATATATACATTGTCAAAATGCCTATAGAATGAATATACGAATAACAAAGCCTAATAGAAAGAAATATAGTGGAAGAATTCATAGCATATGTTTTATTAGTATTTTCATGGAAACTTGATCCCCATTTTAGTTTGACTAATTTAGCAGCAAAGTTGTTTAGTCTCACTCTTACGAATATGCATTAGCAGGGAGGATATATATATATATATATTGTGCACTACAACCACAGTTATGTGTGCCATAGAGAAGATATATCTAGTTTTCTAAAATATCGTTACTCACTGAAATTGGCAGGCGGTGATGGAGATCTATAACATGTACCGCACTCAACTTTCAGCAAAACCAATGCTAGTACTTTTTGATGCTTTACATAATGTGGCATTACATGCTCACAAGATTAACTGCAATACTATTTTACGCTCAAAGTTACAAGAGTTTGGCTCTATGACCCAAATGCAAGATCCACCATTGTTACGCCTTGAGAACGAGTCCTACCAAATATGCCTGACATTTTTACAGAACCTTGTTGTGGACAAACCTCCTAGTTATGAGGAGGCTGAGGTTGAGACTCATGTTGTTCGGCTTTGTCAGGAGGTCTTGGGATTTTATACTGAAGTTGCATGCTCTGGAGTCGCTGAATCTTCTCATGGTAGACAGCAACATTGGTTAGTTCCACTAGGCTCTGGGAAGCGGAGAGAATTGGCTGCACGTGCACCACTTGTCGTGGCCACTCTTCAGACTATTAGTAATCTGGGAGATATTTCTTTTGAGAAGAATCTAGTGCATTTTTTCCCTCTTCTCTCAAGTTTGATAAGTTGTGAACATGGATCAACGGAGGTCCAGGTAGCTCTCAGTGATATGCTTAGTTTATCGGTTGGTCCTCTTTTGCTACGGTCATGTTGATCGCTTTGGTAAGATTGGCCCTGCTTTTTGAGATGCGGGATATTTTTGTCTAGATCCTTTTGTTCATATTTTCTTCCTCTCCCTTACCTTGGATTATTTAACAAGAATATAGTTTGATAGTGCACGGAAAATTTAGTGATTTTATGTTTAGATGTACCTTCCAGGTTCTGCATTTTAGAAGCTATCTTTTCCAATCAGAATTGGTATGTATTACCAAGAGGTATAATGTTGTATGCTTATTTATTCTCCCCTATTTTTTAAAGAATGAGTTATTGTTTGTATCACCTCTTGTAAAATTTAGTTTGTCAAGTTGGATAATTTTCTTCCTATGCATGGTGATTTGTTTTCTACCTGCGGTGCCAAGCATGAGTTCATTTGTTGAAGTTGCTATTTACGAGTACTTACTTTTAGTTAAAGGAAATTGGGATTGTTACCAATGATTTGTGATTGTGAATAGATATCTGTCTTATATCCTGCATCACACTATGAATCTGTCAATTTGAATAAGCATTTGTTCAAGTAAAGAAGCTTCGGATAAACTTATACAAAAAGTAGCTTCTTAACAAAAGAAGCTTCTCCTTTTACGTAGCTTATCACATTAACCTAAACTCCAAATTTATACTTGAGAGAAGCTAGTCTGCTCTAAGTTGTAGGATTGGGAAGAATTCTAGAACGAAAACAATTCAAACACCCTTCTTGTGGCATTGTGTTCACTTTATTTGTAAAATCCCAAGCACCAAGAAAAATAAAGGAGATTATTACTTACGGTGATGTTGAACTATAACAAGAAGTGAAGAAGGTTAAGAGAACCACCAGAAAAATGTCAACATTGTCTTTGTTGAACTCTATAGATCAAAGTCTGATGATGATGAAAAGGTCGCTAGTGATGTCTTGAAAAAGAAGAAATTTTTTGACTAGCATGTCGAGAAAAGGACAAGTTCAACATCAAAGGTTGTAACCGCACAAGAGGTACCTACTTCTAAAGCACATGTTATTGTAAATGTTTCTAGTTGTGTGTCTACCCTACAAGTTGAGTTTGATCATGCACCTCACTATCCTCACTTACTGATCAATCCTTTGATCAAAAGCCAAACACAAACTTCCATACAACCACATCCCTTGGAATTGATGTAATTGTCCTATCTCCCTCTTGGTATAGGTCATTGAACAACTGAGATAAGACCTCATAATCCAAAACGCGCAAAAGAAAAGTGTCCTAAATCATGAACTAACATACCAACAACCAAGACTTTCCAACAAACAAAAAAAAAAACCAAGACCAAAGCCTTCACCACCTCTTATATAAGAGTCTATGAGGTGTCAGCTTGTGACAAGAGTTTGACCTTGCAACCTTGAGGTAGAATACAAATCCTCGTGGAGATAGCTATAAGATGACTATCTGTGCCACTTTAATTAATAACAATTTTTCTATTCCTCAACTCTTTTTAAAAAAAGAGACCTCTTATACGAAAAAAATCTCAATTTTTGTTCCAATATAAACAAAAATTTTAAATTGACTTGAGTCCCAAAATATTCTTGAAGTTATTTTAAATTTTATTTTTATCTATCCCATTTTATTCTGCAAAATAACTCTCAATGTCTCAACAATATATATTATTGTTTGTAAAAAATAAATATACATCATTATATTAAATAACATAGAAAGTACAATTATCAGCCTTGGGCATGCAGCAGTGTTAAATCTCTTGAGTGAGAGCTTTGCCGCTCATTGTGGTCCTACCCGACTCGAGGGATTAGTCTTTACAGTTGCGCGCAGAGGATACTAGGTTTATACCAAAAAATAGAAAATACAATTACTTTATTTTTAAACTTAGGTACTTTTGGTTATTTATTTACAAATTAAGATATTATTAAATCATCTAAATTAAGTACAAAATAAAATCTTTTGTAGCACGAATTATTTGCAAATTTCTATATAATGTCTTGGGATAATTAACAATTAAAATTAAAGGGCATTGGGACAATTACTTCATACTTTGGAAAATATTGAATTTTGCCCCTCGAGGTTGTGGTGGTGGTGTGGTGGTTGTCGTGTGGGTGAGAGAAGAGAGTGGTTGTGGTGGTTGTCGTGTGGGTGAGAGAGAAGAGAGTGGTTGTGGTGTGATGGTTGTGGACCTTGTGGTGTGGGTGAGAGAGAGAGAGAGAGAGAGAAGAGAGTGGTTGTGGTGGTGCTGTGTGGGTGAGAGAGAGAAGAGAGTGAGAGAGATGATGATGTGGATGCCAAATAATTAGGATTTTAAAAAAATAGAAATAAATATAAAAGCCACAAAGGATTTCTATTAGTCAACTGTGTTTTATGTAGCGTTTGACTAACAGAATGACCTATTTCAAAAAAGTTGATTTTGCAGGGACTTTTTACTAAAAAAATATTTGCAGAGGCTTAAACCAAAACATGTTATATGTGCAACGGCCTAAAATATATTTAATCCATTTTTTTTTATCAAAATAAACATGAATTTTAACACTTTATCTCAAGATTCTTAATAAAGATGCATTGGATCCAATTTTTAAACACTTCATCTTTAAGATTCTTAATATATTGTCCAAGTTGTTACCGCTCATTTGGGGAAAAAGCAACGTTCTTCTGTTTGGAATTTTGAAATGAAGGTCACCCTCGTTCTTCTTCACTTTCAAATTTCCGAGCCCTAATTTCTGATCCATTCCCAAACCAGTGCAGTGAAAATGGAGTTCGTCTACAAGAAGCTCTTCGATAAGTACACCACACTCAAGGTCCTTCTCTCTCTCTCTCTCTCTCTCTCTCTCTCTCTCTCTCTCTCTCTCTCTCTCTCTCCTCCTTTACTTTGATGCTGATTATGCTAACTTTGATAATCTCAAATTTGTTGCCAAGGAACGCTCTTGTTTTCAATTTCAGCACTTTTTACCACTTGTTTTTCTTTCTTCTTCGTTTTAGACACCTTTTTCACCGTTATTCAGTGAATTATCTCCTCTGGTGAATGAAATAGCAGAGCAGCTACACGCACACGCACATGTTATTAGGTTTTTCAATCAATAGAGGAAAGAGATAGCTGCTACTCTGGTCCTATTATAAGAAAAATTTGCAAGTTCATTGAATAACCGATGTATGTGACCGAATTCATTGAACCTAAAACTGCAAATTTTTCTTATAATAAGGACTAGTGGGAGTAGCTTGTTAGTTGTGTGATCTACGAAGCACCGACACCGAACAGGACATTGATAATAGTTTGAGAAAATGGAAGTCATCGACATCGACACTATGAAGTGTAGATGCGTTTTGATTATTACATATAGCTAGCTTGTTAGTTGTGATTGATTAAGCATCCACACTTGCACGGACACCGACATGTAAACACCGATGATAGTATGAGAAAATGGAAGTGATAGAATGTAACGAATTGTGTCGGACCTGATCGATGTTGGACACCATAGACTTCATCAATCTGAAGTGTCGATGTGTTGTGATTAGTTATATATAGATACTATTAAATACACTTTGTGTTTCCTCATTTTGGATCAATTGAACATGAAACCTCACTTCTTAAACACTTTTATCCTCTTTCTTTTCGGATACTGATACCTTCTGTTTATTGTTATCATTATCATGTTGTGGTGGTTAACTCTTGGTGTTCAATTATGTTCCAGACTAATAAACTCTCTGAGTTGGAACAGCTTAATAATGAACAAGAGGAGAAATTCCTGAGTTACGTGGCTGGTAATGTATTTTATTTGTTCTTTTTCCGTGTTCAGAAGTTCTAATGCCTCTGTAGTGATTTTAGGAATATTAAGTATTAATGTTATCTACAGGAAGTGTAATCATTCATGCTTGTGTGAACTAGTTTGTATTATTGTCTATCCTTGTGTTGCAGTTGCAGAAGAGTTGATAGAGCACTTAAGGGGTGAAAACGACCAGCTAATTGGACAAATTGATGACTTGAAAAATGAATTGACTTCTGTTAGGCATGTATCTTGCAATCCACCGTTTTCTTTCTTTCTTTCTTCTGTTTTTTATAAAATGTTTTGTAAATTTTTAGCTGGATAGTTTCTTTACTGATGGATCATGTGGTGGACTTTGGCAAACTCAAATATGTTACTTTCATCCAGGCATGCCAAAGACAATCAAGTATATGATTATCAAAGGCAAATAATGGAGGAAAGAGAAAAAAGTGAGACTCTAAATCATTTTTGTTGTTCCTGATAGGACTTGTTAAATAATTTTAATTCAACTGTTGGCAAAAGGTTTATTTTATTTTTTCATAGTTCTTGATGCACTAGAAGATAATTAAAGTATTTGTTGGTAGTAATACTTCTTACAATATCTTAATTTGTTATCTTGTTGATCACAGAATGTCTTCATTTTTCTTAATGGTAAATAACCTTTGATTTATTTGTACTCATTTGAAATTGAAATTTCACACTTATGTTATTGGTAAACGAAATATACTGTAACTTGCTTAAATAAAATAATTTCTTTGTGTATGTGTGAAATTTAAATTTTTATGGCACATCCAAAGGAGGGTAGTGGGTATCATGGACAATATATGGTTGTTGCTTTTACAGTATATTATTGGGGATAAAACATTAAGCTTAGCTATGTTCTTTTCACTGCATTTGTTCGTCTTTTCACCTGAAACATGCATTTTGTGGCTTTTAGATCTGTGATTAGTCTTATTGTGGACTTTCACATATAGAAATTTTGCTTGGCCATTACATAAAATGAAAGAAGTCAGGCAATTTTTTCTGCCTACATCCTGGTTTGAATATATATATATATATATATATATATATTCTGTTGCTTACAAGGTAATTGAAATTAGAAGGACGTGCTTATATCAGCTAATGTTTCTCGTTTGGTAGATTAACCTGATTTTCTTTTCATTGAAATATTCACGGTTCTTTATTTACTTATTCATCCCAAAAAAACAAAGAACTTAATCTTTAAGGCGTTTCCTGACTTGCACAAGAGTCTAATGTAGCTGAAATTTTCCGAGCTTGTTGCTTTGAGTCCGAAATTGTCATTGTTACTTACTTTTCATATTCTTGGTTAACTCCTTATTGAACTTGTAAAGGAACGTTCTCCTTTATGATGGCTACCTAGTTCATCTTTATCTTCAGAATTTTTGTGGAATCTTTTTCATTGTCTGAGTTTGATGATGTTTAGTCGTGTGTGTTATGATTTGTGAATGTAAGTTCACCACAGTATTATTCCGTGTTCCTGTCCTTAAATTTATTTCATTTTTATCAATTTTTGTCTAATGAGGCTTTGGGTGTGAAATTTTTGCAGAACAAGCTCTTTTGGAAGAAGTTCAGAAGTTGAAGGAAGGAACGCCTTGTGATTTAAATAACAATAGTAAGGTCATGAATAAAGATGGCCAATTCAGCAATACCTCGAATACCTCATCTGTAAGAATGACAAGAAAACGTAGGAGGCGGGAGCAGGATGCATTGGAAGGAGAACCAAGGTTTATACCATGTGAAAATGATGAAGGAAATTTTGTGGAGAGAGAATCAACACAAAGCTTTCATAAAGAGGCTGCATCCAATAAGGTGAGCCATTAGAACCCTAAAAATGTAATATATTTGTTTGTGTTTATTTATATGAATATAGTTATGTATTATGTATGCACATTCCATTTCATTTCATTCATTTGGTGGAAAAAGTATGAACCTTAATATGCTGATATTTTGTCGTGAATAGCTGCTGGAATGCTCTACAAAGGCCGATGGTCAATCAGGTTGGTGTGAGCAAAGCAATTGGTATTCATGCTTCTTTATATGTTAATTGTTTCATTAGGGTTTTAGCAATATTTTTATATATATCATTCATTGTGTACTACAGGTGTTGATATACAGGAAAATGTTCGTGATAACTGGCTTGTTCAAGCTCTTTTTGAGTACACATTGGATATGAAATTATCCACTGACAATCAAACTGGACGATCATGCCTTTCTGCAATGCATCAATCAAGTGGTAATTCATAATTTTGGCATGTAAATTTGTGACTTATGTCTTTTTCTTTTTATTTCTTAATCTTAATGTACCGTGTTTCTGAGTTAACAACTAGATGGAATATTAAAATGCTTATATATATTGTTTTAATCTGGATATATCATATATGTTGGGAGGATTCACTGATTCAGAAAGATTAGCTCTTGTTCTATAACTTCTATTAGATCAACTATACTTCATTAACTAAGGGGATTATCAATGATCCTCATGGGTCGTGTTGTCCCTTCTGTTTTGACGGACAAATTTTCACTACATCCTAACCATTCAACATTTGCAGATATTTAAGCGATTGGTTAAAATGTTTCTCTTATTGCCTTCAGGTTACTCTTTCAGTTTATCATGGATTAGCAATACCCCTGGAGAGGAAGCAGAGCTGCTATACCATGTTCTTTCTCTAGGCACACTTGAAAGATCGGCACCAGCATGGATGAGGGAGGACATCTTGTTCAGCCCAACTATGTGCCCCATCTTCTTCGAAAGGGTCTCGCGTGTGATCAAGTTAAATTACTAAGTTTATGTTTTCATAGCTTTGAATTTTATTGGTTTCCAAGCACCTTTGAATCTGGCTTTGTTGTAAATATTTCCACTTCAATAATTATTATTGAGCATTTGGTAGGTAAATTTTGGGTGTAGACATCTCTCCAATTTAATTTCATATGCCATTTGCAAATTCTCAGAAGTTTCAAGAACAGTAGTCCTGCATATCCATTTTTAGAAAGGGAAAACCATTAGTCTGCTCTATCCCCAAAAAGTCTCTGGGTCAGAACTCAGAAGTGTTAGCAACAGTTTTGCTGACACTCATCTAAAATATTCTGTTTTTAGTTTTTTTTGTTGAAATTCGTGTGAGCCTTACTAATTTTTGTGGGTTTTATCTATTTCCAAATGTTTCACAAAGTTAATTTCTCCTCCAAACCTTGATTTGACTAGAAGTGATAAATAGTAGTCAGTGACTTAGTGCATTCGGTTAAAAAGTTTACATCAGAATTTATATCAAACTTGCTTAGAGTAAAATTGGAGTAAAAGGGATGATCGCACAATAAGGGGGTTGAATTTGGTGTGATTTTAAGAAATTTTTTGCAAGAAAAAGAGCTTTCACAAAATAATTTGAAAGAGTTAAGCTAAAGTGTATGCATAAATATTGTGCTAGAAACCAACGAGGGTTAGTCCAAGTGGTAACTGGACTTGGATCCCACCCCAAGGTTTTGAGTTCGAATCTTGGGTGTTGCAAAAATTCTGTTGGGAGGGGAGAACCACACAGGTTGGCAAAATCGGGTACTCGTGGGCCAGCCAAGTTCCTCGGCTTAGATTAATTATCGGCAAAGTCGGTGAAAACTGCGCACAAAAAAACCAAAAAAAGTAATTGCTAGAAGATAATAGTGAAATGATTGATGGAGTGTACACTAGTCTTATGACCCGTGCGATGCACGGGGTGTGCTAGAATTGACGAATGCAAAATCCGTAAAATAGTAGTATTTATTGTAAACTATTTTAAATAGGGATTAGCAAAAATAGTAAAAGAGTAGATGGGTAGGAAGATATAGAACAAATATGGTTACCCACCGTTAAAAAAATAAATCTGCAATTTCCAATTGAGATTTCTAGTTTGATGGAAAATCCTCCAAGGAACTGATTTTCTTCGAATAGAGGTTGCCAACCACAGAGAAATACCAACTCGCTACGTTAAGCATTTTTTTAATGTAAATACCACTATTGGATTATGGCCAATATACATGGACTGATCCAAAATATTTGAAATAGAAGTAGTTTCGTCAACTAATTTAGGTTCTTCATTGAATTTAAATATTTTTTGTGGACCAGAAGGTAGAGTAGTTGAAAATAGCCTATTTCTAGGCTCAATGCCTAAACGATCAAAGCGTACAGACACCATTCAGATCCACCCTCCAAGATGAGGCCAATCAAACATTCAAGGTCCCGACGCTTTTAATGAAAGACTAATATCCTATAGTGCTTAGGAGCAAATTTCACACTGACTAACACCGAGTTTGTCCATTGCGGGAATCGAACTCGGAGCACTGGGTCGACCCTTGTGCCCCAGGATAGCCTATGCCATTGTGTCAATGGTGTTAGTTTGTAAAATATGAAATCTAATAACTGCGAATAAAAATTAAATTATAACTATAAATTTAATATGAAGATTATAAAATTAAAAAGGAACATTAGCAAAGACATTAGCAAAGACATTTAATTTGAACATCCTCCATAGATAATAAGAAGAAAAAGTCTAAAGAATTTTAATAACATAATCAACATTCATCAAATGTAGATAAAATCTTAACTCATATTAGAAAGAAAAGAAGACACCATATAATTAAAAAGTGAAACATGTGGGTATCATGCATGGTTGGATGAAAACCCATGATAACATAGGAGCAGTTATACAAAGTTGAGAAAGTTCTATTGTAAATGTAGCAGAAGTTCCCATTGAAAGAAGATGATGGAGGTTCTAATACCTGTTGAACAGTTAACATTTTTTCTGAACCACAAATATACTAAAACACACTCCTTAGCATCTCACTTTATGTACTTTGTCATGAAATTAAATATTTGTTCCCTAACCGGTTATTGAGGAACAAACTTTGCATATTTGAACAGTTTAAATTTTTTCTGAATGCCAAAATACCCCAAAATACATTGTTTAACATCTCACATTATATATTTTGCCACGAAGTTAACTATTGTTTTCACATAATTTATTATTGAGCGATGAATTTCACGTATTTAAACATTTAAAATATTTTTTACACCATAAAATACTCCTTAAATATAAAATAAAAGAAAAAATAGAAAAAAAATGGAACCTTTATTCTGTGGAACCTTAAAATATTTAAAAAAAGGGGAAAAAAACTGGAGTTATAAAAGAAAAAAATGAGTGGCAATTGGTGTAAATTTTGTGGAAATTGGGGATGAATTTGTAGCTAGAGTTTGGCGCCTTACATGCCAACTCGCATATAATTCTTAGATATATCCTATATTTATTTATAAGAATAGGAAATGAGATTAGTCAATGTTATTATTATTGAGAAGTGATAGCAACACTCTCTTTATATTTAATTATATTTAATAAGAGAGTCTCTTTAAATATGAGTGTGAGAAGGAGTGTCACTACTCACTAGCACTTTTCATTATTTAAATTATTTAATAAATGGTGTAATACAGTACTTTTAATTTTCAAGATCAAACTGATATTACAATAAATAACAAAGATTGGTGATTTGTGAAAAGTATTTTTGAGTAATAAGGTGAGAATAATTGATAGATGCAAATGATATCTTAACATCTATCCATATGATCAAACTGAATTTTTTTTTTCTCTTCTACTACTATTGCAACCTACCAAAAAAAGGAAGTTGAAGGAACTCATTGTAAGGTGAAGGTTCGTCTTATTAGTAATTACTAGTAATTAGTACCCAAAATATATATGACATTAGATAATGAAAGAAAGTAAATGAGCTCTACATATATTAACTTAGTTCTTACTCGATTTCAACAAGGTTCAAAGTGAATAACTTCAATGAAATTTGCAGCATTATTTGATGTAGTGTCTATCTGTTTAGTTCTTTCAAGGTAACGTACTATTCTTACATATGAATAGTACTTTGATTGTCACACATAACACTAATGTTGCCTTGATTAGATACCAAGTTCATTCACAAAACGTCAAAACCCTTTAACCATATAACTTCCCTCACAGCATCAGTGATCCCTATATACTTAGCTTCAGTAGTTAATTGGACTACAACATACTGCAAGGTAGCTTTCGAGCTAACTGTATTACCAAACAAAGTGAACACATATCGAGTTAAGGACCTTCTTTTGTCCCTATCATCGGCAAAATCAATGTCAACATACCCAAACCGTTCCACCTTGATTCTGATTGACACGGTTGTACCTCAATCCTACCTTGGTTCCCTTTAAGTATCTCAGAATGTGCTCGACAGCCGCCCAGTGTTGATTTCGTGGATTTCCCATGTATTGGCTCACTAAATGCATAGGCCAAGTCTACTTTAAGTGTATACCATGGAGTGCATGAGGCTTCCAACTGCACTCAAATATGGAACTGGCAGCACTTGTATAGGTTTAGCTTCTATTATTTTGAGCTTCTGCATAAACCTTGTTGTACCGTCCCTTGAGTTATTGCCATATAACTCCTGTGTCATAATTTATATTTATCTCCATACCAAAGATCTTCCTTTTGGGTCCCAAATACGGTACTCGCATATTAATTTTTTTTGGGTGAATAGTACTTGCATATGGTATAAGATAGACGTTCTTTGATAGTATTAAAAAATAAAATCGTGTAACTAGTCGGTATATGTAATAAAATTCTGATCAATTTCACACAAAAAAAAAATAGTAGTTACCAACATATGGTTTTATCAAAATATAAATTTAAATGTGTCAGTAAAATATATAAGTTTTGTATAATTTTAGAAAGAACTTTGTATAAAATAAATATAAAGGAGGGCTGAAATAATTTACCATACCTGATAAGGTATCAAGGCCTCTCAAAGAACTCATTAGTAATGAGGACCTCCTAGCTCAAATGAAGGAAGCACAAAAAAGAGCCACTTGTTGAGAGCTTAGGAATTCTCTCTTTGGTTCTTTGAAGAACCCTTGCAATAGATCTCATAACCAAATCATTTGCGGCGAACACAAATTGTTCTTATCGTCCCTCCTTGAATGTGGCAATCTTCATCTCGATCCATACCTTCTACCTTTACATTTTGAGTTTAATTCATTTTTTGTGTTCTTGATTTTGTTGAATGTGTAAAAAAACTGAAACCTAATCATGAAAAAAATCCTTCTCTTCAAGATTTTCATTGAGATTCACATCAATTAGAGTATTTTTGGAGTATAAAAGCTTTTTTTTCAACTCCAATACAACTTTCTCCAACAAAAAAGAACTCCAATACTCTGAACGTTCAGAAATACACTAATTACAGAAAAACGCTTAATTTCTTACATTGGCAGCTGAAAAAATGGTTTTCATTACTTACACAAATCAATGGCAAATACAATATTAGGAAGCTCCATGTAATTAGACGTACATAATTTGACTAACCCATGTTTAACTGAACATATTCTCACCTTTTCCCCTACCCAAAAACCTCATCTCTCTTCATCTATTTCCCCCTATATCAACATACATAAATACATACATTCTAGGTCAGTAATGGCTAAATAATAAAAAAGTAAAAGCTAAACCCCTGCTTCTCTTGACACAAAATAGCAAGGTATGCAACAACTTCCCCCCGAATAGCACTCAGAAGAATCTGAAGTACGGGTAGATCAGTCTCAAGCTGTGGAACAATAATGTTTATTACCAGGTAGAATTATAATCAATATTCTATGTGCAATCGCCGTAATTCAGATTTGAATGTTGAGATAGAACTGAGAGTCCTACGAGCAAGACTTCTTATATCCTCTCGTGAACAATCCCGTGAAATCCTGACAAGTTCCCAAAGAGCCCCTCCACTAATCATGTCTTTTGCGTTCACTTCTGCAATATTTATACACTCAGTTGCTTGAAGTTGAAAAATAATGTACTTGCGAAAACTGAAAAATATGATTAGATGTCATATTACCATGTTGTGCCAAGTGACAGAGTGCAAGCTCAATGTGACGCCTAATCGGTGCAGCTTCATTATTAGCATTTTGTACTATCCACGGGAGAGCACCATCTTCTATCAAAATAGATCTTCCAGCTTTTATACCTGAGAGTATAAAATATAATCGTAAGGCTCCAAACTAAACCTCTTTATCTCGTTACTTTCTCTTTCTTTGGTGCTAGAAAACATTCAACTTCTTGCTGGGAAGTGTAGTGGAGTGGGCAAAAAGACCACAACGACTTGCTTAGAAATGAGAAATTAACCTTGGTTAGTTAATGGATGACTGACATTCGGTGACTGATACCAAGTAACATCTTTATCCATTTATATCTTAGTTGACATTAACTTTTCTTAACATTTTCACCAGTGAGAAAGAAAGTAGACCTTGATTAGAAGCACGTGACTCGCATTTTGCAAAGTTAGCAATTCCTCGTGCAACTTGGGAAAGAACATCCGGATGCCCACATCTTACGATTCCCAGAAGAGCCTTAATACCTCCCTGGGATCTTAGGGTCATCAATATTTTATCTGGATGAAGAACATGAAGACAAAATCATGAATAAATTTACAAAAGGTGTCAAGTGATAGTAATATGAAGATAATAGCGATATAAAGGCTGTTAGGTAAAAAACTTGCGGGTAAGATGTAAGCTAGCGGTAGACATCTCCCTATCAATACTCGCCGCTCTGTCGATGTCTCAGCTCTACTTGCAATCAACGCATGTTTCAAGCAACACCTTAGTGCTTTCTTTCGGTCTTTATTCTCAATTTAGATTTTTTTAAATGGTGATCTATATATATATATATATATATATATATGTTTGTGTCCTATATTTTTGACATTACCAGTGTCTATGTGTCCGGTGTTCGTGTCATTATTCGTTTTTCATAAGTGTGTACATCACCAACCTGATACATCTTTATGTAGTTATCCCAATTACATGAGTGTAGTACCATTAATGACTAGAAAACAAGGAAAAATACCATTTCCGCAAAGGTTAGCAATTGCCCCAGCAACCATTCGAAGAGTTTGTGGATCTTCGGCATCAGCTGCAGTCATTGATAACAGAGTAATTCCTCCTTCAGCCATTATAAGTTCCTGATTTGCTTCTGAATTGCCACAAAAGAAGGCAAGACAATATCAATACTAAAATTAGCTCAATGAACTGTAAAAGTAACAAAGTCTGATGCAAGATCTTGTCATCTAAAAGATTTCAGAAGAAAAAAATAACTACAATCAACATCACCATTCATAGCAAGATTGGCAATTGCCCCAGCCGCTACTCTGCGAACAGTTTCATCATCATATCTTCGAAGAAGCATCAGCAGGGAAGTAAGACCACCAGCATCAACAATTCTCTTTTGATTAGCCTCTGCATATTATATTTAGGTAAATTACCAAACAATCCTATGAGCAACAAAAAGGCACAAGAGCATATCAAACAAAAGATTATAGTCTATATCTTTTTGGAAGGCTTCAGCATGAAAGTGCAATGAAAATGTGGAAAAATTGAAGAAAGCAAAGTGAAAAAGAGACTGCAAGCAAGTTCACTATACAACATTTTCCCATAAAAGAAATTTTTATGGACAATTAGTAAGCGATCGGAAATTTTCACCAAATATAGAATTTTCCTGATGAGCAACACAAATAGTAGATCAAAGGGACAGTCAAAAGCCAATATTTAGAAAAGGACTAGTAGACAAAAGGCCAATATCTACCATGAATTATGATTGGACGAAAACAAAAAACTAAGCAACAAGATATAAAACAAACTATAGACAGTCAACACAAAACGGTAACACTGAGTCTTGGAGTATGAGAGAGAGAGAGAGACTGAACATGGCTAAACTGAATTGTGATTGAATGAATGAGGATTACAGTTACAGGACATCTTATATAGGTGAGCCTGCAGTTACACTTTATAACAGAAAGTAAAACTAACTGCTGAGTATTAACTAACTGAAAACTATCTCAAGCTGAATGGCTTGCATGGTACTAAACCTATGGAGTGCAGAATACTAAAGTAATATACAGAGTAATATACTCTCACACTGAGCTTAAACAAACTATAGACAGTCAACACAACAGAAACTCCGAGCTTAAGAAGGATATTCAAAAAATATTTAAATGACAAGAACAAGGCTCGAAATAGTCGTAGGTCTATTAATGGTTTTGATTTATGTGATTATTATTATACCAGTAAACAAACTGACAACCCAGTTACTTAAAATTGCAAGTTTTGCATAGGATGGTGGCAAGCAAGAACCATGAAGGATCATTCTTAGGACCTAGAAACTGAGCATCGCAAATAAAGATAGGGACTGAAAAGCATGAGCAAAACATAAGCCACACATCCAAATGATCTTATTTCTGAATTTAACAAAGTTGCAAGATGACCCATTTATTTCACCCTTGTCCAGAATTCTTAGCATGGAGAAAAACAAATGCAGAAAACAAAAGAAACAAACATCTGGCAATAGTAGAGGATCAAATAACACAGCCTTAATAAGAGTTTAGCTTCAACCTTCTGCAGCTAGGTTGGCCACCACTTTAACAGCATGAATTCGTACATTGGCATCATCTGACTCCAGCAATGACAAAATCTTCTGCAATCCAACTGTTAAAATAATGAGTCAGTTAGACATGGATGATGTGATGTTTTTTCAGTGTATAACACACACAACTTGTACCTTGCTCAAAGAGTGTAGCAACAGATGACTTCTGACCATTCCCAGTGTCTTTGAATTGGGAATGCCTAACTTGAGTCGCGGAGGAATCCATGGCAGAAAATGTGTTAGAGCTTCCACTTTCCAAACACCTCCTCATCTATGATCATCAAAACATCAAATCAAATTGTATAGAAGCTATGTTAAAAAGAATAAGGTAACCTACAGCTAGAGGCTAGGTGAAAACAAAAAGAACTTTGATCTCATAACAACTACCAAATTCAATGTGTTAGCCAAACTTTCCAAATTGATGGAACTTCTATTTGAAGAACATAAATTTTAAAATGTAAATGTGTCGAGAAGACTGAGAAACTAGCTTTTGGTTCTCCTATAATAAAGTATATGTCACACGCTTACTGTGTAACCTTTCCTAGAGGATCCCTCCCCCATGTAACTGTCTAACTGACTGAAATTCGTTAGTTAGACTCCCACTCCGTTAACTAACTGCTCTATAAATAGAGAGTTAACAACTGTAACGATGAAATTCAATTAAATGATAGTCTAGCTGTTTTTTTTTATGTATTTTGAAACTACTTGAAGGATGTTAGAAACTAAACTATTCTGGAATTTCATATATTGAATTGATTAGGTTTCAATTGAAATAGTTACAGTTAACTCTCTATTTATGGAGCAGTTACTAACAGAGAGGGAGTCCAACTTTCGGTCAGTTAGTTGGTTAGTTACATTTATTTTGTTGGAGAGAAGAGGCACATAATTTAATAAATGTTGTCCTTGCTCCTCACATTTGTTGGGAACAGGATTATGTTTACAACCTCTATTTGGTGCTCTGCTTACATTTATGTTGAGAAGCTCCTATAAAATAACTAGCACACAATGATATTGAACAGCTTTGTTCATTATTAAGCCACTTTTTATTTACATCAATGCAAAGCCAATGCATAATAAAATTCAAGCTAAAACTTATTACTGAAGCATACACTGCATCCTCAATCAACATAAAAAAAAATACCTGGTCAGCTTCAAAGTTCAATTGCAATAATTGACTTCTTAATATTATTATTTCTTCTTCAAGTTTCTTCTTCTGCTGAGCTTCATCCTCCAGCATGTTGCGAAGATTTATGACCTCCAAGTCCCCTCCCGCCTAGTACACAAAAAATTCTAATATTCCAAATACAAGCCTGAAAAAAAAAACAGAAGCTGGAGAAGTTCTCCATTTAAAAACTCACCTCTGCTTGAGTATATTTCCCCAGCTGATGTTTTAGATGTTCTACCTCTTCTTCGGCTGTTTTTCTTCGATTGCTTTCAGTTTCAAGCAGCATTTTTATTTTAGCAACTTCATCTGAAGAAGTTTGTGCAGGCGCCTATGCCAAAAAGACAAACAACTAAACAAATAAGCATAGCACAAAATCCAAAAGTAGGGGAAAATGTAAGATATAGATATGACGTAGACAGGATACGTTTAAAAACATTCATACGCACACAATGTTTTTAAAAGAGACATTCATACTAGTAGTAATAACAAAACATATCATTTATCAATATATGACCATCAAAATGTACAAATAAAATACTTGTAATTGTGATCATAACAAGTGGACATAGTTACATATTTTTCCCTCCCATATCACTATAACTATTTCTACTACGAATATGTCACAAAACATAATTTCATGCCTTTAGTTATTAAGAGGTATCAAACATGTACTATATGCAGGTGACAAGCATGTCTTTAGTTTGTAAGACGTATTAGGTGTGTATGGTATCGGAAACGTGTCAAACACGGATACTTTCCATTTTTTATGTATTTGGGCTTCATAGCCCAATGGATCTCGAATACGCTTTGATACCATCTTAAAATTCGAGTTTATGCCTAACTCAACCCCAAAAGCTAGCTCATGAGGTGAGGGTTGTTTCCTACTTAAACCACTAATCAAGCCACATCACTATCCCATGTGGGACTTCCAACATACTAGTATATAAACATAGTAACATATAAGCCGAGAAAAACAATTCACATCTCATTCTCATCTTTTAAACATTATTATATTTTTCTAATAATTATAAGGCAGACATATTACTGAACAATATTAGCACTAGCAGTGAAAATGCCAAGGTCAGGCCTGAGCAATTTCCCAAACCTAAGGCCGCCTAAATATGGCCTATAGCCCTATATACTTGACATGAGTCATTTTTTTATAAGTTTGGCCTAGCTATTTTAAAAGTCTGGCTTGATCTTAAACCTACTTAAAGACCTAATTTGAAATAATGCCTTTAAATAGGCCAACAGGTCAAAACCCTTAAATAAACTAACAGATATATAATTCTTTTTTTGCATATACAGATATATAATATATGATTTCAATAAATTACAGTAAAAATCAATAAAATAAAGCAACAAAATTCTTTTTTCACTAGGTGAGATATCAATAACAGTAATGATAAAAGCTTGATTGTATTTGCTTAAATAGACTAGCCGTTATGCCTAAAAAGCATTTTTTTATGGCCTAATGTTTGGCTTTTTAGCTAAATAGATTTTTTTAAAAGAAAAACCAGCCTTAGTAAAGAGAGTGCAATCATGACATATCAAATGCAGTCTGTAATTAGCATGACTAAAATGCAATGAGACTGGTTTAGAAGAACTTGGAGTTAGAAAGTCAATAAGTTTATGTTAAATATACATATAAAAGAATTCGTTAAGATTAAGAGAAATATTTACAAAGTGAATGCAGGACAAAGAGTCCTACCCAACAAACAAACAACACAGAAAACCACCAAGAAGAGAAGGGGAATTAAATGGAAAAAAGCTGCCCAATCCCTAAAACAGAAAACCACCAAGAAAAAAGACAAAATAAATGGAATAAATCCACCCAATCGTTGAACATATCTGTTAGCGAAAACCCATTAAAAGCATGTGTGATTTACAACAAATTGAAGCCAAAAGCTAAATCTTATTCACGCCAAGCGGTGTGCCATAAAAACCTCCTTGAATAGAAACAAGTCACATCCTAGCCAAATATACCAAAAAACAGAGTAGATTGCACAGCATGATAAAACTAAGGTTCTTTACAAGAGTTCAACCAAAAGTAAGAAAGCAATAATCAAGAATTGATCTGGGAACCCAAGACACTCAGCATCCACCAACAATGCCAAATCAAGCAACAGTAACATATATTAATTAATATCTATATTAATAAAAAAAATCACCACTGATCCAAAAAAAGAATGGAGGAGTATTATTATAGTTTAAAAAGGAATACCTCTCCATGATCAACATTGCAATCATGTCTTTCTTGATTCAACACCAACTTCTGTTCCAGCTCCTTCACCAATTCCATATACTCCATCTGGCATTTCAATCTTTCTTTCTACAGGGTACAAACATACAACCACATGCGAGACAGATGTTTTTAAAAAAAAAACTTAAAAGTCAACATCTTCAGTGATTTAGAGTGGAAGGAACTAGAGATAGCCTTAAAAAGCATATGAAAGAGCATTTGATAGCAAAATGAAACAAATACATAATGTAGATTATCCCTTGGACATAAAAGTTGGAAGTGCATATTCCCAATAATTAAAAAAAAAAGCCTTTACTGCAGGGAACTAAATTGATAGTTTCATATAGATAACACAACAAACCTCTAATGCATCGGCGAAGTTTCTCTCAACCTCAACAACACGACATTGTGCCTCAAAATCGATTTTTTCAACCTTATCCTCAAAAGCTTTCTGCTGCCTTTCATTCTCTGCAATAAGCTTATCTAATTGTACCTCAAGCTTTCGAGACAAGCTTTTATAATCAAACTCCTCCTTTATTTTCAGCATATTCTCAACTTTCATAGCCTGAGACATAAAATACACATCAATTACAAGGAAACATGAGAAAGAAAATATCAGTAACATGTCAATCAAAATCCCAGTTAAAGAAGAATACGATACTAGAAATGGTTGGGAAAAAATTAACTAGGCAAAATGAGCATTGAGTAAATTAAGAAACCAGCGAGAGTATATTAATGTGTGGCACAAGAAGACACATATAGAACTTATGACAAAAGAGATCTCTAAGAATGGTTTTTTAAATTAAAATTCGTTTCCAACATTGACAATAAATACTTCAAAGATAAATAAAAAAACACAAAATGAAACAGGTGTTGAGACATAAATTTAAAAATGATATATACTTTATATGAATTTGAAGCTATATATAATAGTACAGATGCTCAGATATGAAACCTGACCCTTTGACCAAACAGTATGGTACTTGAAGTCTCTCCTCGATGACGTGGAGATGGACCAATAGTCACTATCAAGGAAGTCCTAGCTGTGCCTGCAAATGATTGGAAATCATCAATAATAGAACCAAAAATGCTGATGGTTTTCAAAAGATAGGAATGATGTCTAAGAATAATGGCATGTGACACAAAAGTTAAGAGCAAAAGACCATAACTATCTTACCACCAAAAGAATCTCGGAGCATCCTGGTCAGTTTTGAATCACGAAATGGAACATGAGCATTGTTCTCTGCTAGAGCATTTATACATTTTCCTAGTGAACTAAGTGAAAGATTGATAGATTTAGCTTCCTCAAGCACGTGCCCTTCACTTCCTGGTGAGGAAAAAAAAGAAACAAAGTTCAGTAGATACTAACTTAATAACAGAAGCTACTAAGCCATTGAAGTTAAGACAAGGACCAGCACTGAACAAATGTACGCTTTCCAAAAGCCAAGAGAAATGTGAAATTTTTTAGGGCGATTCATCTGAATTCAATTTTTTAAAATTAATATGTTTTTATTGATAATTACAAAAACATCACTGTTTTCATTTTTTTTCTGTTTACATGTATGTGAAGGAAATCCGGAAAACAATCCTTCACAAAACCCAAAACAAGAAAAAAAAGAATAAAAAGCATTGTTATGAACTATGCACATTACAACTCTTCATACAAGAGATAACTGATAGCAGTGACAAAAGTGCGAGTAATAAATTCAGGTTTGTCAAAAATGATAATAACTGCAATCAACTACCAATAAGAGTATAAGTAACTTTCTAAATTCTTCTAAATTTTTATTTCAAATGTAATAGAATAAAAATTGCCAAGCAGAGTGCTACTTCTAGAGATATCCACATTTTCCTGCAACATATCATCATATGCCAGCACAATGCATGACATGCATAATTACACACATAAACAAATTCTACGTTTGGTATGCACCTGACTTATGGGCACGCTCTGAACCTGCCAAGTCTACGACAACCAACTTGCTCTTCCTAACAAGTGGCCTTGAAGGTTTAATCAAGTGAGGGGAATCGCCATTTTGACTAGATACAATATCTTCACTCTCAGTGACAGATCTCTTAATATGTACCTGCATTAGATGAGAAGAGATAACTTCATCAAGAGTGGCTATTACTTTTAAGAAATGGCTAATAGTAGCTAATTGAATTTCTTCATTTACAATGCACACAAATATTAAAGGTTAAATAAAAAGAATATTATTCACCGTCAGAATAGCGTGACTACGAGAAGATTCAGTGTTCATTTTTGTGTTAGCAGCGAATCGATTATTTTCCCCGATTCTTAACAACTCCAGAAAACTCTGCTGGTCTCTGATTTCTACAAGAGTTGCCCCAGGCATGGATACATCCCCAGTTCTTGGATCCTCCACTATTGGAATGTTATCGTTTGCTGGATGAAGCAAGTCCTGGAGAGTCTCCATGTAAAGCTACACATTTTTTACAACAAAAAGAGTTAAAGTTTCCACAAAAATTTAAATGGCCTATCTACAAATGTTGTGTATTTCATGATTACAAAAATAGGGCACAAAAAGACAAAAGATCAGAAACTAGAAGATAAAAGCCCATAGATATGATTCAAAAAGCAGTAATGCACATAAAAATATATAACCTGCAGATACGAGACAGTGACAGAATCAGTGTCTGGAGATAAGTCGGCAAGAATATCCTCCATGGAACGCACCATGATCCCACGATTTGAGGTGTCTCTTTCCCCCAGTTGTCCAAGAGTAAAAGTTTTCCCCGTTCCAGTTTGACCATAAGCCATCACAGTCCCATTATAACCATCAAGGACACTCTATCAACCAGATATAGTCAATTATAAGCTATATAGACCATTGAAAAGAGAGGATAATGTTGTGACCAATACAGAGTATTCAAACTAGCAACAATGTTTATCAAGTCACAAAAAACACTAATATAAAAGCAGAAATAGATAGGATATCTCAGTAAATGATGTCAAGAACAATTACGATGTGTGCCATTAAAATATACCTCCACAACTGGCTTAGCCACAACCTCATAGACACGTTTCTGTGATGCAGATTGAGTAAGCACTTCATCAAACTCAAAAGTGTCTGAATCCCAATTGTTTCGACGAAGTTTCAGTCTTTTAAGCTAAAGGACAGCAACAAAAAAAAGGTTGAATATCAAACAAGGCTTATGCATAAAACAATCCAAGAAGTGTATTTATAAATCGAAGCAAAACACAAATTCTACAGTTATTAATCAAATAAAACGATTGCACCTCTGGTTGTAGTTCAACGCAGTCACCAAAATCAGCATCTGCCATCTCTTCTTCAGCATTTCGTGGTCTTAATCTTACAGTCACCCGAACTCTTCCAGGTACTGTACAAAAGCAAATGAAGCAATACAACCAGTTGAGATTCTAAGAGTTTAGACATAGATTGGAATTGATATTTTGAGAGTTTAGACAGGGAAATTTGTGAAATGCCTAAGTGACTAGCACTCAGTAGACTTGAAATTCATACTATAAACTTGCAATTAATTATATGTTATGTTTACAACAAGAATTAATACAAGTGCAATTTCCCAGGGACATGAATGATTCAAATCAGTGTACCTGAATCTACAAATACATGACCCTAAGACTTTAAATGCTGCTACATCCAAGTTCCAACCATTGTCTTTTCTGTTTTAGAGACCACCATCCCAGAAAGCACAATAAAAAAGATTTTAATAGCCACATTGTTTTTAAGCATTGGCTATAATTCAAAATAAAAATGACAAAAGCATAACAACATCGCGCCGAAACTAAACTTCTGAGCCCTGATATGTCTATAATCTGTTGACATATTGGCAAGTGAAAATTAAGGGCCTTACAAACCGTATACCTTCCTCATGCAATGAACTGTTCAGTAGCTTATTCAGTTTTCAGTTTTCACCGCAATAATACTGAAATCTTTTCCAACACAGTATTCACCATCTATCAGATTGTAATAGACAGAAAATGATACAAGAGCATGTACATTCCCCACTATATATGTTGGTTGTTAGATATGGAACTCGGGTTATATCAAATCCCAATTAAAGTAAAGGTTATGTTAGAATATAAGAAAATATCTAAGTCATATGAAGACTAACCTTACGAGATAAACTACGATAATATCAAGATATTCTAAGGTACTTTCTTATCTTCTAACAAGAAGGAGAAGAGAATGAATAAAGATGTAATACAATTAATAATAACTTAATAATAGCTTGATTCAAAAGACTGAACACTATATTTTGATAATATCAGATATTGTAAGATACTTTCATATATTCTAGCCAGTTCTAGCTTGAAGAACTGTCTTATTTGCCAGAATTTTAGGAGCCCTTTCCCTTCTAATACATCAAATAGTACCAAAGCCCAGTTGATCCCCTTTTTTCCCAACAGATCAACAAAGGAGCTTTAGTCCCATATCACATCCAAAGAAACCAATCACATTAAAAACAAAGGAACCACCCAGGCCAAACCAACATCAGAATGTAGAATGAAAACCTTAGAGAACAAACTTCAAACCACTACTTTAAACTCTTTCCCCCTGTAGACACTGCCATTATGCTTAAAAATCCTCCAAATCGAAACACCATTAAAAACTCACAGACTTTTTCTTTTCATTCTAATGAACAAATCCTGCACTCAAAGTAACAGATTCATTCCAAGCTCTAATGACACAATTTATCAAGAATTCCAGATCTAAACTACAGCTAAGGGGAAAAGCGTTTAAATAATCAATGTGCAGCATGCATCTGATTATTCAACAAACGGTTGGTCCTATATCACACGTTAACTTTCTAATTCACCATTCTAACATTTAAAATTTTCCCTAAATACACAAATTAAACACGCAATGAACACCGGAACAGAAATGTGCAACAACAGCAAATCAATATCATCATATATATAATGAAAAAACGGTCCCCTACTAGAACAATCGCTCTCATCATTACTTCACGCGAAAAAGTCACAATCAAAAGTGAGTAGAATCATCTACATATAGTGAGCTTCATTATTGCTTCCTAATCCTACTTAAAGCTACATTTCCCCTACTATACAGTATACACATAAACGTTTACACTTTTTCTCTCTCTAGTTGATTGTTTAGGGTTTGGTGAAATTTGAGAGTTAGAGAGAGACTAACCGGCGTCGTTTCTAGTGGCGGAGGCAGGGCGGCGAAGAGATCCCGGCGAGGGAGAAGAAGCGCGTGGACGAGGCTTTAAAGGACGATCGAACTTGGCGCTTCCTCTTTGAGCGCCATTTCTTTGAACGTTTGAAGCCATCGAGAAGAAGAAGTGGAATGGTGTTAGCGGTTTTGGAGAGTTGAATCGAAGAGAAGAAGAAATGGGAGAGAAGGTGGTGCTGCTGTGGGACCAAGAGGTGTTGTAGTGTGGGGTCGATGATTCGTTTTGGTTTTTAATTACTGATATTACTGATAAGTGTAGAGGTAAAAGTAATCAGTATCGAGTGCATTTAGAAAAGGTAAATTCTACCATACCCATCTAAAGTTGAGTGGGTATAATACCTTTTATATAAAATTAGGCAAAATACTTCATGATACTTTTTTTTTATTTAAATATTTTAAAATAAAAATAAATATTGAACCGATTTTGTCAAATTTTGCCTAAAAGGTATCATACCCACCCAACTCTGGATGGGTGTGAGAGTAATCACCTTTAGAAAATTAGTGGTACGTAAACCAATTCATAGCTATTGGATTTAACTATCATAAAATCTCGTTCATTGATTTTTTTGTCAAATTTTTTTTAGAAAATATAAAAATTAGTCACTATACGACCGGGGTAAATGGTAACTAGGTTCAGATCTCACTCCAAGGTGTCTCGAGTTTAAATTTTGAGGGTGAAAAAATTATGTTAGAAGGGGATAACTACACGGGCCGGCAAAGTCGAGTACTCGTGGCTAGCCACGTCTCCGGTGTAGGCTAGTCATCGACAAAGTCGGTAGATACTGTGCATCAATGACATTGTAACCCCAACTAGATGACGGTTGACCACATCAAGTTCAAACTCGTTAGGTTGGCAGCGGACTGTGTCACTTTTTTTTAAATACGTGAGATTAATGTTTTTTAGAAGCTCATTTAACTAAGAAGGTTGGACTACAAGTTAAAAAAACATTTAAACCTATCAAGTCGGCCTTCTTAAACTAAATATAAATATTATTTTTTTATTACTATTATTACTATATTAAATTTTGTACTTTTGGTCGAATCATAAACTTGATAACATTTGTTTTCCTTTTCCTTTTCTCTATGTAACCAAAAAAAAATCATAAACTTGATAACATTTGTTCCACATTGCTGGTTGTTTTGGTAATTTTAGCGACATGGAGACGTCGGCTCTCGGGTTCGAACCCGGGTGTGAGCAGTTGTAGTGTGTGCGTCGTGTTTATTTGTCATCTCATCTAAGTAGACCACAAAATAAACTTGATAACATTTTCGGTTAAAGATAATTCTCTAAAAGGTCTTATTAGATCTCAAATTAGAACTTAATCTTCTCGTCCTCCTAACTTGTTAGTCTATTTAGAAAAGTTTACACAACTCAAATGTTGTAGCCTTTTGTATAAAAGTAGAGAAATAGACTTTTAAACAAGCTTTCAAACTTTGTCGGACTTTCAAAAAGGTTCAGACCTCGAAAATGGGTCTAGCTCAAGCCTAATATTTTCAATGTAGGCCAGATTCGAGCCTTGCAAAGCCGACCCCACCTTACCCACCCCTAATTGATTTGCACTAACCGACAATGTAGGCTTAGGTTGGATTTAGTGAGTTCTCAGTTTTTTAGACCCGACACCCAACTCATACACTATTAGTTTCTCTATTTTAAAATGAACCCTTCGCAGTTACCCAAACCAACTTGATTTTGTGGTTTGGGTTGGTTCAGAGTATGTTGTGCCCAGCCCTATTCTTTTGGGTCCTTATGCCTTGAAATTTGTGATAATTTGTAGTGGCTATGTTACATTTTCAAGTTGTCACGTAACGACTAGATGTGATTTTGTTGGCCTTTGTGAAGACATATTTTGGTCGTTATTGTTTCTTTTTGATTATATAGGTGTGTATACTATTTTGGGATATCCATATTTCATGGGAAATAATTTGTCGGGTTTTCGATTTCTCTGATTTATATGATATTATAAATTTAATGACAATGTTGATCTTCAAGTTAAGTTGATTGTATGTATATAAACATAAAAAAGATTGTCTAAGCATGCTTGCCAAACTAATTAGAGATTAATTGTTATATCTATTTGGTGTAAACTTTTTTTACATCGTCAACAAATTACGATCAATCTTATACGTGATTTAGAAGTAGTTATGATGAACGTTCAACATTTATAATGATCTAACAGTTACATTTGAGTGATATAGAGCAAATAACTTCACAACGTTGGTGTATATGAATTAAGATGACAAGTATGTTTAAAGGTTTATTAGTGCATAGTATGTTTAACAAGTTGTTTGTTTAAAAAAAACGCCAAGTTTCGAATTAGATTTAATTTATATACGCTTTTATTGTAAGGTCTTTTTACATACGAATTGACACGCCATTAAAAATGGTTAAGTCTTATTCCAAGTACATGAAAAAATTTCAATATCACAAACTAAATTGGTGTCCACATTTTTTTGACAAGGGGAATGCTATATAGTACAAACAAATTTTGTACGAAATGTCAGAATTGCTTAGGTGACTTTTAATTTGACAATTCTTTAACTTAGGCTCTTGTAAAAATACATGGGAGAGATGTATTGTAAATGTGTAGCTGAAGTTGCATGTGATTATTCACATTTGTCTCATACTCAAACGTCTTTCCCTTTTGACAAACAACCATTATAATTCCTAAATGTATTAAAATTGCAAACATGACTCATTTGTCTTTTTTATTAGTAGTTTTAGGGATTAAATTGACAATTAAAAGAGACATCTTTGAGGGCTATAGTGACTAACAAAAGATACAATTGAAGACTAAAATCACTTACTATTAGAGTTGTCAATTTTGCCCTAGCTCATCGGGCCGGGCCTATGGCCCAATTTGAGTTGGACTGGGCACAAAAAATAGAGCGCCAGTAAGATTCAGGCTATTTTGGCCAAGCCCAGTTAGCCTATGGGCCAAACTGAGTCGACTTTTTTTTATACTTTTTAAACACTTTTTTACTTAATGAGAAGTGGACTGACATGATCTGCTAGGTCTAATCTTTTGGACTGGGCTACAAAAAATGCAGCCTAATAGATAATTGGGTTGACCCCTAACTCGCTTTTGCACTTTGACTTATTGAACTGAGCCAAGTTAGGTCAAATGACCCAGTTTGAAAAATCTACTTACTATAGAGACATTTTTTTTGGTATAAACCGGCGGGTATCCTCTGAGTGCAAATGCAGAGACTAATTCTTCGAATCGAATATTATCACAATGTGCGGCACCGAGACACTTGAGAATATGACAACAATTTTTATATTTATTTATTTAGCAACAAAGTGAGTGAGTAGTACTCACTCACTTTGTTGCTAAATAAATAAATACTAGGGAGACTCACGAACTAGTACTACTACATTATCATAAAATAAAATATCCCTAAAAAAAAAATAAAATATCCCTAAAAAAAGAATAAATCTAAAGAATAAAATAAAATATCCCTAAAAAAAAGAATAAAATAAAATTAGCACTTTATACGCAGACTCACGAACTAGTACTACTACATTGTTTGTTCGAAGACCCTCGGAGACACTGTGTCAGTACGCACATCATCTCTTCTCTGCTTTTTAAACATCATCTCTCTCGCCGCAAACAAGCTCGCTCAAAGCGACGCCGTTTTCTCTTCCTAGGGTTCTTCTATTCAGTCGTTTCAGATCTCTCAACTGTGAACTTCTATTCAGTTATGGCGGCCACTTTGAAGACCTATACCGGCGTCTCCTTCAGAGGAACTTCTTTTCCGCTTTCCCCATCCAATGCTACTAATCACAAAAACACAAGGTTTTATTTTTTATATACATGCATCTTTTTTGGGTTTTTTTTTGGAGAGTTTGGTTATTGATATGCTGTTTTTTGAAATCTGACTCATTGCTGTGTATTTATATGCATGTTGGGTTTCTGAAAGTTTTTCTTTTTAACACTTTTAGTTCTGTTTTGAGATTTATACACGCATGTGCATTGTGACTGAATCTATGCACATTATTTGTGAGGTTGTTATTATTATGAATGATGAATTTGTGGGTTTATTACTTTGTTTCACTGATTGCTGAGTTTCTTCATTCAACCATTTATTTTAGGTCATCGGATGATAGTAGCTTTGGTTTCAGTGTAGTTATATGTCTAAATAATAAATTGTGAGGAGGAAAACTGAGCTTCAAAAGCATTTGTGTAAATTTTTTAAAAACTTTTTGTTATTTATTATCTGCAAAATTGGCTAAAGGGATAATCCTCGTGATTACCTTACCTTTTCCAAGTTCTTAATGGGTGATAATGTTTTCTGTTTGGCATATTGAAAAGTAGTAAAACTTATGCGATAACCTCTTCCAAGTTCTTAATGGGGGAGAGTGTTTTCTGTTTTGCATATTGAAAAGTAGTAAAAATATCTGCTAGTGTGAAACAGATGCTTTGCGAATTGCGATAGTGAGTCTACTCTACCTTTTTATTCTAAGGTAAGGTGATTGTTAGGGTGTATTTCAGTATCTGTTTGTATGCATGAGGCCCATTATAGGCACTGATTCTGATTGCGCTGTCTAAAAATACCAATCTCCTACCATTAATCCATATTTTGGTTTGCTCAATGTTAAATCGTGAAACGTTTGTCTGAATTAATCAGGAGCTCATGCTGGACACCTATACAGGTAGCTGCCAGGCCTACATTCCACCTTCCAATGCGCAGCTATGAGATGAAGAATAGGTAGGTTTGAATAATGAATTTGCTGTCCCAAATTTATTAGTTCTCATACTAAATTCTCATATGTTTTCATCTTTTCATTTGTCAGTTGATGTTTTAAACTGATGAGGGATAGACTATAGAGTGTATGCTCTGGGTAGGGTTTCTGAAAGAGACACTGAAATTGGTTTTCCATTCTCATGTTTGAATTTTGATGCAAAAATAACCCTCACTAATTTACATGTTGAATTTACTTTTTCCGCTATCATTCACTTTGAGATTTTGTTTGGATTTTGGATATACAAGGCTTAATAGGTATGCATCTTCGATTTGCAAAGCTGTTCTAATTGATTAAGTATTCTCCATAGATTGCAGCAGTATCAGTACATATTTTAAGGAGTATATTAAAAAACCTTCTCATGTGTTTCTGGCTTCATGGCTGCTCGTTGTGTATTGCTTTTGTCTATGGTTCTGGATCAAAAATTCTGTACAAATGAAGCTATATACGTACTGTATTTACAGGACTTCTACAGAGGAGATCAAGTGTTTGAGATTGATAACTGCCATTAAAACTCCATACCTTCCAGATGGTCGGTTTGATCTTGAGGCATATGATGACTTGGTCAATGTGCAGATTGAAAACGGAGTTGAAGGTGTCATTGTTGGTGGCACAACTGGTGAGGGTCAGTTAATGAGCTGGGAAGAGCACATAATGCTAATTGCACACACAGTAAACTGTTTTGGTGGTAAAATAAAGGTTATTGGGAATACTGGAAGCAACTCGACTAGGGAAGCTATTCACGCCACAGAGCAGGGTTTTGCGGTCGGGATGCATGGTGCTCTTCATGTAAACCCTTACTATGGAAAAACCTCCTTGGATGGTATGGTTGCACACTTTCAAAGTGTACTTTCCATGGGGCCCACAATCGTATATAACGTGCCTTCACGAACTGGTCAAGACATTCCTCCACATGTGATTCAGACCTTAGCTCAAAGTCCTAGTTTAGCTGGTGTCAAGGAATGTGTGGGAAATGACCGGATCAAAGAGTATACCGACAATGAAATTGTAGTGTGGAGCGGGAACGATGATCAATGCCATGATGCTAGATGGGGTTATGGGGCCACCGGAGTGATATCTGTTGCGAGCAATCTGATTCCTGGCTTAATGCGAGAACTCATGTTTGGGGGCAAAAATTCTGCACTGAATTCTAAGCTCTTGCCTTTGATTGATTGGCTTTTCTACATGCCAAATCCCATTGGTTTGAATACGGCTCTTGCTCAACTTGGAGTTGTCAGGCCAGTTTTCAGGCTACCATTTGTACCCCTCTCTTTGGAGAAAAGGATAGAGTTTGCCAATTTGGTGAAGGAAATCGGTCGAGAGCATTTTGTTGGAACTAAAGATGTTGAGGTTCTTGATGACAACGACTTTTTCTTGGTTAGTCGTTATTAATTTAGGTTAGATTGTAGATTTACTGTATCCTTTCTGGGGTTTTTTTATCAAACTTTAAAAACAAGATTATGTATGCCGTGGCGAAGTTGAGTAAACTCGACAAGGAAGATCTTGTTTCTTTTGATTGGTGCTTTGTAGCTGGAAACTGGTTCAGTTCTTTATTGACTGGTTACTTTGTAGTCGGAAACTGGTTCAAATTTTTGTTCGGATTTAAAACTGCCTGCAGATTGTATTAAAACCTTGTTTAAAATCTGCCAAACATCCTTCTACAGACACAAACATGTAATTATAGAATTCAGTTTTATGCTTAAAATAAAACGTTGAGAAGTGGCCATCAAAGCAGTAGACTTATCATTCTTAGTTTTCCATCTTTGATCCTGTGACTTTTTTGTTATGTCAAAAATTATGTCTAGAATTTTACCTATTGGACATTTGTTTATTGTCCTGAAATCTGTATCCGTCGCTTGTGTTAACTATGATCATCAGAAACATACTGCATAGTTGTTCATGCTATTGGGTCTTGAATTTCTTTTTGATTGAACCTGTCGTGTATTGCTCTTGAGAATGAACAGCTGCCATTGTGATTGCAGTTAAACAAATAATTGAAACTCGTTATATATGAATCACAATCAGTTCTTATAAAAAAAATTATACATATATTATATGGGATATTAATAGTTGATAAGTTGGTGGATGAAGCAAAAAATAGGAGAATTGAATATGGGATATTAATAGTTCATTAAATATGTCAATGGGTTATCAGTTTAATATGAAGGTGATGGAGGCCACTTTACAACTATTTGAATTGATGGATAAGGTGAATTTTCCACAAAATCTATTTAGTATGTGTAAATTGTTTGATGAGTTGGGGATTCTAGAAGAAGAATTTGTCATGAATCGTAAAGTGGGTAGTTTTATATGACTCCTAATAATGTTGCAGGTGTTCTGATATTTACTATTATTGTAGTGATCTGTGGTGTTTGGTTTGAGTTAGTTTTGTGAGTTGTTGAGGGGTGTTTTCATCTGTGTTTATCATTTATGTCTAGTGTGTGTTTGGTGTTGGTTTATGCAGAACTTGATCTGAATTAAGTATATATTTGCACACCATCGTTAACCATGTTTTGTAATTGTTTGATTGTGGTTAATGAGTGCAACTTGTACATGAGGAATTCATTCTTATATGCTAGGAAAGGTAAAAACATGAAGTCGATTATATAGAATAATCGTTTTAAAAGGTATTTTGTACATGAATTGTAAAATTAATTTAAAAAATTCACCACATTCAACTACTAAAGATTCTAAATTCCTTTTGCAACTGACATAAAAAGCTCATTTTGATCTGACTTAAAATCTATGAATGCACTAGTGTACCTAAAATGAAATCCAGAAAGCTCTGAGCTAGGCTACACATATCTTCAACTGCATTAAATCCAAATCCCAATGGAACCTCTTTTTCATTAGAGAAATAGATTCAGATGTATCATAAAATTAAAGGTGAAGAGAAACTAGTGTACTAACTCCACATCTTATGCTATAACGATGACAATTATAAGGCTCTAATTGGCAATGCCAAATGACTAACATTTAGCTGATAGTTTATAGAAATAAAATAGAAGTGTTTAGTAATCACTAGCTTATAGCGATTTTTCAGAAGATACGTGAAATATCGTCTGAGATTATGGTTCTGTTTGGCAAAAAGTAGCGGATAGCGAATACGCTAGCAAATAGAGGATAAACTAGCGGATTGAATTTAAGTGTTTGGTAAAATTAGCAGTTGAACTAGCTTATATATATATATATATATATATATATATATATATATATATATATAGTGACATAAATGAACATTTGTAATTAATGCTTGAGAATGAGAGAGAAGATTCATTTAATGGTGGATAAATGAGGAATTTAATTAAAATAATAAGGGTAAAAGTGGGAGGAAAAAATGAAACGCTATAAGCTATAAGCTCAAATGCTACTTTAAGTAGTGTTTCAAAAAATGTATAAGCTAGTAAAAAATTGCTATAAGCTTGTCATGCCAAACATCTGCCACGAGCCTATCTGCTATAAACTAGTGGTTTGGCTTAGTCAAACAGAGCTAGGTTATAACATTTTGTTTTTTTTCTCATTTTTACCCCTATAATTTTAATTAAATTTATTATTTGTCAACCATTAAAAAACATTCTCTCAATTTTAAGCATTAATTAAAAATGATTATTCATGTCACTTTAAATTCACACAATTAGTTTATCCGCGATAAGCTAACGGTAACAAAAATTAGTGCATAATAGATAATGGATTACTCTTGTATGACAATAACAAAAATTAGTGGTTTAAGCCGACAGAGACGTGTAAGTTAACTTTCATATGTTATTGTAATACAAAAAATGCTAATTCAATTGAGAAATGTTATGACTTATGATTCAATGAAAAAATGCATATTCAATTGAAAGAGAGTATTCAAATAAAAATGAAAATTTGCCAAAAAAAATAAAATGAAATTGTCCCATAAATTTACTGGCTCTGCTTGACTTCAATAAATTTACATTTTTCTTTTTTACTATTCTGTTTCCCCTTCTCTGAACAAACCATCAGAAAACCAACAAAAAGTCATACATTTAAACCAATACAACATTTGCACATTAATATAATATATTCTATGTAATGGTTACAATTGGCATATTACCTATTAATCTTTATTTATCACTCTAAACTTATTACTAGAAAATTAATTAATCTAACCTTAAACTAACCAAACAAGAGAAGCAACAAAAAAAACGAAGGAAAGTTAAGATTCAGGGCTAACAAATAAGAAAAGGATGATAAACACAAACCCTTTAATTTAATTTTCCTACGCATGACCATAACAAAATAAACTGTATAAATAATATATTAGCTAATTAGCTAATAACAAGCTAGTTATTATTTTTCTTTTCTTCTGAGAGCTTCTTTTGAAGCTGAGACATAAGAGTTTGATTCTCTTTATGCAAAAGCATAGCTTGTTTCCTCAACTTCTCATTCTCCTCTATGATACTTTGATTCTCCATATATAACTTCAAGTTTTTCATCTTAATTTCTGCTTTCACCTCAACCATCTTCTTCCTTTCTCTTGCTTCTTTCAATTGTGTTCTCCTTCTATAACATCATAATATATACATATATACATGTTACTTTATATTACACGCAAATTACAATACTATACTATTTTCGGTTTCATATATAAGCAAAAACTATACTTTTTAGGTTCATTAAATAACTGATGTATTTGATCTATATTATAAGTTGGATACATCAGTTTTTCAATAAACAAAAAAAATGAATTTTTTGGTTATAAATGAGACCAGACAGAGTAACATGTTATTGGATGGTATAGAGTAGTATATAGTATATAGTATATAATATATTATAGTATACCTTTTGAGCTGGCTCAACCTAAGCTGCTTGCAATGGTATCTCTTGGATGGCCATGACAAAAAGAGAGAACAATAAGAGGTATGTTGTGAAGAGAAAGAGTACATTGAAAGATAAGGTTTAATTTTCTACTAGCAATGCCAAAATGAAGAATATATTAATAAACAAAAATAGGAAAACAAGAGATGATAGTGAGGCTTAGGAACTAGGCAACATAAGGGGTTTATATAGGTGAGAAATTTCATAAAAAAAGTGATCAATATAGCTGTGATTTTGTATTTGTATTTGAGAGAGAGAGAGAGACTTTTATAGCAATGATGGCATAAGGACTCATGATTACAAAGGCAGAAGGAGATGAAGAAAAAATGTCTCTATTTCTTTCTTGGCTTTTATTTTTTTATATATTTTTATTTGCCTTGTTTCAGAGTCCAAAAGGTTCTATAATTTGGGGTGGTGTGTAACTTTAGAATTTTGAGAAAAAAGTACCGTACCAATTTCTATAAGTTAAGTTACACTTTTTCTAAATTAGAAGTTTCCCATTCAATTTCATGACTCACTCTAATAACTATATAGTACAATAAGATTTGGGATCTTTCAAAAAAGAAAAATAGTTACACAGTCATGTCATGAGTTGTAATCAAATTAGTTGTGCTAATTATGGTAATAATAATATATAGTGTAGAAGATAAGCTTGACATCATATTCAAAATGGGGAAGTTGCATTTAATCCAGGTTCATTTAAAATGGGACACTTTATGGTTGCTTCTAGTTTCCATAGTTATTGCTATTTGCTAGTTCAGGCTAGGCAAACCAAATCCGCTAGCTTATAGCGGATTTGACTAGCGGATAGCGGATGGAAAAAATTAGAGGTGTTTGGCAAGCAGTAGTGGATAGCGTTTCTGAGGTAGCTTATAGCGTTTTTTGAAATGCTACTTCAAGTAGCGTTTGAGCTTATAGATTATAGCATTTCATCTTTTTAGTCCTTTTTACCCTTACTATTTTTATAATATTCCTTTTGTGTCCTCAATAAAGTAAAATAAAATTTTTTATACCACTACCTGTACGTCACGTGTTTTGTTGTACGTTGTTTGTTGGCTTGTAGCTTTTATTTCATTGCTTTCTTTTTATTTTTATTTTTGACACATTTCATTCCTTTCTATTTTTTATTAAAATGATCATTTTCTTTCTATTTTTTGACAAAATTTTCTTTCTATTTGGTCTCAGTTTATTTTCTTAATATAAATGCCATCTTATCTAATGTAACTAAGAATTAGAATGAGATTATTTTTGTTTCTTTTTGAAATTACACCATTAAAATAAATAATTATAACAAATAAATTAGTTCAGTTATAAGTAAATAAATAAGTTAGACTATTTGCTTCAAAAAAAATTAGATTATGATAAATTTTAAGTAAAAAATAAATTAGAATTTCAAGTAAATATAAAAATTAGACTATTAAAATTTAAATTATAAATATCTTAAGTAGTTAGTTTATTTATCATGAATTTATAAATAATAATTTATATATATATATATATATATATTTATATGGTCATATTTTATATTGATAATAAACCTAGCAATTAAACATGTCATTTTATGTCATTTTACATTTATCAGCTAGTTCAACCGCTAATTTTACCAAATACTTCATTTGCCATCAGCTAACTTATCCGCTATCAGCTAGCTTATCCCGCTATAAGCTGTTTTTTGCGAAACAGAGCCTCAGTGGTTACTCACTATTTTTCAGGTAGTCCCAAGTAGCACAAGTGCCACACATCAAAAGGCTAACTGCCGATGTGTTTTTCATAAAGAAAAAAGAACAGATTTTGTTGTTTCATAATGAATAAGTCTCCAGAAATTGTGATTTTTTTTTACAGTGTTATTAGTGTATAGTATCTATTGGCTTTGTCGGTGATTGATCTACGCGGGAGAAGCTGTCTAACTACGGTTATATCGGCTTTGTCGATCCGTGTGGTTCTCCCCTCCCAAAATAGTTTTTGCCACACTCAAAATTCGAATCAATGGTAGATTACTCTACCAGTTTAGTAATATTAATAATTAAAATTATTATTATAATTTAGTATTATTGTTATCAAGGTTGTCAAATTAGAGAGTCTACATAGACGCGACTCACAGAATGACAACCTGGCAGGTCAATGCCACATGAGCAGTGTGCAGAGCAGCATATCAAGATACACTACAAAGAGCAATACACTAAGAGGAATGAAAAATCATTCTATTCATGATCCTTTTAGAAGCAGGGTCACGCAAACCATGGCCTCCTAGGTAACGACAAAAATGATGAAAAAAAGATGTGTTTTGGGGATTCCATGTACGAGTCTGCACAAGTTTGCTCATACGACAAGGAAGTGCCACGCTGCAATGTTGACTTGGCAGGTCAATGCCACATGATGGTGCATACATCATAGGGCAATGCCACGTGTTGTTGATGATATATATGGAAAGTCAATGTCACATGGCATACTAAGTCTATCTGACAATGATGATGCACGCCACATCAACATTTTTTGTAATAGAACATGACAAAGATGAACATAAAGTTAATTAGTATCACGCAATAATGTTATATTGAAGTGTTGGCAACACATGTCAATGGCACGTGGCAATGCTGATGAGGAAAGTCAATGGGACGTGGCATACTCAACCTGTGTGGTTGGGTCGATGTCTGCCAAGTCAGTGTTCATGCATCAATTAAGGCCCCTAATTCATAAATAGTAAATATAATAAAATAATAATATTTGTCCACTTTTATGATATTAGACTAAAATATTCCTATAATATTAACAAAAGTAAATTTTGGTGATACAACCATACATAGATAGCCCATAATTGGAAGTTATTTAACAACAAAAAAATCACACAATTTTATGTTTTAATCTCGATCTTTCACCATTTGATCTAATAGATATGATTTACTTCTCTTTTGATTCTACGGTCAAAAGTTGTTTTTACTTTGTTTCATTTAATTAATTGGCTGTTCTTACGTAAGAAAGGTTTAGTTTGAAAAGCAGGACCAACCTTTTCAATCTTCTTTGTTTCTTTCACATCATGAAAATGTTATTAAGCTTAATTTTTTTTAATCTTTTATTGGAAAGCGTAACTCAACTTTTTAATCTCATTATCCTCATGGTTGGAATTACGGTAAAATATTTTAGTCTTATATGTCAAGATGCATGAGAGATGTCTCTGAAATTTTGTTAGGAGAGTGATTTAATTATTATATGCAAGGCTCTCTAAACCTAGTATCTATCTAGAGTGGCAGTAATGGAACAAAGTGCTCCTCCAACAATCCGACTCACTTGAGAGTTGAGATGGTGCTAGTTGAACGACCTAATTGAATTCTTTCTAGATAGTGTTTTTAAATTTTTGGCTTAATTAATTCAATAATAGAAAGCTGGCTTATAGTATTTTGTAGAATTTTTTGAGAGGTCTTTGATCTTGTTTCGGTATTTAGGGGAAAAAATCTCTGACTAATCTAGAGTTTGGTCATAGGTAAGTAAAACTAGGTCTCAATTTGTTTCATTGCTAAGGATCAAACTCGTGTACTAACTGAGTAATTGTTTTTTTAGATGGAATGTGTTAACTACTTGCACCTAATTTTAGAGTTGTAGAATTGGATTTTAACACAACATTATAAAACTAGTTTGTAAAATGGTTAAATATATTTTTAGTCCTTGAGAAATTGTGAATTTTGTTTTTAGTCCTTATAAAAAATTCATTCATTTTTAGTCCAGACAGTTCCCTCCTTCAATACTTTTAGTTTCTCATGACTTTTAATAGTATTTAGAATCACAATAAAACGCTCATAAAAAAACACTATTAAAAAGTCACCAGAGACTAAAAATTTTGAAGGAGCGAAATTCACAATTTTTTTAGCCACTAAAAACATATTTAATCCTCTATAAAATATGGAATACCAAAGTTTTATAGGCTTTTATTAGGAATTATCTCTAGTGAAAATTTAGCTTTTCCTAATATACATTTACTTTCAACAATATTGAATCTGATACGTGGAGGTTGGAGTTGTTAAACTGGGTGGCCAGCTCTATTATCTACTGGGTTGCATTTGGAGCCCAGTCCGACCCAAAACACTGAGTCTAACTGGCCGGCTTGACCCCCTTCATATTTAATAAAGAAAAACACAACAAGTGTTCGAAAGTTCGGCCATGGGCCAACTGGTCTGAGCAAAATAGCCAGTTGCTTTTGGGCCTTTTTTTAGCCCTGCCCAACGTAAAACACGGGGTCATTGGGCTGTCCCATTGGACTAGGCTAAAAGTGACAGCTCTAGATATGATGAGTAACCTAACACCTAATTGAGGATATACTAAGTATATTTATTATACACCTGTTTCATAATACATAATTACATATCGTTTTAAGAATATATACACACAGCTTATAAAAAAAAGAATATTTACACATTCTAAGAAATCTAATAAATTGTTAATTTTGATAAATTTCCCTTTTTCTTATAATACTCTTAACTATTTATTGTACCATTTTATCTATTTCTCTATGTAATAAATAGTTAGGAGTGTTATTGGTAAAACACTAATTAATGCTACGGTGAATATGAAAACGACAAGTAAAATTAAACAGAATTATTCTTAAAAGCCGACACGTATTATAAAACAAAGAGAATACTAAATTAGATTGTGAATCTAATTCAATCTCACAAAATTGACTTGAATTTTTTTCCATCAAGTGACAAATATCATCTGCGTGAACTAACACACGCAAAGTGAAGATTTTAGATCAAACCCAGATAACCAGAAAAATATACAACCTAACAATCAGTTACGCTATGTCTTACATATGCAAAATTGTGACTTATATGGTAAAGAGTGTCTAAATTTTATATCAATGATATAAGAGTTGAGTTTTCCCAAATAAGAATAGGTACGTGCTATAGACGCAATCACTAATACTTAATTAGATAAAGAAAAACACAAGCTGCAACCAATTAAAATACCCTAACCAAAGTCAAAGAAGCCCAATTAGAGACAACTTCATTACATCATATAATTAAAAAATTAAGTATGTTACTTTAATTAAACTCAAAAAGCACCTCCGGTCAAAAAAAAAACTTTAAAGTCACCAAAATCTAAGCTCAACTTCAAAGAATAACATGGAGGTGCACGTGAAAGTCACGTGCGGCGGTAAGGTTGAGGAAATGGAAAAAATTATAGAGGTAATGAAGATGAAAGGGGTAAATGGTCAATGAGGTTAGGTCCCTTCTTTTGTCTCTTTTCTTCATGTAATTGAGTACCAAAGCCATACTCATTTATTTGGAAAATGAACCCCATTTTGGCTTCATCTTCTTCACTATCATCATGACCACCATATGCCCCCCCTTTTCTCATATTCATTGGATGGTTTTTTGTTTATATAATGATGATATATAGTGGAAGCCAGTATCCTTGTCTAACTTCGGTTCAGCCATTTCACATGTTCTCCTTAATTAACTTGTTGACGGCAGAAAATTAATTACCTTGGCATAAGAGCTCACAAGTCACAAAACTTTGTGATACTAAGAAATATATGTAAACAAATTAATTGCAATGATGTCTCAAGTAGGTACTCTTTTGTCGAGGGTTCGATCCTCGCCTTGGGTACGGAACAATTTTAAATCTTTGGGCCAGCTGTCCCATCCTTCGAGGTGCCTCCAATCCAGCGAGGGGATTAGTCACTGCGTTTGGCGGTGGATACCTTGGTCTCGACCAAAAAAAAGTAGGTACTCTTTCTAATCTCTTTTATAAGTAAAAATTGATCGATGAAAGTTGATGTATTTGGTCCAAAATTTTGACCCAATACATTAACTTGCTTTGACCAATTTTTGCTTATAAAAGAGACCAAAAGGAGTAGTTCAATTAGTGAGTTAAGGAGCATCAAGTGAAATAGTACTAGAAACTAACTTGAGATTCGCCACATAAAAATCCCAGTGGAATTCTCAGTTTGGGAGAATCTTGCATTCATCAACTTCGTAAAAAAGTGAAAAACTGCATTGGTAGAAGTGCTTTTCCAATTTGCCTTGAGAACAATTTGAACGAAACATATACTAACTAATTAACCTTTAACACTTGTCTATAAAAAAATTATTTTGATGACATGTGGCGAAAACTTATTTACTCGATCAAAATTGTTTTCACGCATTTTTTTTCTTATTGAATGTGTATTGCAAATGAGAATCACATATATTTTAATTAGTTTTACATTAGAATCCCGATGCTTGATTATAGTTTTGCCAATTAAAACCTCTAGAGTTGCCGTTGTTGAGCATAACAAGATTTATATCCAGAAGGTCCTAAGTTCAAATGTCCACTAGTTTCATTGGGGTGAGGTAAATGTAATTCAAATAATCCGGAGGTTTTTCCTACCTTGGGTTGTGGCGTCATCCCCTTCACCTTAAAGTTTCGGTAAAAAAAGCTTTGTAAATTTAACCGAGATAGTAATATGAATTGATAGTTTTACATATTTACACAATACATAATTATTCCCCTACAAGATTTAGGAGGAAAAGAATCAATGAGATATATAGGTAATGTGGAGATGGTGTAGCTAGGAAAGCGAAGTGTCATACTAGGGCAAAATGTGTGGGGTTATTTTGATCTTAGAGAGTCTCTTTTTCTTTTAGTAGAAAAGCTAAAAAAGAAGTTCAAAGGGGAAAAGAAGAAAAAGTAATTTAACATATGACTACATATATATTTGATAGTGATTTTGTATCCTTTTTCACGATAGTGCATAATTAAATAAATAGTTGTACATTTGATTTTTACTAAAGATAAATTACAAATGTGAATTGTTCTTGAACACCCCTCATCATACCCTTTTGAACAATGAAGGTTGAGCCATTTGATGAGGATAAGGACCATAAGAGAGTTCACTCATTTCTTGTATTACTACCTCCAAAATACAATTGGCACTATGGGGGGAGGAAGATGTTGGGGTAGTAGTCAACTTTGATATCAAGTTCCTCTTTATTTTCAATATCATCTTATTGCCTATGTTTTTTTATGTATAGGTTATGAGAACTATATATCATATATGTCTTTTATCTAATTTTAGAGAAGATTATTTTTGGGTGCATGTGACATGTGTGGCATTTAATATTAGTGTTCTTTGGTTTAAATAATAGTACAAATGTACTTATCTTTTACTTGCATCTAGTGATGTATATACCCGGAAAAAAGAAAAAAAATGGAGTGTTACTTATTGCTATTCCCACCCATTCACTCATTTTCGCACCAAAAATAATTATTTTCATGTCATTTTCACTAAGAGTTCTCCTGATTTCAATAAAATAAAACCATGGAATTTTTTAAAAAAATAATATAAAACTTGTAAGGTGAATACTCTGATATCTAGCGAGTTTTATTGGGTATGATACTCAACATTTAATCACTCAATGACACTTCATTTTTTATATTCAAGTAATTTAAAATAAATAAATTTTCTACAGGCATTATACCCACCAAAATTCAATAGGCTTTGTAGAATTCTCCAACTTGCATACCTATTTTAGAATTCAAAAAGAAATTCAAGTCATAAAAAGATTAATAACTTACATCAACTACTAAATTTATGGAGAAAATGAAAATGAAACCTACAATGGGGCGCATATCATTCCTTGCATTGTTGAGTGACTCACTTGATCCCCATCCATTCCTTTTCCCAACTCTTTTGTTACTTCATATCTTGCACGACCTCTAATATGTAATGCTAAACTACTACTCTCTCGTGTAACTAGGGTGAACAAAATGTATTTTCACATCGGAACATCGGAAGGTTTTAACGAAGTTTATTTCCTTTCACTTGCCTAAAAAGTGAATGATATACGTGAAGGAAGCTTGGTTGAAAGAATGAGGAATACATATTCATAAATTTGTTGATGCAAATAGCCAAACAAGGATAGCATAATATAAGCTCAAGCAATTGTTGTGTCCTATTTTTATTTTTATTTTTTGTAATAAAAGAGGGCAATCGCTCCAAAACAACAAAACAAAATTAACAACGAGTCCTAATGTCTCGAGGTGCACGCGTCCCAAACATGTCATCAAAAATCTTAGGGCGGATGCCTCCTCTAGGAAAACTGTGTCCATCGTATCCACTTGAAAACTGTAGTTCACCAGTCAATCTGCACAGTTGTTTCATTTCCTCTAAGTATGCCTTATGTCCATCTTCCAATCACCAGCCATGAGTCTCCGTATATGCTTAGCATCTATAATAATCTTATTATAGATGTATATCATATTATACTCCCTTCGTTTCACAGTTCATGTCATTTTAAGGTAATTTACACATGCTAAGAAGTTTAATAAATTTTGTTGTTTTTTATGAAAGTATTTATCTTTTTACAAGAGTACCCCGAACTACTTATTATTTCACTCTACATATTTCTCTCTCCATGATAAATATTTAAGGGTATTATTGAGAAAGTAATAGTTAATGCTGCATTGAACTTTGAAAACGACAAGTAAAATGAAACAAAGTAATTCTCTAAAAACGACATGTATTGTGAAATAGATGGAATAATAATTAGTTTTTTTAATCTTTTTATATGTGTTTTTAATTGAAAATATTAAAATGTGTTAAATTTATATTTTTATTTAATATCAAAATATAAAAGGAAAACAAACTTTATATTTTTTATATTAAAGTATTAAACTATGATTTTTTTAGTGTTACTTTTATATTTTTCAATTTTTTAGAATTGAATTTACATTTTTGATGACTTTTAGTGATTTTTATAAGATCTCCACATGGACTGCGAGAATCAATGGGGCCCTTGGCATGAATCGAGGACTGGGATGTGAGAAAGTTTGAGGGTGGGGACGAAGAGCAGGTAAGTACTCTCCATCCCCGCTCCGCTCCATTGCCTTCCCTAGATTTCATAGAGGAATTATGGCGAAAAGAAGAATTAAAAAAAGATGTAAGCCATAAGCAACCTAATTGTGGTAGTGTCTCCATTGGAAGATAGAACTTGGAGCTTCCGTCAATGTTGTTTGTGAACTCTGTATAAGACCTAAACATTTTATTTTTCAGAAATGTATTTATATTTACATTATTATTCTCAAATTAAAAAATAAATGACAAACGTCTGTGATTTTGCTTCCCTTGTTTCATTATAAAAAAAATAAAATACTAACTCGATTTTTCTATTAACCAAAGGCAAAACGTCAATCCTGCATATTATTAAACAGTGGCGGATCTTCACTAAAAAGTTAGGGAGGGCCGCTAAATGAAAAGATATGGAAATTCAGAAATGCAGCATGAACAGAGAAGCCGAAACATAAATACAATTAAAATAGATTAATATAAATTAAGATTATTTATAAAAAAATTAAATGACTGACTGCCGAGTATATGTGGCCAGCCAATTCCCCAATATAACTTAGCCATTGGCAAAGCTGGTGGATATTGCACCAATAACAATGTAATTTTTATTTCACATAGAGACTTAACTGAAGTTGTTTATAAAAAGATATTTTAAATTTATTTGATTCTAATATTAAAATTTTGAATATATTTTTTCAAAAACTATCACCCATCTATTCATAATATCTAAATTTAATATAAGGGATACGATAGTATTAAAAATATGAATAAAATTTATATTCCAAATAATATAAATATATATTGTTACATATATACATTGAGTAAAAAACAATATATTTTCCTTATTTATTGTATATATATTAATGTTGTATAATCAATGACAACAACATTTTACCGACTGAGCTGCACGTTAGTATGACTATTATCGCGCAAAAAATGTATTTATTTAATAGTTGATTTATAGTTGGGGTATTGTGGTAATTTCACATGGCGCCAGTGTTATTAAATATCAAATTCTCCTTTTTTTCATAATGATCAATGCATGAAAATAAAATAAGCATATATATATATATATATATATATATATATATATATATATAGAGAGAGAGATATGTATCAATGAGACAATAATAACTTAAAGTGAGTAGGAGAGGTGAAGTTTATTCACATGCACTATATTTATTATGTGTTCAACTGCTTGCTCATTCACCTCTCACAATCAAACAATGTGGTCCACCTCTCAACATCACAAAATTTCACATTCAAATTTGAAATCTATGATTTTTCTCGCTGCCACACAATTATATATCCACTGCCATTCATTGCCTTCAAAATTAGTACATATCTTCATCATCGTCATCATTCATCACTTAGCTTCGTCTTCTATTACCATTACCATCATTACATGCATTTTTAAACATGTACAATCATCACTCTATGAATTTGCCACAGATAGTTACAGAAGCTCGAATCTCATGCAGTACAGGGCACACAGTAGCTGCCATCTCGTTACATTTATTATCATATCTTTTAATATTTAAATATCTCCCAACTTATTATATTTATTATTATCATCATCATTATTGTGGCATATTTTGGAAGTATGTAGAGACTTATACATTACCCACTGCTCTTAAAATCATGGTTGAAAGAAAAATTTAATTAGAAATAATGATGGACGATCGATTCACTTTTGTTGTGGAAAATTTTACTTAAGATTCCGTCTCCCTCATATGATTGTAATTTTAATCATGTTTATAAATTTTGTTCCTCCATTCCTAAAGTGTGCAATGGGTAAATGTTTAATTTGAATGGATGTAATAGATAAATATTAGTCGCTAATTATCTGCTTGTGTAAGTTTACGTTTAGATCCGAAGCGAATCTCACCCTAAGGTCTCGGATTTGAATATTAGGTGTGACAAAAGTTCTGTTGAGAGGGGAGAAGTGGAGAACTACACAGGCTGGTAAAACTGAGTATATGTAGCCAATAAGATTCGCATAGATTAATCACCTATAAAGCAGATAAACACTAAGCATCAATGTATCCACAATAAAAAAAAGCTCCCAAGTGGATTGATGATAATCCAGCGTAAAGTTCTAGTTTTGATAAAAAAAAAGTAAAGTTCTAGTTTGTAGCTTCTGCAATTAAAATACTAATCATTAAGATTTGAGAAAATATTAATTATAATATTTTTACAAATTTATTCCAAATTCAATTTTATAATAATTAGGAACATAATTTGTCTACAATAATATATTTTTTTCTCAAAATCTGTCTACTTGTTCTCATCTACATATATATATATATATATATATATATATATATATATTGATATTGATGTTTTGCAATATGTATCAATTGATTTAGTTGGCTTAGTGGTTGGGCTCTAATTACAACTAGGTTCGAACCATGTGTGGATATTTGGAATATCCATATAATATTTATGTCGCCATGTCAGCAACACACGTACCTGCCACTCCAATACTGTGCTGCCACGTTATTATAATCTCCGTAAAAAATTGGATGGAAAATAAACAATTGTGAGACTAGAAAAGCATATTTGTTGAGAATGCAAGTGTGAGTGGTTAGTCGCTCACCGACTAGGAATGAGTTAAACGAATGAAATATAAGAAAAGTGACTCATTTTTTTCGATGAATGAAGTTTCTTTAATATAATCTAACTTGAGGTTTTGGGTGGAGATGTGATGTGATGACGTCTATGTCTTTTGGTGATCTGGTTCGTTAGCTCGTTGTTGCTCCCGATACTCCCCGGCTCCCCAACAAGATTGACTATAATAGAAGAACCAAAAGTGCAATTAAGTTTAAAATTAACTCTTGGAGTGTGACATGTGCTTTTCCATAGCTGGCAGAGACATGTAAATTAAATGTGTTCTTGAGTCTATACATTCCTACATCACGAGTATTTTTCTAATTCTTCAATCTTTAAGGGATGATATTAAAAAAAATGACGAATTCTTTATGGTGGAGTACAAACTGTGAAAATGATAACCACCGGATGTATTGGGATAAATTGTCAATTAGGAAGGACATATGTGGTATGGATTTTGGGAATCTGTATGCTTTTAACTTTGGCACATACTAGCTCACATAGTTGAATGAAAGGGATATTGTTGGTGGAAAAACGTGGGCGTAAACAGTTCGAACCCCACTCACCTCTCCCCTCTAACAACTATCACACCAACTTATAACCACTCTGCCTATCAAAAAAAACTTTGGTCCATACTTCCTACAACATCCTAGCTACTTACTGGACACTTTCAAACCCTCAAATATTCCCAAAATATCGTCACGTGAAATACGCTTCCAAACCCCCCCACACTGCATTTTAACAGACACGAAACTAAACTGGTTCGGAAGTTTAGTTCTGCACCTGTTAAAAAACTTGCAAATGGGGGTGTCTGCCTGTTGGGGCTTGGTACAAAACTAAACTTCCGAACCTTAATATTAAGAGAAAAAAGGGGCGTGCACGTTTCATTAATGACATTTTAGTCTTTTCACAGAGTTTCAGCTGAGTGTCGTAGGAAGCATGACCCTTAACTTTTATAGCTATCTTTGGCAAACAAGGCTGAAAGCTTATTACAAAACCAGATGCATTATTCTCAGGAATTTTCAAAGCTAAATATTATTCTAGAGAAGATTTTCTAAGTGTATCTTTGGGTAACAATCCTAGTTATAGATGGTGAGTAGCATTTATTTAGTATAATAGAGCTCTTATTAATGAAGGTGCCCATAATTGCCTGAAGATGGGACGCTGACTTGATTAATCAGGATGTGTAGTCGAGGATACTTTGATATGGAAATATTCAATTGTATGAATGTCTTAATTGATTCTTCTTTCTCATTAAGACTCTTGCAATACCTCTAAATCAATTATGTGGGATGCTACTTTGGAGTTTATAAACGAGTAGAAATGTAAGGGTATGGGATAACACTATTGAACTTGTTGATAATGTTATTATAAGAGCACATACCATGCCAAACCAAGTTCTCCCCATATCATGCTGCTTGGAAAAAAACCACTTCTTAGAGTGTAGAAATGTAATGTGGATGGACTCTACCTTTTTCAACAATGAGAATAAAGTGGGTATTGGGATATGCATCATGAGGGAGAAGTCTTGGGACTTTTTCAAGCAATAAAATGGGTACATGAATTGGGTTTAGATAATGTAATTTTTGAAGTAGATTCAAAGTCAGTTTTTTATAGTTTTCATTTTACTAGTTTAGGCCATGTAATGTAACTGCAAAGTCATAATCAACAAACTGATACTTTTTTGATCAAAAACAAACTGATAGTTTCCCTAAAAGGATCCAAGATGTAAGTAATGATCAAGCAAGTTCCACCTCATTCAATTCACTCATTATTTGCATTTAATTAAACAAAATGGCAAGAAAACTCATGAATAAAAAATTTAATTACAATAAACCTTAAATATAATTACAAAGAGTAAGAAAAGCAAGTGGATGATTCGTAAAAAATACAGGGGATTCTCAGTTTCTACAACTTTCATACCCAGATCCTTTTAAAAACCCCAACTATCCAAGAAAATCAGTCTTCGTCGGTAGACTCATCATCTTCATCCATGGAATCATCCTGCTTTTGATCCTCCTCAACATGGTCACTGGCCTGAGTTTCTGCATCCGATATTGATTCACCCTTTGATTTAGCTCTATTATCATCAACAGTGTCACTAACACTTTCAGTATCAGAGCCAGATGAACCATTATGGTCTTCTCTATCTCGATCACAATCATAAGCTGAACCTCCAAATTGCTCTCTCGAATCAGGAGCAACAATGCCAATCATCTCAACTAGTGCTCGCCGTTCATTCTGTCTGGCAGCAGTAGCATCGGGAGTGGTTTGACTCTCGGGCACCATGATATTTGAATCATGCAATGCTCCTGAACCCTCATTACTGTCTCTGTTTCTTGGAGTTTCATTTTCTTCCTGTGCAGAAGGTGCTGTACTACAAGCCCAGCTACCAGGGACTTCAGAAGTTATAAGGTCTGCTGTTCTGATTAAGTCTCCAGCTTCAGTACCCTCAATAGTCTTTTCAGTGTCTACAAGATTATTTAATTGTGTGTGTTGTGAAAGTTCACGACAAGGTATTTGACCATGCTTCTCTGTTTCCTGTACATTGATATCATCATCAATCTGCATAGTATCCCCTTCTAGAGGACCACCCCTGTTCAAGTCAAAATTCCGTCCACCGTCATTTGCAGGACTTTCAGTTTCCAGAACTCGTTCGGTCCCTACAGCATCGCCTTCCATCATAGGTGCGGTGCCAACACCATCAACATCACAAACAAAGCCACCTCTAGCACCATGGTCATGATCAGCGCTGGTGAATTCAGCCTCTTGTGTATTTTGGCATGCCTCTTGTGTATTTTGGCATTCTTCACTTCTTACATCACAGTCATGCTTCTCAGTGACACTTACTTCATTGCTCGATGTTTCAATTTGATCTATGTTTTGCTTCTGTGCAGAAGTAGCTGATCCTACCTTAGCAGCATTGTTAGTGTGGATTGCGGAAACAGCATTTTCTCTGCCCGTGGTTCCACCTGTGCCTCCATCCATATCGACAGAAGTATTATCATAATTATCTTCATCTTCTAGAGTTCTTTGCATAGACTTCAACTGTTCCTGTTGCTTAGCAAACAGTTTCTGTATCTCCTCAGTGGTGGAATAAAATGACCGCAGCTGCGTTTCCCTGCATTACAACACTGAGCTTCAGCTGCAAAATTTATAAATCTGCAAACAACGTGAAGATTGAGGGAGGTGTACATGTTGCATCACAAAGCAAAACTGTCAAACAATATTTCACATACATACAGTACAATGCAGCAGCACACTATCCAACATTGACTTGTAATCATACAGCTGGAATCAAATCAACATGAATGACATCGCCCTCTAATTTTATATAACCTATTGTTGAGTAGTGTATATTCAAATCAAAACAACAGTTAGGTACTGCAGTTTTTTTCGCTATGGTCATCACCCTCAAAATTAGCTAGCTTTGAACGCGCCCCTTCCAAATAGCATCATTCAGCGTTGCACCAAATTATTAGTAAAGGAGGAAAGATGTTGTTAGACCTCTTATTAGTGAGCAGTATAAGAGGAGGCGCAAAGTGATTGGCCGGCCTAATAATAGGAAAAAATTTCTATGGTAAGGAATAACCGAATAAACCAGCCTGTAGCATAGCTGTGCCTTAGAATGTAGTTTGAATAAATAGAGAGGTTAAAGGGGAAAGGTAATTCAGCAGTTATTAGATAGGAATTAGAAGGGAGAGACCAAGCTGTTGAACTCTTGGAGGGAAACCACTGTAACCATTACCTTACCTCTCTAATCTTCTCTTTCTCTTCTATATTTTTTTATTCTGTATTACTCTATTGTACCTCTGATTTGGGAATAGTTCTCCAGAGGATATTTCAATATAATTCAGTTAGTCCAGAAAATCTAATTATAGTTACCAGTTTCTATCAAATGTATGAATACAACCAGCCACAAGGCTTTATAAGCAGCTATTAGGATATCACCCATTAGTTAAAAAGGTGTGTGTAAGACAGCTTAAGGGAGGAGATAAGAATCAGGGGAATTAGTCATTCTATTTTCAGAATAACTGTCATAATTGAACTGCTAGTAGTTAGTTAGAGGTGGGCCAGAGAATAAATATGAAAGAAGGAAAGATACCGAGGGTGTGGAAAGAATAACTATAGTAAGAGCTTCTTGAAGAGCCAGAGTAGGATAAAGTCTTGGTCAATTCTTGTCACCTTGGCCAGGACTGAATCGCCATGTCCTTGTTGCACATGTCTTTATATATCTCATCCAATTTTTAGAGCAGTTTAAAATTTAGTTACTATCCATGAAAGTAATGTTTACAAAACCCTAGTTTACATGCTTCTTTTGAAGGTTCTTGTGAAAAAAGACCAAGAATTCCTATCTATTTTAACTTATATAAAGAAACATTATCATAATGCCAAAAACCAAAATATTGCAATGAAGTAGCTGTTCCTGAGTCCTGTGATATTCTATGCGCGTATGGGTTGGAAAATAAGATAATCATTTTGATAACTCCTACATATTTCAAATTGCAGAAGTCCCCCGACCATAATTTACAACAAATAAAGCATTACCGTAGCATAAGTCTTTCCCTGGCACCTTTGAACTTCCGCCTCTCAGAATCAAGATCTCGCAATACAGCATTCATCTCAAGCTCAAGAACGGAAGCTTTAGCCCATGCTTCTTCACGAGCTGCCTGCTAACGACAGCAGTAAATATCTAAGTTTCAAATAAATAAACTTCACTTAAAAAAATGAGAGCTTAAAAGAAACAGGATGAGTAGAAAACAAAAGGAAACAAAAAGAATCAATCAGAAAGCCAAGCAACATAATGAATATAAGAATGTCCCAGGAAGGTAGCTCAGTTGGTGAGCTAAGGGACATGAAGGAGTTGCAAGATTGCAAGAAGGAGGTCCCGGGTTCAAATCCCGGAAACTAACATTCCCCCACCCCACTAACATTTGCTTATCAAAAAAAAATATAAGAATCTTCATTCTTCGGACCGGGAGAACTAGTTTGTTAAAATCATCACAATTGTCTTTTCAATAATTTATTCTGCAATCTCATTGAAATAACATTAGCAAGATACCTGGGTGTAAGTCAGACATAATTTCCGGGGATAAACCTTAAATAAACATTTTTGGTATTCAATGACATAAATTTCTCATATCTACCTTTTCATTCTCGAGCTCTTTCCTTAACCTTTTTGTTTCCTGTTCAAGTTCTTCTATTTTCTGCTCCAAAAATTAGTATAGTTCAGCTACAAATCAACTGAAAATCTAAAATATGATAAGGCAACATGATACTCGATATAAAATCATCTGATTACCTTCATTCCATTTTCAGTGATCTGCTTCTCTTGATGTAATTGGGTTTCCAGCTGGCGAACTTTATTATCAGAAACAACCAGCTTTTGCCTAGTGTCCTCCTGCAGCCAACAGAAGAATAAAGAGGAAAGTCTTTATATGAAGAACATACAAAATTTTGGCCTGCCCAAGGCTAACAGGAGCAAAAACAGAACCATACCAGCTTGGACCTCAAGGTTTCAACCAGCAAACACATTTCTCTCTCCGATTCCTACAATATATAATAAGAAAAAGTTTCTGATATCCTTAAAGTAGATAACAAACAGTTTCTTACTAATTTAGCATTAAAACTTTCAAACCTTTAGCTTATCTATTGCTTCTTGCAGCTCTCTTTCTCTTCTTGAGGCATCATCTGAGAGTCGTTTTATTTCCTCTTGAGCTTCAGATTGGGCTCTGTGAACAGCAGCTTTTAGATCAGCTGCAGCCTTTTCTCTCTCTTCTTTTCGTTGAGTTAGCTCTTCATCTAATCGCTCCTTGAGCTCAGCTATATTTACCTTTTGACTGCAAGCAGGAAGAGACACACACTTAACTAGCATACCGTGCAGCATAATTATTAGTACTGCTTGAATTATCCATCAGAAACGAATTATGAGACAGCAATCAAGAACGCAACCAAAAAGGTCCATCCTCCTATGGAAGTCTTAGTACCAAGCAATTCAAAACTAATCTAAGTGTTTCACAACTTTGACAGGGAAGAACAAAAACAAAAACAAAAATCCCAACTAAATAAGCCTAAGTTGTCGCCTTCCCTTGTAATAAACAGCTGTCAAGAACAGCTGCACTAAACCTCTGGCATTGCAGTTAGTAAACTCACTGAGATGCCATGTCATCCTGACAGTTCTAAATGCCTGCGAGTTAGTTGGCTCTGGGTGCAGGATTAGCCCCAACTAGGTGTGTAGGATAAGAAGACTATAAATTCTGATGTATGCAGTTCACTCAATTCAATTCAGAACAATGAATATATGAAATTCCATTTTACGATTCAATGTAGTCTTAATAGACAACTATGATGGGAATAAAGACAGGGAACCATTTTTCTCGTATTTTCTATTCTCATAGTAATATCAAAATCAATCAGCCTAGTTGTAGCTGAAACCATATAAATATGAATTACTAACGTCTACAATACCTTCACCACCAATGATCAATCCAAAAAAATGATATCATGTACTGAAGAAGTGGAGAATTAAACCATAAGAATTAAGTAAATCATACCTACTTATTAGTTCATTTGATTCAGCGCATGACTGCATAGAAGCACTAAGTCTTTCATTAAGATCTTCCAGAGCATGTTTTTGTACAGTAAATTCTCTGCTGACATCTCCTAGTTCCTTTTGTTTGAGATCCACCATTTGCTGCAATTCTTTTAACTGATCAAGGTAACATTTTGCAACAGACTCCTTGGCAGATTTTAGTTCCTACAGAATGGATCCCAAATTACAAAGTATATGAATATTTAAGATGAAATCAAGATTAAATAGTTTTCTAGAATCCATAGAATGCACAGATAGTTGTTTTAGATCACATGTGCCCTTTTATGCGGTACAGCCTACAGGGAGAGGTCATAAATTCAGCAAAGCTAGAGTATCATGAATATCATTGAGTACTGTGAAGTATCCAGTTTGAACATTTTTTGGGCAGAGCCTCAAATGACACTAGGTGCAGCCCCTGTAAAGACAAATGATTACATACACTTTCATGACGCTCAACAGCTGCATGGTTGTCAGTACGCAAAGTATCGATCGTAACCACCTGACTCTCCAATTGCTTTCTCAATTCCTGTCAAGACTCCAGATGATTAAATATAATTAAAGAAAAACATACGTTTACAAGATTTAATACTTCAATTCTTCTAAGTTAACACACCGCGTTAGATCTTTGAAGGCTTCGAAAATCATCAAGAGATATAGGACCCTCAGGAGCGCCAATGCCCAAACCTTTCAATCTTTTGTTTTCAGAAACAAAATCATCTACATATTCAAGAAAAGAGGACAGAAAGAATGAAAAAAGCATAAGAAAAACAAAGAAAGAGAAATCGATATATCAATATATTATCAATGTATCTTAATTATCAATATGATATGACGTAAATTGTAAAGCTCACTATTCAGTGTAAAGGAAATTATGAATATCAACACGTGAAACGTCAAATATACATTAATTAGAGTCTTGAATTTCACTTACAAGCATAGATCAATGTAAAATGCAAAAAAAAAACGTACATCTGCCATCTTGATCATAACAATACCTGCTTTTCGTTTAGCAACTGCATTGTCTAGCTTAGGGGTGGACACACACACCTCTCGATATACAAAAGCAAATGCAAGTTCTGCAAGATAAGACGTAAATAATAATTTGGAAATACAACAAATCCATGCTACATTGTAAATATAATCCACACAGAAGGCAACAAATACTCGAGCAGCAAATCATCAACTTTTAACAAAAAAAATTTCAGTACTTATCCAACAAACAACATCCACAAGCAAAAGTAAATATAACGGAAACTGTAGTACAATATAAATTTCACAAAATCTGAATATAGGACAATAATTTATAATTTATTTCTTATAAAGTTACAAATAACAATGAACCCATAAGAAAGACAGGTTAGATGAATAAATAGAATAATTCTAGCGCCAAATTCTAACAGAAAAAAGGAACCAAAATCTATGAGGCATGGAAAAGACATGCGACACAGCTATGTGGCAAACAATAATAAATTAAAAATCATATCACCACTATAATACAACACATCAAATCAATATAAATTTTTAGGGAGAAACCTAAGTCCCACATTGACTAGAGATATGGTCTCAAAAGAGTATATAATGAATGCGCATCCCTCACCTTACAAGCCGGTTTTGTAAGGTTGAGTTAAGCCCAACCCACATTCTAAGAAAAATGCATAAAAAACCTTAAACCAAAAGAGGATTCATATTTTAAAATTGTCTTAAGCCATTCTAGATATAATTAAATGTTTTCGTTTATCTAATTATTATGGTATTCCCATCTATACATTAGTATAAAGGTTCAGAAAAAATATAGTCAAACAATTGCAAAATATAACTAGAACTATCCAAAACATCTGTGAAGCGTCCAATATGATTAAAAGTCCGACACAAATAGAACACAAGGCTACTATTTTTTAATGCCTTTGCTTCCTACCAAAATATACACTTTCTCAAATCTAATATTATATTTTGGTTCATATTTGTGATGCTTTTTATAGTTAAAGGAAATTGAAGGAGAAAATATAGGGACTGAAAAATTAGTGATCCGTAACTAAAGCACTGACCGGTAAAATAAAAATTCTACAAATTTTACGGCTAAGGTGAGAAAAAAGTGGAATACTAATAAGATACGAAAGGAATCATTAACCCATTGGAAGGAATTCATATTACCATGCTGAGGAGGAGCAGCAAATGATACAATATCACCATGGCAGACTTTGACAGCAGCACCATTCTTCTTCAACTTCTCCCAGTTAAGGTAGGTTCCATTTGTGCTGAACAAGGGTTTACAAAGATTAGAAACTGAGCAAGCAGGAAAATAAACTCTTTTATTTTTCTTGAGTAGGAGTAAGGATGGGGAACCAAACTCCATAAAGAAGCCACAACCTAGTATCTTTCAAAAAAATTGATGCGGTATCCTCCATGTTTTCATTAGTGACCTTCATCCTGTATATTCTGCAATGATTTGCACTGACAGAATTTGAATCAATCTGGAAACGCACATCCTCCACCAGTCGCCCAAAGCAGTGCTCATCAGCAGTTAATAAAATATTGATTCCCTGGTTACAATCATTTAATCAAACAAAAATTGAAAATTAAGGAATCGCTAAACAAAAAAATGAAGGCAAATAATGTGCAAAAACCACTGAAAATTAACTCCTTATGCAGAAGTTAACTCCAGCGTAACCCTTTTCCATTGAAGTTCATATATTTTACAACTCAAACAGGAAAAAATTTGCATAGAAGTTAATACATTAAAAGCAAAATTGCGTCTGGGGTTTTTTAAGTTTATTTAAAATTTCAGATTCGTTCTTCTAATTTTTTTCTCATTGAATTCCTTTTTGTTTCCGTTTATGTTTCAAATTGCGATTCCTTTTCAAATTGATCCTCAAGTTTCCGTTGATGTTCCAAATTGATCCTCCATGTGCTCTGCTTTTAAGGATCAATTTAGAACAAGCAGAAACATAAAGGACTAATATGAAACATAAACGGAAACATGAAGAACTAATTTGATACATGGAGGACCAATTCGAAACAGAAACATAATGAGAAAAAAATCTTAAGGGACGAATCCAGATTTTTAAATAAACTTAAAGGACTTCAAGCACAATTTAGGCTAAATTAAAAATATTGAACATGTGCATGCCATTTACTGAGAGTGAAATACCACTAAAACATGGAATTGTGCCTATCAATATTTTCCCTAACATGTGCTCTAGCAAGTGCAGTTATCACAACCAATTACTAAACTACTAATTGAAAATCTCCATATAACAACTTCTTAAACACTTAAATCCTCAAACAAGCTTACATTAACCCAAAAATAATGAACAAACAGCCAATTAGGTTAATTTTATGAGCATGATTATTAAAATAATAACCTAAATTTAACTAATTTAACAAATTCTATATAATTGTAACATGATAAGTGAGTTTTTCTTTTAAAAAATAAATTAAAAAAACGAAATTTAGGGGAAGGAAGCGAACCTGCTGTCTTTTACGAGCATTGTTGGAGATGGCAGTAAGGACACCCCAAACGTTAGGATCGGAGTTGTGAAGAGATTGGGAAGCCAAATTGGAAGCAACTGAGACAATGCGATCTCTAGCACTCAAATTAATCGATGGATTGTTCTTCTTTAAAGGAGAATTTTCGTTGGGTTTAGGGGTTCCGACTTTCTCTTCCTCCATCGCCATTGAAATTGCACAGTCACGAAGTAAAGAGAGAGAAGAGGGCATTGGCGGGTATTTCAAACCCTAATTACCCGAATTTAACTGTGAAAAACTGTTGACTATGGAGTGAGTGAAGTAATAATTCTTTTTTTTTTGTCAATAGTGAAATACTAATAATTAGTACTATAAGCTTGCCTCGGAAGCCTCCTAACTTTCTCCTTTTTTCTATTTCTTTTCAATATCTATTGTTAAAATTGTTTGGCTTAAATACAGTTTTGATTCCCCAAGTTTCACCAACTCACGATTTTGATCCTCCAAGTTTTAATTTCACGATTTTGATCCCCCAAGTTTCCCAATTTGTAAAATCAGGGTCCCTCACAAATCTGGTCAAAATTAACGCTGACGTGGCAGCCACGTTGGCATGCCTAGTTGGCTTTTATATTAAAAAAACGAAATTATGTTTTCTTTTTAATCAGTAATTCATAAATAAAACCTATAAAATAAAAAACATTCCTTCTTCTTCCTTCCATCGTGAAAACAATAGAGACATTATTCAAGAACCCTAATCCCCCAAAAGCTTCTCCTTCTTCCTTCGTTCTTCCTTCTTCCTTCTTCCTTCTCCTTCTTTCTTCCTTCTTCCCTCACGACCTGAACCCCCATGTCTGAGTACTCTATTTTGTCAAATGGGTCATTGAGAATAAGACCCATTCGCTGCTACTGTGGAAAGGAAGCTCCATTGGTGACTGGTTGGACAAAAGAGAACTGTGGTCGCAGGTTTTATGGATGTGGTGAATATGAGGTATGATTTCTGCCATTACACTCACTGTTCTTTCTCTTTGATCTCTATTTTAATCTCCTACACTCAATTTTCAGAATTTTGGTGCAAAACAATGTGAATTCTTTGACTGGTATGACCAAGATTTCCCTCGTAGAGCTAAGGAGCTAATTTGGTCCTTCATGAAGAAGGCTGATGGGTTGAAGAACAAAGTTGCTGAATTGAGTAGCAATGTTGCTGAATTGAAGAAAAAGGTTACTGACTTCAAGGATTTAAAAAGGGCCCAACAAGAAATGAAGAAAAAGAACAACATGTTATGGGGATTTTTGGCAATTTCTTGGATCATTATTTTTATCCTTGTGTTTGCATTAGTTGTAATTTCTTAGGGTATGTTTGTAATGGTTTAGGAGTTATAAGGTAAGGGTATGTTTGTAATGAATGGCTTTGTGCCATCAATTGTTGTATCTTTTGTTGTTTTATATTCTGCAGTATATGAAATGAATGAATTGAATGCAAATTTCATTATGCAGATTTACATAAACCAGTATTATGCAGAAAATAACAGTGAGTATTATGCAAAACAGAATTAAAAATGCAGATTCCATTATGCAGATTTTCATTATGTAGATCAAACCAGAATGTCATAAACCAGTGTGTACATTACTGATATTCCATCACTAAACCAGATTTACATCACATGACAGTAATAAACCTGAGTTACACTGTTAAGGCTCAATTATAAACCAGATGATAGTAATAAACCAGATGACAGTAATAAACCAGAATATAATAAACCAGATCAATTATGATATTAATAAACTAGAATATAATAAACCAGATGACAGTAATAAACCAGATCAATTATAACCAGAATATCATAACTGATATTAATAAATCTGAGTTACACTGTTAAGGCTCAAAAGGCCATAATTACAAAAGTGGAATACTACTAACAAAAGGCCATAATTACAAAAGAGGCACTACATAGAAGCCATCAGATACTACTAAGTTCACAAAAGAGGCACATGCCATACAAAAGTGCAAATCCAATTGCATACTACAGTCTAAGACCTATACAAAAAGACTAAGCAAGTTGCGAAACTTGTGGAGCTTGTGATCCTTGTGCTTGTGACTGTTGTGATTCCTGTGGAGCTTGTGATTGTTGTGATACAGCAGCTGGGTTCTTCTTTCTTTTCTTGTTGCCCCCTTTTGGTATCACCCTATCAGCAGCTGTCTTACCCTTACATGTTCTAACATTGTGGCCCAAAGTACCACATTTCCTACATTTCAATGACTGTTGATGATGCTTTGGTAGTTTGTTTTTAGGCTTTTGCTCATCATTAGACTTATCCCTTTTCTTCTTTGGCCTCCTTGGTGCTCTCCTCATAACCGGTGGTAAGATAGGATCACTGTTTGTCTCTGGCCATAACTTCGGTCCATTGAATGGCTTGACAAAATAAGAGTATGTGCTCAAAAAGGTTGATTTCCTGTCAAACAATAGAATTTTGTCAAACCAGAATTTATATAGCCAGAATTCTAAACCAGTATTAAACAACAGTATTAATCCAAAATTCTATTCATAACTGTTAATAACCAGAATTTTTATAACCAAAATTTTATAACTAGATTTTATAACAGTTTATAACCAGAATTTTTATACTAACTTAAGTCAATAATCGATTTCTTCCTCTTTAAATAAGCCAACAATCGATTTTTGACTTTGCCTTTAAGTCATAAATCGATTTCCCACCTGTCCTATAACATCTATGCTCATCATTAAAACTAACAATTTGCCAATAATTGTTGCCACTCCTCTTACTAAACCTCAAATGGAATGGACAACCCTTAACACACTTAACCACCACTCTTTTTTTTATCATTTTGGTAGATCCAAACATTTTTCTTAAGACACATAGCATACTCCTTAACAACACCATTAATCTGCTGCTTGTTGCTGAATTTCATGCCCAATTCCAATTTAATAGGATCTCCCATTTTAGGCATCTTGAAATGTGGAAATTTAGGAGGTTCGTCCCCATCATCTTCACTGTTTGGAGGTGTGTCTAGTTGCTCAGAATCATAATCATCCTCACCAACAAAGTCAGCAAAAGCTTCTTCAGAAAATGCATTGTCCCTTGAGACACCATGAGATTTTACCTTGTTCCTAACTTCACTAACAGTCTCAACAGGGAGCACACTTGTCCAATCCCATTTCTCATCATAATCACTATCAGTAAAATTTCCATCCACATTATCTTCATCACCTTCACTACCATTGTTTTCATAATCACTTAGGTCACCTTCACTATGATCCAAATCTTCCACTTCATTAGCAACATAGTCCTCATCTTCCTCACTATCTAAGTCACTAACTTCCTCCACTACAATAGGGTTGTCAACAAGATGATCCACATAGAGTTCAATTACCTTATATCCCTTGGCAGATTCAATCATTTCCAATACATCTTGGTCATTTTGTAGTGGTTTCAAACCATGTGTTAGTCCTAACTTAGGGGTCTTATACCAAAGGCAATGGAAGGCTCTATAACCTATACTTTTGACCAATTTTGCAATCTCAATATAAGACATGTGGTCCACATCCCAATCCCAATTCATCTCAATCATTTCACCCTGGATATAGAGCTTTGTAGGGTAATAGACAAACATACCCCAATGGTGTATTTGGAATCTCAAGCATGTGACTTCAACAGGGCTGTTTCAGAATAAACACTTTTAAAAATACACTAGAAGACAATGATAAGCATACAAACAAGGACCACATGCCACAATATAACAAACATAAACCTACAAACAGGGACCACATGCCACATTTGGTTCACAAACAGAATATAATACTCAACATAGACTGAACACAGTAACAAATGAACAAAATTGTACATAACACACTATAATCACAATATAAAACTAACACATTTAGGGCAAAATCGTACAATCCACCACAATCTCAATATAAGTCAATTTTTTGGGCATATGAAGTAAAAATTACACAAACAACAGAAGAGGGAACAAAGAGGGGAAAAAACGAAATACTCAAAGCAGATTAACATACTGTGAAACATACTTCTGCTCCTCGTTCTTGCTTGAAGAAGCATTCCTCCTTTCATTTGCCTCCTTCGTGGTCAAATTCGTTGCCATTTCCTTCGTCCTTCGTCGTTACAGCAAGTATTATTTGGTTCGATTAGGGTGCGATTTCGTAAGGGTTCGGGTTCAAATAAGGTTAGGGTTCGAATAGGGAACGTTTGGGTGGGATTACGTTCCAATAGGGAACGTTTTGTTCTAGGATTACGTTAAGTTTTCCATTGAAGCTCTCTCACTCTCTCACTGAAGAACGAAGAAGAAGATGAAATGTGAGGGGTAACTCTCACGATCTGTTTCTTTTATTTCAGATACTGTTTTTTGTTTAAATTTCTATTTTCTTTTATTAAATATTAATTAATTAAATATATAAATACAAAATGTTAAAATAAAAAGGACAATTTTTAATATAAAAGCCAACTAGGCATGCCAACGTGGCTGCCACGTCTGCGTTAATTTTGACCAGATTAGTGGGGGACCCTGATTTTACAAATTGGGAACATTGGGGATCAAAATCGTGAAATTAAAACTTGGGGGATCAAAATCGTGAGTTGGTGAAACTTGGGGGACCAAAACTGTATTTAAGCCAAATTGTTTTAAATTTTTGTAATAAATTTTTTGGATGAACAACCATTTAAATATATATATATATATATATATATATATATATATGATGTGTTGCTATCTTAATACCTATAAGTGTTAAAATTTAAGAAGTTCGCAAGTATGTCTTTTGTTAGTTATTTTAGTCTTTTAAATATATTTTTGTTAATAATTTTGGTCGATAATGGCAACCAATTAGGGACTAGACCTAACGTTGATAACAAAAGTGACTAATTTTTGTGTCTGCTGAGGAATTCATTGTGTTGGAAGCTTGTAAAATTAAGGGTCATGCACCGGGTGCTCCTAAATTTTAGGTGTCTCTTAGATCTCTGATATGACTAAATGTAACACTTATGGATTGGAAAAAGGGGATCATGGTTAAGCTTGTGAGGAGATTTTCAAAAGTTTTGAGGGATAATGTTAGTGGAATGATAGACATAAGCTTGGAAAAAGGGGATCATAGTTAAGCTTGCAACTAATAGGTAGCGATGTTTTTACATATTTGTTAAAAAAATGATTCTTAATAGTTGAAATTTCCCTATAATTCAGTTGAACTTTGAATATGTTACCAATAGGGAGTTCTAAATTTTAATTATACTTTTTTTAGGAAAAATTCTAATTATACAGATTGCCAGGTGACAACCCTAATTTTGATCTATTTAGTATTTACTATCAATGTAAAACCATTTTTTAGTAACTATCCAATCACGTATTGTTAGAAAATCACTTTTCATTTCAAACGTCATAATTTTTTTGAATAAATCGAGAATTACCGGTAAAGGTAGAATGTAAACATCTTTCTTATATATAATCGACTTCTGAATGCTAATCCTTTTACAAACATCGTTTCTCAAAGTAATTCTTCATTTTTAAGAGAATCAATTTTTATTTCAGCATATCAATAATATTTGCCATGTGGCTGAAGATTTCTAACATATTTTTATTTTTATTTTTATTTTAAATTTTTTTAAAGCTGAGTTGACATATGAGGTGGATGCTAAATCATTTTAGGGTTTTTTTTGATTTGTTATTTGTTTCGTCCTCTTTCTCTCTTTCTTCCCTACGAGCCAGAACCCCAAATTCCAAATGCATAAACTTCAAACCTAGAACCCCAAATTCCAAATGCATAAGCTTCAAATCCCTAACCAAAAACTTCGAACCCAACAAATTGAAATTAAAGTTGCAACCTTGTTTGCAAACTGGGGTATTAGATTGGGATTGGCATCTTCCTCTTCCTTCGTTTCAATCACACACAGGTTCATCTATCTTCCTCTCTCATCGCTTCAATCACACGCAGGTTCAACTACCACGTTGATTTTAGTTTTTTGTTCATCGCTGATTCGATGTTTATCATGGTGGATTATCATAAAAGGAAATGCAACTTTTTAGGGATTTAGGGATTAGAAGGGATTGCAAATGAGAGTGAGAAAAGAACAACTACTTACTGGTGCTGTATCTCTCTCAGTCATCTTCTCTCCAACTGTGGGTGGGGTTTTGCATTTAATTTGGGGATGAATTCTTTGTTTAATTTTGGGTACATTTGGGGCTTAGTGTTGTTGAACCCATCTTAACATCAATCAAATTTGTTGCTGAACCCATCTCTTCATTTTCCTCCCATTTTCTTAAGCCGATGATTAGTTGATGGTTAGGGAGGAAAGAAGAAGATTAAAGACGGAGCTGACAAAATAAAATATGATGCGTAAATGTAAACGTGTAACTTTGTTAGCCACGTCAGGAGATGGCTAACAAATTGTTTACAAAATGACATATTCAAAAAAAAATGCAAGGACTTATCTAAAAAAACATTTTGCAGAGACTAATTTGAAAAATAGGTATATTTATAAGGACGAAAGACATATTTAAATATTTTTATTATTATAAATTTATTTTTTATTAAAAATGGTATAAGTACAACTTTGGACCTTTTTTTGAGAAATTCATATTAACTGCACTCGCTAATTGCACACTTTTATGTAACTACAGCCAACATAATTACATTTTTTTTATTACATTTGATTTTACATTGTACGACTAAAATTTGGCTTTCAAGCACCATGAACATGAGGAACTTCTTATAGTTTGCGAAATAAATTTGAATAAGCTCTGTTTAGGTTTAGTTTTGGTCAATTTGTTTAGCTAAATATCTTTTTTTTTAAGCACTCCATGAAACTAGTTGAATTCTAGAAAGAACCGGCCCAAAATATTTCAATTTTCAATAGTGTGTGATTTAAAACGAATTATAGTCTTTGACAAAAAAAAACGAATTATAGTCGACGACCATTTTTTTTTGTAAATGAGAAAGCTTTATGAAACCTTTTTTGTCAACATAAATTGTCTTTTTATTTTATGTATAAAAATTTAGGCCCATGATTTTCCCACACCACATGCTACTCACAAAACACCCCTTACTCCTGCGAAATGACCAAAAGGCCATTAATAAAACGCACATTTCTGGAGTATTCGGTTACGGGGCAACAGAATAAATTTGATTATATGCAGCCGAATGTGTATTATTTGGCACACACTCCATTTTGCACTATCAGGTTGAGGGTTGCTATTCGGTTGACCTCAACCGAATGTGTATTTTTTTGAAACACACCCCATTTTACACCCCATTTCACGATTCGGTTGACCTCAACCGAATCCATTCGGCTGACCTCAACCGAATCATCCGTTTTCCTTTGTTGGGGTGTTTTTGAGTTAAAGGTATTTTGGGGATCAAAGGGGTTAGGGGGTGTGGGGTGAGTAGCGTGGGGTGTGTGATAAGCCTGGGTCAAAATTTAATGACATGATTTTTTGTTTGCGCACCAGAGAGACTAGGGCTTTAGTGGACTAATCCTTCGGCTGCGCCCGATTCTAGTGGATAAACTCATCATAATCCATCATGAATAAGCCCATAGATGCAATAAAAATGTTATTTACAAACCCCTCTCCCTAACAAGCAATTCTTAAATAATTTTCTTTAAACGTGCATTTGTCAGCAATGTGCGTATATGGAGATGTTTCCAACCTAAGAAACTTGCTTTGTGACAAAAAGCTCAATATTGTATGTTGAAAACAAATCTTTGTGCAAAAGCAAAACTATTGTGGCAAGCTCTCTTGATGAACAAGGAACCTGGAAAATATAGACCATATAGAGAAATTCCCAGGTGCACAATTTTTACTAACATTTTCTGTCAATATTTAGCATCATGTAGATTTCTAGCAACTGTTTCTGCGCCAAAACTAGAGGATTCACGATGATTCTATTCGTCGCGGCCTAGATGCAACCAAATTTCTAGCATCACATATTCTCCACATCGCATGAGGCATACTGCCTAGTAGATTTCTAGCTAGGGTCAAAGAGAAACACACGCCGGAAAAAAGAATCATCAGCTCATGTTATTAACCATTCAGTCCTTCCAAAATGGCTTCTTTTTTTCTTTGCCTTTATCTAACCTAGTATTATTAATTAATAAACAATAGATATATTCGGACCAATCTTAACATGCACGAAAAAAATTACATGGGAGCACATTGTCATCCATCTTCTAGGATCTCTTTGTGTAGATGCATGCAAGTTGTGCTGCAGTATTTGTAATTATATCTGTGGAAGGGAACTTTACCAGCAAGTGATGAATGACAACAAGAACAGCATAAATCACCTGCTAATCCACTTCTTGGTGCAGTTGTTGCAGTATCAGCTTGAATTTTGAGTGCAGCCATTCTTCTCTCTGCAGCAGCTGCTCTCTTTTCTCTTTCTTCATCCTGTGCTCTTTTCATTTCTTCCTGTTTAAGAGAAACACAGGATTGAAAAATTGAAATATTCAACTGTTCAGTTGTTCAAAAAGCTATACAGGTTAGGCGCATATTAAAAGCAGAACACACAAAAATACAAAACAAGTTGTGATATATTTTGATTCCACTGGAAAGGGTGGAACTACAGAAAGCAGAATATCTGTTTTATTCTGTCTGTGTCAAATGTTCCGAATCTTCCGATAGTAACTTTCGCACTTTCAGCCAGCAAAAAATCAATACTAACCTCTTTTGATAACTTCACGCCGCTTTTTGATTGAGATGGTCCTGACGTAGATGCCGAAGCAGTTTTTGAATTATTCTTATTAACCAATGCAGCTTCAGCCTGAACATCAAATTCATGATTCTTCAAACCAATGAGTATAAAAGTAGACACATACGACTGGAAAAACAAAATACGTAAAATCATAGTTCTTCACAAGATCTGTTGCTGTAGCTGTAGCTGGAAACCACAAGGAAAGCAAGAAAAACAATTGAACTTGCAAATCTGTGTACAAAAGTCCCTTTCATTTTCGTAACTCACAAGAAAGCTCATTTGTTCATGCAAACTTGCATAACACTCATTCACAAGCTTATTGAGTAATGTTTGGTAGACAAATGCAGAAATAAAAACAGAGTTAAAATGCTATTATAAGATTACTCCAATCGATTATGTCAACAACGCCATGATTGCTCTCAAATCTTTAAAGTAAACCCAAATAAATTCGGTAAAAAATGATTGAAGACTGTATATGTAAAAGATGTGATATTGTCAATTGAGTTCCATTTTGTAAACAGAGGTAAAATGCTATTATAAACAAGTTCTAGCAAACACATTTAATTTTAAGGTAATCATATGGATTGGAGACCAAAACCAATAAAGATGTACCTGAGCCTTCTTTTCTTTTGCTTTACGCAATTTCTTTAATTCTTTTGCTCTAGCTTTTCTCTTAGCATCTTTTTCTGCCTGTACAAACACAAAGGTGGCAGTGAGTACTCCCTCCCAGAAGTTCTTAGATATGATCAATAAAAGTCAAACCGAGTTGACATTTTGACACAAAATCAACAATGAAATGATTAGTTAACGCAGTTCAAATACTTGGTTTATTACGTTTAGTGGATGGCTAATAGATATCATATCACGGCTGGCGAAACTCATTAACTGCCAGTTGCTAGCTATATACAGTATACACACATCAAGCACATAGTCAATATCTGACTACATAAAAGCATCACGTCTTATGGAATCTAGCAGGAAAATTAATAGGAAACGAGTTCCCTGATACGAAGGATATATTTATTGGCAACTTGGCAAGTCATCAAATGTAAAGAGAACAGTGTGGATAATAGGAAAATGTAATAATTTTGATTTTAAGTCAGAAATTAAAACTTATTTCTAGAAATATCAGAATCACCTGCTTAGCAGCTTGTGATTCTTCCATTTCTTTGGTCAATGCACTAGGCACTTTTGCAGCTACCCAATCCCATTTGTCAACATTTGATGCCATAAACCGTCTGAAAGCATTCCTGACTTCCTTGTCATGTGCCAACATATATGGGGTTCGTCCCCTTTCATCTTTGACGCAAGGATCCAAGCCCTGTTCCAGGAGTTCCATAACCTTTTGAGAGTCATCAGATTGTGCTGCTTGATGTAAAGGAGTTGATTTAGCAGGAAGCTCATTGTCACTTTCTCCGTTACTCGAAATATGAGGTTCGTCATTTTGGTTACTTGAACAAGCTTCAGCTTTAATTTTTTCATCCAACCCAGCGATGTCCATTTTGCTGGCAAGTGGGGTGCCATTTCTTTTAGCAATGTGAATTGGCACCACGTCCGGTTGGTTGCTTTGTAAAATTTCCTTCTCATCTGCTTCATAGGCTACTTGGGTCAACTGGCTATATACACGCTTTGCTTCCCTTAAAGTAGGCCTGCGAATACTTAAAGCAATATTTCTAATACATTGTGGATTGGTAAAACACGGCTTTTCTCCATCGTAAAGCAGTTGACGACTACTTGAAGGTGCGTGTATAAAAATGCAAATAGAAGCATCAAAATAAGGTTTCCAAGCAGCAAGCAGTTCGTGGACTTCCTGCAATATTGATATTGCCAATAATTAGTCCAGATTTTCATATCATTGTGAACAAATGCACATCACCCAAATACACACAAGATAATAAGTAGGAAAGCATTTTTCTACAAATCCATGATTCTCATAGGAAGAGTATGTATCTGTAAGTAAAATTGAAAGAAGAGTAAAACAGTCAATTTGTCAAAAACATGACTAATAGGGCCAATTATCATTGCTACGTTGTATTTGTGTAACAATTCATAAGCAATCACACACATGACATAAGAGGTTTGAAATCTTGACAAACCAAGCTTTGCATCTGTTGTTTTAATTATAAGAATAATTGAGAATAAGCAGTATGTACTTAAGAGGCGAAATTATCATTTCAGTTAAACATATAACATATCATTTTCAACATGGGAAATAGCATATCATTTTCATTAGTTTTAAAACAACACCTTACAGTAATAATTTCAAGTAATTATACTACCATACACACAAGAAGTTTGCACTCCCCACATCTCGATGAAATAAAAAAGTATTGCACCACTGTTTACATCAAACATTTATTAACCTGTATACAACTACCTCCAATTCCACAATGCACAATAACTAGGCTTGCTCAATCCGTTAATTTCAGAATACCAAAGTGTAAATGACAATTCGCTAACATGGGGAAAAAATGGCAAGGAAAGCAATATAGGTTCAATTAAAAAACCTTCTTTAGCGCAAGTTCATTGTATCGACGAAGTGAAGCACCAGCGGAATGTACAGTCCTGCCAGAAGCATCTTTAGTTGACTGCTTTTTCCCGGCCTTGGCCCTCACAACATATCTGCATGTGGATGGTAATAAGAGTTTAAAAATACAAACAAATTGTAAAACTCCATTTACAATTTTTTAGCAAATACAACTTGTAGTAATAATAAAAATGAATAAGGAAATAGCAAGATACAAATTTGGTCAGCAATTATGAGGTATGATACAGGCCATACTGCCTTGAGACAAAAAAACGTAACAGGAAAGAAAAACAACTGCTGAAAAAGTGAAACAACTATTTACAGAAACTCAGGCACAAATGATACAACATTTCCCACATTCTCCTTGTAAAACTAAGCTGAACAGACTACAAGAAGAATGAAAAGAAGATACGCATATTCATCTTCATCTTGTTAGAATAAATGAAAAATATCTCGAAAGATCAATATTTTAGGTGATATCCTATAGCATTGTAGGTGATATCTTAGAATTGGTTATCATATTTTATTCTTGGTTTCCTTATTCAATTAAAATTAAGAGTCCAGCACAAGTATAAGTAGGAAAAAGTGTTTTCTTTTTTGTAACACAGTCAACATATCATCTTGTATCATGTAAATATAAATTTTAGAGTATTTGCTATTTAGTCTCTTTTCTCTCCTTTTCCTCCCACTATGCATAAAAGTTTAAAACTGTAATTTCATAATTTCTGATAAAATTATTGCACCTAATCACAAATGTTTATTGATAATGAATAGCTAAAAATGTGGATAGCAAAAATCAGTAAAACCGATTCAAAGTTATACGAGATTTACCCCCATGGATAAAAAGAATGCCTAGAGGAAAGGGGTGGTGTCAACATAATGCTTATTCTTAGGAAGGAAGGAAAGAGGGGTTATGTGTTGCAAACTAATTCTAATGCTAGAAGAAAATAAATAAATAAATAAATAAATAAACAAACAAAAAAGTCATCAGAGTAAATCCCTTATTTAGCATTTAGTCTGTATAAAACTCCCAACCCAACCGATAAATGGATGACCTGAGACGACATAGAAAGTCAGAAGACACAATACTACTTTCAAGCATCCCCATAGCGGTAAATATAAGGGGCGTTACAAATATAGGTAAACACAATCTTTACAAATTAGCTTGCAGCATTACGTCAGGGAAAAAGTACTGAGTCTTAATAGTTATGCTTGACTCGTACAGGTAAAAGATAAAGTAACAAAAACATATGACAGCTAAAATTGATCCCAACACAATACTCCCAAAGGACTAGACCGCCACCATAACAGGAATTGATAAATATCATGCTTCACAAGCATTTCAAAATTAGTCTTTTAACATTACGTATCATGCATATATTGCTAATCTCCACCCCACACAGTCTGCCTAAATGAAACTCCAATCATATCCATCTTTAGTTAACTAATCCTAGAAAAACTGGAACTTCTATTTTCATATTTAGTAACAAGAAGGATATTCTAACCTGTGAAATGTCTTGTGAGCCACAACTGTCTCACCATCAAAGACACAACCCGCAAAGTGGCCACCGGACGCAAGCAGAACAATCCTTAAACGGGTTTTATCCCTAGGCTCAACAGTCAGAGATTTCAACTTCTCAACCACTTGTTTCTCCACTTCTTCATTCTCATACAATACATTTTCAGTCACATTCATAATCAAGCACTTCCAAACAGAAACTCTCTGCCCTGTCTGAAGACAGAAGAATAGTTTTTGTTTAATTCTAAAGGTTTCACTAGTTTTATCACGCTGTACAATTTGGCCCTGAGTCTCAATATCACTTTCATCATCACTTTCTGAGCCAGATATACTTGACACATCAAAGTCTTTAACAAACTCAGATGTCAGAACCTCAAAATCCTCTTCCTTCACAGTGTTTTTTCCAGCAATTGTCAGCTTCACCTATCATCAATAAAATCCATAGTAGAAGCTAAATAAGAACCAATAAACATTCCCTTTTCCAATACACAAAACACAATAGCAAGTCTAGAAACCCAATAAGAAAAGGTTTGATTTTTTCATATTTAAAGCAAAATGTATTTCTTAAATTTTACTTAATTTTGCTAAAAACAGGATAATTTGGAAGTATTTTACTTGATTTTTAAAAAAAGTTAAAAAAAAAAAAAACAATTGCAAATCCCCCACTAAAAGAGTTAGAGTTTCTCTCTTCAAAATTACAAATGGGCATTCTAAATTTTACCAAAATCACTGAAAATAAGACCATTCATTCTGGGATTATAAATTCGATAATTGAATAAATAATTCAATAAATATAATCAAAATAAATGAATGGTGAATAGAGAGGGGTTGAAAGAACTAACATTGAATCGATGGATATCGGATTTGAAGTGAGAACGTTGGTCTTGAAGGGAATCGAACTGAGCCTTGCAGGTATTGCAAGTCCACCTAGGAGTCGAAACGACAGCGTTTTGAATACCATCGACGGAAACGACGTCGTTTGAGGGTGGTTGAAGGGTTTCGAGGCTTGCGTTATGGTGTTCGGAAACGGAGGAGTGAGGAGAAGGGAGGAGGCGAGAGGAGTCGAAGAAGTTTGGTGAGAGTTCGAAGATTGAACGGTGTCGTTTTTCTTGAGACGACGTCGTTGCAGTTGACCTTGCTGCGGGTACATCAGCCGCCATGGTAGTCGCAAATGGTCGGTTTGGGGTGGGAGAGTGGAGATCAATAGAAATCCCGTCGCAAAATGTTTTCAAAATGAAAAAGGATACAGAATAATGGCCCAAATTAATCCTCGACAATTTTTTCGTAGGACAAATTCGTTTTTGACAATTTTTTCAGGACATATTATCTCACATTTTCAGAACAATATACGTTAGTCCTCCGTCCATCATTCCATCAAAAAAAAGTTCTTTGTCCCTCAATCAATGTTTTTAAAATCGGATCGAAGATTGAACTGGAGAGACCTCGTCCGAGTCATATTCAAAATAGAAGTAACAAAAAATAATATCAAAATAGGAGTAAATTTTATTTTTTCTGTATTAAAATGTGAAGGTAGTTCTAGGGTGTAAGAGCAAATCAAATGTTTCACTGGTGAACCATTAATATGGCTTATTATCGTAGGTAAACATGGGGTACATTGTGTAATTTTAAAATCTGATAGTTACAAATTAGAAATGTTAAAAATTTGATAGTTCATCTTTCCAGCAGACTGTTCCCGTTTTCTCTCATCTATCGCTTTCCCTTTTCTCTAAACTTCTCCCTACCGCTGGCTGAACAGGCGAAACTGACGGCCAATGCATAACGTCACACAACCCTCCCTACCGCTTTCCCTTTTGATTATTTGAATTTCTGTAATAGTGATTTACTAATTTTGATTTTGATTTTGATTCTTTTAGTTTTTGTAACAGTGGAAGAAAGAGTTTTTAGGGTTTGAGGATCTGATTCTAGTTCTGTAACTTGTAGAGGCGAATGAGACTCATCAATTGATTCAATTTTATATCTTCATGTCTTCAATCAGACTTTGTATTGTGATTTCCCCGATTCCCAATTTCCATACTGAGGATGAGGGGAAGCCAAATGAAACCAAGAAGAAATCCTACCACAAATACCCTAATGTGAGCAAAGTTATCAACGTGTGGCAAAATGCAAACGGCAAGAGAAACTAATTGAAGATCATGTTACTAAATTGTGATAAAATCAGAATTGTAATTGAAGTTCATGACCATTTGTGTGAGACGCAATATCAACATATGAAAGCCGAATTATCCATCCCACCGAAGTGAATAAGTTTGGCATGTAACCAAATGCAATTCACGAGTCTCCATCCCCGATAACATTATCTATCCCACCCAAGTGCTACCAAGTGGTTAATCTTCAAAAGCCAATAAATAAATAAATAATAGAAGCGGTTGCCTTATAAATTGCGTGGTGAACAACCGATTTAGGGAAAAACGATTTCCGGCAACAACGATTCGAAATTTAGGAGAGAAAAAAAGACGTGGGTCTCAACAAAGCAGACTTGTAAATTGCTTTCCGTGCCACACCGTCGTATAGAAACAAGGCTTTTTTTGGTTGAATGTAGAGAAAGAGGAGAACAAATCCTGCATATTATTCTCCAGAAAAGATGACTCTCACCTAGGACCTTAATTGCAATTTCTAAAATATCATGATTTTTTTAATTACAAAAATGCCACCGAATTTCATATATAGGGCTACCGGAAAAAACAGGTTACCATACGAAATCACAACCTTTCGTAATATTTTTGTTATATCAACCGGTAATCCTTAATAGTTCACCGGTGAAACATTTGGTTAGCTCTTTCACCCTAGAACTATCCACTTTTTTTAGTCTTACTTTAGATTTTTCCCATTTAATTATATTTCGATTAGTATTTTTGTTATTTTTTAATAAATTTATGGCATCTCCACAGGGACCGTGGGGATCTGTAGGGAGGAACTCCTAGATGAGGACTGGGGACAGGGATGGGGGACCAAGTCAAAGAAATCCGGGTTTGGTTCATGTGAATCATGATATGTCACGTCTTAAAAAGTGATGAATTTTTATATTGGGGAACATTAATTGTACTTAATTAAATAATTAAACTATGGTCTATATTAAATTAATTTCTATTTCTTTTTGTCTCAAACAAAAAAATAACAAATTAAATATTAGTAGTTTTAGGAAATCGTTATTTTGTATTCATTTCTGAGGTAACTATTAGATATATTTGATTATGAAAATATAATTTACATTTATTTAAATCTAATAAGTAACTTTACAATTTTCCTAAACTTTAAATAAAATACCAAAAAAATAGTTCTATCATTTTATTGTTTTTTGCTTCCATTTCACGGGTCTATGTTGTGAGCTACTCTTTTTCATTTCACCAAATTTATTCAAATTTTTTTACACATAAATTTTATTTATTTGGTTGTTATAATTTTATCAATATTATTTTTAATTTTATTATTTTCTATTCAACAACTATCCATATTATTAAAATAACTTAATTATATAAAAAAAATTGACATTTTCAGACGTCAATTCTCCTGTGCATCGCACGGGTCGGGATTCTAGTTATCTGACATTTTCAGAACGAAACACGTTAGTCCTCCGTCCAACATTCCATATAAAAAAGTTCTTTGTCCCTCAAACAATGTTTTTAAAACCGGACGAGAGATTGAAATGGAGAGAACTCCAGGTCATATTCAATTGGTTCACTCGGTTCAATCATGGTTGAAATAGATGAGTAATAATTAAATAAAAATAAGAAAAGTATTAAATTTTGGATAAAAAGTAAATCAAAAATCAAAAAATGCATTTCGGGCGGTTCAACCCGAGGCAATTGGTGGTACAAAGCGGTTGAACCACGGTTCAATTGGCCCAATCCAGTTCTGATCGGTTCAAATGGCCCGCGGTCAAATGGGATTGAACCAATCGTCAGAGTGTTCGGTTCTTAAAGCACCACCCTTAAGCGTTAAAGACGTCACTTAACACGTCCTAGGTGGCATGTTAAGTTCCAACATCACGTTAACTGACATGTCATATGTGATTTAAGTCCAATTTGATCACTGAAAATTTTCTCAGGACAAATTAGTCATTGACAATTTTTGACACGTATTAATCTCTAACATTTTTAAATTGGGACACGTTAGCCCCTCCATCCATAAAGTCTTAAAAATGTATAAAATGTCAGTGCCCTTGACACCTTCTCGACACATTGTGGACATGATATCTTCATTCATTATGCTAATCTTTTCTTTTGAGGCAACTCAATCCCTATTTGCAGCCTCGTTTCCAAAGACTCTACAACATGTATGTCTCTATCTAATAAGTCTTCTCAATGCTAAGAACAAAATGCAACCCATGTACAACTATCAACACTACAAACAACCCTAGCTCGTAACTTATCGTTCTTCTTCCATTTAATTTGTCTTCTAAGGTTATATTGAAGTCTTTAACAACATTCTTGAAAATATCCAAGCTATCAAACTTCATTCCAACATCTAGGCTGATTTGACCAAATGTAGCAAACGACATTCACGACGTTTTGGTTCTCTTCATCATTCCTTTTTTGAGTTGTGTTGCATACCTTCTCCCCTTCTCTCCTTCTCCCTAATGGTTTTCTCGTTTTGAAAACTAGAAATCACTTTTGTTAGTAACCACTGACTTTAAGTTTTTTTATAGTCACCAATGCCAATTAAGCAAGCCATGTCACCTGTTAACGGCCAGAGTGGCATCCATCAACATTAGTGGATGAAAGTTTTAAAAAAAAATAACTACTTTGACAGATTTGAAACATAAAGAACCAAAATGAGGAGAGAGAAACATAAAAGGTCAAACTAAAGTTTTGGTGAAACACGAAGCACCAAACTAAATTTTTAGTGAAAGATAAAGGAATAAAAGTGCATTTTGGCCTATTAGATGCACCCTAAAATATTAATTAAATGAATTTCATTGACAACTTTACATTTTGACAACAATTAAGTCTTTTGATTAAAGTAAATACTACTCGATCCAAAATATAAGAAACAAACTTTTACATCAGACAAACCAAATATTGACATTGAAATAAGCTATTCTCTAAATGTATACTCACTTCGTCTCAAATTAACTACCACACTTTCAAATAATGTTGTTACAAAATAACTGTCATTTTCTAATTTTAATTAACTTTTTGCCAATATTACCCTCTAATTAAACGATGAGTATTACTTTCAAGGCATTATCTTCAACTTTGTATTTATGATAGTGGTGAATATATCAATTACCAACGAGTAAAATTACATCAATTACCAAACACATCTTTTTTATTCATTGATAGTTTAAATTTTGACAATTATTCAATGATAGTTTATAGTACTTCTAGTTTTTTACTTCTAATTAATAACATCACTTAAATAAGGATAAAATTAAAATTAGTTATTTAATATATGTTAAAAATAGTGTTTGTTTCTATGTTTTAGAAGATATAGTAGTAGTAGTACAATAATAATACAATAAAAAAAAAGAAAGAGATAGTGGTAACCCATGGAGAGAGGTGTTATCATTTTTTTTTATGTAAAAAATATTACTTGTTAATTATTAGAGGAGTGAGAGAAATGTTGGTTACCAAGAATTGAACCCTAGACCTCTTTTATACTCCCTCAATTTTTCTTAGGCTGTGTTTGGTTAAAAAAGAAAATGAGGGGAAAGAAATGTAAGGGAAAGGAAAAAAAAGAGAGTAGAAAATGGGATGTTTCTCTTCCCTTGTTTGGTAGAAGATAAAATAAGAGGAAAGAAAAGTGTATATGTATGTGTTAGCCTGTAATTTCGACAGACTAAATTAAATGCAGTCAACGAGGTTTGATTTATTTTTAAAGTTTGACCTTGTATTTCAAAAGACAAGTATCAATTTCGACACTGAAATGAATTAAGCTATCAAGTTACATCAAGTAGATTTCGACCTCAGATTTGGCTAAGTCGAAGAAGCTGAAGACAGATATTTCGACAAGAAGGAGTTGGAGGCTAATGTCGAAGTAGGATCAAGTAACCGTTACCAAGAGCACGTAGCAGTTACATTTTTTAAACTTTGTACAGTTATTTTCTATTTGTATAAATAGTAGTTTCTAATAGGAAAAACGGGTCACAATCTCTCATACCAAGTTCCCACGCTCAAAGTACCGACACGCACTGAGAAACGAGTACAAGGAACGAATGTATGATCTTGTGCACCACCCCTTTAAATTAATGCAATTTTAATTTTCCTTTTCTTTACGTTTCATGCAAAATTTCTCTTTGTTTTATCCTCCCTCATTTGGAGTAATTCGACGGTTTCGCGGAGAAATCAATGGTTATCTTCTTCTTTTTACTTTTAAACGCGCAATTCTGGAAAAACTTTAAACACAAACGGTCTTAGGATTTACTAGTTGATCCTGCAAGCAGAAGCAATTTCAAACTAGCGGTGTTTACCAAAATCCAAGGTAATGGGTATGAAATGACAAAACTAACCTTTATTAAAAAAATAAAATATTATTTACATTGCAATACATTAATTTTAGTGTAAGGTTAAATATGTCATTTGCATAAAAAGTATTTTCCCTTACTTTTCTTCTCAAAATAGGACCCACTAAAACTATTCATTCATTCTTATTTTATATATCAACTAAACAAAGGAAAATAAAATATTCACCTACTTTTCTTTCTTTTACTTTCTTTTCTCTAAGTAACATAATTATAATTATTTTCTTCTTAATAGGTACATGCTTATCAAAAACTCAAGAAGCCATAATCACCTAGATTTTTTCAAAAACACTTGTTGGAAATTGGAAAACCATCGCCGCACAGTCTTCAGAGCCAGATCTGACTCATGTTCCATCATAAAATTTTAAAAAGAAAAAAGAAAACAAATACAGTACGGTGGTCCACCACACACAGGACACGCATGGCCCATTCACACTTCACCACGTGGCCTTTCATCAGCTCAACCAATCACGCTCACGGATCTCACTCGCATAGTCACATATACAAAAAAATTGAATAAAAACATGAAAAATAAATACCATAAAAAAAATCGTTCACGTACAACGGTACCTGCCTAAATTAATTAATAACAAAAAAAATTAAAAAATTCTCCGATCCAATCACATTCAGAGAAGAGGAAAAAAAAAAGAAAACTGAAAAATTACAAAATAAACCCAAAACAGTCTAAAATTAGAAATCAACCCAAGAAAGAGGAAATCACAACTGCAGACAAAGCAGTGACTGTAACAGATAGAACCACAGAAGCTTTCACGTGAACTCCAGCATTCTTCCCGGTGCTCCGTTCAGACTCCGTCGACGGTGCATCAGCCGGAGAACCTTCCGGAGTCTCACCAGCAGGAGCTGGCGGCGAAGCTGGAAGAGGAGAAGGCGCCTCCACCGGCGAAGGAGCAGAGGCAGGTGTAGGAGAAGGAGCACCAGCAGGTTCCGGTGCCGGAGCAGGTGACGGCGATTTCGCAAACAACTCCGATGGAAGAAGTACACTATCAACAGAATAAATAGCAAGTGGAGTAGAATCCAAAATAGTATCAGCAATTCTAGACGAATCAACACCAGTATGCAACGTAAGAGAATCACCGGCAACGGAAACAGTGTAATCAAATTTCCCGGCACCGTTAGTAGCTAACGTAGAAATAGGATCTTTAGTAGTTTTCAAAGATCCAACGGGAAGATATTTAGCAGCAGCATGATACTGTAAAAGCGAAACTAATTCAGCATTTGTAAGCTTAGCTAAATCAGGAACGTCCTTTGATTTAAAAGCTTCATCGTTCGGTGCAAAAATAGTCAAACCTTTATCAGCCGTTGACTGAAACGTTTTAATCAAACCGTTAGAGAGGATTAACGACGCAAAAGTTTTACAACCAGCTTTTTCGATTAAAGCGGTTAAGTTAACGGAGGAAGACGGCGGTGGCGCGGAGAGAATACCGGGAGCGATAATCGGTGAAGAGATTTCAAGAACAGAGATATTGTAAGGGATTTGTTTGACTGATTTAGTGTAAGTGGAGTCAAGTTTTGAGCCGGGAGCCGCGGAGCCGAAGCCGACTTTACCGCCTTTCAAATCGGTGATATTGACAGATCCGACGTTACCGTGAGCGTTGCCGGTGGTTTGGTAAAGAGTGGTGGAGAGAGTGGTACCGTCGGTGAGTTTGTGGAGTTTTGTGGCGTCGAAGTAATCTAAAAGGATACAGAGGGAGAGGACGTTTTTGATGACGGAGAGAGGGTGTTTGGAAGTGATGGAAGAGAATGCGGCGTTGTTAAGGACTAAGACGGTGATGGTTTGACGGCTGTTGATTTCGTCGGCGAGTTTTGTTTGGGAAAGGAAAGTGTTGTATTGGCTGTAGTCAGGGTTGGAAGCGAGGATGTCGGTGATGTTGTGGGCGGAGATTGTGGTTGTTATGGAAAGAAGGAGGAGGAGAGGGAGGAAGAGAGAGTGGAAACCCATTTTGGTAAAATGGGTGATTGGTGTGAGAAAGAAAAAGAGAGAGATGCTTTGCTTGGAGTGAAGAGTGAAGAGTGGAGAGTGTATGTGTGTGTGTAAGAGTTAAAGCTGAAAGAAGGTGTTGTCTGTATGTATTGTGTTTGTGTGCGTGTGTGTGGGGTTTGCTTAACCATGGTTAAAGGGTAGGAATGTGATTACTCTTCTTTTTTTTTTCTGACCGAGTGATTAACTCATTAGAATCATTAGAAATTACATTTTCCAAATTTGCAGCAGCTTATCGCAATTATTTCAAAAAATAAAAAATTAAGAATTATATAATCTTTTTTTTGGTTCAAGAGTCTGGCATAATGATCACATATAAAGAAAATGAGAATTGGGAGTATTGCATACCGGGTTTGAACTCGAAAGCAAACAAAAAATATCCCTAGCTCCAACCACATAAGCTACACCACTGGGACAAAATTATATAATCTTAGTTTTGAATGTGAGACGCAAATACTAGTTGGCTTCGTAATAAAAATAAACTATTTATAGAAAATTAAAAATGTTAACTATGAGGCGATTTTTTGTATGTGTATAAACCCGATTGTTTTGGCTCATGGGTTATGACATGTTCATAATCCATGAGCACCTACGAGATTGTTTGGAAGAGCTTGTGAAAACAATTTATGACATATTCATAACTTATTTTTAACTAATTTTCATAAACTCCACGAGATAGCTTATGAAAATAACTTACGACTTCTAGAAAAATAATTTAACATTATTTTATCATTTATTATATAAACAGTTTATACATAAACACCTACATGATAAGTGCTTATATCATAAGCGTATAATTAAGCCATTTATCCAAACTATACCAAGCTTTACTCCTTATTGCTAGTCATTCATACTATGCTCCTATGAATGATTACTATGAGAAAGTTCTAGACTTTTTAGAGCAAACATTGTTTTCTCACACTCCAAGGAGAATGAAATTTTTGTGTGAACTATAGACATTTTTATTAAGGAACCTGAACATGTGCATTATGCAACCTTGTACTTAGGGTAATAATACCATCTTTAATTCTCATTACCTTTTACAAGTGAGAAAAGAAAGATCATGGTTAAGGAAAGGATAACTAGGGTTAGGGATGTGAGAGGGATCATAGAGGAGAAGCGAGACAAAGATGATTTGGTCACAGCTGGAAATGGAAAGAGCAGTCGTGGCATTCGTTGGCTTGCTTGCTGTTCTTTCGGCGAAATTACCGGTCTGCCCTTTTCTCTTTCCTTTGTCCTTTTCCAAGTTTTAAAAATTCTCGGTGCTGTTCTTCTTGTGTCTGTTCTGTTGTGTGTGTTTGTAACGGTAGAAGCATGAGAAGATTCTTCAAGTCATTAATTATCCATTATCTTCAAATTTTACATAACTTCATACAATAGTTTTTTTATATATTTTTCTAAGAATTAAATATGGAAAAAGCTATAGAGATTTGTGAACAATTGTCAGAATATAAATATTTGCATTCACTTGCAAAAGAATAAAGATGGTGTTATGGATGCCAAACTGGACCAAGCTCAAACCTTCAAACGCATAGTAAAAAGAAAAGAAAAATATAGAATGACAAACAAATGTTAAATGTTTTGAAAATTCTTTGCACGAAATATTAGCATATCCGCGTAATATCTTATAACTAATTTTTGTTCATTCATGTAACCTCTATATGCAGTGGTGGAGCTTGCTTTGATATTTTGTGGGGGCCACATAACTGTAAATAAATATATAACACACATTTCGGTAATTAAATTGAAGGAATTTGTGATTTAATGGTTGTTGTAGTTTTTGTTGCGCAGAGAACCAAGTTTGACTCTCAGTATTGACGTTTATCTTTTTTTAAAAAAATTGATGATTATATTTGCTAATGGAAATGCATAAAACAGCCGACGCGGGACTTGGTCTTTACCAGCGAACCAAATGATAGGGATAAGTTTCGACAATAATATATTTCTTATATTTATTTTATATAAAATCAAAATATTAATTAATATTAATTTTAAAAATCTTGTAGGGGTCGTGGCCCCCACCTGTCCTCAAGAAGCTCCGCCCCTGTCTATATGCATTCTGGGCTAGCAGTCACCCGATTTTTTTAGACGGATTGATAAGTATCATTCATAAAATTCTCATATACAAAATGGAGATTTCGAGTTCGAAATCGAATAACCATGTAAAATATTGTCCAACCTAACAATATAGTAGATAATACAACTCAATGTGGTACTTAAGACACGAGACTTTCCCACCTAATAAACTATATATAGTCCTTTGGGTTGGACTCTTCTATGTGCTTAAATCCTAACAGTCTGTCAGAAAAAGGAAAGGGCTATCACCAGGTTAATGTCGATAAAGTGAAAGTCGTCGTTGACGTCCCCTCTTAAAGGGGGTGACAAAGGTGACAAAGCCATGTTAGGAGGAGTCCCGCATATAAGGAGTCCCACTCTTCTATGTGCTTAAGTCCCACATATAAGAAGACTCAATACTTAGGCCATGAGGCTCTCCCACCTAATGGACTAATGTTTTAGGTTAGACTCTCCTCATGTACTTAAGTCCTAACAAATGAACTAGGTGTTCTCAGTTGCACATCAAGATTTGAGTGTTTGTTTTTAAACTGATATGTAGGTATAACTCTCGATATATAAGGATGAAAGTCTTTTTCCCAATTACTTTAAAAAAAGTATTTGGCTAACATTTATAAGAGGTCCATATTAGATTCATCTCATTCATAATATTCAGGAGAATTATTTTTAAGTAAACTGGTTGGGGAGAATTATTACACATGTTTTTTTTATAGGTTTAATACTCCATCGAAAGTAATCATGTTTGGGCACAATCGCGCATTAAATACGAGCTTATCTCCTAATGGGGATTTAGATACTGGTTCACCATTGTGAGAGAAATATCACCTTCTAGATATAATCTTATTAGTTAATTACTCAGATTTATTCTCACATTACTAGATTTTTTCCAACCCTTCTCTCTACGAATAAAAAATAGAAATATGGAAGTTGTTCTAAGATGAGAACGCCCTTTCAATACAAGTTCTTTTGAGACTTTATCTTTGGTTTATGTGTAACTTGGATTCTTCTCAATACTATTGAATCTAATGAATAATATAGTTGATGGTCCAACGAATCTGTGATAAACTCTATTGTCATCTTAAAATTTGAATTGGTGGACTTAACTCCGCATTAGAAAACCAACTTGTAAAGTAGGAAACATCTCCCACTAATAACACTTTTTCAAGCTCATATCACATTCGACGTGAGTTTTTAATATTATTTCTCCCTCTTTTCTATATTTTATGGTTGAAAAACTATTGAAGAGTAGCACCATTGAAGAGGAAGATAAGAATATTATTGAGGAGTGCAAGTGTTAAAAGCAAGACCACCAATATAGTGTTGCAAATCGACATCTACTTGATTTGAAAGTTAGGTACTAAGTGACTGTGATTTTATTCACTTTTGACTCTGTTCCACAAAGTACTAAATATGAAGAAGGGTTTGTTCCCTTCTAACTACTTCAAAATCAGCTGTTACATGGTCAAAGAATAAAATAAATAAGTTGCAAGTTGTAACAGTCCCCACTTTTAGATGATTTTTTAAATCTGTATTCATAAATTTTTAGAAATTATCAAAGTACCAATTATATAATTTTAGGTCTATGTTTTATTCAGTTAAAAAAATGTTTGTATTGTAATGTTAATGTTAATGTTAATTTTTAATGAATAAAAATTGATAGCTAATGTAATAGTATTGTATGATTCAGTCAAATGTGGTTATTTTATTCATAACTTTTTTAGGCAGGCAAAATTAAAACATTTTATTCATAATTATGTTTCAAATACAACTAAGAATATGATTGAAAACATTGCAATTTGCAAATACCATAATTGGCAGAAATTTTTGCTAATGCAAAGGACTATTTCTTTGTCACTTTATTTATTTCTAACTAGGAATTTATCATTAGTGATTAGTCAACAAGCTAAGCAGAAAATACTATAAGCATCCAGAATGCAAGATTCACTCCAAAGAGACATAAACACCTCTTTAACATACTCCTCATACTAAAATTAGGTAAACGAAAATTAATATATTTAATCCAAAAATTGGACCAAATATATATATTTTTGATGACCAACTTTTACTTATAATAGAGTCCGGAGGGATTTGTGTAAGAGGAGATAAATTCCAAGGAACTTTTAAAACACCTAAATTGCTAGCAAAACCTAAAGCTATTAGTAGTAGCTATGGAGGTGGGAATAAAGCACAGTGGCGGACCCAGGACTTTGAGTTAGGGGTGCAAAAATTTTCAAACACGCACATCACTAAAAATATAATAAAAATAACACTTTAATAGGTTCAAAACTTATGTTAAACTAGACCAATACAAATTTAATAACACTAACAAGTTCCTAAATATAAATTAAATAACACTAAAAGAATCAACATATTCACAAAATACAGAACAGATTCAAATTAAATAGACTAACATAAGCAAAATAAATTAAATATAGCACTAACACAAAATACAAATGAATTAAATAGTACTAACAAAATTGCCAATTAAATAGCGTTAACAGAATCAAAATAAGGATAATAAGAACAATAACCGATTCAATGAGATATAAAAACTTTTTTAAATAAAATTTGTGAGAGTGTGGTGTATCATAGTGGTGCAAAACTAGGAACTTTGGTGCAAAATTATGAACTTGGGTGCAAAAGACATTTTTCGGGGGTGGAAAAACATTTTTTCCTAAAGTTCTTGTGTTAATTTTATTTCTCCGGGGGTTCAGGAGTACATGTAGGTCCGCCTCTGATAAAGCATTTGTAACTACCAAAAATCCAGCTCTTATAAATACTCCGTCCGTCTCATATTAAGTGTCGTTTAAGGTTATGCGCGAGTATTAAGAAAATGATTGGATATGCTAAATTTTATGGTAAAAAAATGTGGTAGGACTAAAACACCCTTACACTTTTCTTGGTTGGTGGAAAGACACAGTTATTGATATTCTAAAGTAAGGGTATTGTTGGAAAGTAATAATAAATGTTGTATTGGGATTCTAAAATGACAGATAATTTGAGACAAATAAAAATGGCTAACAAGACACTTAATATGAGACGGAGGGAATACTTTTTAGGATTATCATTTGTATTTACCAAATGCCTTTTTTACAAACTACCCGAAAATAAGATGCGAACATTATTACATGAGAACTTGTTGTTTCCAATTTTTCTTCAAAGACTATTTGATTGAACCATACTCCGAATCTGAAGTTGTGTTGTCACACATCTTTAACAAGTTGCTTACTATTTATATCAATTATTACCAAATGATTTATTCATAATTGAAATCATTTAATAATTTTCTTATGTCATTCCTATAATCATCTTTCAATTAATGATTTATATTTTATGTTAAATATTGACATCCAATACCAAAAAAATAGAGGGTGACTTTCGGAGTAATCTCCTTCCTTTCTTTATTCACCAGTTAACTTCCTCCCCCCTTTCGCCAAAAAAAAAAAACATTCTTGGTATACACATATAAACGGATGCTTTTAGGGTGAGAGAGCAAATCTAATTCCTCACTGGTGAACCACTAAAATTGATCGTAGGATATTGTATAAAATGCTATGAATGGTTAAGATTGAATCAACCAGTATTAAATCTCAACCGTTGATGAATTTTTATACTACATCCTACGATCATATTTAATAGTTCACCGGTGAGGGATTTGATTTGCTCCCTCACCCTAGAAGTACCCCATATAAACCATTGTTTTAAAATGGGACAACTTTATTTGGAGATGGATTGATTCTTTTTTCTTTTTAATCAATGTATCCCCTACGCACAACTGTAGAAACTAATCCTGCGAGGTACTGCGATCCATTTAAGGAATTGATATCTCTTATCAAGTATTTTTTTCATACACACCAGTCATCGAACCCACGACCATATGATTAAAAAGTCCAAGTATCTATGACTTGTGCTATAGGGGATTGATTCTAGCTTAAGCAAAAAATTCAGTCATAATTAACAACCACAGTTAATGTACAAACCCTACATATTGCTACATATAGGTCCCTTTTTTGGTACATGTATATTGCAGGTCATTTTAAAAGACAAATATAGTTTGTGTTCTATCTTATACGTATTTATTATTTGAATACTACTTAAGGTTGCAAAAGAGACGTGTCTTTCTATGTTTAAGTAGTATTATTTCTGCAATACATATTTACTAATGTTGGAACGAATATATAGCTGGCAAGAGGTGCTAATGATGCCAACTTTAGTGTTTGTGACGTGTCAAAAGACACTGGGGAAAGGAAGCATGTTGATGACTGACCTAGTGCTTGATTGGCATGGTCCATTTATGACTTGTGGAAAGTGGACTACACATAATAATGTAGTCATCATCATGTAGCTAAGCAGCATAATTCCCAGCACATGCCACCAATCATAGCTCTCCTAACCAACACCGTTGATTCAGTATAAGCTATCCGCTAAACTTTAGATGTTCTATTAGAACTATGAAGAGTTGCAAAGGGTACAAAACAATCATATGGTTGAACTAGATTTATTTCAACAAATTTTTTACCTACCAAAAAAAAAAATAGAGAAAAACACTTCGGTCCTGTTTGGTAACAACTAGCATATAGAAGGTAAATTAACAAATAGCGGATAAATTAGTGGGTTGAATTTAAAATATTTGGCAAAATTAACGACCGAAGTAGCTTATAAATATAAAATCACATAAACATACATGTGTCATTAATGCTTAAAAATGAGAGTTTACTTAACAGAAGTTAAATGATGAATTCAGTTAAAGTCATATGAGTGAAAACGAGACAAAAATAAAACGCTATTTGCTATAAGCGTAAGTGTTTGAAAAACAGTATAAACTAGTGGAAAATTACTTATAAACAAGCGGTACCAAACGCGTATTACGAGCTTATTTGCTAGTATAAGCTATCTGCTAAACTCTAAATGTTCTATTTTGTCAAACAGAGTCTTAATTAAAATAAGCTAAAAATGAACTTAATGGAAACTAAAAACTAAAATTAGATGTTTTTGAAAATTTCAAAACATAAAACTAAGAGTAAAGGCCCAAATCAGTCCCTGACAATACATTGGTCCCTGACAATTCTAAAACGAGCCATGTTCGTCCCTCTGTCCATATAACCGTTAGCAGATCACCAAACGACTCATACGTGACACGTTAACTGCCACATTGTCACGTTTTATGCCACTTGTGCGTTATTTTTGGGCCAAATTCGTCCCTGGAATTACACATTTAGAAAAGGGACAAATCAGTCCTTGACAATTTGATTATGGGACAAATTCGTCCCTGAGTAAAAACTAAGTGGTATCTGGTATTCAAAACCAGAAAACCATTTGACAAACACAGAGAAATAGAGAGAGAGAGAGCGCAGAGAGAACAAAGAAGAAAAAGCAGCGACACCGTGGGCCACTCCAATGCCTACGAGTATTTGTTGAATCGCCAGAATAAAAGTGAGTAGTTTGAGATCCATGGCTGCTCATTCTTGTAATCAATAATCAAACTACCAATTAACAAATAGAAATCAAAATATAAAATGCAAAGAAAAATGACACACAAATCATGAATCAAAACGAAAACTAGTGAACAAAACCTACCTTTTGGGTGTTCTCACTCTCTCAGCTGCGTCCTCTCCAATGGCAGAAAATGCTGAAAATGGTTTCTGGTTTCAGAAACCACTGTTATAAGGTTGAAGAAGTATCAGAGACGAATTTGGCCCAAAATTAACGTATGCGTGGCATAAAATGTGACAACGTGACACTTAACGCATGAGCCGTTTGGTGACCTGCTAACGGTTATATGGACGGAGGGACGAACGTGGCTCGTTTTAGAATTGTCAGGGACCAATGTGTCCCAAAAAATTTGTCAGGGACGAATTTGTCCCCCACAAAAATTGTCAGAGACTAATTTGGGCCTTTACTCTAAAACTAAAAGCCATCACAAACGACACCTAATTACTGAGTTTGCTTTTTTTAATTTGTGAGTTTGCTTTTTTTTTTTGGTTGAAGACCTTCGCTTGCTGTGCAAAAAAATACATGAATCACTTTCGCCAGTGGAAATATGGCTGGCCAAAAAATACATGAATAGCTGGCCAAAAATACATGAATATGGCTGGCCAAAAAATACATGAATGGCTTCGCCCGGATTCGAACCGGAGACCTTCAGTGTGTTAGACTGACGTGATAACCAACTACACCACGAAACCCCGTGTCATTATCCTTCTACTTTTTAACTCTCATCGAAAGAAAATTAACTAATCTCATGAGCCATAATAAAACCAACATTTGATTCTAGGGTTTTGCGTGCATAACCAACCAGGTTCTATTCTCTGTTTCTGCTTCCGTCTCACTTTCGGTATGCTCTACTTTTCAGATTTCCTCACATTTTTTATTGCTTTCTTACTTCAGTGTATTCTTAAATGGCTACTCTTCTTTTTGGTTTCTCCTTTTTTGTCTTGCTTGATTCAGTTTCATCCTTATTGTGTGATTGATTATTTGATTACGAGATCATTCATTCAATTGAATAATTCCTGTCTATTAACTGTTTGATGATTTGATCATTGTATTTGCTAGTTTCTATTATCTATTATATGTTGTCTTGAAACTATTAGACATAGTCAAGTTCAATGTGATTGATTTCTGTACAGTGAGGATTTCAAATCCCAAAAGCTTATTTATATAGGTTTTGGGCACGTTTGGATTGACTTATTTAGATTCCTAATCATTTTTCTTAAAGGGTGTGCCAAAATCTTAAATTGCAAACAAAGTGGGATGGAGAGGCTGATTCGTCGCACAGGTAGAAATACCGTTTATGGACACCTGGTTTGCCGGGTTCGATCCCCACTGGATGTCGATCCTTGGTTTTCCCTTTGTGTGTGTGTTAGGTCCTGGCAATTATCAGTCCGACCATCAGACCAAAAGTAGGACGGAGAGAGTATATGATAAGCGCTTATGAATAAGCGCTCAATTCAACTTATACATAAAGCGCTTAATGCAAACATGAATTCATGATTATTTAATGTAATATATCCTCAAAATGTATATTAACTTTATGTAAAATTGGTTTTGTAACTTGGATGTCACTGTCAACTGCTGCAACATTCAAAGTAGTTTTTTCAATACCATGACTGATTTTCTTATCTATTAGTTGAAATTAGTTGAAACATGAAAAATTTGCAGATGATAATGCAGAAGAACTTTTGAGTTTGTATTACTAGTAATTCATTTATTTGTCTTTTTGTAGTGATAAGATTATAGGAATGGGTGACAAGAAGAAGAAGGCTCAGATGTTTATAAAACTAGTGTCTGCTGCTGGAACTGGATTCTTCTATGTTAAGAGGAAACCAAGACAGTTTACAGAGAAACTCGAGTTTCGAAAATATGATCCTAGAGTTAATCGTCATGTCCTGTTTACAGAAGCTAAAATGAAATGAAATGCCACCTTCTGTAGCTTCATTGTGAAAACAGTTATCACATTTGGCATCAGAGGATGAATGAATCATGCCAACTTTTCTGTTATTATCATCTTGTTCTTCTTGTGTTCAGATTAAAATCTCAGTTTGTTGTATTAGCTTCTAGTTTACACCAATTTTTCAATTAAAAACAAGTTAATGACTTTTTCTTGTCGGATTTTTTTTATATGTTGATAGATGTTTATGGAGAAATTAAATGAGAGAGCTTAGCAAATGTGAGAAACTTGAGATACAGAAATTAATTTTTTATTAATACTTTTTCTAATAGACTCTTTGAACCAAGTCCAAACAGTATGTTTGTACAGAAGCAACAAAAAATTCATTGTGGGAGATTATTGACAAATTCGGATTTCTTAATCACTCTCTTGTACAAAGGTAGATATTTCTTATGGGAGAACACATGCGAAATGTTACGACATGTCGCGACAAGAGGTAAAACGAATTCAAGAGGAATGGAGAAATGCTCGGAAGAGTTTAGGGCACCAACAACAACCAAGACAAGAAGAGCGTGTAATTGGATGGAGGAAATTGGCACAAGCACAGTTAAAGTGTAATGTTGATGCCTCATTTTCTAACCATCATAACTATAGGCATTGACATGTGTATCTGAGATGACCAAGGTTGTTATCTTTTATCAAAGATCATGTAGTTCTTGCCCATCATTTCAATGGACGAAAAGTGAAGCGATTGGCCTATTGTTCAGTGGGTATGTAACTAACACCTAGAGAATTCTGATTTTTGAGTTGGACTCCAAAATGTCGGCAAGATGATGTCTCAAATTTTGGCGCCATACTTTTAGGGTGTAAACATATCTTATTTTTATCCTTAAAAAACTCTTACGTTGGATTTATTAGGAGACACACAAATAAGATTCCCATAGTTTAGCTAAATTATCCCCTTTTTAAGTTGCTACCATATTTTCATTGACATTCTAGCATGTATTCAATCTATTATTAGTAATGAAAGTTTTCGTAGAAAAAAAATAAAATGTCAAGAAACCCAATGTATAATTTAACATATATGACTTACACATAAGTGAATTGCATTATATTATATTTTGTAGTCACTTAAGTCGTTAACGCTTCAACCCTCAATGCAATATTGTCTCTTCTAAAAACAAAGAAGGGAAAAAAGGCATAATTTTCCCAAAATTAGAAGTCTATCACAATTGAAATCCAAACTTCCACATTAAAATAATACAACGCATACTAATGAAATCACCAGTAGAAATCCAAACACCCGTTGTTGGATTGGATGGGTCTATTCTATGCGTGAAGGTGTTAGATGGAGCGGTGAGAAGCGAGAAACATTTATAACGGGTTTTAATGAAATAAGTATCAAACGTAGAGAATTGTTTACAATAAGTCAGGATGGCCGAGTGGTCTAAGGCGCCAGACTCAAGTTCTGGTCCTCGTGAGAGGGCGCGGGTTCAAATCCCACTTCTGACATTTTTCTATTTTTCAACTATTAATAATCAACCAATCACAATCTAAATTTATTTTTTATTTATTTATTTGCAATAACATATTCTTCCCAATTAGTCTTCAAATAGCTCATGACAATCTAAATTTATTTTGTATTTTTGCGAGCTTGCTTTATATTCTTCCCAATTAGTTTGTATTTTTCATAAAATGAGTTTGACATCACCTAAAGATTAAAACAGGGAATATTGGAGACATTTTATTTTTGACAAAAAAGACTTTCTTTTATACTACCACAATTTAATTTTATAATCTTGATTAAAGTATTTATTCCTTGTTAATCTGAAAAAAAGTCAGTTTGGCCAACACAGACGCCATGATAAATTAACTTTTTACAAAAAACCATAATTTAATCATTACACCTTAAAGTATGAAATATTTAACCCAGGGGTGTGGTTGAGCGGTTGGGGCTCATCCTCCATTAACTAAGTGTCTAGGGTTCAATCTTCGCCTTAGGTATGAAGCAGCTTTAAATCCCTGGGTCAGCTGTCCCACCCTTTGAGATGCCTCCAATCTAGCGAGAGGATTAGTCACTGCGTTCGGCGGTGGATACCCTGGTAACAAAAAAAGTATGAAATATTTCCATCTCCAATTAAAAAAGTTCTTTGATTTCCTTCTGGAAAACCAGCTTAACACATCCGAGGCAAAAAATATTTTTGTTGACTCAACACTAAGGGTCTGTTTGATTGAAGAGAAAGAGGGAAGAGAGAATCTTTTCTTTCTTCCCTCTTTCTATTGTTTGATATACTCTCTTCTCTCTTTCTCTCATTCCTTACTCTCTCTTCCCTCTTTCACCTCAAACAAACACACTTTTAGTGCAATAAAAAGTCATTCTCTTTTCTCTCTTTCTCTCTCGCTTTAACCAAACAATAGAAGGTGATTCTCTCTTCCCTTTCTCTTTCACTCTAACCAAACAGACCCTAAAGCCAAATCTTCAATACTACATATACAGCCATTAGAAAATGACAGCCTAATACAATCTTTGAACTTATTTTTGAACTAAACATTGTAAGTCTTCTCTTCCAAAAAATATTAGTTTTTCATTACAAAAATAATATCAAAAGACGTGCCCACGTGTTAACATAAAACAAAAAAGACGTGTCCACGTAGTTACAAGTATATCAAACCTACATTGTCCCTATGATACGTGCATAGTGTATATTTACCATTTCATCTAAGCTTGACTAAAAAGTATTAGACCTACCATTATATATTAATTATCACCTAAACCAAGTAGGTTCTGACTTTTTTTGAGAGAAAATACCTTCTAACTTTGTTTCATTAAAATAAGTATGGAAGTTTCTATAGGAGTACTTTTTTGGGGACTTTCAATCACTTGAAAAACACATCAATATAGTGCAACTTTTAAAACATATATACAAAAGAATGAAAGTTTTTATAATTTATATGATTGCAACCAAGGTTGTCATGTCCAGAAGGTTTCCAAGTTCAAAACAAAGGGTTCAGGGCTACATATTGGATTAAGAGCTCAATTACAAATAACTTCAGCCTGATTCATTTTAGCCACTAACCTTAATGTCCTTATCTTGTTCTAATTCATTACTGTACATTTTGTTTGAAATCTATGCATATGCATGAATTATAGCATGTTTTTGAATAAGACATCAATTAGAACCAAACTCCTCATTCCACCTCTCAAGTTCTTCCCATTTACTTTTATTTAAACTTGGTCTAATGACAGCCATTGCTTTCTTGAAATCCTCATACCTCAGTCCTCTTACCTGGTCAAAGTAAAACTGTAAACAGTTAACTTTAACTACAAAAAGAGGTTTTCACTTGCAAGATTAATACTAATCCACATATAAAATTATAGCAATTTCAAATTAGCATGCCTGATTTGCCTTCACAGTGAGAATGTTAGAGCCTAGCTCTCTAATTGGCATCATTGCAGCTTCTTCACACAAGGCTTGTAGATCACTTCCAGAGTATCCTGCAAATCAAGCAAAACAATAACTATGGTCATATTTTAAGAATAAAAATGAAGGTACCTTCTAAGGCCAGGGATCAACTAAGTCATTTACTGGTGTAATAAGTCAAATTGACCGTATGATATAATTTAAAATGCTATGATCGGTTGAGATTATATTAACCGGTATGAAATCTCAAACTATTCATAATATTTTATACTATATCCGACGATCAATTTGATTGGTATATCAGTGAATGGCTTATTTCATCCCTCACCCTAGAAGCCACCAAAATTGAAAGAATATGTCAAAATTTCCTTCCCATCAGGACGGACTCAATATCTATACTTACCTTCTGTTTCTTTTACAAGAATCTCTACATCTCTGCCTGCAACATAAAAATCAAAAGCATTTAATAAAAACAAAGCATGGTGATTCGTGAGTAATATAATAATATGATAATATATTCTTGATCTTAATTTTATGAAGAAAGTTAAATGTGTACAAAAAAAAATACAAACTCTCAAGTAATAAAATTTTCTGCATGTCTGATTTCTCAAATTTATCTTGCTTGGGTAACAAAAACAAGTAAACAAATTTGGCACAGCACTAGAATAAACAAAGGTGCAAGCCAGCCATAATAGAACTAGAATACTCAGAAGGATATATAAGCAGAATATGCACAAAGTAGCGGCACCAAGAATACACAGCATAAAGAGTATTGGGAAAAGAGCGTTGCTTACTAGGTAAGGCGAATGCTTGACCCTTGAGTTTGTTTTTCAACAAAAGTTTCCGAACATTTTCATCAGGTAAAGGTATGTATATTCTCTTTACCTAGTACAATAAAAACCAAAAACGGAGGTAGTAAAGAGGCAGTGTGTTTCAAGTTTATTATAAGTCCAAAGCTTATATCCATGATAAACAAGTACAATTAGGCATAGATTTCAATGGGGAACAAATGGCTTGCCTCTTCACAAGATATACTTATTAAAAGAGAAGTTTATGGTTTATTACTGACACATGCAATATAGAAATTTGTGTTGCAAAAAAAAATGGAAGCTATTATTAACCTCTAACATAATATTATAAACCAGAATATAACCATTTTGAAACCACTACTCAAGATAGTATCACGGAATCATATATATCATTTATGTAAGACTCATTTTTGAACAACAAAACATTGAGGATCTCGATCTCCGATGACAAGACATATAATTGTAGTTATTGAATTGAAAAACAAATAAAAACACACACCTTTCACACCATTGGTTCAGTGTGTGTGCAGATCAATGCAAAAGAGTGATTATAAATTTGAAGATTATTTAATTATAAGTGATGATATACTCTCCACATAAAAACACATTGGCAACATGACATTCAAGAATATTACATCATATTTTCTACACTTCCAGTAAAAGCCAATGAAAAAAATTCTCACCAGTCTCCTAAGAACTGCATCATCCAACTCTTGTGGCTTATTGGTCGCACCTATATTCAAAAGAGAAACGAAATTTATAATAAGACTAATTGATACATGACCAGGATCAAGAAGTCAATTATATATATTTACCTCACATGATATCAGCTAACTCAAGTTAGTCTTTCATCAACCAATGTAAAGATACTACATTCTTAGCAGGCAAGATTGCAATGGCAACAAGGCCAACAAAGGAATTAACATTATTCTCAAAATACCACAAAATGTGAGATACAAATTACAATTGAATTTAAGAGTGAAAAAGAGAGAGAGAGGATAACAGAAAATGATCTTAAGACGTTCAAAAAGAAAAATAACATTACATTCATATGGAAGATTTCAGAAAATTCTAGTTATATTGTTCCCACCAGTTTTTCAAATTCTAGTATTCCCTAGAAGAGAATATTAATCATATAATGTCATTTGCAAAGGAGAATAAAGATAAGCTACTGTAACTATTCTAAAAAAGCTAGCCCTGCTCATTAATGATAAGCGTCAATTGCCAAAGGCGAACCAAGACCGGAAACTGCAACTATTACAAAGAATCTAAACCAAAGCTCTATTCATGGTAGATATGCTATTCTGCCAAGTGCCAGTTACCAGCAGATTGGGTCAAATATCTAAAGCATGCTTATTTTCAGAAATAGAATGATTATTATCAGATGTAATGCTTACCAATTACAATCACAATATCATCAGGGTTGGACGTCACCCCATCAAACTGGATTAGAAATTCAGATTTTAATCGTCTGCTGGCATCATTTTCATTGGCCATCCTTGTGGACATTATACTATCAATCTGTTGTTAGATAGAACAGAAACTTAATACCAACTGAAATGCAGAAATTTAGACACAAAGCATGTAACCTTTTCTTTCTGCTGGGAAAATTCACCTATTTTACTAGTATGCCTCCAGAAATGGAAAATTTAACTGTTAAACACAAAATAGTGTAACTTGACAATGCAGCCATCATAAGAGACAATAATTCAGGATAATTAGTTTTTGTGCTTGTCACGCAGAGACAGTTACAGACACAGATAAACTTCTGTGATAAAGAACTAATCTTTCTAACATTTGCAAATGACTCTAGAGTTGCTTACATCATCATTAGTCTTAATAAAAATTTCAAATCATCTGCCTACTTTAATTATAAGATAAAAGCACCCAAGACAACTTTTATCAAAAGGAGTGTCCTTAGCCAAACCATTTCAAAATCTGCATTCTTAAGAATTATAGTCCAACGATAATCAATTAGAGTTGCAGTATGAACTAGGCATCAAACGAAATATCATTGAAATGCAAGGGTTCTTTTTGAAGAGTTATTGAAAAATGTCCTCAATGAATTGATTTTGAAGTAGTCGATTGCTCGTAGAGTGAACTACTGACTACAATAGTTGTATTGTCCCTATACATGATAATGAATTAATAGCGGGAGATGACAGCAGGGTCTCTACTCTATACACGAGAGTTACCTCATCAATGAAAATTACAGATGGTTGTCTGGATATAGCTACCATGAACAGTGTCCGGACAAGCTTTTCAGCTTCACCCACCTATTAGGTATAAGGTCAACTAAGTGAAACTTAAGTCTTAACAATTACATAACCAAATTAAGATAAGAAATAAAATGAAACTCAATACAAACAAATTAGGGTACAAAGAAGATAGAGACATACCCATTTCGATGTCAAGGAAGCTGCCGAGACATTAAAAAATGTTGCTTCTGATTCCGAAGCCACTGCTTTGGCAAGCATTGTCTTACCATTACCAGGAGGACCAAAGAGAAGCAAACCTAGAATGAAAAGGTTTATCAGTTTCAAGTTTCAACACTTGGCATTTTCATTCTACAATTTGTACCATTATTTATTACATAACCCAATGTAATGAGGCTCCAAGGCAATACCTCTAGCTGGTCTTCGAAGACCAGTGAACAAGTCTCGTCTCTTCGTTGGCAAAATAACCATTTCCATCAAAGCTTGCTTTGCCTTTTCAAGGCCAGCTACATTTCCACATTAAGAATCAAACAAACGATAACACATAAAAAGAAAAAAACAAATGTACATAGATTCTTACCAACGTCTTCCCATCTAACAGAAGGACTTCTATCTACGATGGCAGTGTTAATCATTTCAACAAGTTTTGTGTCATGGTTTGCACCAGATGCTTGACTAGATTTCGAGCTTCCAACTTTATTCACCAGATCTTTTCTTTGAGGTTGCTTTTGTAACACATTTTTTGTAGTATTTGATCGTTTCGTTGGAACTGCAGCCGTTTGTGTAAGCTTTGAAGTGCTCTGCAAACATTTTATGGGAAAGCACAAGAAATATTGAAGGTTTATATAATCATAGATCAGTTCACTAGTCTCAATATTCAGTGACTCAGAAACTATACATCTAAGTACTATGCAAACAACACTTTCTGGTCTATGGAGCGCGGAAAGAGAAAGCTATGTACTTAAAGTTTAGAGGGATTGTCGCATACCTGATTGGCAGATGAGCTACCTGGAATGGTAAAAAAGAAAATGAGAAGTGGAGGATGACGAAAACAATAAGCACCCTCGGAAAATTCATAATTAGGAGTGAAAAAGAGATACTTGCTCAAACAAAAACAAACCTGCTCGTCTATTGAGAGCCTGTAATCTCTCAGAAACTTGTCCCTGCCATTTTGATATCTTCTGACGATACGATTGCACCTTCTGCTGTTCACTGTAACAGAATCATAGCTTTCAGTAAGCAAACAACGAGAACATCAGCTCACAGAAACAGTGTATATGAAGTGCATCTCAGCTGCTACACAGCCAAAGGCCATCGTTAATGATTAAATTATTGAATTATGGTGCAATTTGGTAGCTGAAAAGATGCAGCAAAACAAAAAGGGGTAATGCAAGATACCATATGTCCTGAAATCTACTACTACCACTAATGCCCGATCAGGTTAGCTTCTAGCTTATGAGAGCGTCTTAATTATGAAAAATTAATGGTTCTTCACTAAGTTATTACGAGATTCTTTTCCATAAGTACTACTTGAGAAGTTTATCCAAACTAGCTTTAAATCTTCAATGGACAAGGTTCGAGTTACAACAATGTTTCTTAGTGATTCAACTATTAAGTTCACAAAGGTATAAATGGACTAAATCCCAGCTAGCACAAAACTAAGGATAATCCCTTTACATTAATGCACTGCATTGTTGTCCAATTCCAAAATCTCAAAATTCCATACTCATCCTAACAAGATTCAAGCTTTTCCTCAAACACAAATATTAAAAGTAAAAAAAAAAAAAAAATTAAGAACCCCAAAATACCCCTTTTTGTCAACTCCTACACCAAACACTAAAAAGAAACAAATAATCCAAAATCACACACTACTACTTCCATCAAATTTTGCATTTTTCATTACTTTTAATCGATCCAATTGAAAAACCAACATCAATAGTAATGGAGAAGAATAAAAAAAGTTAAGAACCTGGAAGTGATGAAAGAAGGAACAGGAGTTGAATTAGCTTCAAGAAGGATCCTTTGAGCGTTTCTGTAGTGAAGAATAGCGTCATCGATTAAACCCCATTCTTCTGCCCTAACTGCTTTGTCGATCTCTTGTGTTGCCAAATCGAAGTATCCTTTTAGCTTGTAAGCTACGCGTTCGTTGGAAACCGAAGAAGAAGGAGAAGGAGAAGCTTCCATTGGTGAAGCACTGTGATTTTTGGATTGAGAAGAAGAAGAATTGTTATCGTTGGATTGGGGAGGGAAGATGGAATTAAAGGAATCAATTATTCCTTGTAAGAAACTCATCACACACAAAGAAAAAAACGCGATCAATCAACTATCTAGTTTTGTTTAATTATAAATCTTAAATCTTTTTTTGACAAATAAATCTATATCTTAAATCTATAATAAATCTAATCTAAATCTAATTATTCGAAGACAAAACGCCACAATTGGTTCCTGACAAATTTTGTTAGGGAAAAATTGGTCTCTTACAACTTTTTATGAAGACATTTTTAAAATAGGACAGGTTAGTCTCTCTGTCAATTTAAAGTTAAAAATGTCTGTCCTAAGAAGGTAGCTTAGTTGGCGAGTTAAGGGACATGAAGGAGTTACAAGATTGCAAAAAGGAGGTCACGGTTCAAATCCCGGAAACTAACATTCTCCCACCCCACTAACATTTGTTTATCAAAAAAAGAAGTTAAAAATGTCCGTTAAATGTGCATATTTTGCACATAATGTGCTTGTGTGTCACATTAAGTGACATGTCATGTTACATTTTGAGACAAATTGGTCTCTCATTGAACCTTTTTAAGAATTTTTGAAAAATGAGTTTTTTTTGTCATTTTAGGACGGATGAGTCCTTGACATCCTTCTTATTCCACCAATCTCACTTCTGGTTTTAGAAGCCGGAAATCCTGAAACACTAAATCAGAAAAAACCCAAGTTCGCCGGAGAAAATGAAGCCTAACCATGGACGCCACCTAACCAAATCTGTTTTTGTGCAACACCACCTGGCGGAGAAAGACACCAATTTGTACGATCAAATATCCTATCCTTTCAACGATTAATGCCACATCTTCCAAATTAGTAATAATGGAGACAAAAAGTCTCAAAAGAAGAATGCAGTGTTCAAGTAGCACACGTTATAGGTGTTCATGATTTCAAGGTACCCCAACAAAGAGCACAAATATGTCAAGTTCAACTTAGCAGAACTTGGGTTTTCTAGTTTTGAGTTTTAGGATTTATGGTTTCAAAAACCAAAAGTGGGTTTGGTGGAAGAATGTGTCAAACAAATCTGTCCCCTTTGTGACAAGAACTAAAATGTCCCATTTTTTGAAAAATCTTAAAAAGGTTAATCAAATGACCAATTTGTCCCAAAAGTAGCATGTTGTGTCATCTAATGTGACACGTGGGTACATTAAGTGCCACATTGGCCCATTTCTTAAACGTTTCTAACTTTGGATAGACGGAAGGACTAACTTGTCCCCTTTTAAAAATGTCAGAGACTAATGTGTCTTTAAAAAATTGTCAATGACTAATTTGTCTCTCACAAAAATTGCTAGGGACCAATTTGAGTTTTTTTGTCTTATTCTAATCTAATTATCTAGAGCCAGTCCAACTAATTTAGAGGCTTAAAGCAGACTTTCAAATGAAGCCTTTCAAAGAGGAAGATAATATGAAAGTGACAAATATTAAAGTGAAGAAGCCCTATAAAAATTGCAAGTAATATAAAAATTCAAAAAAGAAATAGAATTTTATATGGACAATATTTATAATTATTAAAATTTAAAGTATAAAATAAAATATAAATTTAATAATAAATATATGTGTATTGCTATTTTATATATTTTATTTATGTCATTTTAACAATTGTTATTGTCAAAAAAAAAACAATTGTTGTGAGTTGTGTCAAAAAAAAACAATTGTTGTACTAAGTTGGTGCAATAATGAAATTTCGCAAATGGGGTTTATGGGATTCCAACCCTTGCTCATGCCCACATGGTAAAACAGTTGGGCTGCCGCAACATTCTAATTATGGAGGCCTTTTTTAATATACGATGATATTTAATTTAATCTCGAGGATCTTTTTCGCATATATAAAGAGGGTTTCTTTTTGTACCTCCACCATCTTCCCATATACACCCACAAGACTTTTTTGACGAAAATACTCCTAAAAAAATTGACCAAAATCGTATATATCTCACCATAGATATATGACTTTGAAAAATGTAAATCGTATATACATAAATTTAATTAAATACGATTTGACTGAAAAAACAAGTCGTATATACGTGTTGCTGAGGTATATACGATTTGTTAAAATACAAATTGTATATACCTATGTGTGGGGGTACATACGATTTGTAATTTAACAAGTCGTATATACCCCCACCCATAGGTATATACGATTTGTATTAATTTTTTTATTTTTTTTGATAATAAGATTTGTATTAATTTTAACCGTTAGGATTTGACTTCCAATGATGATCAACGGTGTAGATATGGATAAATAATAGAAATAATTACAAAAAAGTGGTACAATAATAAGTACAAGAAATATATAAACACGTGTCAATGTAGACCGTCTAAATCGTCGGAATCATCGGATAAGTCTACACTGGTGGGCGCATCAGTCGGAATCACCGGAGGAGCTGTAGACTGCCATAGGGCAAAACGACTGGTATACGGATCCAACCATGAAGTAGAATCCTCTAATCAATTATAAGACCACATCGGAGCAACTGGAGGCAACAGACAGGCAGGCGACATCAAAATATGCATCCAATGTTGATCCCGCAAGTTCAGAATAGATATGATTTTATACTTAGAAAAAGAATACGTACCTCTCAAAGGCAGATAAGTAAAATTCATTTTCAAAGACAATTGAACTAGAGCCACATTATACTTAGTTGCAACTAAGTACCCATCTCTGGCAAACTCAACCACTTATCCTACTTCTGAAAACCGTCGTATTCAATAGTTAATGCTTTTCGAAGTACTGCAAGTCTATCATTCCCAAACATGTAAGATACAGTTGCTCCCTTTCCTTTGTTTCTTGGCTTAAATCTTGCCTAATTATAGGCCAACTATCCTCACCAAAATCGAGACCAACCCCAATTGCTCGGAACCCACAATTACCATCCTTTCTAACATCAATAATTTTTTCTACATAAGACCGCACATGATGAGGAACCGACGGTAAATGCAATTTAATCTCACTCTGCTGTGTTAATTTTTTACTGGCACCCTGAGATAACTTTGAAGACCGCTGAGATGATTTTTTACAAGAAGACCGATGTGATGATTTTTTACAAGAAGTCCCAGATTCTTGTGTCAGTTTCATCTTCTCATCTACATGCTCCCACCCAGAAGGATCACGTTTGACATCATACAATTTCTGCTTTTTCTTCTTTGGTGCACCTTTTGTTTTGACTTTAAATGGTGGTGGAACCATTGAAGAAGTGGTAGGGAATGCAAGCTCATTAAGTTGTTTCTTGAAGTCAAATCTCTCATCCTCAGTCATACGATTAAATCTCGCCCAGATCATCTCCATTTGGTAAGAAATATCACATCCATCAGATTTTTCTTGGGAGAAATTTTCATCTATAGAATCCAAACTCAAGTGTTTCCAATGATCGTCTACAACATCCAACGGAATAGAAGAATCGGAGACATGAGACACACCTATCTCACAAACACAAGGAAGAAGATGTGTCTTTCTAATAATGCATCCACACACCTGTCATAACCAACCCCAGATGTCGATTTTTCAAACTCTTTAACCAAATCCAAAGCATTTAAAGACACAATACCGCGAAGCTTTTTAAACAAAGAAATATTGGAAGCCACTTCAATGCGGTTTATGCTTCTTTGAAAAGACCCGATGACTTTATCAAAATGAAGGGTAAGCATGTCATGGATAGATTTAAAACACTTAGATAGGTCACCTCCAGAAGTTTTCAAATGTCTCTTCAAAGTCCAATTAGCTGACTCGGCTCTTAAGTAATAACAATAAACACGCAAAAAAAATTTAAACTACGATAAAAATACTAAACACGTGTCAAAAAATTTAAACTACGATAAAAATACTAAATGCCAAAATACCTGTTGGTGGTCTGATTACCGAAGTGTGGGATCTGGTTTGTCCATGCTAATATAAATCTTTCCTTATGCTTTGTCAACCACGTGTCATGCACATACTTAATAAGAGCGAGAATATTAGCACAGGAGTCCTCAAAAATCTTCAACTGAGCTGAGCAAAAGGAAAGACATCAAGAATACCAGACATACAACCAAGATCTTTGTCAGTCAAGAAAACCTGAGGTTGAATCCCGTTCAAGTCAAATAATTCTTTCAGTTGCTGCAATGCCCAAGAAAACTGAATACCAAGCTCGTGTGCAATATAGGCAAAACCAACTGAGAAAGTTAACTCCGTGCTAGTGACTCCCACAATCTCCAATAGAGGCAGATTGTATTTGTTGGTCTTGTAGGTTATGTCAAGAATAAGAACCTTGGGAAACAACCGGAATAATTTGATAGAATTGGATTCACCCACATGATGTCACTGACCACATCGAACCCCTCAACCTTTCTGCTCCAACATAAATAATTATGTGACTCAATTAATCTCAACAACTCCTTAATGTCTGTTCTAGGACCCCTCTGAGAAGACCTATGCTTGTGACGCTGCATATACATTTGAGCAAGAGAAGTGACGTTGTCCGGATAATGACTCTTCAAAGCAGTAAGACAATCTTTCGGGGCAACATCCAAGAGAAGTGCGGCTTAGTCAAACGACCAAAAGCTGTCGACCCAATCGAGGTAGTAAGCAACTGCTGTGTGTGTCGACCACACATAACCTTCACACCCCAACCCCCATGACGTATTGTACAAGTAGCTTTCAATGTAAACAGACAACTTCTTCTCTTAGACCCGAAAACTCTAGAATCATTAGTAAACTTCTCTTGCTTCTCACAACCAAAAATAATCTTATCTCTAGTCCCCCTTTTACCAGCTCTATCAGATCTGACTTTGATAACCACAACTCCAATACGTCTCCCAACCGCTATAACCCACTCTTCTACATCCTCGCGTGTAGAAAATATCTACAAAATAGAAAAATGTTACGTACTTAATTAATTAAATATTTATCAAACTTGATTAAAAAAATTAGAATGCAAAATATACCCTATCCGTCTCGAATGACTCTACCCTATCCGTCTTGAATGACTCTGTAGTATCTATGTCGAAAGGAACCAACTGTGACTTTGCAGCAGGCGGTTCAATATCTGTTTCAAAATTAGAAAGATAAATTGTCATAAAATATTTAATAAAATAAAAAAAACAAATCGCGTATACCTGTATATACGTGTATATTCGATTTACACTTGTCAAAATCGTATGTACCCCCACCAACGGTACATACGACTCACAAAATAGCCAAATCGTATTTACTGACCCTAATGTAAATACGATTTACCAATCGTATATATCGTATATCGGCCAAATCGTATATATCTTTTAGGTAGATATATACGATTTGACATTTTAGGCGTATAGGGAGGTGGTGGGGGTATAAAAAAACAACCCATACAAAGATAAGAATTTTTTTGCCTTAAAGCGTAGGCTTGGACGACCAATGGTTGGGTCGGCCCAATAATTATCTAATCAAATATTTTATGGTTACTGTGTTACTGACTTTGCTAATAACTAATCTACACCGAGGAACCTGACTGGCCACGTGTATACCTGGTTTTTCCGCTCTGTGTCCCCTCCCAATAAAGTTTTTATCACACTCAATATTCGAACCCGAAACATTAAGGTGGGATCCTAGCCGAATTACCACGCCTACCAACTCTTGTTGGTTTTATCTAATCAAAACTAATCTAATTATAATTCTAGTCTTGTTATATTATTACCAACTTTTATTTTAAAAGGTTAAAATATTCAATTGATTTAATCTTTCTTCTATGCAAAGTCTGCAACAAAAAATTCTGACATTTTCTAATTTCTCCATCTATCTTTCTTTTTATAAAATAATAAGAAAAAAGAATAGTAATTCATTAAAAAGGTTATGTGGATACTTTGCTCCTTACATAACTTTATGCAATACTGGTGCTGCCAAATGATATCATTATTCTGCTGTTTGTGGTGGTATTTTTAGAGATGAGAGTGCTGCCATTCTTGATTGTTTTTCTGCCTCCATTGGCAACAACTACTATGCGCTTATTGCTGAAATCGTTGGGGCTATGTTGGCGATTGAGATTGCTTTTGAAAAAAGTTGGAAGTTCTAGTGGCTAGAATGCAATTCTCAATTAGTGATTTCTACTTTCAAGAACTGCAAAATAGTTCATTGGAAGCTTAGAAATAGATGGAATAACTGTTTACACTTGACTAGGAAAATGAATTTCGTTTACACTCACATTTATAAAGAGGGTAATGCATGCGCTGATAAGCTTGCAGGTAGTGAAACTAACTTAAGTGGTTTTGTTTGGTAGAATCTTATTCCTAGTTTCATTGCTGTTGGTTTTTTAGGAATAGGTTAGGCTTGCCTAGCTACAGATTTTGCTAATTTCCTTCCTGGGTTCTGTGTTCTTCCTTTCGATGGATTTAGTTTTTCTTTTGCTTCCCTTTTTAGTGTGCTGCAAATGATTGATAATAGCTTTGGTGCCAACCTGATTGGGATGAGAATCATTATAATGATGTTTTTGCATACATTTATAGGCTTGTTTTTATTTCCTTTCCGTTGTAATCCCATGTTTTTGTGTATTTTCCCTTTTTATCAAAATTTTAGGGGGAATACTCCTTTTTATTTTTTTCTAAAGAAAGTTTTGCATTTTAACGAGATTTCATATTCCTTTCTTTTGAAAAAAAAGTCAAGTCACGTTAAATTTTTTTAATGTTAAGTTAAATCACGTTCAAGTCAAAGTCTTTTTTTTTGGCAAAATTGTACCAGAGGACCTTTTAGTTACTTATTTATAACAAGTTGGCCCTTCAAGTTTTTTCTTGTAACAATAGGCCCTTTAAGTTACCTAACATTGAAACCGTTGGCTCTTTTAGTCAAATGTCATATCATTGATTACATCAAAATACACCAAAATATGCTTGGTTGCATCAAAATACATAAGCTAGAGTAATCACAATATAAAAAGTAGCATTACATCCAAATACATAATCTAGAGTAATCACTAGAAGGGCCTAGTTGTTACAAAAAAAACTTAAGGGCCAACTTGTTACAAATAAATAACTTAAAGATCCTCCGGTGTAATTTTGCCTTTTTTTTTATTATATATTTTCTCTTATTTTTCTCCTTTCTTCTTGTGTTACTATACTCTCGACTTTCCTTCTCAATTTCTTTCTCTGCAAAATGTATATATTGAACATTAGTTATTCTAACATTCTTGTGTTACTTCTGTCTTGTGAGATATGAAGTACTTTTGTGAGGTTTTTTTTGCAGAGGTTTATAGCCACCATCGTGAGTGGGTTTTTTTAGTGTGGGTTTATATCTCTTTAACCATTATTAAAGTCTCAATATCCCCATTTTTTTTTTATAAATCGCGTAAGAGACTAATCCCTCGAGCCGAGTAGGATCACAATGGCCGGCAAAACTCTCTCGCAAGAGCAGAGACTAATCCCTCAAGCCGGGTAGGACCACAATGGGCGGCAAAGCTCTCTCCCACAAGAGATTTAACATTGCTGCATGCCCAAAGCTGTATTCGAACCCAGGACCTTGGTTAAGCTGAAAGAGACCCCTATCATCTCATCCAAGTGTTATTGGGTCTCAATATCCCCATTTGCGAATTGAGAATTTTTTTTCTTTTACCTTATCTCGATATTTTAAATATTTCGGTTATTATCATTTATAAATTATTTTATTTTCACCACGTGCATGAGACCAAATTAGTGGCCAAAGATACACCCTTGTTTGTTCAAGTACAAAGAGATTGCCTTCTTAGTCTATTGAACGAAACCACTCCAATGACTCTTCTATCATACATTGACCTTGTTTGCAGATTACTTAGGCAGGGAGACAGGTTGCTAGGGCTAGAAATGAACCTAACCAATTTAAATATAAATCAAAACTCGGCTCAATAAATAGCTCGTTGAGCTTGGTTCATGAACTAAAGGAATTGAACTTGAGTTAAAAATGGAGTTCGTTAAATAAATAAGTTGAAGTTGAGATAGCTGTAGTTCGACACGTTTGGTTCATGAACTGGTACCGATTTGTTTGAAAATTCCCCTTCATTGCTTTAATATTCTTAGCAGTGTTGTATTCTCACTTCAAGGATTGACCCCTGCCTCCTTCTCTGGTTTGTGATTTTGCTAATAGACATGATACTATCAAGAGGAGTTAAATGCTCTGGAGATGGTGCAGATGCACGTCAATTTTTCCGAAAGTGGAAGAACTTTTGAAAGGACTGCATTGCTGCCATGATCTAACTACCTCAAGAGTAGACCATTGATATGTTGAATTTTGTATGCAGTCTCCTTTAGATTTTCTACCTAATTGGATCTCTGAAAATTGGGGATTTATGTCTAGCAATTGGTTCAATCTTGAGCATAGCCAATTTCATGGTTTAGACTTCCGGTTGACAAATGATTGTTGGATGAGTAATTTTAAGAACTAGTTTGGTTTATGTTGTGATAATTCTAGTTGGCTCAAGTTTGCTGCAGTGAAAATTCCCATGTTTTTTTTAACGATTTAGCAACCCTAGGGGTACTTGTTGATAATCTTTCACACGAAAATAATCAAATTGAGTCTAAGGGTAGCCGACGTGAACCTTTTTATTGCATTTCCCACAATTTTTTTGTTTAAGAGGCTGGCACAATGACCACATATAGAGGAAATGGAAACTGAGAGTGTCGCATACCGGGTTTGAACCTAAGAGCAGACGAAAGATGTCTCTAGCTCCAACCACATGAGTTGCACCACTGGGCTTCCCACAACTTTGATCACAAATGGAAAAAAACCTTTTCTCTATCATATTTATGGTACATCTAGTGTAAAAATTGGAGCAACACTACAACATTTAGACCCTATGGCAACGGTCGAAAACCGTCTCCTAATGGAAAAAAAAACCGTTGCCATAACCTTTGGCAACGATTTTGAAATCGTTGTTGTTGCGGCCGTTGCCTAAACTAAAGGCAACGGTTTTTTGTACCCTATGGCAACTTAGACGCAAAACCGTTGCCATTGACATTTGAAACGCAACGGTTTTGGTTTCCAGGCTATGGCAACGGTTTCAAAGCGTTGCCAAGTATGGCAACATTGAAGAACCGTTGCCAAGTATGGCAACACGTAAAAACCGTTGCCAGCTATGGCAACACTGGATAACCGTTGCCTAATATATTCAAGTAAAAACCGTTGCCAGATATGGCAGCATTCTAAAACCGTTTTCGTTGATAAGGTAAAACCGTTGCTGCCATTGGCTACACAAAAAAAACCGTTCCCTATGTATTTTAATAGTCCATCTCAATCACATCACTACTTAATCGAAACAATTTGTTATTAAAATGAAACAATTTAAAAAAAGACATAATGATCCTTATATTGCTACTTCAAGGACATAATTAATGTATCTTAAACAAAATAATTTGTTACTTCAATAAGTACAAAAAAACACAGCAAAAACAACAACCATCATCCAAAAACACACAGTAAAAGTACAAAATAAAACTTCAGTCTTCAACACATGTCTTCAAACTCTCCATCATCCAAGCCATTAAGATCTTCATTATTTTCCTACCAAAGTAACAAAACTCTATTAATGCAATATCATACACAGTTGTGCTCATCTAATCCAAAAGATAGATTTGAAGCTTATAGTAGTATTATTATAGTTGTCATTTCACAAGAAAAGCCTATGGGTTATGGAAATATATTTTCTGATGTTCAAATTTGATATCAAAATCTCATATCCACATGTACTTTATAGACATTAAATTACATTTAAAAATGTAAAATCCTAACAAAAATTTGAGTTACGAAATGAAAAAGAAAATTAAATGGCAAGATTAGATGGTGCAATAAGAATGAAGAAAATTGTCCAACTGTAATTATAAGTGAGACTTGCAGATATCTTAAAAGGGACAAATATATTACATGAGAAGCAAGTTTTTACACCAAACACTAATCCACATGATGAACTACATGTGTGTTTACCGTGGTTTTTGGTAAACACCGCTAGTTTGAAATTGCTTCTGTTTGCAGGATCAACTAGTAAACCCTAAGACCATTTGTGTTAAAGTTTTTTCCAGAATTATGCGTGTTCTTGCGGTTTCAAAGAAAAGAATGAAGATAACTGCCAGTTTCACGCGAAACCGTCGAATTTCTTCAGATAGGGACGAAGTGAAAACAAAGAAAAAATTGCAGAAAAGCAATAAAGAAAGCAAATTAAAATGCATTAATTGAAAAGAGAATTGGTACACAGATCACACATTCTTCTCTGACTCGTTTTCTCTGTAATGTGTTGAAAGTTAGAGCGTGAGAATTCTGTAATGAGTTTGTGACCCGTTTTTCCAATGAAAAACTACTATTTATACAAGGAGGGAAAACACTAAAACTAACTAACTGTACAGAGAATTTAAAAAAGAAAACTGCTTCAGCCTTCGACTAGGGTAACTGCCAGAACTTCGACGGCGAGCACTTGATTTTGACCTGCTATTGAATCCCAGCCTTCTTCTCGTCGAAATATCTCCCTTCAATTCTTGTTAAGTCTAAGGCTTTGTCGAATTTGCCTTCTGATACAACTCTTCTGTGTCGAAACCAACACCTTCTTCTGAGAAAACCAAAATCAAACCCCGTTGACTGCATTTAATTTAGCCTGTCGAAATTACAGGCTAACAAATTGCCCCCCAAAATGTCTTTTTCGACTGAAGCTTTATGTAAGGCAGAAAAAGTGACATTTTTGAAGATTCCTTTTTAAATGCTCTGATGACGTCGTTAACATCTGCAATTGAAAATTGAGGTAGAAGAAAAGAAGAGAGCCTCAATTCGCAAGAGAATTCCAGATTCTTTGGAATCTATTATTAACGCAGAAGCAGCCTTAGCAATTCAACACTTGGAAAAATTTAGCACACATGAGGCAGAGGTTCAAAGATTGGTTGAAGACGAAGTGCTCACTGCCATCAGACTAGAACATTCGAAATCTGTTTTAGAAAGGCTCAAAGCCAACCTTCAACTTTAAATTGTAATTTTCTTGATTTCCAATTTTGTGACTTCGACAATGTTCGTTTTGGCATTTGATCTTTTTGACATGCCAAATTCGAGGTTTGCTCATCTTTAATCTTGCGTTATTTTAATTTCCTGCAAAATTGGCCTATACTTCTTTAAATACTTGTCATTTATTTGCAAAATTCGACCATCAGCACCTAATTCTTCGACTTCATAGGCACCGTTAGTATATACTTGCAAAACTCGAAATGGTCCTTCCCAATTTGGTGACCATTTGCCTAAGACTCTATCTTTTTTGTCCATGGGCAATATAACTTTCCAAACTAAGTCTCCTAATGCAAAAGTTTTCAACATAACTTTTTATTATAAGCCTTAGCTACCCTTTCTTTTTGCCTTATCAGGACATTTAATGCATTTAATCTTCCCTCGTCTAAATCAACCAACTCATCCAACATCATATTCCAATAATAATCTGATGGAATTTCAAATTGCCTTTGAATTCTGGCTGACTGTAAACAAATTTCGATAGGTAAGACCGCATCATGTCCAAATGTTAGTCTAAAAGGAGTAGTATTAATTGACTCTCTAGGAGAATTTCGACAAGCTCACAAAACTTGGTCAAGAGTTTTATGCCAATTTCTAGGCTTTTGCCCAATATGCTTTTTAATCAAATTAATAATGATTTTATTAGCTGCTTCAACTTGAGCGTTGGCTTGAGCATAGTATGGTGTCGAAGTCAGTAACTTGAAACCAGTTTCAGAGGCAAAATCTACCATTTTTTGACCAATAAAAATTGTACATTGGTCTGTAGTAATGGTTTCTGGAATTCCAAACCTATATAAAATATGGTTTTGAATAAAATTGATTACTGCCTCTTGATTAAAATTAATTAAAGGAATAGCTTCTACCCACTTAGTAAAATAATCTATCCCAACTAATATGTAACGATGTCCTTTCGACGAAGTTGGTTTAATCTCACCAATTAAATCTAAAGCCCAACCTCTAAAAGGCCATGGTTTTACTATCGAATGCAATTCACTTGCAGGCACGTGTTGAACTCTTGCATGCCGTTGACACTCTTGGCAACCTTTAGCAAACTCTATGCAATCTTTTAACATAGTTGGCCAGTACACTCCTTGTAGAAATAAAAACCATTTTATTTTGTGGCCTACTTGATGAGACCCACAAGTTCCACTATGAGTATTAGAAATTGCTAAATATGCCTCACTCTCATTAAGGCATTTAAAGGAGTTTTTTTGAACAACTCATTTCCAATAATCACGTAGCTCAAGGCTCTATACTTGGTTTTTCTATTAGTTATTCCTGTTGTATTTTCCAAGTATTCGACAATTGGTTTTCGCCAATCATCATTCGACATATTGTCAATGGCAAAAATTTCAACTTCAAAATTTTCAAAAGTTTTAAAATTTTCCACCAGATTTAACATCTCTGCCCCCTCAAGTTTTATCGTTGACAATTGGGCATTGGATGAATCTGTCGAAATCTGTTTGTGTTTGATTTCTATTAGCTCTAATAGCTTTTCTTTTGAAACTTTGTATCCTGATGCTATTTGTGCCAAATCGTTTGCCTCTTGATTTTCCATCGAGGCACGTGTTTTATGTGAACAGTGTCAAACTTCTTTAACAACGTATTAGCAATGGCAAAATACATTATTAAGTTCTCTTTGATGCATTTGTATTCTTTTGTTAACTGTTTCAGAATTAGTTCTGAATCGCCTTTAATTTCGACATGTTTTGCCCCCAAATCTAACAAGATCTCAAGTCCTGCTATTAAGGCTTCATATTCTGCCTCATTGTTAGAGCATGTTCCTTCAATTTTAAACTTATACTTTGTTGGTATTTTTGTTGGTGAAATAATTAACATTCCAACTCCAACACCATTTTTGTGGCTGGACCCGTCGAAGTACAATTTCTAAGGTTGAGTTTCGACCAAGTTTATTGTATTTTCGACCACTGAATGGTTAACTATGAAGTCAGCCACTATTTGGCCTTTTATAGCCTTTAAAGGCTGATAAGTTAAGGAAAATTCAGAAAGAGCTAAAGCCCATTTACCTATTCTACTATGTAAAATTGGTTTCGACAGCATATGTTTAATGATATCATAATACGAATAAACATACACGTCAACAGACTTTATGTATTGCTTCAATTTTGTACAAGAGAAATACAAGCATAAACACAATTTTTCTATAGGATGATACCTAGTTTCTGCATCATTTAGAATTCTACTAAGGTAATAAATGGCTCTTTCGACACCATTTTCATCTTCTTGAGCTAACATGCTTCCTATAGAAAATTCTGAAGCTGCTATATACAATTGATACCTCTATTTTATATAGAGTTATTTATGCTTTCTTAACTTAAATTGTTGTGAGTTCTAAAGTAATATTGTGTTTAGATAGTTAAAATATGTTGTTTAGTGTATAAAAGAAGAACTAATTCTGGTTTGGAGTCATTTGGCACTTTGGTGCCCCATTTTGTGCTTTTATGTGTGTATTTCATTGCTGTAGCATCAGGTGCCGCAGCATTGCATTTCTGCGACAAATGAGAGAGAAAATGTTGTCACACGGATTTCAGCGCCTCCTAGCTGTCAAAAAGGACAGGCACGTCCTGTAGCAGTGAATGGGTACTATTATGCCAAGAATATTCCATCTATGTGGTCACTTGTACTCCTAGGCACACATAATGATAAAAAGAGCCTCCAAATGACATTTCTTGGATCACTAAACCCTAGCTCTATAAAAGGGAGCTCATCTTCCTCATTTGAGAGGCTGGTTCAGAAAGGAGGCTAGGTTTAGAGATAGCCTTTCTCTCCATTTTCGTTCCAAGCTCCATTTTCACAATAAAAAGTAGAAATTCTGTTGTTGGGAGTGATGTTGCAGCAATACACGAGTTGACTTACTTGGAGAATTTCGTGGATTTGGGAGCTGATCTGAACCTCCATGCTACTGTTCTTGGAGCCAATCTTTAGTCTACCTCTTCTTAGTATATTTCTTCATTGTATTTTCGATATTATGGCTTTAACATTTATGTTTGAGTTGTATTTCTTGTGTTGTTTGCTCATCATGAGCTAAATACTCTTAGTTGGGATGTTTAGATCTATGTAATGAAGTCTTAATGTTTTTAATGCATGTATTTGATGTTTAGCATTTTATCCTTTGTGTGATACTATTTCCAAAACCTATTTTAGAATTGATCACCTAAATATAAGTACATTTATATTCACAGAGATGGTTTATAAATTGATCTCAAAGGATAACATGGTATGTTGCATTAATAGAGATATTAGTGTTCCTTGTCTTATCCCTAGAGATAGGGGAGGCATAAGCCATGAGGTGAACACTGCGGGTACTTCAGCAGCCTAGGATAATACTCCTTTCAGGTCTAGAGATAAACTTGTAGGAAAAAACCTAGTGTCTAGTATTTGAGAAAATACGCAATTGCGGCAGCACCTAGTGCTGCAACATCAGATACAACATTAGACCATTATTATGAATTTGCATAGTGAAAGCATTCCCAACTTACTCTCATTCTGGATTTCTACTGATCCTTTATTTTAATTACTGTTTGTTGACAAAACTGAGTTCTACAACTTGTTATTTTACTTTGCTTTTACTCACTAGCTTACTTGCTAATTAAATATAGAAAAGAACTCAACAATCCTCGTGGGAACGATCTCTACTTACTCTTTATTACTTGTTACGATTGTGTATACTTGCACATATTGTTTTCACACAACAACAATTTCATTACTTTATTCCTAATAGGTGGTAACAAAATTGGTGGCTTCATCAGGTATGCTTTAATCTCGTCGAAAGCTTGTTGGTGTTCTGCATCCCACCTAAACACATCTTCCTTCTTCAGTCGAAGTAATGGCAAAAACGCTTGAGTCTTGCCACTTAGATTTGAAATAAATCTTCTAAGGAAATTAATTTTTCCTAATAATGACTGCAATTCTTTTTTGGTCGAAGGAGCTTTCGTTTCCAAGATTGCTTTCGTCTTGTTTTGATTGATTTCAATGCCTTTTTTGTGTACAACGAAGCCCAAAAAGTCACCTGCACGAACACTGAAGGCACATTTGAGTGGATTCATTTTCAATCCATATTTTCTCATTCTTTCAAATGATTGTCGAAGATGGTCTATATGACCAATTCTTGAGGAAGACTTAATTACGATATCATCTATGTACACTTGCATAAATTTTTCAATAAAATCATGGAACATAGAATTCATTGCCCTTTGGTACATTGCACCAGCATTTTTTAGGCCAAATGGCATTACAACCCATTCATAGACACCTAATGCCCATGGGCATCGGAATGCTGTTTTCGACGTATCTTCTTCAGCAATATATATTTGGTTATATCCAGAATAACCATCAAGCATACTTAGGTATTGATAACCTGCTGCTGAATCCACTAGCATTTCTGCCACTGGCATGGCATATTCATCCTTAGGTGTAGCATTATTTAAATCTCTAAAATCTATACACACTCTAAGCGTGCCATTTTTCTTAATTACAGGAACTATATTAGCAAGCCATTCGACATACCTGGCAGTTCTGATGAACTTGCTCTTTAGTAACCTTTCTATTTCTGCTTTGATCTTCAACAGGATTTCTGGTGCAAATCTTCTTGGTGTCTGCTTCACTGGCTTCTTTCCTGGTCGAATTGGTAGTCTTATCTCAACAACGTCACGACTCAACCCCGGCATTTCATTGTAATCCCATGCAAAGCAGTCTTTGTACTCCTTTAGCAATTCAACAATCTGCACCTTCAATGCTTGATCAATCTTAGCACTTATATATGTTGGCCTTTTCAAAGAGCCATCTCCCAAATCGATTTCTTCTAAGGGATCTTGTGCTTGGATCCTTTTGGTCGAACCCATTGGATCTTTTTCAAAACCTAAAGGCTCGTCATCAAAGACACAATCAAGCCTCTGGTTTTCGACAACATTGTCTCTATTTTCGTCCTCAACGGCTTCAGCAACTAATTGTTGTTGTAATTCAGCTTCTAAAACCGCTCTTTCCTTATTCTCGGCCACGTAGGCCGTAATTCTATCCCATGTAGTGGGCTTATCCATAAATAGCTATTTATGGGCCTTCCCACCCTGTAGGCTTAACAGAGCCTTGTGGGTAGTTGTCTTCATCTATAACCTCTCTATCCCATGTGAATCCATAATTGGGATGAAGTATCACTGAAGATCTAACATTGTTTTGGCTTTCATAAGGTGCAATGTTCGCCAATTGTTTATCAAAGGTTTTCTTTGTAATAGTGTTTACCTCAGCCTTGAAGTAACTCTGATTACCTTCAATATTTTCGACTAGACCATCTTCTCTCCAAATGATGAGCCTCTGGTGAACTGTCGAAGGTATTGCTCCCACACCATGGATCCATTCTCTTCCCAGCAGCATGTTGTAATTTGCCTTTGTTGAAATTACCATGAACATCGTTGGTCTCCTGATGCTTCCAACAGCAAAATCAACTTCAGTGGCTCCAAGTGAGTGGCCACTTTTGCCTTCATAGTTGGTAACAATTACATTGTGTGTTTTCAAGTCAGTCTCACACTTTCCAATTCTTTTCAGCATATGTTGTGGCATTAGGTTTACAGCAGCACCACCGTCAACCAGAATTTTAATGACACCAATATTGTTCTCCTTTGCTTGAATATACAAAGGTTTGAGATGGTTCATCATTCCACAGTCTGGTTTTTCAAACACAGCGTGTTGCTCTTCAATGCAACCATTTTTCAGCACATAGTAACAAATTGGTTTGTAAGTGGTTTCTTCGTCGAAATCTTCTTCGACATCATTCACTTCAGAAACCACATCATACTCAATTGGGAGAATTGAGACTACACCACACAAGACGTCGAATTCTGACCCAGAATCAACGAAATCTGAGCCCATTTCTTCGTCTAAGTTGAGACCTTCTTTGATCACTGAAAGTGGTGGAAATATTCTTTCAGTAGCTGGCTTTCTAGCCATTTCAAGAGATTTTGAAGGTATTTGTTTACCTTTCTCTTTGTTGGAATTTTCCACCTTGCCTGCAGCAGCAACCTTTTTCTGGCGTTGATATCTACGCCACTGAGTTCTATAGGGTTCTTCCCTTTGTAGTTATTATTATAGGCATATTTGTTAGACTCAAATGCCTTGTTTTGGCTAGTAGCACTAGTGCTACCCTTAACCAATTTTGCTGATTTCTGTTGATTTCCAACATTCTTTCCAGCATAATATACTGGATAATAACCAGTACTTTTTCCACCAGAGTGCACCCATTTCTCGACAGGAGACTTTGCTGGAGGAACATAAGTTTTGATCCGTTCCTTTTGAGGATTTCTTGTCGAAGTGACTTTGTATTGAATACCTCTGTTGTTGTAGTTGAACTTTGGTCTTTTGTCGACCCACTTTCCTTTACGTTTCAGTTGAGGCTTAAATCCCTCCAGATTTTTGGCAGCCTCTTTGTCGAAGACAGAACTACACCTTGGACAAAGCATAACTTCAGTATTGTTGATTTTCCAGCGATTGAGAAAATCAATCAATTCTTCTTCAGCCCTTGGATACACTATCTTCATTTTTTCAGAGTACTGGTCTTCAGTGACCATTTCGACATCAATCTTGTCGACAGCCTTCTCTACCTTAGCATTTTCAGCAACAACCTCTGTGACCTCAACCACATTGAGATCGACTTCAACAAGCAATGCATCAACTGTTGGCAAAGGATCCGCATCAATCCTCATTGGTGGCTTAGATTTGTCACCAAATTTCAGTCTTCCCTCATTGAGGGCGTTCTGCACCAAATCCTTGAAAATAACACAACGAGAAGTGTTATGGCCCAAGAAACCATGAAATTTACAAAAACCTCTTTTCTGTCGCTGTTCCAATGGTGGAATTTTCAGGCCTATAGGCACTAAAATTTGACCATCAACCACTAACAGATCAAATATTTTATCACATTTGGAAACATCATAAGTATAAGTTTTTGCAACAAATTTATCATTCTTAGGCTCAACAGGATTTTTCCCATTAGAAGGTTTCAACAATTTGCAAGTATAAGGAGGTCCCGGTTTTAGTTCCGCTATATTAACCTCCTCTTCGACATCTTCATAAGATATGTCGAACTAGTGGTCACTGTCATTAGTTTCGACATATGCAACCTTTTCTTTTTTATTTTGAAACCTGCCTGATTTGGCTTTTTCAGCTTTAAGTCTTTCTACTTGTCGAACTCTATCAGCTAATTGTGCCATATCTCTTAAGTGCAATGTATCTAGCTTCTTTCTTATCGAATAATCTAGACCACTAGCAGCCATTTCGACTAACTCATGTTCAAGCACTTGAGTAAAACACCTTGCTTTGAGAAGTCTAAATCTATTGAGATAATCATCAATAGATTCTGCCCCATTGCGTTGAACACTAGCTAGTTCCTTAAGACTAATCTTGCATTGGCCCATATAGAATTGTTCGTGAAAGGCCTTCTCTAACTGACTCCAATTAAATATGGAATTTGGAGGCAGGGTGGTGAACCATGTAAACGCATTCTTAGTTAAAGAATTTGGAAAGTACTTCATTCTTAAATTCTCGTTATGCGCAATATCACCAGTCTCAGTCAAATAGCGAGCCACGTGTTCGACAGTAGATTCACTGGTTTCTCCAGCAAATTTTGTGAACTTAGGGATTTTCCATCCCCTAGGCAGCTCCATTTGTAAGGTGTATTCCGACAACGGCGACACAAAATTAGGCCTATGTAAACTTAAGTTAAGGTCATTCTGGGCTAGAATAGTTTCGACCATATTAGCGAGATTATTTTGTGCTCCAAAATTGTTTTGTAGCACTTGTCTGACCACTTCATTTGCATTTTGGTTTCTATTTACTAACACAACTTCAGGGATCGCCTCTACCCTCATAGACTCTTCGACAACCTGTTGTTGTCCTTGGTTTCCCTGATTTATAGGTATTGGATTGTTAAGCCTTTCAACAGGTACTTCGACAGGCCTGACATTCTGAATTTGGGGAATTTGCTGGTTATGGACTGGTGGAGTACCAAAGAAATCAGCAATTCTGCCCATTTGCGCTGCTAACATTTGGTAACTGCTATTAGTGTTTTGTATCAAAGGATTAAACACTGTACCAATTTGTTGTGTTAACATATTGACCATATCATGATTGCTATCATCCATTTGTTGCCTCAATGCCAACAAAGATGTTGTAGTCAAATTGGGTTGGGCATTTCGACTAAAAACGCCTTCTGATGGACTATGAGTAGGGGAATAGCCCGCGATTGCATTTTCTGCAAAAGTAGACGAATTTCTGAAGGCCCGCCATCAAAGCCGTTGGCATGCCATAAGGGTAAGGTCTACCACTCATAGTAAATGGCAAGTTTCCAACCATTGGGTTTGCCATCAAAGGACTCGTTGGTCCTACTATTGGTGGCACAGAAGCCATTGTATTAACATTCGTTAATGCTGCAGTGGTCATCAATGACACAGGGGTAATTATGGGAGAAGTTATAGCAGTTACTCCCATTGTTGTCGAAGAAGGCATAGCAACGGTTATGCCTACGACATTTGCAGCGTTAACGTCACTAACTGTAGTTTGTTCTTGTGTACTTTGTGCATTTGATGCAGAAGCATTACTTGTGCTAGAGCGTGCCATCTCTGAAAGATGTTTACCACTCCTTAATTGCATGCACAGATAAACACAAAGTTTAAGAATTCAACGAAAAAACTTTAAAATTAGCACAAAGGTCCCATTGGGCGTGCCAATTTATTTACCGTGGTTTTTGGTAAACACCGCTAGTTTGAAATTGCTTCTGTTTGCAGGATCAACTAGTAAATCCTAAGATCATTTGTGTTAAAGTTTTTTCCAGAATTATGCGTGTTCTTGCAGTTTCAAAGAAAAGAATGAAGATAACTGCCAGTTTCACGCGAAACCGTCGAATTTCTTCAGATAGGGATGAAGTGAAAACAAAGAAAAAATTGCAGAAAAGCAATAAAGAAAGCAAATTAAAATGCATTAATTGAAAAGAGAGTTGGTACACAGATCATACATTCTTCTTTGACTCATTTTCTCTGTAATGTGTTGAAAGTTAGAGCGTGAGAATTCTGTAATGAGTTTGTGACCCGTTTTTCCTATGAAAAACTACTATTTATACAAGGAGGGAAAACACTAAAACTAACTAACTGTACAGAGAATTTAAAAAAGAAAACTGCTTCAGCCTTCGACTAGGGTAACTGCTAGAACTTCGACGACGAGCACTTGATTTTGACCTGCTATTGAATCCCAGTCTTCTTCTCGTCGAAATATCACCCTTCAATTCTTGTTAAGTCTAAGGCTTTGTCGAATTTGCCTTCTGATACAACTCTTCTATGTCGAAACCAACACCTTCTTCTGAGAAAACCAAAATCAAACCCCGTTGACTGCATTTAATTTAGCCTGTAGAAATTACAGGCTAACAATGTGTTGATGTATCATTTGAAGAACATGCATGTAATTTCTAGTTTTCAATATAACAAATATTACACTGCATCTCTGCTCTCTTTCTCATGATAAAAAATGTTGACTTTGGCATTTGATTATCAGATAAGAATTTAAATTTAACATACTAGTCACTAAAAATTAATCTCTACAAATACTAGTTTTTAGGAATCAAAGTAAGCTAGTAAAACAAAAATATCAACTTCAAAATATCCACTATCCAATACATCTGTTTCTTTGAGTTGCACAGAGAGAACAAAAGATAAACAATGCTATTATAAACCACTGTCATGCATCATTTAATAAACTGCAGTCATAAGTAGTATTACTAGAATGAACTTTGTGTGTATTTTTAAACTCAGAAGTACAACATCATACACAGTATGTATTTTTAGACCCAACACTTTCCCAAAAAGACAAACATAGCAATCAAAGTTTAACAAACAAAAGAGATACCAATAAAGTGACTCTTACCCTATGAGCTTCTGGGGCATGTGTTGATGTCGAAGAACGTGGAGCAGTATTAGCATCAGGCGGAATTGAAAATAAAGCTGCCAAACCCTGCACATTCAATCCTGAGTGTTTTGATCTAATGCAGCCAGCTTTACAAAAAGCTATAATTTTTTCCTATATTTTGAGCATTTTGCTGGCTGATTTCCTAAGTTGATTAATGGACATGGCAATTTATTAAATTTGAGAAATGAATGTAAGACAAAACACAAATATCACTATTTCTTACTTGAACAGGCTTAAGCCTCCAATATTCCATCAATGCTTTAAAGTGTTCCTCCGGTATGCCATCGGGACGATTCTTCAACCGCTCACGCAAGGTTTTATATTTGGAAAAATGATTCTTTTTAATAGTACACTTATGTTGCCTACATGCCTCATCTATAATAGTATACATGACCTTCTTTCCTTTCTCAGGTACGTTGTATTTTTCCTACAAAAAAAAAACTTAATTAGAAAGCTCTAATTTATTAAAGTCAGCTAAACACACAAATTTAACTAGATAAGTTATTACATTGATGTAAGACCATATATTCTTATCTTTATCTGGTACATACTTCCAATTGGTGTAAATAAGAGGGCACAAATCTGAACTCCTTGCAATAGTTACCAAAAAGTTACTGAATTGGGAAACTATCCTTGCATTTGGTTAATGGGTTGTCCTACTTCATTCAAGATAATCTCTTCTCTATCATTAGCAGAACGTGTATGAATTTTCGCACATAATGTTTTCCCTCGGGTTCTTTTAGATGCTTCCCCTAATTAAAACACAAATGAGTCAATACACAAATTAGTATGAGTAAGAATAAGTAAAAAATACCTAGGCACAGCCAATATGGAAAACTATCAAATAAGTTGTGACCTTGATATACCTTCATTGGTTGATGATTGGGTCCTACTTGTGGATTTAGCAAGGTCTTTTTGGTGAGAAACTTGAGTGGTCTTTATTGTTTGGGTTGTCGCTTTAATGTTCAAGGAAGATTTCATTTGCTCTTGCCTTTTGTTTTGAGCTTCTACTGACCCTGTTGATCCTCTTACTGGGATCGGAACTCCTCCAATAGTCAATGAATGGGTCCTATTTGTGTATTTACCAAGGCCCTTTTGGATCATTCCTTAATCAATGCCTATTGTTTGGGGCCGGAAAATAGGACAGATCAAACCATGCTTTCATAATAGGACAGATTCATACAAATGCATGCTTTCATTGTAAATAGGACAGATTCATACATTTATACGTAAATAGGATAGATTCATACATTCATACGTTATATAGGACAGATTCACTATGCGCTCATACATTATATAGGACAGATTCACTATATATTGACTATGTATATACTCGTACACAAACTGATATTAATAGGCAATCTGGTATCTAACTCATTTAGTATTTTACCATACTACCAGATGATTAAAAGTATATCTTGATGTATATAAGTATATTTGATTCATTGTAAATCTTAAAAACTATCATGTTTTGTGCTTTCTTCTTAAGTTAGAATGTTTCCAATAGATTTAGAATACTTGGAAATAACTTCTTACGAGGCAAATAGGCTGTTGTGGAGTGCTTCCAATATGTTGTTGATTTTTTCATTGATTTGAATTGCTTCCCGTTCTTCTTTTTGAAGCTTTCTCATTTTCCACCTTGATTTTATACTTTTGAAGCAAGTCCACACTTGATTTAGCTTTAAGTTGTAGAAGATCAAAATCATTGTCCTTGTCCATTTCCTACACCCTTTGTAGTTTGTAACTTGAATGGAGATGTTCTTGGAATGAAACTAAAGAAAACACTACCTGCATCATTGAAACACAATATATATATTAATATCTAAACATTCATGTGAGTGATAAAAATTTATGAGAAAATATAATAATCAATGTATAGATTCAAATATTACCTTATATAACTCATGTCTAAACATGTCAAGCAGGATCAACAAAGAAACAAGTAGGAACCATTGTCATTCATCATTCATGTGACTTATTTCATATAACTCATGTTTATTTATTTTTAAATTTCTATAGATATAAATTCTCAGCTGAACTATAAACTCTGTGAAAACCTTGTATGAATATAGAGCAGTGAAAACCCTTTAGACATTCAAGTAGTCACATTAGTTCTAAAATGCCCTTATTATTAAGCTAGAAAAATACAACTGCATCATTTGAAATTAAGAAGTACAAGTAGAACAAATGAAATCTTTAATATGCTGAACTGCTGAAGAATGGTTAAAGAGATCAATTTAATATTATATTTTGAGAGATTAATATATATTTTTACTGTATAGTACAGTTTTGAATGGGTATATAGGGAGATAACCTATTGATGCTTGTTCGTTGGAGAAAAATGTAATATAAACCATCATAATATATGCTTCAACCACATGTAAAAGAGATTAACTTAATATGAAACTCTGAAACATTATCTTTTTTTTTTGAGATTATCTCTGAAACATTATCTTGTTCAGAAGAAACATTGATATAAACAAATATTAAATTTAAGATCTATGATTGAGAATCTGAATGGGAGCGGGAGTATTAAGTTAGATGATTTGGATTATTTCACTAAGAAAGTGTTAATGTCAGTGACTGAAATTTTTCAGTAAGAACCGTTGATCAAACTACATACATAAGAACATTCATCGGTATCTGGGGTTTCAAAATCTGTCACTCAGGGGTTTCAAAACTTTCTATGAGAAACACAACATTGAGCCAAAAACCCCCAAACCCAAAAAAACAAAACCCTAAATTGAAGATAAAGAAGATAGATGTAAACAAAACCCTAAATTGAAGAAGAAGATAGATGTAAGCAAAACCCAAAAAAACAAAACCCTAAATTAAAAAAAGAGTAAATAACAAAATCAAACCTGAAATCGTTAAGAGAGAGAGAGAGAGAAACGAACCTGAAATCGTTGAGAGAGAGAGAAACGAGCTTGAGGGAGAAATGAGCTTGAGAGAGAGAAACGAGCTTGAGGGCTAAGAATCGTTTTTGCGTTCTGGGCAATTTTGCTTGAGAGAGAAACGAGCTTGAGAGAGAGAAATGAGTGTTTTGTGTGAGAGGAACTGAGTGTTTTTGCGTTCACGAAACTGAGAGTAGTGTTGAAGAGTTTTTGATTTTTTTTGTTTGAGTTTATTTTTTGGGTTTGGCACCTAAAATTTTGGGAACCAGAAAGCGTGCTACTATTTATCGCCAATTTTTTCGGTTTTTTTAATAATTGTCCCTATGGCAACGTTTATCAATCGTTGGCTAAAGCTTAAACAAAAAACCGTTGCCGTAGACCATATGGGAACGGTTTTCAGCCTTTGCCAATAAAATTTTTTTTTAAAAAAATGAATAAGCAACGGGTTCAAAAAACCGTTCCCATTGTTAGCTAAGGCAACGGTTTTTTCTGCGTTGCAATTTTAGGCGTTGCCCATCTTGGACGTCTTGTGTAGGGTCCAAATGTTGTAGGGTCCAACTGTTCCCATTTTGGACGTCTTGTGTAGGGTCCAAATGTTGTAGTGCAAGTACTAATGAGTTTCATACAAAAGACAACTACAAATCTTCTATTGCCCATCTTTTATCAGCAAAATCTCTTATGATCTTTCAAATTGTTAACTTGGTGCCTGTTTTGCATAGGAAAATTATTCACATGGAAAATGTTTGAGCTGCTAAAGTGTTTTTTTTTATAAGCAGGTGCTAAAGTGTTGATTAAATGGAACGTTTTACCTACTAAGCATGGCACTTGAGAGTGCTTATCCTTGATGACAAGGATTTTTTTTTTGACAATCTGACAAGGATGTCTTGAAGGGGAGGAGAGTATTGTCACATGAAATAAAATATTGAAATTATTTATGCTATTAGCTTATATGTTTATTTTTTTTTATTTTTTTATATGTTTAATTGTCAATAAATAACTAATTGAACTAAATTTGACCTTGTTAATAGACAACATGTGGTGACTGGATTGATGCAAAACAAGGGTCCTAGGTGCTAAAAAAATATTTTCATGGTACGCAAAAAAAGTTTATAAGAGCATTGGTGCTATTTTTTTTTTCCACACTGTGCAGCTGACCTCCTCGTAACATGTGGATCTGCATTCCCAAGGATTGTCAAAGACTTATGATACTAAGGAATTCCTTAGTAATAATTACTAAATTTTTAGGTAACCATTATACAACAATTCAATGGTTAGTACATACTAACCACAATTTAGTATTTGTGTGGTTAGTGAGCGGGTAAATGAAAACACTAGTTAGTAAATAGTAACCACAATTTAGTGTTTGTATGGTCACCGAATTTTTTCACTGCTGGGGAAATGACTATTATACCTATTTAGTAACAATTTCTAAAGAATTTCTTAGTACTCTAAGTTAGACTCTCAACTCTCAAGGATCATTGAGGAGGGTACTTTAGGAATTTTAGTTTGTGGCTAAGCTTTTGTTGCGTAGACGTAAACGCACCATTAATTGTGAGCCTTGTGGCTATGTAGTGTAGTGCTTTTTGGCAAAAACGCGTTTGAAGGGAATTTTGTAACGTAAGGAAGCAGAAAGAACCATATCACGAAAGTATTCATTTTATATATCACAATCATCAACCAAAAAAAAGTCGAAAATGATCAACCAAAAAAAAAATCATTTTATCTATCCACATCACGAAAATTTTATAAAGAAAAGGTTCAGACTACAATTTTTTACTAAATTAATACCTTTTTTTTCTATATTCTAGCTCTACATTTGTCCTCTTTGATTCTGAAATAAAAATACCAATATTTTTCAATTTTAAAAAATTAAATATTAATGAAATTCATGAAGTAACTGAATCCTAATAGTTTTATATTCACTATTGACTAAACATATATAAAATCATCTAGAAAGAGTAACTGCTTAAACAATCTTTAGTTTTTGAAAAAAATTAAACAATCTTGATAACTTCAAATATATATTAAGCAATATATAGAAAACAAAAATTTACTACAACTTCAAAATAAAATAGTACTAACAATCAATATTGATTTTTTTTTTGGTGAACCTAACAATCAATATTGAAGTAGTCTATAATTTATATGCTTCTTATTTTAACAAATTTTATCGAAAATGAAATTACAATATAAAACTTAAATAAATACAACCCGTTGATTTTGTTGATGATGTAACATTGTAACGAGTTGAAATATTCCATGTTCTCTACTGTTTTAGAGAAATTATAAAACCAACTTATGATATAGATAAATATTTTCAACTTAATTATTTGGATTAGCTTTATAAAAAAGTTTATAAAACAACTTATAACTTATTGAAAATAAACTGACTAAAGATTTTCTTTTTGATTATAGAAATAGCTTACACTTTGGGTTTGGCAAAAAAATCTGTTGGGAAGGGATAACCAAACGGACCGATAAAGTCGGGAATACACGTGGCCAGCGAGGTTCCCCGGCGTAGATTAGTCATTGGCAAAGTCAGTAGATACTGCGCACCAATAACACGGTAACAAAAAATAGAAATAGCTTACACATAAGCGCTTAATTATACGCATTCACCATATTTCCAAAAAGAAATCCTAGTGGAGCTGGTTCATAAGCATTGAAGGTCGTAATTCTGCTTTTAAGATTTCTGATTGGTGGGAAAATCCTCTTGTATGTATGAATTCAGTGTAATTGGCTTCTTGTCAATTTTTTCTTGAAGTACTTTTTTTCCTCTTGGGTCTTTTTCTCATGGGTAGGGGTGTTCGCGAGTCGGTTTGGATCAGATTTGACTAAATCCGTTTCCCGAACCGATTATAATTATTCAGTTTGGGTTGGTTCGGATTTTACATTTTTTTCTTCAAAATTTGAACCAAACTAAACCGATATTGGACGGGTTGGTTTGGATTCGGCTCACGGGTCATTCAGTAAAATATTAATTTTCTGAAATATAAAACACAACACTTTTTTTATGATATTCCAACACTTTAAATAGCTAAAAAAATTGAAAATCACACAAAATCAAACTCAAATCCACTAATAGTCTTCTCATTCATAGTATTAAAGTATTACCATTTAATCGTAAATTATTAAAGTAAAAATTCTAAACAAATAAGTTCGTGTACATCTAAAATTACGAATTGATTATAACCTAATATAGGTTGGTTCGGGTTCAATTTTGAAAATCTTTTGCCCAAACTAAACAACTACGGGTTGGTTTGGATTTGCTTGATTTTGACCCGAACACAAAAAATATCCGAACCAAACATATCGATTTGGATTGGATTGAGAGTTGGTTTGGATTTGCCCGAACCACCAAACACTCCTACTCATGGGGTTTTGGCTCTGGAAAGTTTATGCTGGTTGTATATGTAAGGGTTGGGGTACCCCTAGTACTCCATGATATATATATATATATATATATATATATATATATATATATATATATATATATATTGCTTATAAAAACAAATGCAAGTGGCAAAGGTCTTGGCATGATCTTCATTCTAGATATATGTAATGTGATGTTAATCTCATCCAGAAATTTTGTGCTCAATTATCACTCTAGTTACCGTTCTGATTCGGACTCTAGTGTAAAGGTCTTTGTAGCTCATTCCATCTTTGTCAATATGATTCATTGGCATTGTTCATCCCCAATCGAAGTAACTTATACTTCATGTCACTATGCAACTTTTCCCACAAAAAAGAAAACACTTGAATATCTTGTTTAGTTGGAAAAAGAAAAGAAATAAAACCAAGTGTAAATATCAAATAATTTCACAAAATATGATAAAGCCATCTGCTATAAAAAATCACTCTTATATAGTTCATGAAAAAAAAAATACTCTTTATATAAATAAATATAGAATATCTGAAATAGATAGGTGAGACTAATCACTCACATTGGAGCAATCCCCACCCCCACCTCAGAGGAGTGTCAGGAGCAACAACGAGGACCACAGAGAGAATTGGGCACCATATCTCTATCCCAAAATTTGAAGGCACTCAGTATATGTGTCACCTCTCTTACATGTCTTTCATTTAATTCATTTCTAGTTGAAGTGGAACTACTCACACTTGAACTCCAAAATGATATACTTCATTTTCAATTAAGACTCTCTCTTATAAAATTTATTAATTATTTTATTCTTCAAATATCTTTTTATGTTGTAGTATATATAAACCTGTAAAACAAAGGGTCCAAGGTCACTCTTGCATAAGTCATGGACTGCCAAAATCTTTCAATACTATTAGCCTTTGTAATTGCAACCATTCTCCTCTTCATTTTTAGATTACTAAAGCAAACCAAAAATTCTCCAAAGCTTCCACCAGGGCCAAAACCATTTCCTATCATAGGAAACATATTAGAACTTGGCAAAAATCCACACAAATCACTCACTAAACTCTCTAAAATTTATGGACCAATCATGACACTTAAACTAGGCAACATAACCACCATTGTAATCTCATCTCCACAACTAGCCAAACAAGTGATTCAAGAAAATAGCCAAATCTTCTCTAGTAGAACAATTCCGCATGCAGCATGCGTAATTGATCATCATAAATTTTCTGTAGCGTGGCTTCCTCTTTCACCTAAATGGAAGAAATTAAGAAGAGTTTGTGCTACTAAAGTATTCTCTCCAAAAATGCTCGACTCAACGAAAGAAATTCGTCAACAAAAGTTGCAAGAGCTGTTGGATTACGTGAATGAAAAATGTGACAAAGACGAGGTTCTAGATATTGGCGAGGCTATTTTCACTACGGTTCTTAATTCAATTTCAAACACTTTGTTCTCTATAGATTTGGCTAAGAATAAGCCCGATGAAAAGTCTCAAGAGTTTGAGAAGAGTATTCGCGGTCTCTCTGAAGATAGCGGGAGACCTAATGTTGCTGATTTCTTTCATGTTCTTCGTGTACTAGATCCACAACGCGTGCTTGCTAAGATGGCTGATCATTGGAAGAAGATGAGCAAGGTTATTGATGGAATTATTGAAGAAAGAATGTGTTCGAGAATTTCTAGAGGCGATTTCGAGGTGTTTAATGATGTGTTAGATTCCGTTCTTAACACTATTGGTGAAACTGATTCTCAGTTGACCCGTGATGAAATTTTTCATCTGTTTCTGGTTAGTGTTAGTTTTACCATAATTCAATTTTATAAACCTCATTTTTCTAGCTATTCAAAAGCTTATGTTATTTTTGTGTTATTTACATAATTAGCAGGTTTCGAATACTTCAAAGTATTCACTCGGTATTACTTAGTACTTCAGAATTTTAGTATGTGGATACTATGTTTCATATTAACTAGACATAAGGCATACGAAGTTTATAAAACTTCAACATCTTATAACTTGGTTTTGTAGGGTTGAGTAACTATTAGAAAAATTGAATTCGCCATCAAAATCACTTAGAAATAGAAAAAAAATGGAATCTCTCTCTTCTTTTCTTGGCATTAAATTTTAATTGACTTATTTGAGCTTATGAACTGATATAAACACGTGTGAGATTTTTTGTGAGAGCTTATAAAAACAACGTACACATTCCCATAAGCTGTTTTCAGCTTACCTTCGTAAGCTCTCTAGAATAGTTTATAAAAAAATTAACTATATTTTATCTTTTATTATAGAAATAACTTATATATAAATGCTTATATTTGAGCTTTAATTAAGTTGTTGATCTAAACATAATAAATTTGAGACATATATGTTATATTTTGTGTCTTCATCTTTTGCTAACATAATTGATTGATATATTAATTTGTTGCGTTAGGATTTATTTATTGCTGGGATTGACACAACATCAAGCACAGTTGAATGGATAATGGCAGAGCTGTTACGCAACCCAGATAAATTAAGAAAAGCAAAAAAAGAATTGTATCAAAAAATTGGCAAAGATGAAAGAATTGAAGAATCACATATTGCCAAGCTTCCTTTTCTACAAGCAATATTGAAAGAAACTCTTAGGTTACACCCACCAGCTCCATTTTTAGTACCCCACAAATGTGATGAATCAGCAAACATAAGTGGTTACATAGTGCCAAAAAATGCACAAGTTTTAGTCAATGTGTGGGCCATGGGAAGAGATTCAACTATATGGGAAAATCCAAATGATTTTAAGCCTGAAAGATTTTTGGATTGTGACATCAATTATAAGGGTAATAATTTTGAGCTTATACCCTTTGGAGCTGGACCAAGAATATGTCCTGGATTACCATTAGCTCAAAAAACATTGCCTTTAATGGTGGCTAATCTTGTTCATAATTTTGATTGGAAACTTGCTGATGGCTTATTGCCAGAAGAGATAAAGATGGAGGAAGAATTTGGTTTGACTTTAACTATGGAACAACCTCTTCGTGTTCAAGCTATTTCTGTTAAGCATGGTTAAGTATAATGATGCTTATGATTTAGTTTACGTGTTTATATGTGTTATTAGCATATATGGATATGGATTGCATATGTGGGGGAAATGTAAGTGTATTTGACAGTTGGATCACTACTATAATAACTATATGTTGCTTAAAAAGGATGGTGTTCTATTTATCTACAAATTATTCTAGTAATACATATTTTGTCAATAAAGATTGGTGATAGAAGTATACTAACAACAAGCATCGATCTCAGTATTTATAAATTTGTTGATAAGATTATAAGGGTGCACTTTCACATCACCTGGTGTATTTAGTGAAATCAACACATTATTACCACATTTACTACAAAAAGACTTATTAGCGACGAACATTAGCGAGGGAAACATATTCAGTCGCTAAAACAGTTGGTAGCGATAGATTTAGTGACAGAATATGGGATGTCGTTTCGGCTTCAGTTAGCGATGGATTTAAGTGGAATTAGCGACGGACTAGTCCCTCGCTAATTGGGAGCGGATTTTTTTTTAAAAAGCACATAATTCGAGGTGATTAGCGACAAAAGTGAGTGTGAATAATGACACACTAGTCCCTCGCAAATGTGGATCCGATCGTTGCAGTCCTTGGAACTAGTGAAATATGTTAGCAACAAAAATGAGTGTGCATAGTGACAAACTAGGTAGTCCCTCGCTAATTTTAAGTTTTTTTGGTATCCCAAACACTCTCTCATTTCCCCTTCTTCTCTCTTCTCTCACTTTCTCTTCTCTTCTCTCATGAATATCTCTCTCTCTCTCTCTCACGAACATCTCTCCCATTTCACCACCACCATCTTCTCCTCTCTCTCTCTCTCTCACACGAACCATCTCTCACTCTAACCGCCGCCCTCTGTTGTGCAGAAAATGTGATGTGCAAGTATACACAGTCGCAACAAGTAATATAGTAGAAGTAGAGTGTTGAACCCACAAGGATTGGATTAATTTCTAAAGTTTAAAATGGTAGTTAAACTAGTGAGAAACAAAGTAAGAAAATACAAAAAAATATGATCAATGGTGTGAGAAAACAGAATTTAAAATAAGCTAAGTAAAGATAGTGTATAACCAAGTGAGAAAGATAGTTGGAATGCTCTTCACTAAGTAAATCACTTTTGATAGTATTATGTTATATGTGGTGCTCCTGCAATCATTGCACAATGATTGCACCTGCAATGGATGCTGATGCAATAGATGCGTGCTTTTCAACACTAACTTCAGGGTTTCATTACAAATCTTATGTCTAAGCTCTAAATAAGTTCACCCCTGTTTATTAAGCTCCCACAGTATCACCCTATGGACTATGCTATCCTATGTCTAGGTTTTAGCATGGAATTAATAAAGTTTCCTTTTATTAAAACACTTATCCATATTAGTTCTTGAGTTCCAATTATAAACCATGTCTGAATTTATAATTTGCATTCACTTTTAGTTGGCCAATTCTAAAGATGAATATGAAAGAGTTATAAGTGGAAGAACTAAAATGGAAACATCAATATATAACATAATAACTTAATCAAATGATCATTACAAAGTTAAAGCATCCCAACTAGAGAAGTTTAGCTCATGCTAGACAATACTAAGCACATACAAACAGAGATAACCATGTTCATATGTTTGATAATACAAAGGAAAGAAAATAAAGAAAGAATTACACGGTTGAAGTTCTATTGGAAAATCTGCATAGTAATGCACCAGCAATGCCTTACAACTGCTTGATGCGCCAGCAACCAAACAGCAACACGAAATGGTGTAGAAGTAGAGAGAGAAGTTGTAAATTTCTCTCCCTCCTTCACACCTATGAAGTGTAAGTGATTCTAACTCTCTAACTTGGTATATCACTTGGTATATTTTGGTATATCTTCAAATGAGGAGAAGGAGAGGTATTTATAGGCCTCTTGGATGAGCTTTCCTTCATGGAGGGGTTTGCTTGGAGCTGAAGTTGGTCACTTGTATCCCAAAAAGAGTTGATTTGATGTTTACTTTATCAAAGAGAAGAGGTCCAATGGTGTATGGACAAGTGTCCTTATAAAGTAAAAGTTATAAGCTAAAAAGTAAAAAGGGTTGTGCTGCACCAACAACTTGGGCCACTTGCATAGCAACTTGATTATGATGTCATCAATGACATCAGCAGATTGCTGGTGCATTTTAGTCTGTCATGAATGCTGGAGCAATTGACTGTCAGTAATGCAGGTGCAATGCCTCTACTGCTGCTGGAATGACTATTGTAGGAGCAGTCATTGCTGGGGCAATGACTGTTGTGCCTATTGCAGGGGCATTGATTGCTGTAACATTGAACACACAAATTAAAATACAAAATGGGGCACCAAAAGTGCCAAATGATTACAAATCAGTTCCTAACCCTCTTTTACTCTAAACAACACATATTAACTATTTTAACAATAATATTACTTAGAAATTCACATTGATTTAAGTCATAGAACATATAAATAACTCTATATAAAATAGAGTTATCACCCTCTCTCTCCTCAACCATAACCACAACCTCTCTCTCACGAACATCTCTCCCAATTCACCACCACCACTACTACCATCTTCTCCCTTTTATCTCTCTCACGAACCATCTCTATCTCTCTCTCTTTAACCATCACCCCGACACCCTTTCTCTCCTCAACCACAACCACAACCTCTCTCTCTCTCTCTCTCTCTCTCTCTCTCTCTCTCTCACCGGAGCTCTCCTTCACCACCATTGAGCAACCACCACCGGAGCTCGTCTATTCTTCTCTCTTCTACCGCCGCACCACCATTGTTGCTGCTTTGTCTTCTTCTCAAGTAAGTGCTATGTTTTTTTTGTTTTTTTTGCTTTTATTGACATATTAGTGTAGTGTTCAGATTAGGTGGTTAAGAGAACAAATGTTTAGATATTAATAGGATTAAAATTTGAAGCAAATGGTGTAGGATAGAAATTGAAGTTGTATATTGAAATTGAAGTTGAAATTAATAGTGAATTGATTTATGTTTTTGCTTGAAATTGAAATAGTTTAGGATTGAAACTGATTGCTATTATATTAGAAATGACTATTTTGATGAACCCCATAGGTTAAACGACTATATTGGATGTTGTTATTGTGTGTTATTGATGGAAAAGGGTGAGGTGTTGTCCCTCACCCCCATATTTTGCTCGAAATCACCTCCATTGAGATAATTGCCAGACGATACTAACAACTGTAGGGTTGGGAGTTAGAAATAACTTCCTTTATGACTTGGATGGAAAATGGTTTTGTGCTGTCCTTGACCCCCATATTCGGCTCGAAATCATCTCCACTGAGATCATATCGATGCCACTAACTTGATAGGTTATTGGGAAGGTTATGAGAATCTAACACGTTTTTTTAAATGGGTGTATGATCGGTTTTTCTGGGAAGAGCGGGTTTGAAGAAATCTTTTGTAATTTGGGTTGAAGAGTTTATTATGGTAGCGTGGCAACATGAATTGGCTAAACAAGAATGGGGGATTAGATGTCCATGCTTTAAATGCAACGGTGTATGTATTAGGACCGATGATGAAATCAGGGATCACTTGTATTGTGTCGGGTTTAGGCCTAGTTATTGGATTTGGGTGGATCGTGGATAACGACTTCCAAATTTTGACGTAGGGGCTTCAAGCAGTTCTGGTGTTGATGTTCCATGTAATGAACAATTTGAGTTGATGGAAAGCATGATTTGTGATGCTCTAGGGGTGAATGTCCATTTGATGAGCATCTGTATGACGTGGTCATGATGAACTTCCAAATGAAGAAGCACAAAGATAATGCTCCTGGGGTCCTTTATCTTTAAATAAAAGTAACGATTTGGTCCTTTATATTTTTTTTTGTCCCAACTAAATCCTTTATCTATTAAATTTTGAGCAACTAAATCATTTTCCGTTAGCAACCTTCAACTCCGTTAAAACTGCCTATGTGTTATAATCCATGTCATTCTGTATTATTTTTTTACTGACATGTCATAAGCGAGTCATTATTTTATTTAAATAAAAAAACCAGATTTTTTTTCCAGATTTGTTCATCTCTTCTCTCTTCATCTTCTTTTCTCTTCTCTCATATCTCTTCAGATTTGTTCTTCTTCTTTTTCCAAATTCTCTCATCTCTCTTCAGATTCGTTATTCTTATTTTTCCAGATTTTTTATTTTATTTAGGTTTGATTTCGATTTGGGGAACTTGGTGTTTTTGATTTCGGGATTCTATAAAACCTAACAAATTTGGAAGGCCATCTCGTTTACGAATCCAGAATCATTACAAACCCAAAATCGTTTCAAACCCAAAATCGATTGCTGTTGGGAAACGAAAACGAAACGAAAATGGTTGTTGTTGTTGTTGTTGTTGTTGTGTTGCTGGGAACGATGGGAATATGGGCATGAAGAAGAAGAAGATGGAAGCAATTCAGATGAAGAAGAAGAATGGAAACTAAATTGCTGGGAATGATTCTGGATTCGGAAACGATTTTGTTGTAACACTTGACAAAATCAAATTAATTTGTGTAGATTCATATTTGTTTGTGTTGCTGGGTTTGGGTTTGAATAAAACTGAGAACAAATTGATGGGTTTGGGTTTTTGATGATTTTGTTGAACAAATGGATGATTTTATGTTTGTGTTGAACAATACGAAACTGAGAAACGTATTGTTTGTGTTGTTGTTGATGAACATTGAACAAATGGATGATTTTACGTTATTTTTAATAAATAATAATTCACATGTAAAGAAACTATTAAATCAAATTAAATAATGAGTCAGCGCCACATAAGTATAAATAGAATAAAAAATGTGACTCAAATGGTGACTAGACATTTTTTAACGGAGTTGGATGGAAGTTGACGGAAAATTATTTAGTTGCTCAAAATTTAATAGATAAAGGATTTATTTGGGACAACAAAAAGATAAAGGACCAAATCGTTACTTTAAATAAAGATAAGGGACCCCGGGAGCATTTTAGCCTTGATAATATTGATCAATTGAATTAACCATGAATACAATGGACCCTATTTATACATATAACTCCATATGGAAATGAAGAAAATAATAAATAAGAAAGATAACTAACATAACTAATTATAAACTAACTAATAGCAAATTATTTAAGAAACCTATATCTAATAGAGACTACTCTTTCTCCTTATTGCTTTTCTTCCTTCCTTTTTCCCAAACCCTCCCCCCTCTCCTCCCAAATATACCCTAATAATTTTATAAAACAATAAAATATATTGATTTTTTCTTCTAATTTTAAATGTTTTAATTTTGTAACTAAATTTTAGTTTTAAATTTCTGTTAAATAAATAATGATGTGGCAGCCACATGTGGTGCTTACGTTAGCGCCACATCATTTAATAATGATCACATCAGATTTTTTTTTGTAGGATTCCAACTCAGCATAAAAAAAACTCCATTTGAATTAAATGTCCGAGTTTTTAAAAATAAGACAACTTAATGTCTAAATTTTAAAATAGAAGACTAAATATTTGAATTTTTAAAAATAGGATAGAAGAACTAAAACTATAATTTAGCCTTTTAAATATTTTTAATTAGTTCACAAAGTTAATTACAATATATATATATATATATATATATATATATATATATATATATATATATATATATATATTGGGTAAATACCCCTTAGCCCTCATTTCGTTTCCCCGTTTTCTTTCTCGCAGTGCCATAGGAACAAAGAGAGAGAGAGTTACACTCACTCACTCAGCGGAATCACCAATTTCAAGGTTTAGATCTCGCTACATTTCTTTATCTCATCATATACATGTTCTTTCAATTTTTCCATTGTGCTGTTTCCTTTGTTTTGATTATTATTAATTGTTGGAAATCCATTATATATAATGGCAAAGGGGCTCTAGTAATCTGGCCCAGTTTAATGAACTGGACTGAATATACCAAAAAAAATCGAAACTTGATTTTTAATTGTACACAGTATTATGCTTTTAATTGATAGAGGAGTAGTGTTTTCGACTCTGCCTTGTTTGCTTTCTCAAAATTTGAAGAACCATGCTCCCTAAATTGGAGAACCCCAAATCGCTGTTTGTGGCTTTTTTTCTGAGTTAATAGTAGTTTTGGTCTCTTAAAAGTTCAGTTTAGTACTTAACATTAACAATATTACTAATTAGTCTTTACATTTCCAAATGTTAGTCGTTTTAATCCCTCAAAATTCTCGATGTCTGTTTGGCGTTGGAACTTAATATCTAATTAAGTCTTTGATTTTTACAACTTAGTATCTGTTTGGTCATTGATATTTGGAAAAGTTAGAGACGGAATTGATATTAGGTTGTAGAAGTTACGAACCAAACAAACATTGAAAATTTGAAAGACTAAACTGAATAACGTTTGGAAATGTTAGGAACTAATCGGTAATATTGTCAATGTCAGAGACTAAATTGAACTTTTTAAGCCACAAGTTTGTTATTATTTATTAGGCCTAGCCCATTGAGCTGTATCCGGCCCAAACTGTGACACACGCCATTTCAGTAACGAACTTCTGCATTCTGAAAAAGTGATTCTGGGTCTTGGTACATTTTTTTTTGAAGGACTAAATAGTACATACATCATTTTTTTGTAAGGGACATTTTGGGTATTTACTTCTCCACACCTCATTCTACCCACACACAGCTGCATTCCCATTTTTGTTATCACCATGCGTTCAAACACTATTCTGCTATAAAAAATTGTTACTTTGAGTCTGACCCGTTTACAAAGCTTCAACTTTTACTCAAAGGTGCAGTTTTTTCGAGCTTAATTTTCGTTTATCACAACTGTATTGAATACATATTGGAAAAATCACTGGTTGTGTATTCTCTTTGTTACTTAACTGTTAATTTCTCAGAAAGATAATAATACTATGTTTGGTGAAAAGGTATAAATATACAATTGAGTTATTTATGTATGTAGCTTTTAAATTTTGATGATCATTAAGTCTTTGATTGGTGTAAAGGTTATAAAAAATCCGTGCGGTTTATTTGTGGGAAGTTGCTTCAGGAATGAGTGCAAGGTGTTTGATGAAATGAAATAGATCGAATGGTAGTTAAGTCAGGTCCTGCAAGCTGGTTTCTTATTTGTTTAGACTTTCTGAGGTTGAAACAGACATGTGGTAGTAGTTAAATTGTCTTCTTTGTTTTACTTAAAAAAATTTGTCTTCATTGTCTAATTTGCTTGCTAAATATTTCTGTGGCTTAGCTAAAAAACCGGTAGAGCGAATAGTTAATAGCTTGTAGTGATTCTACCTGAAATGTGCTGGTTTCTTGCTTCTTTTTGTGGCTAGTTCAGTTGAGTGTGGCGGAAGTCGGAAGAGCTTTGGGTCAGTGACAATGGCGGGGAAGGTGGCGAAGGCAGCTTACGATGCAAAGATGTGGAAGCTTCTTCGAGAGTACAGTCAGGTGTTGGTGGTTTCATCTGATAATGTTGGATCGAATCAGCTTCAGGGGATAAGGAGGGCACTGCACGAAGACTCAGTGGTGGTGATGGGGAAAAACTCGTTGATGAAGCGCTCTATCATCCATGATTCTGAGAAAACCGGCAACAAAGCTTTCCTTAACCTTGTTCCACTCCTTGTGGTAAACTCTTCAATTATCTTTTTCCACTTGCTACTTCAATTCAACGTTTCTACTTACATGAGGAGAAAAAAAGAACAAAATTTATTTTGATTTTTAATCTTTGAAGTTTGTTACTTGAATTAGGGGAACGTGGCATTGATTTTCACCAATGGTGAATTGAGGGAGGTTAGCGAACGGATTGCCAAATACAAGGTCAAGTAACATGTCCTGTTTCTCATAACGTTTTGTATTGCTGCTATATAATCATCCTCTGGTTGCTGTGATTATTTTTCGTAATGTTTAATAATGTTGGTCATTCTTTTGCAATCTCTATAATAGCTATGTTTAACTCATGGTTTTTTATGTTATTCAAACAACACAATTGATCACTTTATTCTGGGAGTTTCTTTTCTGTCTTTTCTTGTACAGCATGTCCTTATGGGACTTTGGTATAAAGTGAAGGAACAAACTTCGAAATGCTTATATCCTTGTATTGAACACTTAGGATTCTTTTTGCTGTTCACTTGAGGTTTTCTATGGCTTTTCACCTGAATTGATAGTTAAGTTAGACTTTCATATACAATTTAGGTGATTTGCTTTGCAGTTTTGTAGCCAAGAAGCCGTTTTATTACAGGCAGTTTAGTTTTGTATGTTGTTAAGTTTGCAGACTGTGATTCTTGTGATTCTCAAGAGTTTTGATTTTTCAATGCTGATTAACACATTGATATTCTGCCATTTGAAGACACTTTTAGCTGAATCATTTGATAACCAAATTTGTCATTTGCTAGCTGACATTGGGCAAGTTTGCTATTTTGCTTTGAGCTGTTGTAGATTTAATTTTTTTTACTAATGTTAATTGTTTTGCTCAAAATCTTCTTGCTTACATGTCATGGTTTGCTTTAGAACTAAATATTTTAGTTTGTGTTCAATTGTTCATTAACTTTTATTGTTAAGTTCTTTAATCAAGTAGCATAATGAAGATATCCAAAATTTTCCTATCTCGCATATGATTGAGCGCATTCTTATTACATGTTAACCTTCTGATCTGAATAAGTAATTACTCACCTTGTCAATGGTAGACTTGTTTCCTTATCCATGAACCTATGAGCCTCATATGTTTTCAACAACACTTTGTGCAGGTTGTTAATCCAATTCTCATGTGTCCCAAGTACATGTCGTATGATTCATATCGCACTTGTTCCTATCTGCAATCTGGACAGTTACCATTGGGACTCACATGTTGTAACCAGCAAACTTCACAGACTTCTGAGCCTTTTCTTGTATGCTCAAAATTCTCCCCCGCCCAGCAGTGTTTCCTGATGAGATCGAGACAAATGTTGTTGACAAGTATATGGTCTCCTTTTCTTCTTTTGGCTGGCAACTTATGAAGCTGAAGAAGCAGATGAAAATCATGCGATTCAAATCAAAGTTTTTAGGGAATTGTTTCATTTTAAACTCTTTGTTGTTAAATTCTCCCTTTCAGGGAATGGTGAAGAATGAAAATGGTTTTTGATCAGGATTTTAATTTTAATTTTGGAATATAGATATAATGAGTTTAAATTTACTCAGAATTTTATCCTCTGTTTAAATAAGGATATGAATCCATATTGCAATTTGCAACATATTTCTTATCTGACTGGTTATGAATTTATCTCATCTTTATTGCTTTTGAAAAGGCTATGGTATTATTGCTACTTTCAAAACTTCAGAACCTTTTTACTTGATTGCTATTTTCCTAAAGATAGTTTGTTAGGTCCAATGCAAAGCTTAATTTCACTTTCCACCCTAATTTAACCGATCATCGACTTCGCCAAAGTATTAGATTAATGGGTCATTAGTTGAATTGGTGGGTCACTAGTTGAACCACGTGACCCAATCGCTATTAAAAAATAGAGCATTGTTATTCGGTACAATCCAAATTGAGTCACACCGAATTTGTGACATGTTCAATCCAATTACTTACTCAGATCGACCTGTTCGGTTCGAGTTTAATAACACTGGATTACATATTAAAAGATTGTATTTCTGTTTCTATGGCTATGCTTGAAACAAAGCGTGGCTTTCTATTTGTGTGGTTCTTGTTTGCCAAGTATTTACATTTTGTCACTAGTATTTTACCTGTGCGTAATGATTGGTGGATTGCCATGAAGTCACAATAATAATTTGGAAGATATTCGTAAGTTGTGAACAATGTCCAGAATGTATGATATGAAATTCAAAGTGGAAAGAGATAGGTATTGAGTCGAAGAAATTAAAGGAGATTAAGAATCAGAATTACATTGATCCGTAATAATGTATTTTGACATTAGAGGTAAAATATACATCCCTGTTGGCCCTCCCGTTTGCATCCTCATATTCCCCTCGTTGGCACTCCCGTTGCCTCTCCTATTGTCACTCCCGTTGCAGCTCCCATTGCCAGTCTCTAGTTGTCGCTCCCGTTGCCACATGTTAACTCATATTTTTCTAAATCATATTCGTTTAATTATTAGTAAGTTAATATGTAATATTTGGTAGTGGCTAAAGTTGTTTTTTTTTACAATTCTTAGTGGTTAAATTGATAGATCATAATAATTTTAATAGAGAGATTATAGTAAATAATAGATTTTAGATGGAGTAAAAATGAAGAAAAACTAATTTTTTTTTTAAATATGCACTCACGTTGGTGCTCCCGTTGATACTCTTGTTAGTGGTTAAATTGATTGATTTGAGTAAACTATAAAAATATTTAAGAAAAGAATTTTTTTAATAATATAAACTAACAAAAAAGCTATAAAAAAATGGAAAAAGAAAATTGAAATAAAAAAGTGAAGAAAAAAGCTGAAAAAATAAAATTAGAGGTATGTTTTTTTTTAAAAGTTGAATAAAAAAAATGAGAAAAGTTGAAAAAAAAAACTGTTTTTAATGTTTTTTTAAAGGTGAATAAATAAAAACTGAAATAATAAAATTTAAAAAAAAAAGGAAAAAGCTGACACGCGCGTGTCAGCTGTGTCAGTTTTAATGTTTGTTTTTTTGTTATAAATGTTTGTTTTTAAAGTTGAATAAAAAACTGATTTAATAATTTTTTTTAAAAAAGCTTGTAAATTTTGTTTTTTAGTGGCAGTTTTACTATTTTGCTCCTATTTTTTGTCAAATGGCAAATTTTTAAGATGTTTAAATGAGACATTTTCCTAGCACTTGATTTTCTTATAGAGTATTGATATAGAGTATTGATATACTGGCAGAGAGGGTCACTTTAAAGTGGTCCATATTGTCTCATTGTATTTTGGCTTCATATATCTTACTCATGTGATATGAAAGATTTCATTGTTTTTTTAGAAAAAAAAAGTGTCTAGATATTTGTACAAAAAAAGGATTACTAAAAAACGTGGCTTCTGTTTGTCTACATTTCATTTTATCATCTTGTATTTTTCTTTTTGGTGAGAGTTAGGGCCAAAAGGCCCAACTAGACAATTATCATTAATGGGCCAGAAGACCCAGAGATATCCGAAAACAACACATTGACTAAAAAGTCTGGAACTTTGTTAAAAATTACAAAAGGATCCCTTATCCTATGGCTTGCTTTGGCTAAAGAATCAGCTGCCTCATTGATGTCTCTCTGAATCACCACCCACTTGCAGTTAATTCTTCCATCTCCAATGCTCAAAATGTCATGGACCAAAGCATTGATCCTTCGACTACCACTAGCCGCGTTCTTCAATAGATCAAAAGCTTCCACTGAATCTGTTTCAACAATCAAATTCGTAAAACCCCTACACCAAGCAATTGATATACCATAGTAAACCCCCCATAGCTCAGCTTCAACAACAGCAACATCAACATCATTCTGCTTGTAAGCGTATGCGTAGATGAAGCTTCCATGGCAGTCTCTGAGAATCCCACCGCAACCAGCATCAGCTCCATTTCTCTTCACCGATCCGTCACAGTTCAATTTCCACCACCCAACCGGAGGTTTTGTCCACCCAAAGATTGAATTCGCATCTTGGGGGTTAGGGTTATGCAGTAAACCCAAGTTCCTATTGTTGATATCCACAATTCTCTCAACCTGATTTCGAATGCTGATAACAGAGCCTTGAACCGGTGAGTGTTTTTGAGAGAACACCCATTCATTTCTCGTTCTCCAGATGGTATCAATCACAACACCAAAGATGATACTCCAATTATCCTCTTCATCAGTGTAAGTGTTCTTTCTCAAGTTCAAATCCATCCAATTTTTCCAATTATCCATACTGAAAAAATTGTTCTTACTTCTTATGTTAAAACTGCTCCAAATACTGAAGCTTTTCCTGCAATCACGGAAATAGTGGAGCAAAGATTCATCATGTTCATGACAGCTAGGACACAACCCAGAATGCGCCATCATTCTCCTCTGCCTCTCCAAATTGGTAAGTACTCTTTCATGACCAAGCTTCCAAAGCAGGGATCTGATCCTTTCAGGACCTTTCCATTTCCAAATAACTTTAAAAATAGGTTCCTGGTTATTAGGATTGGAACCTTTAATAGAAGTATATGCTGATTTTGTAGTAAACACCCCATCCAGGGTTTCTCCCCAATTAAAACTATCCTCTTGAGCCATAATAGAAGGAGGATTAGAATTGATAATGTTATCAATCACTGTATTAGGAAGCAGATTGTCAACACTGGAAAGATTCCAATTACCATAATGAGAAACAAACTCACTAATGGTCATGTTTAGCTCATCTTCATTAAGCTGACCAGAACATAAATTAGCTAGAGCAACACCTTCAGATGTCCAAATGTCACTCCAGAACCTGATAGTATCTCCATTGCCTATATTCCAAGCAATAAGCTTCTTGAATTGATCCAAGAAATCACAAAGACCATGCCAAAAGTTTGAACCATTTTTCTTGGAATCAAATTTAGGAAAGTCCCTCCACCCACAATTATACTTGTTCCTAATAACTTGCTGCCAAAGATTGCCATTGGGCTTAACAAAATTCCACAAAGCTTTCATCATGAAAGCTGTGTTAGTAGCTCTAGCTGATTTAAGACCCAAACCCCCTTCAATCTTGGGACTACAAATCTTTTCCCAACTGATAAGATGCACTTTTCTCTGCCCATCCTCATCCCCCCAAATGAATCCTCTGCAAATTTTATCAATCTCATCACAGATACTCCTAGGGATCACAGTAGTTTGCATAACATAGTTTGGCATTGATTGGACCACTGACTTGGCCAAAGTCACCCTACCAGCAAAAGATAGAGTTTTGGTTTTCCAAGCACCAAGCCTTTGCTTGACTTTGTCTACCACAAATTTGAAAGTATTGTGACCAACTCTCTTGTGAAAAATTGGAACTCCCAAGTATTTTCCTAGATCTTCACTAGCATTATATCCAAGAACATTGCAAATGTCATTCCTCAACAATCTAGGAACATTATTGGAGAAGAACACCCTAGTTTTGTCCTGACTGACCTTTTGCCCTGAGCTAAGGCAAAAATTGAGAAGAGTCTGGTGCACCAATTCTGCCTGGTCAGTGTTAGCTTCTGGAAAGAGCAGGAGATCATCTGCAAAAGCCAGATGGGAAATTTTAGGCCCTCCTTTAGCAAGTTGAATAGGATTCCAGCTGCCCTCCTGCACCTCATGCTCAATAACTTGGAAAAGTCTTTCAATACAAAAGACAAAAAGATAAGGGGAGATAGGATCTCCTTGTCTTATCCCTCTGTTGATGCCAAACTCTTCAAGCGCCTCACCATTCCATAACACTTGCATTGTAGGAGTGGAAATACATTGCCAAATAATCTGACTGATTTTACTAGGAATGCCAATATCCTCCAAGGTATCCCTAATAAACTCCCACCTCAATCTGTCATAGGCCTTCTCAAGGTCTATTTTGATGGCCATCCAACCTTTTTGACCACTATTGGTCCTCATAGAATGGAAAATCTTCTGAGCTATCACAATATTGTCCTGAATCTGTCTTTTAGGGATAAAAGAAGATTGAGCAGGACCAATCAGATGTTTCAGAGCCTCCCTAAGTCTGCTAGAAAGAATCTTGGTGATGGTTTTATAGGCCACATTGCATAGGCCAATGGGTCTAAATTGCTTCATAGAGGTCACATTATCCACCTTAGGAATTAGAGCCAAAAAAGTAGTGTTTAGATCTTTAATTCTCCTCGGGTCATCCCAACAATCCAGGTCAATAACAATCTCTTCGAATCTCAACCTCCAATCAAGATTACACAAAGCTCTATCCAACCTTTTCCTAGTTGGACCTCTAGTCCACGTGAAAGGATCCCCACTAAACCCCACATCCATAAGGTTACAATTGTCAATAGTAGCTAAAAAACCAGCTTCAGGATTCCTGTTTTGAGAGGGAGTAGGCCCTACAGGTTCAGAAATGATTGCTAGAGGATCTTCTATACTTTGCTCAGTATTAGGAATAGATGTTTGGTCGATCCTAGCTTCAACTTCTAGCATCTCTCTACATGTGTCTTTTTTGTGACCATACCTACCACACTTAAAACATATAGAATGTAAGCCCTCATATTCCAAAGGAAGCTTGAAACCTCTCAAGGTAATGTGAGATGACAAAGGTTTATCTAGGTCAAGCTCCACGCAAATCCTAGCAAATTTACCCCTTGAGTGAAGAGACGTTAGTCTGTCAACTTTAAGCATATTTCCAAGGGCAGAGCCTATCATAGACAAACATTTAGGATTACATAACTCAATAGGGAGCTTAGGTATGCGAATCCATACAGCAACTTTTTGAGAAATAGATGCTGTTAGTGAGAAAAAAGGTCTCCATCTCTGCACTATTAGGTAATGATCCGCAATCTTCCAAGGGCCTTCAAAGAGAGCATGACGGTAGTCTTCTATGTCAGTTAGTTGGACCAAGTAAAAATCATCAGCCATATCAGTGATATTCATATTGCCATTCTTGACCCAATCCCTTCTCAGTTTGTTCTCAAGCATTCTAAAATTTACCCTTTTGCCTAGCACTTTGACAATCAAAGTATTTTTCCAAGGTTGAGCCCAATCTTTGATAAACTCATCAGGAATAACGATATCTGGGTTTTGAATAAGAGTTTTAGGGTTAGCAGTTCCCATAACTTCAATGTCTTCATACCAGCGATTCTCTGGTGGTTCACCACTTAGAAGATCACCCCAGCAGGCATCACTTATGCCTTCACCTTCACCCACCACTTTCAGCAGCACTGCTTTGAAGGTATTAATGTCTTGTTCTTTCTGTTCTACTTGTTTCTCTTTCATTTGATTCTCTACTGTAACTTCCTTAAGCTTGCTTTCATCAGTATTGATACTTGAACTATTTGATTGAAGGTGATTGAGAGCAACAGAGGTGGGAACCTCCCTGGCCGCTGTGCCTCTGGTTGGTTTCGTGGAGTTTGCAATCATGGAAAGTAAGTCGGTGTTTTTATCATCTTGTATGTTACTATATGTTAGGCCAACATTAATTTTTCTTTTGCCAAATGCCAATAATGATTGAAATGTTACAATCACTATCATTACTGCTAGAGAAAAACGTCAACTATGGACAAATAACACACTCCCTATTATCTTCACCTTCTCCAACCAACACTCATAACACTCATTGAATAAAATCTTTTACACACTTATTGAATATTTCAATTTAAAACATATAGCTTGTCATACTCAATACATAAGATAAACATGTTTACACCGACCCTACATACACATTAAATTCTATTAAGATATACAAATAATAATAAAAATGTTCATAAACAACTATTTTTTAAGAGTAAATCCTCAAATTGGTCCATAAGCTATTACCCTCTCTCTATTTAGTCCCTAAACTATTTTAAATGATTAAAGAGTCACAAAAGTTTTCTCCAAACAACCAAGTTAGTCCCTCTGTGAATGTGATTCACATTCACGGAGGGGCTCATTTGATGGATGGAGAAAAACGTTAGAGACTTTTTACTCAATTTAAATAATTTAGGGATTAAATTGGAGAGACGGTAATAATTAAGGAACCAAATTAAGGATTTATTTTTTTTTAATGACAACATATATTGCTAGGGTGCACTTAGATACTCCAACCTAACCAAACAAATCAATTGGTACGCAACAGAATAAGACTAACTCCCAACCACACATGCAAATGGACACAAGTGGATACTTAGACAACTTATGTAAATTGTGATAATCTAAAATATGATACATACTTATTTGAAAGAGGAAAAAGTATAAATTTCAAAATAAGAGAAGATGAAAGTATAATTTAAACTTTGTGATAGATGAGAAAAGAAGAGGTAGTACTCTTCTCTTATATAAATACACATTCATCACAAAAAGGGAAAGATAGAAGAGATAAGCCATGGACTACCAAACACTTCTACTACTCATTACCAGTCAATGTGCAACCATTCTCATCTTCATTTTTAGATTATCAAACCAAACCAAAAACTCTACAAAGCTTCCTCCAGGGCCAAAACCATTTCCTATCCTAGGAAACATCCTAGAACTTGGTAAAAATCCACACAAAGCACTCACAAAACTCTCTAAAATCTATGGACCAATCATGACACTCAAACTAGGCAACATAACAACCATAGTAATCTCTTCTCCACAAGTAGCCAAACAAGTATTGCATGAAAATGGTAAAATCTTCTCTAATAGGACAACTCCACAAGCAATTTGTGTACTTGAACATCACAAAATTTCAGTTGGGTGGCTCCCTCCATTAGATCAATGGAAAAAACTAAGAAGAATTTGTGCTACAAAAGTATTCTCTCCAAAAATGCTTGATTCCACAAAAGATTTTCGTCAAAAAAAGTTGCAAGATTTGTTGAATTATGTGAAGGACAAATGTGACAAAGGTGAGGTTATAAATATTGGTGAAGCTGTTTTTTCAGTAGTACTTAATTCAATTTCAAACACTTTGTTTTCTAAGGATTTGGCTCATTCTTCACCTAATGAAAAATCTCAAGAGTTTAAGAACATTATTTGGGGTCTTTTGGAACATGTTGGGAAGCCTAATGTTGCTGATTTCTTTCCTATTCTTCGTCCTTTTGATCCACAACGTGTGCTGCCTTTTATGAATTATCATGTGAAGAAGTTGTGTGAAATTTTTGATGGTATTATTGATGAAAGAATGTTTTCAAGAGGTTCTAAAAGTGATTATGAGGTGTGCAATGATGTGTTAGATTCACTTCTTAATACTATTGAAGAAACTGGTTCTGAATTTAGCCGCAATGAGATGTTACATCTATTTCTGGTAAGTGTTACTTTTCAACTAATTAAGTTTTATAAGTTATAATTTACTAATTTTTTAGTTGTTCAAATGTCATTTTTATAATTAGTATTTGATATTACTATGCTGGTTCAAAAAAAAAGTTCCCATCAATTGGGATCCGGTTTATTTTCAGTCGGACTACTTGTGCAGTCAAACAGTCGCTTATTGGGAGCCATTCGATTAAGATCGGACGGTCCAGATTTGAGTAGCAGTTTTTCCTTTTTATTTAACAAAAAATCGACTTTAAAATCTGGACCGTCCAATCTTAATCGGGCGGCTCCCAATAAGCGACTGCTAGACTGCACAAGCAGTCCGATTGCACATAAACCGGATCCCATCAATTGGATCTCTCTCTTCTAATAGTATCACTTTGGTTGGTTTGTGAAACACTGTCATTAGTATATAGTCCTTAATAACTTTTAGGGTAAACAACCATTTTAGTCCTTAAATATATGAAACACTGTCATTATTGTCCTTAGATGCGTCAAAATTGCAAACACGTCATCAAGTGTCTCTTTAGTAAGTCATTTTGGTTCTCAAATGTGTCTTTTGTTAATCACTTTGGTCCTCAAATGAGTTTTTTATTGGTAAATTTAGTCCCTAAAACTACTAACAAAAGAAACACTAGCGATATGTTTACAATTTCGATATACCCTCGTACCAAAATGATATTGTTGGTAAATTAGTTTCATTGACTTTGGAAATAATATTCTGTTAGGATTTATTTGTTGCTGGGATTGACACAACATCAAGCACAACTGAATGGATAATGGCAGAGTTATTACGCAACCCAGATAAATTAACAAAAGCAAAAAAAGAATTATCTCAAGAAATTGGCAAAGATGAAAGAATTGAAGAATCACATATTTCCAAGCTCCCTTTCTTACAAGCAATTGTGAAGGAAACTCTTAGGTTACACCCACCAGCTCCATTTTTAGTACCCCACAAATGTGATGAATCAGTAAACATAAGTGGTTACATAGTGCCAAAAAATGCACAAGTTTTAATCAATGTGTGGGCCATGGGAAGAGATTCAACTATATGGGAAAATCCAAATGATTTTAAGCCTGAGAGATTTTTGGATTGTGACATTAATTATAAGGGTAATAATTTTGAGCTAATACCCTTTGGGGCAGGTAAAAGGATATGTCCAGGATTGGCATTAGCTCATAGGCAAATGCATTTATTGGTGGCTTCTCTTGTACATAATTTTGAATGGAAACTTGCTGATGGTCTTATGCCAGAAGAAATGAACATGGATGAAGATTTTGGGTTAACTTTGAAGAAAGTACAACCTCTTAGAGTTCAAGCTATTTCAATCAATGATGGTTGATTATATGCTACTTAGTGTTTTTTTTATAGGTATGTGTAAAAGAGATAATGTGAGCGTATTTTATAGTTGTGTTGCTACTAGTTCTTAATAAAGGATGGGGTTTTATTCATCTACTTATTTGGGTAATACTTATTTGTGTTTAATCAATACTACCTCTGTCCCATTTTATAAGTTGTTTTAGCAAAATCAATTTGTCCCAAATTAATTGTTGTTTTACATTTCCCAGAAAGCATCTAACATGTTTTTCTACTATTGCCCTTAGTAATCATGACAACTTTTTATATTTAATAAATGATTCACGTTTATCTATGTAGAGAGATAAATGACTAAATGGTAATTTAGACAACACTTTTTATAAAATATAGACTACTAATCATTTTTTTTAATATATGCGTAATAACATTAAACTACATATAAAATGGGACAGAGATAGTATAAGGATATTAATTTATTTCAAGTGACATTGTGTCACGTGTTTTTGTAAAATTTTCTTTATACTAATATATAAATATATGCAGGAAAATTAGAACACAATTGTGCTCCTTCTGTGAGTCAACAAAAGTTGATGTATTTGGTCTCAAAACTGAACTAGATGCATCAACTTTTATTGGCCCAATTTTACTTATATTGTGTAATGGAGGGAGTAATATACCATCTAAAAGCAATTACCACGTTGTGGATTTTGTGCCGACCAAGCTGCAGATCTTACAAATTTTAGTTATCCGTTTTGGTGAAAAGTTGGAGAAAGACAAATAACTTCTATTGTTTGGTGAAAGAGAAATGCGGGAGTGAGTGAGAGTGTGTGTGAGTGAGAGAGAGGAGCCAAAAGTGTGGGGAATTATGGATGTTACCAAAAGTGCAGTTATAAATAATAAGGGTCAAGTTTCGCTAAATTGAGAAAATTGAGAACCAAAATCACCACAAATAGAGGAACCGAAATCATCAAATTGAGAAAATTGAAGGACCAAAAAGGCAATTAAACCTAACTCAAAACTCTCTCTAAATAGGAGTCTAAATTGGAACCGAAAGTTAAAAGCAGTACTCCAACAGTTAAAACTTTTAACTAAAAGGTGTCACCAATTAAAACAAAGACATAGCAATACAGGGCCAGTCTCATTCTGACGACTATGACTATAATCGAAAGAGCCGCAACTTCGGAACAAAATTAAACAATATTGAAGATAGCTCACTCTAGCACAATACACAGCAATTTCTGACCAAACATAATAAAAACTCAAACTATGCTTCTCAAATAGCAGCAATGTTGTGCCAACGCTTGCCAATAGCATAACAGTTTGGATGGCGTATCGAGTACAACACGAGGAAAGTTGAAGTATCAGTACATCATAGACATAGATTAAAGAATGTTAAGAGAAAAAAATAATACAAACAACGTCATTTTGAGAAGAAACTTCTCTTAATATATTCTAACAAAACTTAGTCATCCTACCAGATCAGCTATTGGCTTTTCACGGATCATAATGTAAAGCACGTATGCAAGTGTGTCATCCGGTCATACTTCCTAACATAAACCACTTCTGAATGAAAAAAAAAATCCCACCTCCAAGGAAACAATGAAAGAGCTATGTTGGTTTCCTCTTCTTTGTTCATGTAATGCGTAGCCGCTGCATGCTTGACACGATTTCCTCAGATGAGCTGAGTATCCTTGACAACATGCAGTCAATGATTCAAGTGTCGGACGAAGTCACTGGAGGTGGACGGTGACTTCCCGGCCTTGATGTCCATGCTTTGCGACTTCTGTATTCCTCTATCGCCCGGAGTCTAAGTCTCTCATGAGAGGCATCATGTGCAGCATTCTTGAATGCCTGTACACAAGCAAACAAATTTTATCACAATAACTATAGCCTGATCTATTGTGGAAATCTAAGGATTTCAAGTACTTACTTTTGGAGTAACGGAAAACTTTGGTGGGGCTTGAACAATATCTCCAAATTTAATTTTTTCCTGCCCAGGAAAGTCGAAATTTTCTTCTTCATGGCCCTTCTTGTGCTTCTTCTTTTTTTCCAAATACCTGCAGGATTTTACGTGTTGTGTTATTCAATCAATAGAAAAGTTTCACAAGTTCAACTTCAAATGCTATACAAGGCAAATCAAATGTAACGAAAAGTATTCAAAATTTCATACTGTTTATGCATATTGGTATAACTACCAATTCCTTTTTTCACTAGGATGCAGATTGGTATATGTTCATATAAAATACAGACAACGAACAATGGGGTAATATCTACTTCTGCAGACCTGACTGGACCAGACAACCCCAGAATATGTATTTAAATTTTAAAGGCTGTTGGTTTCTCCCAATTTTGCAGTCAGAGTCAAACTGAACCCAAAAGCTACGGAGCTTAATTTGAAATCCAAAATATGATGGATACAAGCACAAATTCTTCATGTTGCAATATCTCAAAGGTTTTATACTCTTTTGGATGCACCATTTGCATTATAAAGGAAATTAAACACTAAAAAAACTTATTAGTAATAAAATTCAAAGAAATTATAAAGTGCATCTGTTAGGCAAGCAACAGATTGTCCCACTGAAAGCGTCTTGAGTCTATTATAGGAAGAAGCTCAAAGATAAGAACTGGGCCCCTTTGTAAATAGAATGAGAGGCAACAGTTATACGATATTAGAGTAGAGTCTGTTCTACGTTGTTAGAATCTGTTAGTTTCTGTTATGGGAAGTCTATAAATACTAAATAGATTTCCCTGATCTGGTTTAGGACACTTTTTTTGATAATCTTTGAGTTGTGACTGATTTATCCAGTGTGAGGGGAGAATAGCTCATTCGTGTAACCCTTTTCTTTAATCTCTATTCTTGGTGACCTAACAACATCTCTCTAAACTCAATAAAACGGACAAAAATAAGTAGAGTAGATGTTGATTCACTTACTTTTTCTTACGCTCCCGTTTTTTTAACTGGGAGCTAGTTTTATCCTCTTCCATTGCAAACCTGAGATCTTTAACCTCTTTCCTCTTTCTTTTTTTCTTTTTCTTATCATCTCCACTACTCGCATTAAGCTGCTCATCACTATCTTGAGGTGCCTTCAATTGTTCCCCAGTATCCCTCTGTTTCACTTGAGCAACATCAACATCGCCCGTTAAAGTAATATTCTGCACATATCCATTTAATACAATAATTTACGTTAAAAACTTTGAAACTTTACAAAAACCATCACAGATACTCATGTTAGAGATTGCTGTTTCATATCATGTTGGTAATTTTCAGTTACTTATCAAATACATTAACAACATAATTTACAACGTTAGTTAGTTGGAACCAGAGCCAAGCTCAAGGGCTAAACCATAAATTTGCAGGACTACATTTCAGATAAATTCAACATCTACATACGCTTACAAACAAACAAAGTGCAAACACGGCAAATGCAAATCACAACAAGCCCCTAAGAAAACTTCACATGCCATGCTCCATCCAACATAAGAATCATTGAATTATTCACCATTACAGCAGAGGAGCCAATAAATGTGTCATGTTTTCACACTACCATAGAAAATCAAGTACAATAAGCAAAATTTCACTCATTCACAAAACATCATAGACAAGCATTTTTTAATAAAAAAGACTAATAAAAAACAGCATTTATGAATTATAAAACAAATTAAATAAGAAAAGATAAATTACAAAACTTACATCTTGGTCATGATCATCATCTCTTTTCTTGTCTTTGGAGACACCAGCAGGACCTGAAATTTTGGGAATCAATTGAGAAACAAAAAAGTAGAAAAGTGATGGAAAGAAGGTGAACTGGGGAAGGAGAAAGGACCATTTGGGTGTTGAGTGAAAGACATGATTTGGCGGAGTTTAGAGGGCAAACGATCGAGTTGAGAAGACTTAGGAGGAGGAGGGAGGGTACTGTAGCCGCCATGTGCAGCCCTGTAGTTTCTCTCTCTTCTTTTCCTTCCCTTACCTGGCATTCTCTCTCTCTCTCTCTCTGTCTCTCTCCCAAACTCAAACCTACTCCTAATTTACTGGGGCTCTTGCAACTTCTGCAAACAATATTGTTTTACAAGTTTTGAGCCCAGGAACATTATGCATAATTTATCAGGTAGCTAACAAAATATCTACAAACTTAATAGCTGGTTAAAACCCAAAAGCTAACACTATAACAAAGGAAAAAACTTAACAGCCTAACAAATAAAATGAAGAATGGATAATGTACACGACATAGCAAAAAGATAAATGATAAATGTACAGGATCGACAGCAAAACACCAAGCGATTCTATGTGCAACAAAATTTAAGGATTTCAGTGACATAAAAATTGCAAACAGTAACATAAACTGAAAATTCTATGTGATGCATCCCATAAGTTCTCATTATATTAACAATGGACATGAAACCATAGTTATCAAAATCGAGATTCTACGCAAGATCGGGAGGGGGGTAGCGAAATCGGAAATCGGAAAATCGCAAGTAGAATCGGAAGATTCGCAAGTAAAATCTTAAGATTTTACTGAAATGCAGATATTACTATTAACTAATATAATGCATAAGTTCATAAGTCTTGATCAAAATAAACACAGCAAACAGAACCAAATAGGTCTCTAATTTAATTTTTACAAACTAAAACAAAAGTATTAAAACAGAGTTTTTGAAACAGAGTTTTCGAACGGAGCAAATAGGTTTTATTTTAACAGCAGCAGAGAGGGAGAGAAGCAGCAGAAACAGAACCCGAAGCAGAATCAGAGAGAGTGAGCTCGAATCGTTACCTTGCAAGTTGCGAAACAGAACGCGAGAGAAGCAGAACCAGAAACCTTGCGAGTTTCGAAGGGGTGAAAGACGGCGTCTGTGAGTGAGAGAAAGGTGAGAGACGAACGCGTCTGTGAGTGAAGCAGAACCAGACGCGAACGACAGGGACAGGGACAGGGACAGGGACAGGGACAGGGACGAATGACACAGAGAGAGCGACGCACTGAGAATAGAAGTGATAAAATTAGGGTTTCACACGTTAAAATGTAACCGGGTCGCAAACCCGACCCGTTTTGTGTGTTTTTTCAAAAACACCAATTACATGGGATTTAAACCGTAAAATCGTATCAAAATCGTAGAATCGTACTTCGCTAATAATCGCACGTTTCGCATTTCTTTCGATTCTGTATCAAAATCGTATCGTTGGGGGTGCGTGGAATCGTAAAATCGTGCGATTTTGCGATTTAAATCGCGATTTTGATAACTATGCATGAAACCATTTCAATAGACATCATAAATACCATAAAAAAAGCATGACGATTTAAATATGGTGTATAATAATAGACATCATAAACATCACAAACCCCACACCACCATCGTGTAAAAAAAACGTTGCCATAAGTGTACAATAATATGGTGAATGAAAATGCAAGGGGTTTATATTTGCAGCCGTTTTCTACATTTACTCAAACAAATAGTAAGCATATAGGTAATTTTAAGCACTGAAAATAAATTTTAGCACTGAATTGATTCTCATTAAAAATAAAGAAACCAAATTAGTTGAAGGAACTTAGAATACGACCCCTTGATAACTACTACGTATGAACGGTGGAAAAGCAATAATGAAACAGAAAAAGAGAAAGCAAAGCTTGTGATTAGAAATGATATTTTGCACACAAGCAATGAAACAAAGTCTATTGAAGCTAACCAAATTTGAAATCCAAGATACCACAGATGCAGTTTTGCAGTACTAAGTCATTCTATTGTAAGAAAATCTGTATAGCGGAAATTCAGATATATTCACTTTGATGCAATCTATACTACTAGCGGAAACAGTTCCGTACCTCTTAGGTTCGAAATTGAAGAAGGGAATGAAAGTAATCACAGTCAGTCAATGCCGGAGTGCTGGTTAACGGAGTAAGACCGTCGTGCGGTGGCTTTGATGCACCGAGATAGCTACAGTTTATTAGTCAGTCAGTGAAAGTGAGGCGAGGGGTTCCATTTAGACCTAAAAAAGGCTAAAGTTTTTTTTTTTTTTGGTTGCAAAATAAAAATGGCCAGAGGTGAAGGGTTCTTTTTTTTTATCGGACCCTCGCGGGCAACCCACGCAGTGTCCCAACGCTGTCAACGAAGGACTAATCTGCGCTCGCTACTTGAGGCTCTTAATCATTTCGCTGGCCAACACCCTAGAGGTGAAGGGTTCGATACCGTTTTATAATACACATCCTTTTATTTACACATTAATTTTGTTATTTTGACAAAAGTATTTATCCTTTTTTTTGTTAAAAAAAAAGTATCATCCTTTTCTTACAATACCCTCACTTATTTATTATTTCATTCTACATATTTCTCTTTCTGTAATAAATAGATAAAGATATCATTGACAAAACAAAACAATACATTATGTTGCACCAGACTTTGAAAAGACAAGTAAAACTAAACAAAATTAATGCTAAAAAACGACATGTATTGTGAGCCGAAGGTAGTAGCAAATTTGGTCAAGAATTTGGGATGAAAATGTTATTCAACTTTGAGGTGTTCACGAGTAAGTTTTATCGAATTTGCTCAAATTCGTTACCTAAACAAATTACAATTCCTTAGTTTGGGTTGGTTTGGATTTTATATTTTTTTCTCCAACTCCAAACCAAACCACTAGTCATGCACCATCTAATACTAGACGAATTGGTTTGGATTAGATTAACGAGTCAAGCACTAAAATGTTAAAATTTTAAAATACAAAAAGTTTTTGATATTTCAATATTTCTAAATAGCCCAAAAAATCTAAAATTAAAAAATTACACCTAACCAAACTCAAACTCATTAATAGTTTTTCAATCCATGATATTAAAAGATTACAATTTAATCATAAAGTATTAAGGTAGTCTAAACAAACAACATCTTGTGTTTCTAAAATTACTAAATGTGAGTTAGCTTGGGTTCATCGGGGTTTTGGTTTGTTTTTTAAAATCTCTTGCCAGAATCAAACTACTATGAGTAGGTATGAGTTGATTCAGATTTCACCCTGAACACGAAAAATGCACAAACTAAAGATATTAGGTTGGTTTGTAATTGTCAAAACCTCTAAAACACCTCTAATTCTACTACGCATCTTTGTTATTAATGGAGTTAGAAATTCTACTACGCATCTCAAGTGACATCGCCTTAATTTACAACGTCAACGTTTTGTTAGTAGTGATAGTTTTTTTTGGCAGTGTTACAATACAACGTTAATGTTTATTCATGAATTGCGATTATAATTAAAGAAATAAATATAAATCAAATTATAATATATATTTTCAACAAAAATAAATCAAACAATAATAACAACTTTTTTTTGACCAAAATAATAATAACAATTCAAATTTACTTACTACTATATTGACAAAATATTGAAGACTCGTGTAAGCAAAAGAAAATGTTTTTTTACGAGAAATGTTTTTGAAACAAAAATGTTTAGAAAAATAATTGAAGAAATTACTGGGTTGAGTCGCGTACTATGTCGCTCAGCACCGCCCAGAATTGTGCCAGCAGACTATCAACCGCAAAGTCTCCGAGATAAAACAACACGACTATACTGTATCAGAATTTCATTGCACCGTAGAAATTGTTTGAGAAATACACATCCTCTAATGTGGGGCTTCCTATTTTTCAGTTCACACACAGAGGAAAGTTGTCCACAAGTTCCAACAAGAATACTTAAACCCCAGCCAAAATAGAATCGATCCAAACGTCTGAAAAGCAGCAGCATTACAATAAAGAATGGCTATTATATTTTCATTCTCATAAAAAAAAAATTGTGGGACAAAAGTGGCTAAACCTCAATAGGAACCAAGAACTCAAGCTTGTCCGATATCAACAACACTTTTACACAACCGGAGGAGCAAAGAAGCCTCCGCTAAATCTAAGAACCAAACACTCGGGGTAACATGACAAGAAATCTCTGAACCATAAGGATGCAATCATAATGCTTACAAACGTGTCATAACCCCAATCTAACTCTCCTAATTGCTATTATGTATGGATAATATGTAATCCATATATTATACCTAAAAGCTATGATTTTATAAGAGGCTGAAGACCATCACCTTCCCAACCAAGCTTGAGCATTTGATCTACCACTTTCAAGCTTAACTGCAAGCAAAAAGTTGCAGTATTAATAGTTGTGGAAAAGAGAAGGAATTAGGCCAACATATGTTTAAGGCGTAATTGAGAGATTGGAGGAACAATATTTGAGTTTAAATGCATTTCACGCACATAAAAAATTCACAACTCATTGAAGGAAGTGTGACTTGAAGTTAAAATATCAATATCAGATATTATATTTAAGTAACTTTAACAAGAAAAATGGAGGTTCCACACCAGTTAAAGTCACATGACTTTTCGAATCCAAATAATGTGCAAAGTTGAAACCAAGAAAGATTTAACTTACAGATGGATCAGTGAAGATTATTAATTGTCTATCCAAAGTTGAAACCAAAAGATTAGTGTTATCCTTGTTCAGAGCTAGAGCTGTGATATCCTGCCCTTCGCTCAGCCTCAATACATGAAATACCTACAAAAATTAGTAAGGTAGAATAATTAGTATCGAAGGTAACAGCAACTGAATATGGATTCATGAGGTATGAGAAAATCGTCTCGTTTCATTAGAACTCCATTATTAAATTTGAAAAATCAAATCTGCAGAAATCTTGTATGTTGATTCTCACAATAAAAAAGACAATTAAGCATGCTAATTGTTGGTTCTTCCTGATATAATGGTTTCTCATGGTGTATGAAAATGAGGAATATAATCTAGCAATGTTATGCGAGATAAAATGTAAAAAGTTAATTTATCTTTGACATCTTAATCCTGTACCTCCAGAGTATGCATATCCAGGAAGCAAATTGATGGTGATGGAACATCTATTCTGTTGCTTTCGTCAGTTTCTTCTGATTCTGAATCAAAATCAACAACACCGGACTTATTCAACTGCGAATTGAAACTGCTATTATAGGCTCTAGCATTTTCTAGAGAATTAATTCCGATCAAAGCACTTGTCCCATCAACAGAAATTTCCATGCAACTGATACTGCAAAAGAAGGAGAATTGTGCTTTTGCAATTGGAACACCATTGAGAGTAAAGGTACTAAGAGTATGCTGTGATTCATTCCAAGTCATTACAACCCCTTCTGATGAAAGACATACAATATGGGCCTCCACACCATCCAGTCTTCTAACTAAACGTCCCCTTCTTATAGAGTGCAGGAGGACATCTGATGAATGGGAGCAAGAAACAACTATTCCAAGATCGGAGTTAACACAACAACTGAGTATTTCACTGCGGTGGCCCCGTAGTACATGTATAGGACCCTCAATACGACGTCTGCGATTCTTCTCAATCAAGCGTGATGAACTATTACTGGTCGAAGACAGTGTGCCTGTTCCGGGAGAATGTTCTGATATGACATTTGAGTGAGACATAAGAGCCCTACGCATTCTCCAGAGTAATACTGTTGTATCTCGGGATCCTGTGACTAGGTAGTTACTATCAGGTGAAAGACCGAGGCAAGTTACAGGAGCACAATGTCCATAAGCTGTTTCTAAGGTCTTAGCCCCGTCTGAGGATATTAGCCTAATACTATTATCAGAATGCCCACCTAATCAATCAGAAGCCAATATTTCACAATTAGATGTCAAATACACTGCAAAAAAAAAAAGCAATAACGAAGTGCAAGTTTCTAAATTTCTTTGCAAGAGACAAGAGGCCGAAGAATTATAATTTTACAAAAACTATACAAGTAAATTTTTTTTAGTAAGCCTACACATCCAAAGCTTTGGTCGTATTGTAATTCAAGTTAGCAATGTCAAGGTGTAAAAGGAATATAAAAAGCAAACTTTCTTGATTGTGAATAATTATATTATAATTCAGTAATGCTCCTAGAATTGTGAAATTTTAATATTTTGTTTGATGATTTAAAAGTATACTAACTTGGACTCATTTGGAACAAAAATTTCAGTACCGTGTTGCAACATTTAGCTTCACGGGCTTCTCATGTCCCGACTAGCATGCTTTATGGGTTACATACATACATACAGGAAATGGAATGGTTTCCACTGTGCCTGCCTATGGAATAGAATAAATTAAATATGACAATTATGTCTATGATATCTATGTTGAAGGAAAGGTTCCTTTAATAACGATTTAGTGGACGTGCCAAAATGCCTGCCACAATTGAACTGCTTTAGAAATTAGGGACTAATATTTATTTTTGACAATAAAATTAGGGACTAATATTTAAATACATAGATAATTGAAATGCTCTGTTGTGTTTTCAGCTGCTTCTATTATGGTTTTTTACTTCTAATATTCAGAAGGGCTGAAGAACTATAATTTGTTCTATCCAAGACAAAGTATCCTCCTTAATCTTGTACTTGCTTGCATCTTATTATCAATTTTCATCTTCCATTTCTATTGAACAAAAAGGATGCATTTGTCCAAATTCCCCGCAATACCTAGTTTACTATCTTTTTCCCCTACTATAGCAATACCAAGTGCTACATAAGAAAGCGTTACAGCATCGATGAAATCTCATGGTTATTTTATCCCCAAGGAAAGATTCCTTGTAATTGATAATTAATTCCTAATGTTGCAAGCCACAAATATATACCCATCATAAGAACTCTTTTCATAATAAAATAATAGAGGCAGCATAACTGTTGGAAATTCCACCCTAAATGCAGTTCACTTCTAGCCGCCTTAACTGCGGCAACTTTGGGCTGCCTTCATTGCAGTTTCCTAGCACCACAATTTTGCTGGGTTACTGGGTATGAAATGGCCTAAGTAATGTTTATAAAGCTTATGCACTCCTTACAAGTTTGTTTTGTAAGAATGAGTTTGGTCCAAAATCCTAAGATCGTATCAAATCATATCCTAAATCCATTGTTGGGTTGTCTTTATCGCCCACGCTAGGGGAAGTGGAAATTCCGCCTTAATTGTGATTCACCCCTAGCTGCCTTAATTCCGGCAATTTTGGGCTGGCCTTCATTGCAGCTTCCATCCCCTAAATTGTGCAAGATATCAGGGGTGTGTTTAGTCCCACTTTGCCTATAGATATGGCCTAAGTAGTGTTTATAAAGCTTGGGATATCCACACCTTATGAGTCAGTTTTATAAGAATGAGTTAGACCCAAATCTAAGAATATCCAAACAATCTCAGTTTTACTAGGCTTACCAGTAATAATTTCTTTGTCACTCGTTATGGAAACGATAGCCTGGCTTCTAATTCCAGAGGCAGCAAATGCTACTGCTTGGGGGAATTGCCACTCATCACCAGATGCGGCTGGTGCTTTGAACATGCGCATAAGTGTGCCACCAGCAGAGCCTGCTGTAGCTTTTCTATGTTGAAAAAGGAAAGGAGTACCGTGGCCATCGGGGGTATTGGGTTGCCAATTGTGTTGTGCAACATGTGCTGCTGGTGCATTCATATCAACAACCACAACTGTATCTGAAGATGCGTGAATGGCAGCAGCAGGAAGATTGCAGCGATCGGGGGATGGAACAGCATATGGTTTGACTTCATTTGGGTTGCGGAATATTGTCTGATAAGAAAAGAAACATGCATTATCAGTATAATCACAACCACTCATCATCGACAATGAAACATCTCATCTCATCTCATCCCAGGTTTTGCACTAAAAATGACATATTGTATCACAGATTCTATCACTGGACCTGGCAATACTTTCATGAACAATAATATTCACAACATTTCAAATATTAACGGAAACAAATAGTTTTATATTGTTTTAGATCTCAGGTGCTCCAAGACCTGCAGAAATCTAAACACATTTCCTCAAAAAACAGTCACCGAATGAGTAGTGGTGGACCCAGGACCTTGGGTCAGAGGATACAAAAAAAAAAATCTTAATAAAATTGTTGGTTCACAGGAATTTTATAAATTTCCTTTTGAAATATCTTCACTTGATTCACTGAAATTAAGAATCCAAAATATTTAACTCCAAATTTAATTTAGAGCAAAACATCAATTTAGTCTCTAAGTTTCACTCATTCTCCTATAAAATCTTTAGAGTATATGAAAATAATAAGTAGTCCCTAAAACTTGTGACGTTTGTTAAACTACTTCCCAAGGTTTAATAAGTAGTGCCATATGAAGACTAATGAGACATTTCTCAAAATTTTAGAGATTAATGAGACAGATTTCTAAAAGTTTAGAGATTAATGTATGTGATAGATTTCACAAATCTTAGGGACTTATTATTTTATATTATATACTTTAGGGATCAAGTAGAAGACAAAGTGTAAATTCAAGAACTAAATTGAGAGTTTAGTCTTTATTTATCTGTCATAGTTGGAGGAGCTGAGGGGACTATCGATGCAAAATTTTAAACTGGGGGGATCAAAATAAAAATTGTAGAAAAGAGGAATCTGAATATATTATTTAGAAAAATAATGTGTATGAGTACAAAACACTAATCGGTTTAAATAGGCACAACTTAAACCTAACGGGCCTTTCTAAATGGGCCGGACTAATAATATAATTACACTATTTACAACACTCCCCCTCAAGCTGGTGAATGGATATCTATCATTCCCAGCTTGCATGTAAGATCTTGAAATCGCTCAATGGGAAGTCCCTTAGTGAACACATCTGCCAGTTGAAGCCCCGTAGGGATGTATGATGTAGCTATAAGCCCACTATCCAACTTCTCTTTGATGAAGTGCCGGTCAATCTCTATGTGCTTTGTTCCGTCATGTTGAACCGGATTATGTGCAATGCTAATGGCTGACTTGTTATCACAAAGTAGCTTAATTGGGGCTTCGTATCTTATCTTGAGGTCATCTAGTATGATTTTCATCCAAGTAACTCACAAACTCCTTGGGCCATAGCTCGAAATTCTGCCTCTGCACTTGACCTTGCAACTACATTCTGCTTCTTGCTTCTCCATGACACCAAGTTTCCTCCTAAAAAGATGCAATACTCGGAAGTAGACCTTCTATCCACAATCGAACCTGCATAGCCTGAATCTGTATAACCTTCCATGAGAAGTTTCCCATTCTTCTTGAACAACAGTCCTCTTGCTGGACTTTTCTTTAAATACTGGAGGATTCTATCAACTGCTTGTAGATGTCTTTCTCGTGGATCATGCATGAATTGACTCACCACACTGACTGCATATGCTATATCTGGCCTGGTGTGGGATAGGTATATGAGCTTCCCCACAAGTCTCTGATACTGGGACTTTTCTACTTGTGGGAATTCCTCATCACTTCCAATTTTGTGATTTTGCTCAATAGGGGCTCCAGCAGGTTTGCAACCCAATTTACCTGTTTCCTTAAGAAGGTCAAGAACATATTTCCTTTGAGAGATAAATATACCTTGCTTAGAATAAGCAACCTCAATCCCAAGAAAGTATTTTAGCTTCCCGAGATCTTTCATCTCAAATTGAGCTGCCAACTTCTTTTTGAGAGACTGTTTTTCAAGTTCATCATCACCCGCAACGATCATATCATCGACATAGACCAGAAGTAATGTAACTTTCCCATTCTGAGAGTGCTTTATAAAGAGAGTGTGGTCACCTTGGCTCTGCCTATACCCCAAGGACACCATAACGTGAGAGAACCTTCCAAACCAAGCACGGGGTGACTGTTTGAGACCATACAAAGCCTTCTTCAATCTGCACACCTTATTTTCTCCATTAGTGGTCCCATATCCGGGTGGAATCTCCATGTACACTTCTTCCTCTAGATTTCCATGTAAAAAAGCATTTTTAACATCAAATTGATGCATCTCCCAACCAAAGTGTGCTGCCAACGAAAGTATGATCCTTACTGTATTCATTTTTGCCACTGGAGCAAATGTCTCCTCATAGTCAATCCCATAAGTCTGAGAATACCGCTTTGCCACCAATCTTGCCTTGTATCTATCCACTGTACCATCTGATTGATATTTAATGGTGTATATCCACCTACAACCCACTGCCTTCTTGTCAGTTGGTCTCTCCACAATCTCCCAAGTATCATTCTTCTCTAATGCCCCCATTTCTTCATTCATGGCTTGAACCCAACTCTCATCCTTTAAGGCTTCTTGTACTGATGTAGGGATTCTAATAGAATCAATAGCTGAAATAAAGCTCTGGTGCTGCACAGAAAGGTTTTTTGTGGATACAAATTGAGATATGGGATATTTGGCACATGATCTTTTTTCTTTTCTCAAGGCAATTGGTAAGTCATCTGGGTTAGATTCAAGGGAAGGATTATTTAAATTATCTGAGTTAGGTTCAGGGGCAGAATTACTTACCTCAGGTTCAGATGATTGGACCATGTCGGGTTTACTTCTCCACTGATATTGCTTTCCAAAGAGTCGGTCATCAGCATCCTGGTCATCACCTTGCACGGGCTCTGATGTTGGTTCAGGTTCTTTGTCATCCTCATTTGGTGTGGAGTTATGCAAAGAAGGAAATGGTGACAACTCAAGGAACTCAGATGTTGACTCAAGAGACTCGGCTTCTAGGTTTTTCTCCCCCTGAAGCTGAGGACTAGGGTAGAAAGACTCAGATTCATTAAAAGTTACATCCATGGAGACATAGACTCGACGACCAGCTGGGTGGTAACACTTATATCCTTTTTTGTCTGGGGTATACCCAATGAAGATACATTTGATAGCTCTAGGATCTAACTTGCCTCGATGATGACTATGAACATGGACAAAGACTGAACACCCAAAGACACGACTCTGAAGACTGGTCATTATGGGTATACAAGGATGAAAGGTAGTCATGAGTTGGAGAGGACTAGCACCATCGAGAGTACGAGAGGGTAATCTATTTATCAAATAAGTAGCTGTTAGAACAGCTTCCCCCCAATAGGATTTAGGTACTGACATCTGAAAAAGAAGAGCTCTGGCTACCTCAAGAACATGACGGTTTTTTCTTTCAGCCACCCCATTTTGTTGAGGTGTGTCTACACAAGTGAACTCATGAATTATGCCATTATCTTTGAGGAATTTGGAAAATTTTTGATTGACATATTCTCTTCCATTATCAGAACGCAACCTTTTAATCAAGCACCCAAATTGTGTTTGGACCATTCGATGAAAATTCACAAACAGTTGAAAAACTTCAGACTTATCTTTCATAAGAAATAGCCAGGTCACACGGGTGCAATCATCAATAAAAGAAACAAACCACTTTGCACCGGAAATATTACAATTAGTAGGTCCCCACACATCTGAGTGAACAAGATCAAATGGTTTAGAACTTTTATTACTATTGGAAGGAAAAGAAGTACGATGGTGCTTAGCAAATTGACAAACATCACAATGAAACGACTCAACTGACACTTTTGTAAACAAGAAAGGAAATAAAATCTTAAGGACACTAAACGGAGGGTGACCAAGTCGCCTGTGTTGAAGCCATACTTGAGAGGATGACCAAGATTCTGAACTTGACTCATGGGTGGAGGCAAGTGCCTTCAAATTGGCATTTTTCTCAAGCTGCAAGTAGTATAACCCGTCATGTTCTTTAGCATATCCAATCATCCTTCCCGTTGGACGATCCTGTAACACACAATGAGAATCAATAAAAGTTACAGCACATTTCAGGTCTTTGGTGAGTTTAGAAGCTGACAAAAGGTTATTTGTTAATTTTGGAATATGTAACACATCTTTTAAAGGAATGGAAGGTTGAATTTGAATGTTACCACTCCCAATAATAGGAATACTATTTCCATTAGCTACAGTCATTTGTTGGTTTCCAGGTAAAGTGGAGTAAGATGAAAGAAGAGATGGATAAGGGGTCATATGATGAGTAGCACCAGAATCAATAATCCAGCTATTGTCAGTACTTGAAGTATCAAAGGACAAAAAGCTAGAATTCTTACCAGGCATGACCAGGGAGCTAGAGCTAGATTGCTTACTGAGAGACTGTAAAAGAGTCCGAATGTTTTCCAGCTCGCTTTTGCTAAGAGTTGGTATCTCCTCGCCAGTAGGTGATGCTTCTTCCAAGCTTTCAAAATCGACTGCTGCTTGATTTGCACGTCTCTGTGGAGTGCCTCTAAGCCCAGGGTTCCGCTCTAGAACCTTTTCTTTCCCATGAAGTTTGAAGCATGTCTCCTTAGTGTGGCCGATCTTCCTACAATGGATGCAATATCGTTCTTCACGAGAGGTCTTAGTGGGTGGCTTTCCAGAAAAGGATCCTTTTGTGGGACCCTTTCCAACAGCCAAGGCCGAACCCTCAATAGAGCTACCTCCTTCCAACATAACTGACCTCCTAGTTTCTTCTCCTCGCACAGTATGGAACACCTCAGAGAGAGAAGGAAGTGGTTCCTTCCCCAAAATTTGAACTCGAATAGGATCAAATTCAGAGTTTAGCCCATGAAGGAACTTGAAAATTCTTGCTTCCTCAACGGACTTTGTTAGTGTGGAAGTATCTGCAGTACAAGCCATCTTCAAACTTTGATACTGATCTAATTCGATCCACAAACCATTTAAAGTCCCATAATAGTCTGTGACAGAAAGGTTTCCTTGTTTGGCATTGAAAACCTTAGTTTGAATCTCATAACATGCTGCTGTATCCTTCTTCATAGAGTAAGTCTGCTTAAGGTAATTCCAAATCTCCTTAGCAGTGGAGAAAAACATACAATTGCGACTCACTTCAGGAGTCATTGAGTGCCACAGCCAAGTCATTATAAGAGAGTCGTCAACATCCCAAGCTTCAAACTTAGGATCTGTCTTTGGTAGAGAGTCCCCTTCAATATGATTAAGTTTCTTTTTTCCTTTGATGGTAGTGCGAACCAGTTGAGCCCACTGAAGGTAGTTGCGTCCATCAAGCCGGTAGGAATTAGGTAACACCTGAAATTCATTCGAGCCAAGAGTAATTTTCTCTTCTGATGATTTATGTTCAGTCATGGTTGCAACAGATCTGAAAATAAACAAGGTCAGAGAGACAAAAAAAACGTTGCAAGGAGTGGAAGTTTCAAAGAAAACCCAAGCAGGGGTCCTTCAATCCAAACGTTGACCCTTCCAATGGAAAGAGGAGGCAAAACCGAGCCAACAGACGAGATCGCGACCAGAGAAGGTGACTGGAGGGCGGCGCATGGCCTTCACGCGCGCGAGAACCTGCCGGAAAGAAAGCGCGTGTGGCGGCGCGTGGCTAATCTGACGGCGGCGAAAAATTGCGGGGTGGCTCGGAATTTGATTCCGAGAGTGATGGTGGTGGCGGTGAGAAGGAATGGGCAGCGTATGGTGGTGATCTGGTGAGGACAGTTTTGGTGAAAGGCTAGGGTTTCTAGAAAAACAAGGTTACTGCACTAAAGGCAGAGAAGAAGCTGCACTGAAGGCAGAAAACAAGAGACACCCTGACGGCTAGGGTTTTTGTGCGGAAGCGAGACTCCCAAAATCGAGAGCTCGTGATACCATGTAGAAAAGAGGAATCTGAATATATTATTTTAGAAAAATAATGTGTATGAGTACAAAACACTAATCGGTTTAAATAGGCACAACTTAAACCTAACGGGCCTTTCTAAATGGGCCGGACTAATAATATAATTACACTATTTACAACAAAAATCATATAAGGAAATAAGTGAAGATTTGTATTTTTTAGGGGTGCAAGTGCACCCCCTCAGCTGTAAGTAGGTCTGCCACTGGTTGTTGGGTAAGGGGTGCAAAACAATACAAACAAGGGGTCAAAGTCAAAATAAAAGTTTTAGGGGGTATCGGTTACATTTCAAAATTTGAGGGGGTTCACACGGTGGTTAGCCCCTGCAACTAAGTATAGTGAGAATTATTGAAATCTAAGTGTACCAAGTTCTAAAAGACACGGAGTTCAACATGATATGCAAGATATCCCAGTGAAATGCACAGCAAAGATATGGCATGATATGGCATAATCAGTTGTAAACCTATTGACACTCCTATGGATCTGAACAGTAAAAGGTTACCAAATTAGGGGAAGCCTTATTCATATCCTGGTAAGTATTGTATGGCAGTCTGAAAATTGAACTACCTTACAATAACTAGAACAAACATTTCATTTGCAGTCATTGTGATGACTGATGAGTCAATTAAGGCAATTGCTACTTGCTGATAACTAGGGTACAGTGATTCGAATGATAATAAAGAATCCACTGGGCCAAAGGTTGCTGAATAAAGACAAAGGGGACACTCCCGGGATATTCAGATGGAGATTGGCTGGTTCGCCTATTGATGGGAGATTTAGTTCAGGGTATTGTGTCTTTATTAGTGGCATCGTTGAATACAGGAAAATTAAAAGGCAAAATGTTATCACACCGCCTAGTGGTGAGGCTGGTTGTTGGACTATGACAATGGTTGCTTGTCAGATTATGTGGGTAAAAAAGTTGCTCCGCAAATTGAAGTTTAGTAGAGATGATCAGATCAAACTGTACTGTTGTGATAATTAAGTTCTTATTCACATTACGTCAAATCTAGTCCTCCATAAAAGAGCAAAGCATGTAGAAATTCATTGTCACTTTATCAGAAAAAAATTCTAAGGAATTGCTGTTTAGTTTGTCAAACCTAGTTATTAGCTTGTAGATGTTCTCACTAAATATTTTTGAGGTCCTAAGATTTAGTTCATTTGTTACAATCTTGGTACAAATGATTTGTATGTACCAGCATAAGAGGAAGTGTTGGAAGTACCTTCTATTCAGGGACTATTAGTTTCCATAGATTCCTTACTTTGTTTTTATAGTTGCTATATAATTAGTTTCCATAGATTCCTTAATTATGTAGTTTCCAATTCAGTAAAATATATATCATTTTAAAGAGTTAAATAAAATTAATCATTCAATAGACTTGTATGACTTATTGTGATTTATAGATTATCCTGGTGTTTCTGACATAAAGTTTTAGTCATTACATACAGCCTGACAAAAACAGAAGGATAAGAATGTAGTTTATGAATAAAGTTCTAGTCATTACATAAAGGGAGGTAGGGAGAGCATACTCAAGCAAGTATACATGCTCAGATCAAGATGTAGTTTATGCGTAAAATTTGTCAAACCAATACAATCAACAGTTACCTGCAAATGCAGAAGTTCTGCCAATGGCATTTTCTTCAAATGAGGAACAGTCAAAAGCTGGGATGGCGTTTGTCCAAAATATGCAATCTGATCTTGTGTGGCACGCTGTTGAACCTTTACTTGCCATGTACAAAAGAAAATAAAAAATTAGATAAAAATGAAAAGATTATGATTTGTTGAGGTTCAATAACAGAGGTTCCTTGCAAATGTTTTCCAAAATTCAACTTTAAGGTAAGTTTATGATGAATAAAATTTTCCGAATTTCTTAATGGCATATATCTGATTTGATCATATTGATTCAGCTAGTGCCTCTATGACCAAGTAGTCTAGAATTTGATCGTTGACTCATTGCTACCTCCATTTTTTTGATAAAAAGTTAAATTTCCACAAGGTAGGCAAGTCCATGCAGTGGGAACGTTGCAAGCTATAGGATAATCAGGTAGCTAAGTATTTTCGCTGATTTTATCCTTTATATCAGATTTTTTTTTGTTTTCCTTTAGTATATGCTTAACTATAGGAAGAACTTTATTGTAACTCTCCTTTTTAAACAGCCTAAGATGGCTGGATAATAGAGAAAAGTATTTCTTCGTGATTTAAACACTTGAAAATCATGGTTAACCACGTTGAAATGTGTGATTAATGAAGTTATGTAGATAGTTAATGAGTTTCAATACCTCAATACCTAATTTCGCTATTAATCACCTACTCACCAACATTAACCACATATTTGAACTACGTAGACCATCTAGCATAGAAAATAGGAGCGAAGGTGAATACAAGAGGTCAATATAACATTTAAGCTTGTTGTCTAATGGGAAGAACATTATTATTGATTTAAGTTAAAATGAAATGCAGGAAAGTGATATGATATACTAAAGGATATTGCCTCTTAACTCTTCACCATCTTTCTCTACAATTTGAATTTGATGATAACAAGGCCAAGTATATTGATTGACTCACAGTAACAGACATAGATAAATTCTGATATAGTATAATTAACACGTGTTTTAGCCCTTTCAGCGAAGAAGAAAATTATTGTTGGGAATTCAATTAGAATTTCCAAATAATAATTAATATTAATAGTGGTGAAAATTCAAGAGACACCTATGAAGAGATGAAGAGGTGTATCTAGTATTTTGTGGAAGATTCATGAAGTGGAGCTCCTTGAAAATGTGGGATAATTAATATCCACTATGTCACATACATGAATGGAGACTACTCTCCTATGCTATAAATAGGGAGTCTTGTAAAGTGTTTTATCATCTCAACCCAAGTGCAAGAGAAGAGAGCAAGCGTGAGTGTGTGAAATCACTTGAGCGAGAGAGTCTCTTGTAGTGAGCGTGTTATCATTTCTTATAACTCTTAGAGTGAGTGTTGTAGAGTGATACACAATATTGGGTTGAGTTGTACTCTTGTTTGAGATAGTGAAGACCAACTGTTGTGGTGTTTCCGTGGACGTAGGCAAGAGGTGCCAAACCACGTAAATCTCTTTGTGCGCTCATAATTCTTTCTTTGTGGTGTGTGTGTTCCCATACAAGATTCTAGGTGTGTGCGGATTTCCCCAACAATTATCAAATCTCAACTAAGAAGGAATGTTTAATTATTTCAATGAGTTTTTTGAGGGATTCCATTTTACTCAAAAAATAATTGAGTTGAAAATACAGAGAGCAGCAAAGGAAACATACTGGGTCAGAGATTTTATCAATATCCACTGTTCCTTCATAGGTAATATAAAAGAAAACATTATTTGCTGCAACAGCTTCTTTACCCCGTTGTTTATACCTGCACGGTCCAAACTTATTAATATAATGATGTAAATGTAAATTATGAAGGAACTAATATAAAATGGATATTTCAAATGAAAAATTATAAATACATTGGAGACTAAAAAAAGCAAAAAACAATGAAATGACAATAGGAAGCAGTCCAGAGCAGGCGTGCACTGAAAATGAGGTTGAAACTAAAAACACTTGAAAACCTACCCAAATACAAGGTCAATCCACTCATGTAAATGAGCAGATACGTATTCACTCTCCAGAGCCTTCCGATGCTTATGAATAAAATCAATTTGATTTTCAGCCCAAGTAGGAAGTTTTACAGTATCTGGTATGGTAGAAGTAAGCTATTAAATGTGATATGCATTTGTGAGTATACAATGAAGTAAAAGAAAAACTAATGCAGAAAAACACAATGAATATACCAAGTTTTCCTCCCAATTGTGTTGTGCCAAAATCAATTGAATTTTCATTTGTGAGGACCTCAGGTTGGTAAAATAGCTCCGGAACCTAAAAGGTGGAAATAAAACAACTGCTTATGATAACAGATTAAATAAAACCATGTTAAGCATATAATATTAATAGAAGTATTAAATCCTGTTAAAGAAATCTATAAAGAAGCTACTAAAGGTGTATCAACCAATCACTTTATAGTAAAGGAATATGCATACCAATTCCTTTACATCACTCATGTCCTCAAGAACTCCATTCCAAGTAGCAGAAATATCAGAAAACATCCTATCTGCATGGTCAAATTTACCACCTTGTAGTTGGATTGCAAGGGTAGTAAATGGTTCGACCCTAACAAGATAATACAAAACCTATAAAAGATGATAAACACTAGTTACTTCAAAATCAGCAACTTAAAATTTATGATAGATAACAGGATTAACATATTGGACATTCACTTCTATTGCTGTTCTAGTATGAAAATATAAAAAGTAAAAATCAGGCAAAGTGATCTCATGAGCTTGTCAAGAAACACAAAAAAGGGAGGCTTGAATGTAAAAGCAAAATGAAACGCCGATGAGATAGCATAATATCAAGAAAACGTAAGTTTAAAGATGATATTTTTTCATATATTGATTTAGTTTATCATTTTGGGGGCGATCAATATATTCCATAGACCTCAATATATCAAATATTTTTTGGTTATTTGCTTCAGTAATTAGTCAACTTCTAGTCCACTTCTGTGTAAGTAATTGAATTTAAGTTGCTTAAAAGTGAGCACTCCTATTTAACGATTATTAGCAATATATTCTATATAGGATCAGGCCTGACTTCCCTTGAAAAATAAGATAGAAGAGCTCCTATTTGAAAGGATATGATGCTTATTTCTTTAGTGACAATATTTACGAGAATTGATGGATAAAAATAAATTTAAATCAGGAATGTTTTCAAATAGGAGCTCTTCTCAAAGGTGCGAATTGCCCAAGCCTTATAAGGACTACTTAGGTCATAACTCATATCTGTAGTCGATGTGGGAGTTTAACACGTATATTACATACACAGAGAGAGAGGAGAGCTGATGAATTCCGAGAATTCTGTTTCTCATATTGTTTTGTGAAACTGTTTATTGATTTCTGAAGCTCTAAACCTGAGCTTAGTGCATTTATACAGTCAGTCTGTTACAGGCAGCTTAACCAACTTTTAACACACTAACAGCTCAGCATCACAAACTCCTAACAGCCTGCTGAGCTGGCACACGAGCTGTGCAGCAGAACTACTTTATATCCGTGCAACAAAACCATGCATTTAAGTTTAGCTGAATATGATTAACTAAAAGGCCACTACTATAATAGTCTGTAAAGTAGTGTTTTGCCTCAAGGAAAGCAAATCCCAATTTAGGGTCAATTCATTCATAACTATGAATAATTTGTCTCTGCAATTATATCAGTATGCTGGAAGAAGTATGCTAGCCTCAACTGGATTTACAATTTTCACATATGGACACAAACATCAAACATAAAATTAACTCAACTTCACAACTTCAAAGAAAGCACCATATATATGAATCAAACTATCTGCACAGCACTGATTTGACAAATGAAAATGAAGAGTAAGCAAATAAGCCTGGACTCAAATATCATTGAAGATGCCAAAAGAACATGCTAACAAATTATAATAATCAAGAATGGCTCTAAATAGAAGGAGACCCACTGTTCCTGCACTCGAATAGTGTGATCCATAATGGAATTTGGGGATGACTGGATCATCAAAGCTGGCATATCTCTCTTGAAACCTCTTCAGACGATCTGGGTTCAGTGCACCAACAGGCTGCATCAAATAAGATTAAACTATAATATTAAATATAAATAAAAATTTAACACATACACAAACACACATTTCATGTAATCTGATTAAAGCAATAGAGGACATGTCACCTTTGAAAGGTCTCGAAAAGAAGAAGGATTGGAAAGATCCAAGCTCTCTGAACTGTAATCAGAAAGAATCCAGGGGAATACCGGATACTGCCAAAGTTATAATAATAAATGAAAATCATGAAGATAGGATTAAAATGTTAAATGAAAGAGTGACAAATGAGAGAGAGTGAGAGGGGGGGATTACCTGAGTAATATCATTATAACTACGACCAGCCAGTGTATTTAGTTGCATTAGATATTCAAAATTGCTGATCTGCACAAGGGAAATATAAAACTCATACAAGCAATGAGCATGCAATTATAATACAGGCTGTTTTTTCTTAATTAATTAAGGCTCTGACCTCAAAAAAAAAAAAAAACAAAAGAAAATTAAGGCTCTTACCTCCCACCTAGCCCAGCGCTCCATAAGTTGAGTTCTTTTCAAAAGTTGATCAGGCCTCTGCAATAAAAAAAGGGACTTCCTTTAGGTTCTTAAACCACGACATACACACCAAAAACTATTCTAGAAACTAAAAATATAACTTGGATGCAAATGTAAAATTTCAGTAAACATTAAAATAAAATGTTGCAATCTTAATTCACATTTACTTTAATCGTAAGTTCATATGCTGTGAAATTTACACAAATAAAGAGTCATTGAAACTGTGTTACCTGAGTAGCCAAATATATATTGTTTAAATGAGGAGGTCGTGCTTGAACAATTGCTCGATATGCATTTCTTCGCCCTTCACTACTCTAAAGAAGAAATTGTCAGGGAAAATGTTAAGAGAGATACTGAACCATTATTAAGTCTCCACCTAACAGTTTAAGCTTTTAGAAGAGTTGATCTTTAACATGATAACATAGCCTTTAAGACCACGTGGTTAAGAATCAATCCTTGTCACCCTCATTCTGCATAATTAAATTAAATTCCAGCACAAGGTACAACGTTTCTGTGCATTACACGAACTTTGAGACCAAACGTCTCCCGTTAGAAAGATCATGTAAGAGAAATAAAACTGTACTTGAGCCTCCAATAATAGCTTCAGCTTTTAAGAATGTGTTTGACAAGGATTATTTGTGTACAACATTTAATTTAACAATCATCAGTAAAACTTCCAGAATTATATCAGCATTGAGATTTTGAGAATGATCCCAAAACCAAAAGGACTTTTTTCCTTTAAAAATAAAAGGAAGGAAACTAGCATATTTGAGAAAATATACCCCGAAATCAAAAAAGAAGTTTGAACGGTCCATCATAAATAGCTCCAGAGCACTTCTTCTAAGGAGGTATCTGTAAAGGAACTGCACTTGTAAATCACTAGTAACACAAAAAATTTTTTCCAGAATATGTATATTGCATATGAACAAGAATTTTGCAGAATAATAAAAACTATGACTTAAAAACTCGATGCAGCTAAGCGAAAAGGGAAGATGGTGCTTTAAGAGACACAAGTATTCAGTTTTGAAAACTACAATGCATAATAATACTAACTGCGGATAAAACTAAAACGGCTAATAGAAAAATATCAAATACATCAATAGCTCAATGCACATTTAACAAATGCACCATAACTGAAATGACAACACAAAAATATAACAGAATGTAGGGATAATAATACAATCAACAAAATGAGCTCACCTCCTGCTATAGATTTGATGAAGAGATGACATTAGCCAGCTACGATCCTTTTCTTGGTTCCCCGCTTCAAAACTGGAATGCAAACCATCTGTTGTGGTGCTGGTCTCATTGTTATCAACTATAAAATTTATCCTCCTACTGGTTACCTATAATAAGAGCATAGTGCATCACATGAGTGCAATTATCATACCTAAGAAAAGAAAAATGTTGAAATCTTTGGCCGTTTCGGATGTGTAGGTTAAACAGAGAATATATATTGCACTTATTTGGAAATATTGTGATGCAATGTGAAACAGAATACTAACTGGCGGGTAATCATTTTTTTTAGGAGCAGATCGGGATCCCATGTATATGGGATTGAATCCCAATATCTCTGACTATTTCTTTCCTTTATTTCCTTGTTTTTAGATTTGGATAGCTTATGTTTAGCACATCATTGTTTATATTTTTCCCTCGTTTCACTCCTAACATCACACCTCATTCACAGTTCTTGAGCTATTCACGTGTTTGTTATCTGATTGAAGGAAAAAAAAGAAGCAAAATTATATTTAAACCTCTGTTTTCATCAACCCAGGCAATAGTTCTATTTATATTAATACTATACCCCTAATCAAAGTTCAAATTAAAGATAAGATAAAATCAAAAAACACTCAATAAGATTCTAATAAGTATCTAAGCACATGGGGAACCCTCCTTTAAAAGCTAGCTATCAAAGGGGAAGAACCAAGCCACTAAAATACTCCGCCGAGCATCTAATACTAGTCAATGTGGGACTTGAGCACCCCATAACACCCAAGTCCCTATCATTGCATTGCCACTGAGAGCCGACATCTAGGCGGCTACACCCTACAACACTTTATTCAGCCTTTACGATCATTCCCTCCGTATGTGGGACTTGAACACCCCATAATACCCAAGTCCCTATCATAGCTTTGCCACTGAGAGCCGACATCTAGGCAGCTACACCCTACAACACTTTATTCAGCCTTTCCGATCATCCCCTCCGTATGTATCCCTATCTTGGCCACTAAGAACCAGCTCTAATACCATTTGATAAGTATCTAAGCACAGGGGAACCCTCCCTTGAAAACTAGCCATCAAGGGAGAAGAAACAAGCCATTTAAATACTCCACCGAACATACCATACTACTCGATGTGGGATGTGGGACTTGAGCACCTCATAATACCCAAATCCCTATCAGATTGATACAGATAGACTTGGTGGGGACAAATTTGGAAATGTATACAAAAGAAAGAAAAGGCGGAATAGGGGAGTTATGGTGAGTCATGAGGTAGGGGAGAAAAACCCACCTAACTAACTAACTAACTAATCATTTGCTGATTGTGGGAGTGCGTGCACTGGCTGAAGTGGCCAGGTGCTACGGGTGTGAGGAGAGAGAATAGTGGAGGGAATATATGGCAAGGTAGTTTGTTAGAGGAGGTAGACTGGAATTGGCTTAGGCTTTTGGGAGAGATAAGGCCTCTTTAAGTGCCTAGTATTTTACTTTCTTATTTCCAGTTTTCACCTTGTAATTCCAGTAGAATTTACACTGAGTTCGGCTGATTCTTCATCATATTAATCAAATATACAGTTCTGCTGCGTTAGCAGAACTCATTTTCACTCATTTTGCTAAATTGTTCTATCACAAAGTTATCCTTAAATATCATTCTCAAGAATTAGGGTAAAGTGAATTATATTCATTGAATTATGCTGAGAATACATCAATCATACATACAAGGCTGGAAAGCAAATCTAGGAAATACAATAACAGCACCTGTACAATCAAATCCTTCTAATTCAGGGATATGTCTCCCATACACTATAATTGTAATTTGCTAAATAATGAATAAAAAAGCACACAGATTCTGACAAGCATAACCTCCTCTAATATATTTTGTAGATATTCCAACAATAAAAAATTCATTATACATCTTTCCCCCAATAAAAACATTGGTGCAAATGTTTTCGCGCTTCATAACTTATCGTTATGTGTACTCATCCACCTTAGTAATCTCACATAACTTCTTCCTGTTTTTACAGTCATGCTTTGCAAGAACCGCTTACGTGCACTGACTATTTTTGGGTCCTATTTCGCCAGATCTCCTCATAAAACATTGTTTGCAACCTTTTTGCTCATATAGACTTAATTAGTGCATTTTCTATCTTCTTGACTTTACTAGGACTTCCATAACACCAGCCACCGTTGATGATTTTCTCAAGTGGTTTCAGGGGCATCACGCCTCTACTACCTCTGTTGTGCAAACCAATAACTTCAAAAGTTATGTGGGTTGTCTCTCCAAATCACCTTCAATTAGTGTTTGGATTCTTGACTTTGATGCCATAGGATCACCTCTTTGTTAACAAATTTATACCCTCAAATATTTCTTACCCCCCCCGATTTACCAACAGTTACCTTAACAAGTGGTTCCAAAAAATAGTTCAAAGGGGTAGGCAGTACCATCCTCTTCCATCTGTGTCAGTTTACTCAATTCTATATGTTCCAGGTTCCCCAGTCGGCATATGTACTCACTAAATCATTGAGAGGTCCTCAGACTGATTATATATGTTACAAGCTTGGTGCATATGATTTATATGCTCCAGCCTGAGGGCGTGTTAGAGCTGTGTAAAAAGGGTAAATGTGTAATTTGAGTTCTCTCTCGAGTGTGTAATTACGGCATTCAGCAAATGTCTCTCGCTTTTCTCTCATTAACAGCTACAAAATGCAATACATACACTCTACAATTCTCATAAGCAATATCTTGGTAATAGTTTCAGTATAAAGGGAGGCATTCACATGTATAACTCTATTTATCTTCGTCAAAATTGTAACAACTAAATTAGGCCCATAAAACTTACTTGAAAGATTCCTCGTATGACCTTAAGTGGTCGGACCATTGATGATGGTAGTTCAAGAACAATTCTTTCATCAAGTTCACTGGGAACATACCCAGGTGCAATGGCTGAAGAACCCGGAACAATGTGTTCATCACTTGCAAGTTCAGTACCACTGGATTCTAAAGATACCCGAACAGTTTGCTCCGCTGCTTCAGAAAGTCTAGCTCCTTTATCTTCAATATCATCAACACTAGCAACCAAATTCTCAGCATCCAGCTGTCCTTCATCTTCATTGACTGCCTCCAATGAGATTGCTTCGGCAGACAAAACTGGAGTGCTCTGGTCAGTTTTCTCCCCAAAGTAATCCTCATAATTGGCTGCAGAACCTAAATGATCGGACCCTTGATAATTCCTCCTCAAACATCTCCTCATCCTGGAAGAACTTTCCATTAAGTCTAGCTTCCAGAAAACCTACAAAATAATAAAATAGTAAGCATAATAAAATGAACTCAAATACTTCGTTATTTGATTAAATTTTAGTAGTGGAAAACTATTAAGGAAAAGAGCAGTTGAGTTCTTTCTGCAAAACCAGAAGCCCCATACAAATGCCAGGAACACAGTACAAAGTCTGAATTTTCTGTCCTAAAATTCTTTGATTTTGTTCCAGGAATAAAGATCAAACAACAGGAAGCAGCTCAATGCATATCTCCCTAAAGTCACTTTCTCATTATAAGAATGCTAGTTTGGTAATGACAATGTGAAAATCATAACATACACGAGGTGGACTGTATAAATGATCTGCAAAAGGCCCAAAAAGACTTCTCATCTCTATTAACTGGTGAATAAGTTTGCGCCATGCACGGATTCCAGTACTGATTCGATGTCGAGCAACTCTATCTTCATAAGCACGCCTGTCAATCTGGTAAACAAGAAACATTTAACAAGCAGTTTCTTGAATAATCTGTCTGTCATAGAAACAATTAGCAAACAAACCTCAGACCGTTGCATATTCCTTGCTAGCGCAAAACTGGCAACAAAAACAGCAATATATTTATATGACAAGGCATTAAAATCTTTCCCATAAACGGACTTTGTACCAACTGATTGCAAACATTCCATCCAGGCAACTCCCATTGCTTCAGAAATATTCCACCTCTTAACCCTCTCCATATCGCTACCACTCCTTCGCTGCGCAGATGTAGCCATTGCAACAGCACTAAGACCTCTTCCAGAACCAATTTTTGCAAATCGCTGAAGATCTCGAGCAGCTGCCAAGGCAGCAGCTTTTGCAGCTGCTTTGTCCTTTGGGAGAGGCGGTGTTTTGTTAGGGACTTCCAAAGGTTTTTGAAAGCTTGAAAATGTCTGAAGCCTAGTCTGTTTGCGTTCCAGCAGTGAGGTATCGCGCCTAAGGTGGGACGTTGTTACAGGAGCTTGGCTTTCGCCACCTGAAGCACCGGCTGCAACCATTGCCAATGCCATCGCAGCAGGTGGAGATGCAAAAGCAGCAGCCCAGGCAGGAGATATCATAGCAAGAGCGGCCTGAAAGAAATAGCAATTATGAATTACACATCTAAATTAATGCAGTAAAATCATCTCAATGAATACGAGATTATCAGCATAATTAGCATATTACTGTTGCAGTAATAAGAACAAATACACGTGTCTGCCTAGTACACTATGTGTGCTTTGTATAATGTTGAAATATGTTGTAAATAGTAGATTTATTTATATATGTATTCGGCCCATTTACCTGGCCCGTTAAGTAGCCTATTTAAACTCAGTAGTGCTTGTACTCAAATTACAATTACACAATTAATAAGACGGAACTACAGCTGCTCTGTAGTCGCAGACGTAGGCAAAGATTGGCCGAACTGCGTGACCAATATTGTGTCTTCTTTTTCTACATGGTATCAAAGCCAATCCAAGATCCGTTGGGCTACCCGAGATCCGTTGGGCTACCCGCTATCGGGCCACCCACCATTATTATCCACGCACCAGTTGTCCGGTCCTGGGCGTGAGGGGGTGTGTTAAGAGTCCCACATTGAATGTGATATGGCCTGAAAAAGAGTTTATAAGTGGGAGGCATCCCTCACCTTACAAGCCGGTTTTGTGAGGTTGAGTTAGGCCCAATCCACACTCTTAAGATGGTATCAAACCCAAGTCACCTTCCTTGTGACCCTTCCCTGCCTTCATTGCAGCCCTCTTTTTTGCACTATTACTGCCTTAATTGCAGTTCTGACCCGTTTCCAATTTTTTGGACCCGTTTTTCAACTGTTTCGCCAAAAAAACACATAAACGCCCTTCTTTCGTGCTCCGATCTCTTCACCACCCATACCATCAGAACCGGAATCAAAAACCGACCAACCCCTTAAAATTTCTCCGTCGTCCGCCTTCCGACGCGCCCTCACGCGCAGCTTTACTCCGGCGACCTTACGGGCGCGTGGGCCCCACGCGCCGCCCTGCGCTGATTTTTTCGCGACGGCTCTTTGAAACAGTTTGTGGATCGGCATTTTCTGGTCCTGTTTGAGGGATCAAATCTTGGTTTTGACATTTTTGGCTTGTGAGTCACTTTGAAGGCACCTCTTTGGTGTTCGTTTCTGTGTTTTGGTTACTGGCCAGCACCCTCTGCTGCGTTTGAGACTTTTTTCAGCACGTGTCTTCACTTTGAGGGATATTCCTTCAATTTTCCAGTTGGTTTGGGTGTTTAATCACATCCGGCACCTTTGGTGTTATATACGGTTATTTTGCAACTTCGGGAATAGTTATTGTTTCCTTTTCGTGCTTGTTTTTCTTGACCGGTGTTCAAGATGTCTGATAATATTGCTATTGATTACTCTTTATCATTCACCGAGGATGAGGTGAATCGTTTGAAGGCCCTACTTTACTCTCTCAGTAAGTCTTGTTCTCTACCAACGACCGGTATTAGCGTATGCTCCCGATCTTTCAATGTTTGCGGTAAAATCCCTAAGGATGCTTGGATTTTGGATTCTGGTGCTACCGACCACATGACATTCAATTCGAGTTTATTTTCTTCTTATACCTCCTCTGAGAAGAATTGTTATGTTACAATTGCTGATGGTTCTTATGCCCGTATTGATGGCTCTGGGAGTATTAACTTGCAATCTTCACTTCAATTACAGGATGTGCTACATGTTCCCACACTCTCACAATTTAATATCTGTTCGTAAACTCACTCGTGATCAGAATTGTAAAGTAACCTTTTTCACTTCTTATTGTGTTTTTCAGGATCTGACCACGGGGAAGATAATCGGAGTTGCTAAGGAAAAGGGAGGGCTATACTACTTATCTGATGAACCAGATTGTTCGAAGGTGTTGGCTTCTTGCTTGCAAACCGAGTCTGCTGAGTCTTCTCATTCTGCCGCACAAATTTGGCTTCAGCACAAACGTCTTGGTCATCCTCCATTCTCTTTAGTTAAGTCTATGTTTCCTTCCTTATTTTTACATCATTCAGTTGAGTCTTTTAAATGTGAAGTTTGTGAGTTAGCTAAACATCATCGTGTCTCTTTTCCTCTTAGTTCCACTAAAAGTGCTGAACCTTTTGATCTTATACATTCTGATGTTTGGGGACCTGCACCTATTTCTAATGTTTCGGGTGCTAAATGGTTTGTGTCATTTATTGATGATTGTACTCGAGCAACTTGGATTTTTTTGATGAAGGATAAATCAGAAGTACCAGAATTATTTATCAGATTTTATCACATGGTGCAAACACAATTTGGCAAAGGCATTAAAAGAATTCGCTCTGACAATGGCAAGGAATATGCCAATCAGAGTTTTTCAAATTTTACCAGTCAACAAGGAATTTTTCATGAGTTTACATGTGTCGACACTCCACAACAAAATGGTGTCGCAGAAAGAAAGAATCGTCATTTACTTGAAGTTGCTCGAGCCATTCTCTTCCAAATGGCTGTTCCCAACTCATACTGGGGAGAAGCAGTACTGACTGCTGCCTACTTGATTAATCGGGTCCCCAAACCAATGTTAGGTAATGTTAGTCCTGTTCAGTTTTTGACTTCACGGTTTCCTTCTGTTCATGTTTTGCAGAGTCTTCAATCTCGAGTGTTTGGTTGTGTTGCTTTTGTCCATGTTCACAAACAACATCGAAGTAAGTTGGACCCTCATGCAGTCAGATGTATTTTTGTGGGTTATCCTCCTAACAAAAAAGGATATAAATGTTATCATCCTCCTAGTCGTAAGTACTTTATCTCTAAAGATGTCCCGTTTCATGAGAATGTATCCTACTTCACTCGTCCTCAGCTTCAGGGGGAGAGTATTCATGATTATTTGGAATCTAAGTCCGAGTTTCTGGTTCTACCTGAGTTACCTGAGGCTCCTGTCTTAAGTCCTACTACTGGTCCTACTTGTCCTGCATCCACAAGTCCTTCATTTGAGTCCCCTGAGTCGCATGTGACTCCTGTCTCACCTTCTACTATTGATCCTGCTTCCACAAATACTCCTGTCTCACCTTCTACTATTGATCCTGCTTCCACAAATACCGAATTTGAGTCACCTACTTCTATTTTGGTCCCTCCTTTATCTTCTGTTTTGCAGGAACCATCATCTTCGGCACCAGCAAATGCTAAAGCTGGTGAGCCAACTTTGGTGTATCAGAGAAGAAGTAAGCCCGACCTGCCCCAGACACAACTTCAATTGCCTGAACCGGAGGTAAGTACTGAAATTAACCCTCCTACTAGTGATTCCCACAGTTCTGACACTAGTGACACTGATACAGATGATTTGTCTATTGCTTTGAGGAAAGGGAAAAGGTCTTGTGCGAAATACCCTATTTCTCAATTTGTCTCCACTAAAAATCTTTCTGTGCAGCATCAGAGTTTTATTTCAGCTGTTGATTCTGTGATAATCCCATCATCTGTTCAAGAAGCATTCAAAGATAGAAATTGGGTTCAAGCCATGGATGAGGAAATGAAAGCACTTGAGAAGAATGGAACATGGGAAATTGTTGAGAGATCGGGAGGCAAGAAGCCTGTTGGTTGCAGGTGGATCTATACAGTCAAGCACAGATCAGATGGTACTATTGATCGGTACAAGGCAAGACTAGTGGCTAAAGGATTCACTCAGACCTATGGCATTGATTATGAGGAGACTTTTGCTCCTGTGGCGAAGATGAACACTGTTCGGATCTTACTATCACTTGCTGCTCACTCCGGATGGGAACTAAACCAATTTGATGTCAAAAATGCATTCTTGCATGGAGATTTAGAGGAGGAGGTGTATATGGAGATTCCTCCAGGATTTGGTTCAAAAGATGGAACAAACAAGGTGTGTCGATTAAGGAAAGCTTTATATGGGCTAAAACAGTCTCCTCGAGCATGGTTTGGGAGATTTACAAAGGCAATGGTGTGCTTAAGCTATAAGCAAAGCCAACGAGATCACACTCTTTTCTTCAAACATTCGAAAGATGGAAAACTGACTATACTTCTTGTTTATGTTGATGATATCATTATTACAGGTGACAATTTGGCTGAGAGACAACTACTTAAGGAGCAATTATCAGCAGTGTTTGAAATGAAAGACCTTGGGAAACTTAAGTATTTCCTAGGGATTGAGGTGGCCTACTCCGATAAAGGCATTTTTATTTCTCAAAGAAAATATGTTCTTGACCTTCTGAAAGAAACCGGAAAGCTTGGATGTAAACCTGCAAGTGTTCCTATTGAGCAAAATCACAAAATTAGCTTTGAAGAAGAAAGTGCCAAAGTTGACAAGGTCCAATATCAGAGATTGGTGGGAAAATTGATTTACTTGGCACACACTAGACCTGATTTGGCTTATGCAGTCAGTGTGGTGAGCCAATTCATGCATGACCCGAGGCAGAGACATTTGCATGCTGTTGATCGTATTCTTCAATATCTCAAGGCCTCTCCAGGAAGAGGACTATTGTTCAAAAGAGGTGGGAGCCTAACTATGGAAGCTTATACTGATGCTGACTATGCAGGTTCAATAAGTGATAGAAGATCTACTTCAGGTTATTGCACCTTCCTATGTGGGAACCTTGTTACTTGGAGGAGTAAGAAGCAAAATGTAGTGGCTCGATCAAGCGCTGAGGCTGAATTTAGAGCTTTGGCACAAGGAATCTGTGAACTATTGTGGATGAAGATTATACTAAATGACTTGAAGATACAATTTGAAGGTCCTATGAAGTTATTTTGCGATAACAAATCGGCTATCAGTATTGCTCATAATCCCGTTCAACATGACAGAACGAAGCACATTGAGATAGATCGTCACTTCATTAAGGAAAAACTTGACAGCGGGTTAATATCTACAACTTACATTCCTTCCGGACACCAATTGGCAGATGTATTAACGAAGGGCTTGCCAACAGAGCATTTCAAAGAACTTACATCCAAGCTGGGAATGATAGATATCCATTCACCAGCTTGAGGGGGAGTGTTGAAATATGTTGTAAATAGTAGATTTATTTATATATGTATTCGGCCCATTTACCTGGCCCGTTAAGTAGCCTATTTAAACTCAGTAATGCTTGTACTCAAATTACAATTACACAATTAATAAGACGGAACTACAGCTGCTCTGTAGTCGCAGACGTAGGCAAAGATTGGCCGAACTGCGTGACCAATATCGTGTCTTCTTTTTCTACATATAAGAATAAGAAAAATAGACGATAAGAAATCCTTAGCCTAGAAAAAGAAAGAAGCTGAAAAAAAACATAGAAACAAGTCCAATAAGACTAATCAGTGTAAAGGGGCTGAATAATCTTTTTTCGGAAATGCTAATTCCCTGAAATAGTCTATGTTGGAAATCCCAATAAAAAGACATACATATAATTCCATCTCATAGCAAATTTAAATGCAATAATACACCCTTGATGATAGGTAACACCAAATTCGACATTTAGTTAATGGATTAATCAGGCAGTTAGCTAGGAGAAATAAAGCATGGTGCCTACTACAGGAGATTGAGAATGAGGGATATCTTGTGAATCGAGAGAACTAGGACCTTAGGGAATTTTCGGAGGTGCATACCTTGAAAGTCCGTAATTCATTTTGTAACCAAAGAGATTTTCCCTATTTCTAGTAATAGATACCAATTGGTTCTTATCAACTGGTATCAGAGCGCTTCTGATTCAGGGAGATTCGTGCTAAAGAGGAAGGAGTCACACCTAGAAGTAGTGGAACTTAGGTTGCAAGGGCTGTGAACGATCATGCAGTTGGTGAAGGAGGAGATAATGCGGAAATGAGAGGGATACTGCGGCACCGCGAGGATGGACACACAGTTCATGAACAAATGTCATCACAAAATGAATACAAAGAACTGGATGCAAGAAAGTCAGAAATGGGTACAGAACAGAAACAAGATTCTAGAGGATCAACAGTTGTGAAAAGGATGCAATCAGAACAAAAAAACAATAGAAAGACCAACAAAGAGAAAAAACAAAGAAGCAAGCTCAGAAAGGAAAGGTGTGTAATGACAAAGGGATGAAGGAAGAGCAGGGCAAATGACAAATTTGGTCCAAACAAATATTGACCAAGCAATGGAGAAAGGGGAGTTCTTCGAGAACGGATGATGAGCCATTCATGGTGGCAAAACTCAGACTCGCGGAGTGGAAGACCCAAGCTCCATGACGAAACAACAGCGCTCGTACAGTGATGCCAATAGTTTAAGTCAAAGGTGAGACTCGGGAGTGGTTATCGTCTCGCAATGTGGACAACTATTTACAGCACCAATGAAGATGGCCAAACTTCTACCCTCGAAAACTGCATATTCACGTTTGGGTACAGCAGACGAAGACCCGACTATGCGGTGGAGATGATCGAAGCTTAGGCTAAGGTGACCATGAGTCATTGAGCCGCACTGAAGTTTGGTTCATGACGACCACGCGCACACTGGTCCAGCTGCTACCACCAAGACCTCCAAACCCGGTTCATGATATGGGGTTCATAGACATCCTTCATATTGTGTGCATCACGTGTGGGAAGGAGCAAGAGACTGGGTTAGAAACGACTCAGAAATTGGGCCAAATTGTAGCCCTAATGAGTAAAACCCATAGTACTATGAAGGTGACAAAGCCAGCGAACATGTTGTTGGCTTACTTCTGTTTATATATGGGCTCTGTTCAGCTATTAAAAAGTTCCAACATGCTCACCAAGCTACAAGGGGGTGCCATCAAATGCCAGTACAATAGTTCCAATATGTTTGGTTCCTTATTCTTTCACAAGTGGGACCCATGGGATCCAACATTTGAAGGAGTAGACCAGAGGGGGTGCTTCCAGCTGCAACAAAAATTGAGATTTTGGGAATAACAAACAGTCCAGGTTTGTCATAGTACTTCACCTTGAGGACAATGTTTTCCTTCTTATTACCAATTTCCTTAAAGTGTATATGAAGAAATTGATAAAAAAAAAAACTAAGACAAACCCTTCTTATTACATACAAATTATATTCCAGGTGTGAAAAGTGTATGCATATTCATGCACTTACATACGTTTTAGTGTTTTTATATAAATGCACAATAAAGTACCTCAATTGGCAGAGAATCAGCAGCTAATGCACGGTCATCTGAAATAAGAGGATTCAAACCATCAGCGGTAGCAAGCTCATGAATGCTAGCCAAAAGGGGTCGCCACCTCCTTAAGACGGCAACATATGGTGGTAATATAGCCTCAAGGTACTGTTTGCGGAGAGGCTTCTGGTCTTTGCTAACAGCATGGTAAACCTGACCAAATGTTGTACTGGGGTAACTCGACGATTGTACACAAAAGACAAAAGAGAGAATGAAAATGGGCAAGCCTGAAAATACAAACCTCGGAATATAGCACGCATGATGCTACCAAGACTCTTTGCCTCTTAGAATCAGAAATTGGCATATTGAGAACCGGCGAAAGAACACTGTTTAAATCAAAATAAATAGATAAATAAATAAACAAGACAAGATTGACCTGTCTACTGCACATCAGTTATTTACGACTATGAGTGTAGAATTTTTTAAATAACAATTAGGATAATACAAATAAAAAAACAAAATAAGCAAATTAACAGTTTATATATGTTGTGATATTAACACTCCCCCTCAAGCTAAAACTTACTAAGCTTTAGCTTGTTACAAGAAAGCAATGCATTACACCACAAATAAAAAATAAATAGCAAACCAAACGCAAATTGAGACCAAAAACAATGGTTGGGAAGACAACTCAAGAATTCTAGAGAAGCCGGAGAGAAATGCTATAAAAGAGCCTAGCCAGACAGCAGAAATGATCATCAGCCTGTAAGAAATTCATGGCAAGCAATCAAACAAAGCTAGGTTCGTTCTTCTCAAGACTGCATTTGGAAGCTTCAAACCAATAATATCATAGACCATTAAAAATAAGTCCGAGAACTGTGTCTGTGACAAAGACAAGCCAGTGCATCTGGGACGAAGATGGGGCCAATGCATTTCGGACAAAGACGAAACTAATGCATTTGAGACAAAGGCTAAGGCCACGGCATCGAAGAAAGACACAAGATTATGTAAGTTATCTAAGTGACGACCCTCACGTGTGGCATGCGCCATAGCCCAGTACTCGATTTCGGTACACGACTGAGCAACAACAATCTACTTTTCACTCTTCCATGAAATATTTCCACCTTTGAATATACAATAACCTGAAATTGACTATCTATCACTTGCATTTCTTGCAAGTCGGCATCTGGGTACCCAATGATACCAGTGAGACCTCTATCAGTGGATACCCAAAGATACCACTTCTCCTACTTCAGTAATATTAGTTTTTTGTTTTTGTGTTACCAATTCTGGTTTTGGTCATATGGACTAAGTTGTGAGATATCTCACGCTTGTATCATGTTTCTGAATTTTCTGCAGTTGAACTGCTACAAGCTAGGGTAATTGAATTTTATCAGCTAGGACAGAAACAAAACAAGCACGGACGCATAAAATTTTAGATTGAAGGGATTAGTTATTAACTTATACCTCCACAAAAGTGCTGATCGTGGTTTTCTTCCTTCAGACACCACATCCTCAATACTTGTATTTCTCATTAGCATATGATCTTCGCCATTGTCATCTTCCCTCATTGATAGAAGAACCATTCTAAGCATGCACAAGAATGGCTGGTCACTGTCTAATAGCTGGTACAATGCAGCCATCCCTCCCATTCCAGTACCTGATCCTCCACCTATACCAAGACCACCACCGAGTCCAGACTCATCTAGCAATAACGCTTGGAGCATAGCTACAGACTTCTTCACCAAAGGAAGCTCAATCCAGTTGCCATTCGCATCTTTTTCCAAAGCAGATTTCCAAAAATCCCATCCACTGGCACCACCACCAAATGCAGCTGGATTCTGTGGAAGGCCAACACCATACCATAAACGGCTTCTATATTTCCAGCCATCAGCTAAATCTTTAGCACACGACCCATATGACACAAAAGCAGAGGATACAGATTCGTAAGGCTCAGCTGCTGCTGCAGCTGCAATCCTTTCCATCGCAGAAGTAGGGATCTGACCACTTCCATCATCCAATGAAGAAAGGACCTTCAAAAATCTTGCAAGTATGAGTTTCACCAATATAGAATGAAAATGAAATGAGGGTAACGAACCCCATTGACAAGCATGCAAATGTAATGGATACCGGATAGCATGGCAATTAAAGAAAATGAATAAAAGTTTTACATGATATCTTAAATCTGATAGATGAGTCGAGCACAGAAGTTAGACATAAAAAGTATAAAACAGGAATTGATAAAAAAAAACGTTTTAAAAAAGACATAAGGAGAATAGGACAGCATGTCGCCATTGCATAAATTTTGGAAGAATAACAAACCAGCGTTGTAGATGCAGAAGTATAAAAAAACTATACATATCTAATTATGACAGTCTAGTTGTAGATTACTATATGCATACATCTAAAGGGACTCCACCAGAGTCACTAGACAGTGATCTTCGATCGTCCGTAACTTCTGTTGACTCTTCAATTGTTGACAATGAAGTTGAGCGATTATTGATTGGATACAAAGTAGAAAGAGGAGATGGGGAAACATCTGCAGCACGTGAAGAGGATTGTTTGCTCTGCAATCGTAAATGATCTTCAACAAGCATAAGTATCACAATGGCATTCTCTACTAAAGCGACAGACAACTGAGCAGCACTATCAGCCTCCACCTTAGCATCTGTTGGTGACAAACCTTCAGCTGCAACACCAGCCGCAGCTGCAGCAATAATTTGAGTCTGCAGCAAGGAAAAGCTGTATGTAGACGTCATTACTGTTTTTTATTCCACTCTTGAAAGCAAAAAAAATAGATAATTGCACTTATCACTTTGACATAAGATTTTGATATCTATGTGTGTTTAGGTATGGTAGGAGGGATTTTGGTTCCTACGTGTGCATAGACACTTCCAAACAAAATAGCAGAGAAAATAACATCACCATGCAATGGCAAATAATGCACTGAAACTTTTTATACGGAAAATCATTAACAGTAGAAAACAAGATGTACCTGAACTTGCAATTCTCTAGCAGCAAAGTCCAGCAAGCCACCTAAGAGTCTCCTTTTAAATATCGGATACGATTCTTCGCGTCTTTACAGAAATCAACCAAAAAAAAGAACGATAATATAAATGATATGAAACCAAAAATTTACAACTGTTGTTACTTGAAACTTTCTATCAGGACATACAAGTAATATGGTGGTATAAAATACTATATAAAACCTTTCTTTTTCAAAATTCCTCATAATCTTTTTGACAAACCTAGACTAGGATTATGGCACTAAATGTTATTTCTTTGAGCATGTCTCAGACATGACTGTTCCTCATTTGATTCCCAGTCAAGTAATGGGAAACATGTTAGAATAACAGATTTAATGTTGCTGACTAGACTATGAGTAGGCTATGACTCATGGTAATCATATGTAATTAATGTATAGATTATACTAACACTATATATGGGTATCCCATGTATTGTTGGATTCATATCATAGAAATACAAATCAATCTTTATATGGTATCAAGAGCTTAAGTTATTCCTATATTTTTATTTTTATTTTTATTTTCTGCTTCAGAAGCTGATACAGCAGCTTCCTCATCTCGTGGTACTGTTCATGCGAGGCACTAAAAGCCTCACTTAAAATAACAGTATAAGTGGATAAGTAAATGCTCAAAGAGCTCATTATAGGAAGTACAAACTTACCTTACTCGCTGTTCTCCTGTGCTAGATCCACCCACAATAGAAAGCCATTCTGCACAATGAATCGTCGCTTCAATATCCTGGACAGAATGTGTACACAGTAACATGAATCACCCTGATAAAACCAGAAATCATGGAAGCGGGAAGCTATGGACAACATAAGTTCAATTTCAGCAGAATGATGACTAAGAAGTTCCATTATATTTCAGCAGTCAATTGTGGTTCCATATAGAAACTCCAGGATAAAATCTACTTCCTCTTGATGGCCACAGTTGTGTGATAACTGATGAGTAAATATAATATTACAAATATGTCTTAAAATTCAACTTTAACACTTCAAAGACATGTCGTTGCTCAAAGACAACAGGTATGGAAACATTTAAAAGATATTCTCCTTTAATCACACATGTCAAGGTATACGTTATCAATGTGATAATTCTGTTACATTTTTAATATCATTGACTCACAGTATTCATTTGGTTTCTTTGTTTAAAAGACATTATGCAACCTAACCCCCCTCCCCCAAGTATTTTCTTTTTAATGAAAAAAGTTTCTTCCTTTACAACGAAGGGAAAAAGAAAAAGAAACAGTCTTTTGTATACCTGAAAGGCCAAAGAAACAAAGGATTATTAAAAAGAACAGGAAACAGGGTAACAAACTATTGCATGTGGAGGCTGTCAACAGCAACTTATTGAAAGAGCAAAATGGGCAAACCCACATGAAAGAAGCTAAAAACCCAAACAAATATACCAACCTTCCATCCATCCTTTTGGCGCATTGAGTGCTCTAGCATTATAATTAGGAAGTTATGAATCAGGTCTTCTATGTCTCCAACACTTGTTGAATCAGACAATTTGCTTGGACCCACCTGTTAAACAAACGTATGCAATTAGAAGTGTCAAAGAATTTTCCATAAGTTGGTCAAAAAAAAAAAGAATTTTCCATAAGAATCACACAAATAAGGTTACATAAGTTGGCATCAATTTGATGTGTCTGTGAAAACTGGAATAAGAACTTTGTTTACCACTCATAGATCATTACCTCATGGTTCGAGATCAGGACTTCCAGAATCCATTCAGGCCATTCCTCCATGTTTGTCATGCTGTTTCGGTTTTCAGGATGACTGCAAGCCAAAAATAGAAGATCCTGAAAATATACACAGACAAGCCCCTTAACACTATGTGGTAAAAAAAGATCCCAAGTACGAATTGTATCCATTATTTGAAGTCTTACTCTGACAAATTTTCATAGGAAAACTTTTTATATGGCTGTGGCATACACAATTACACATGGACATTCCTTAAATTAACTACGACACAAAGGTACCTAAGGCCAAAAAAACAAAATGTTCTGTTGGAAACATTATTAGATTAAAATTAGTATGGGAAATGGAACGATTATATTTAGATTCATATACCTAGAGAATATCATATATGCACCTAGGAAGTAGAATTATTATTAATTTCCTTGTAAATATAAATTTTATCTATTCCAAAGCAGGGACGTGGAGACCCCTAAGCGAGTTAGGCTGGTGCCTTAGTCCCCCCAACATTTTCATTTTCTTATACTATCTCATTGGGTGGATTGCCAATACTTAATACACTTAAACAAAGAAAGTCAACTACTGGGCCTATTCATTTCAATTGCCACCACTGACTACCATTGATCGGAGTTTACTAGAGTTAACCGACGTTGACCAACTTTGACCAAAGTTGACCACCATTTGTAAGCCTTGTTTGGATCGTTGGCCTTTATTGAACCTTATTTGGGGGTTGGTTTCTTTGTTTGACCCCTTTTGTGGGCATCTATAGAGCCCTATTTGGATTTGTGTGTTGTTCCATCTGTCACATCTTATTTTCCCCAATGTTGAAAGGGGGGAGGCAAAAAGGATGAGAGTTTTTCTCAACAACTTGGAAAATCCATCGGGTACTTCTACTTTGGCATACTCAGGTACATTTTCATCTTCATTTGGATTTAATGTCTCAAAAAACCCTTCTACCCTCTTTTGGATTTAAGATTTCGGTGCCACAAACCATATGAGACTTTGTTCTAAATGCTTCTCCAATTATTCCCCTAGTCCCAGCAATAAGAAAATAGCTATTGCAGATGGCACACTTACAACTGCGGCTGGCATTGAAATTATTTAAATTAATCCTTCAATAACTTTAAAAAATGTCCTTCATTTCCCAAAATTGTCCACCAACCTTGTTTCTATACAAAAACTTACAAAATAATTTTCATGTATTGTGATTTTTCACCAGGATTGTTGTGAACTTCAAGACAAGGATTCGGGAAGGACAAGTGGATGTGCTAGAGAAGGGAATGGCCTTTATATCTTGAGGAACCAATGTTGCCCACCACACCAAAAGAACTATTGTCTCGGTCATTCGTGTCAGAGTTTATACTCTCTCGCAAAAGAAAATTTCTACTTCTCCATTGTCGGTTAGGACAGACTTCTTTTGGAGTCATCAAAGTTGTTTTCATCATTCTTTTCTGGATTTTACATCGTGAGTTTTCACCGTGAAGCATGTGATATTACAAAACACAAGTGTATACCACTTCCATTAAGTGATAAAAGATGCACATTTCCTTTTTATCTTGTTCATATTAATGTTTGGGGTCCTTCTATTCCAAATGTGTCTGGGACTCTTTGGTTTGTAACTATAGATGATTGTCTCGGGTTACTTGGATTTTTTCACTTAAACATAAATCTGTATTGAGCACCGTTTTCCAGAATTTCTTCTCAATGATTAAAAATCAGTTAGGCGTGAACATCAAAAGGCCTAGGTCAGATAATGGCAAGGAGTACTTCAATCATATCACTACTTCCTTTTGTCAAAAAGAGGGAATTATCCATGAGTCTTCTTATGTCAAAACACCACAACAAAATGGGATTGTAGAGAGAAAAAATGGTCATCTTTTAGACCAAACTCATGCCTTGTTATTCCAAAGTAATGTTCGAAAATATTTTTGGGAAGAGGTTATTCTCACAGCAATATATCTTATTAATCGGTTACCCTTTAGAGTCTTGGGCTTTCAGACCCCAATGGATGTTATCTCTTATTTCTATCCTAACTTTTCCACTACTTTTTTTTTTGACAAAAGCTTTTCCACTACTATTACCTTCCACCATGAATCTTTGGGTGTCTCATTTGTACACGTTCATAGTCAAGATAGGGGATACAAATGTTGCCATCCTCCTTCCAAAAAATATTGTCTCAGGATGTAGCCTATCAAGAGAAGGAAGGTTATTTTTAGGGTTTTTCCCTAGGCTTTAGTTTTCTCGGTTGGGTCACAAGACAGAAAACGAAAAAACCTTAATTTTCCGCCATGGCTGCCAGCAGTGCCGCAAACGCCACGCAGAAAACGGCCACCATGATCCGGTTCTAGCACTCCAATAGGTTTAACTCTAAATAGGAAAGAAAAGGGAAAAACAGCAACTAATCATGCTTAAAAATAACAGTAAAAATGTACAGAATAACAACCTATCCTGCAGTTAGTTTTAGCTTTTTGGCAGCCTAGGTGAAGAAAGCATCTCTTGGTGTTTCACCATTATCTTCAACATCTTAAAAAAACAGAAAACTTAAGCCCTAAAAGGTCCATAACACATAAATACGTAACAAGAAACTCAAATGCTTAAATTAAGCAGCCAGTCCATGAAGAAGTTAGTTGAATTGAGAAGTTCAAAAACATGAAGGACAGACAAAAGCACGTGATACTGCAAACACGTCATAAATCAAATAAAATGCAATATCTAAACATTATATACATATTGCAAAAGATGAGAACTGTTGAGCTAATACCTGCAGTGCTCTGCTCTGCAGTGACCTGGGAGCAAATGGAAGGGAACGCAAAAGCACCAATAAAAGTTGTGAATGCTCAAAGCGATGACCAGAATCATAGAAGTTCAGACCATCCTCTGAAGAAGAGGCATTGATCTGAAATGGAAAGAAAGAAAGCCAACAAAACAAAATGAAAAAAAAATCATGAAAAGATCCGTAAATTCAAGACAATGAAACTGTATATTATTCAAAGAAAAGGATGAGCTCAAGAGCTCTACAATGGTGAAAAAGAAAAGAATCCCAGAGTCCAAGGCTCCTACCAGAGAGATTTTCTCTCCTAATCAACTTTCTAACAAACTTCTCAACTCCCTTTACTCCCCTCTCCTCTACCTATTATGCCTATTCCCCCCCTTACAGAATACTGCCACATCAGCATGATATTGGGCAGTTCGTGCCTTAAGGCCACTTGGGACCACACCCTCATTTGGGGTCCTAACAAAGCAGCTCGTGAGAATAGTATCGCCATTTTAGTAACTTGATCAGCAATTTTCTAAGGGATATCCTCAATAGACATTCAAAGAGACTTGAAGGCTTAAACTCTTTCTGTTTTTTATGCAGCCTGCAATGGTTAAAATGGGGAACATTTTACATTTATATTAGCATTTTATTTCTCCATTCAATTAATGAGCTTCTTTTTTTAATAGAAACAGAAAAATTTAGACTGTTACCATAAAAAAAATTCTCCCCAACAAAAAGGACTTAAGAGAAATTAATTCAAAAAATTTGCATGACCACTATCACAGAATTTTGTAGGGTTGGGTCTAACTCAACCCTACAAAACTGGCTAGTAAGGTAAGGGATGTCTCTCACTTATAAACACTTTCCAAGCCATATCACACCTGATGTGTGACTTTCAACACACACACACTTCACGCCCAGGATTGGACAACTGGAAAATGGCTTGATAGTGGGTGGCTTAACAGATCTATGATAGACTTCGATAATATCTTAAAATTTGAGTTGGGCATAACTCAATCCTACAAACCGGCTTGTTAGGTGAGGGATTCCTCTCACTTATAAACACTTTTCATGCCATATCACATTTGATGTGGGACTCACAGCAAATTACATGCATCATTGAAACATGACAAAACATTCAAATAACTCCAAATGGAGACAAATGGTGGGCCAACTTCTTCACAGATGTATGTATAATATCCCAATATCTTGGATACCCATCTTTGGAATGCAAAAGTCATGCAAATTTAGATACTTGCATATCCAAGATAGCCATATTCATCCGTATTTAATTATATTTTAATTACAGTCTAGAGCAAGTGTACACCATACACCATTAGAATGCTCCAAGAATCATGAGCAGTTGCAAAGCTAAGGTGCAACTTGCTCAAATTTCCTGGCAAGGTACAGCTGAGACATAGACAACATCTGTGAATTTTGCCACATACTTACATAACACGTGAAAGGACACAAAACAAGACAGGAAAAATGATAACTATAAAATTTGCTCAGAATTCAATTACATGCATTGATTGATAAATGCAGAATTCAATTACAATAGGAAGCATGTTAGCAGATAAATGTAAACAAAAAATTTGCCTAATCCAGTCAAAAATGATAACTATAAAATTTGCTCAGACAGTCTATAAAATGCAAAAACATTCATATTTGGAATATTGATGCATATATGATATTATGATGAAAATAGTAAGAGAATATAAGCAAATAATGGCCAAAAACGAAGAAAAGGAATACATGGTGATGGTATTGAAAATATAACTTCCATAAAAAATAGAAAAGGAAAGACAATTTCAGGAGTAACTCCACTAATATAAGTTTTCATTTGCATATGGAGTGGGGGTATGCTAGAGGATTTTAGCCATACCGAGGCAGCCAACAAAGCTGTGTAAACATTGGTAGTCATTAGCCTGTTAGGTGCTGCTTCAAAAGCCTTCTGTAAAGCATAAAGCAGAAGAGAAACCTTGTCTTCAAACATGGTACCGCCCCTGTCATGGAGTCCAACACCAAAAAGGTTGCTTGTTGTATCAGGACCAGCACGGGAACCAAATCTCAGTTGTCCTGAAGCTACTAAAGCACCTAAGAGACCTATGATCCCAACAACAATGCCATCACTTTTATCGATATTGTAAACATTTTTTCTAGCACTGTCAGCACTAATGGATAAACTTATGCCCCCCAGATCCTTGACAGAAGTAACTTCAGAGGTAAATGTCATCCTGTCACTATTAATATCTGGAGAACTAGGACCAGGACTATTGCCACTATGAACAGATTGGGAACGTATATCATTGTCTAGTAAGCTGGCTTCGCTTTTCTCCTCTGATCCTTCATCATCCTGACTTCCTTCAGTGTTTTCATCATTACAATCAATTTCAGCATTTTGAAGTTTAGGATTCTTTGACAATGATTCCAGGGTAGCATTATCTCCAGCTTTAGCTTCCCTCTGGAGCAGAACAAGAAGAGTTTCTATCCCACCACATGCTAGAAATTCTTCTGCAAATATCTGAGCTCTAGATGTATTTGGCTGGACAACCAACCTGTAGAAGAGATGCAACACCCTAGCAACCTGAAAAATGAAACGAACAATTATGACTAATGAGTCCAATTTTGTTAGATAATTGGGAAAAAATTAAAATCAAATCAAGCTTTATAAGTACATGAAATATTTCTCAAACTACATAAAAACCATTAAACATGATATTAGTGATAGCCAAAACATGCATTTAATCGCATTCCATATATAGCAAGCTAACACAACATGCTGCAAAATAGAACATATCAGTAACCTGGAGCTACTTCAGGTATGCAGATTTCAGCAAGCTAGATGTTTCACTAGTTAATTGACTAAAACACTTGAGCTTGCTCAAAAATAGTACTTATGCAAGTTATGCTACAATCTACAGCAGACATCTGCCAGCAAAAATGCTTGTACTTATTGTGCGACATAAAACTTATTCCTATGCAAGGCTCCCACCAATACCAGGTCATAGTGTTGTCATACAGCAGCCATGGCAGCACCTATTAGGCTATTAGAGCTTAAAGTCCAAATGTGGGCTAGGTTCTGAATCATCAGAAAACATGCCTAAAATGTGGCTATTGTACTCTAGGAGAAATAAGAAAATAACAGATGAACTAGTAATATGACAGTTATATGGTAGGACAGTTTAATCTTCTAAAAGAGACTAAAGAAAACTTCACTGGAGCGTGGATTTAAATCTAAATTAAAAAGAAAAGATGGAGCTGCCTGTGTTTGACGGAATAGACCCAGGAGCATGGCCAGGGCTGAATTACATTTTCAAGTTCAACACACATCTAAGGAAGTCAACACGTGACTTGCCCGTGTCAATAAGGAGGAAGCAACGGTTCACTAGTTTAATCTTCTAAAAGAGACTCAAGAAAACTTCACTTGGTACTACAAGTTGAAGTTTGGTCTTATAGAACAAGATTGGAACAACCACGTGAAATTTCATTTAAAGAATTAGTATGCACCGATACAGATTGGTACTGTACAAGAATGTACAGAGGCTTTTGAGTTGATCTCCTCCCAAGTGGTATTAAACCCTATTAGCACCTCTTTGTGGCATTATATGCAAAATGCCATAAAACATCAATCGCTTTGCATATTTTGCATTGCGACTTAAGGCAGACGCCCATGGCAGAAAAAGAAATCCAAGTTCTTTACTCTTAAAAGGAAAAGCGTTTTTGTTACGTAAAAGGGACTCAAACAAGACCTCCATGGCTTTCTTTGGAAAAACAAACTAACTTTGCACTGCAAAACTCAATGAACTCAACAACCACACCCCCCATCTCCTCTGTTTGTGTGATCTGCCCCACCCATCTCTGGCAAATGAACTCATTTCCAACAAACGACCTCTTTGTGTTTCCTTCCCTCGCTCACCTATTCTGGACTTCGATTCTCACACGAAACATATCCGGCCATTTGTGCTTTCTCTTTCTCACTGATTCTTCGTTTCTGTACCTCTATTATCTCAACCCATCATTTCCTCTTTGTTCTCTTCAAAAGTTATTTCCCACAAGTTTATGACTGTTAGGCCCATTAAGGTCTACACTAGGAGAAACAAATAATTAGGACTGTTGTATCATTAAACAAATAATTAGTTAAGTCAGTTTAGGTTGTTAGGAGTTAGTTGAGTCAGTTAGGATTGTTGTAAACTTCCCTCCATCTAACCTATGGTTTATAAATAGGCAAGGTGGCTGTGAGGAGGTTAGTTTTTGAATTCTCAAGTCTTAGACTTAGCAAAGGAGGTGCTGGAGAAACCAGCTACCTTGTAGGGGATTAGCATCCTCAGTGTAATTGTTCATTCTTTTGGTGATTAATAAAACTAACAGGGAACTCTAGCCTCCCTTTTGCTAGCAGTTTCTCAAGGTACCTATCAATGACACTTTTAGTGAATTTTATTTCCTAAATTGTTGTTTCTAGTTTATTGATCATAATATATCGTTAGATGACCTCATTAGTTAGTTCATTACAATAAGATCATTGGCAGGCTCAGGTAGTTAGACAGGGTCCCTACCACAATTTATAAAAGATAATAATAGGAGAGGAGGAGACAGCTAGTCATTTAAGAGAGACTTAGGACCTTAGAGAGAGAGAGAGAGAGAGAGAGAGAGAGAGAGAGAGAGAGATTGTAGAGCCTCAACGATCTGCAATGTTGTAGTTCAGGGGACTTTCTATATTTCTTTGTAATAAAATACTGATTCCTATCAATGATTATTAGATCCTAGAGCTGTGGGTATTGCATCTTGAAAACGATTCCAAGATTAGATGAGAGGGAAGCTTATTGGAGGCCAATCAATGTAAATCAGTATTTTGAAGCCATTAGGGTGCCTAAGGAGAAGAAGATAGCTTGGGTTATCATTCAGTTGGGAGTGATACAAGAACCACAAAAAATTTTACCTGGAAATTATTTTATAAGACAAATACATTTGATAATGTTAACTTATATCTATGTGCGTCATTTTGTGGTATTATGGTGTTGATTGATCTACGTAGCCGACTATACCTAATGAGAAAATACTTTGGTTTTTCTTCTGAGTCATTTTAGCATCATTTTTTACGATGCCTATTTATAACCCTTCAAAAAAAGGAAAGTGAAAAATATTCAATATCACTACTTTACCTGATTGGGTTGTGGACAGTCAACAATAAATCCAAGTAAACATCGGACATCAGCTGAGGCCAACGAAGGAGGAGCTGCCACTATTAAAAGTTCAACTACCACTAAGAGCTCGTCAACCAACGCATTGATTTCACCAACAGGACGTGTTGCCCCAGCTAGAGAGAAAGTTTTAACTGAGTCAGTTTCATGAACAATCCAATAACATCGTCTGCAGCCATCAAGAAGCTTTTGTATGGCATTTGCATCTCGCATTACTGTTGACTCGGTGAAAACCATGTCTGCAAGTGATGATAGAAGCTTCTTTTGAATGCCATAACTACACAAACTCCAAATTTTTAAATCTAACAACAGTGTGGTGAAGAGCTGCACTTTAAGTGTATGGTTGATCTTCTGAGATTGACAAACAGAAACAACAGCAGCAACAAGTTCCTCGTCTCTTACACCATCATGCTTTCCAACATCAAGTGAAGATAGAGTTTGGAGAAGATAATTCAAAATTTTTGACAGAACCTCAGGCCCTCTACCACGAGACAACTCCTCATTATTCCTTGGATGTTCAATAGCCATAGATATGATTCTGAATATTGGGGCAGCAAGAGATGTGGTGGCTGAAGACAGGGGAAAATTCCCTTGCTGTGGTTCCAAATTATCCTCATGTATATTGCTTATCGTCAAGGGAAGCAACGACAAGGGACCACCATAGGCCAATGCCCACAAAGCATCTGCAGGTCGCATTCGTGTAGCAACATGGACTTGCCCAAGAACCTCAGCTGGGCGTCGAAGCATTCCTGAATCATGATAAAGGGGCCATAAGAAGAGTAGCAAATTATTCATGCTTTGTGCATAAAAGAAATTTTATATTGCTGAGAAAGTAAATATATATATATATATATATATATATATATAATTGTTGATCCAGCAAATGGATGATTGTGCCATACTGAACACTGATAATAGATACCATTGATCACAGGAAAAGGTCTAAATGTGCATACAAGTCACAGGCATAGCAAATCAATTGGTATATCTGTAAAACTAAAAGCCAAGAAAGAATGAGAGATACAGAATACAATTAAATAACAACTATACATGATATACTCACAGGACAGCTTAATCAGAGACGGATGGCTATTCCTTACTAACTTAATAACTTAATAAGGAAAAATCCTTTTACCCACCTTTTAATTTAATTAATATTCATTGTAAAAAAAATTGTAAGCAAATAACACAACTTTGAATGCAAGATAAATGAGCTTAATGCAAGTCCCAAAACTGATCTATATGTGATCCCCCAAATTCACAGTTATGTTTGTTGAGTAATGTAATTTAACATAATTGTATAATAAATGGAAAGAGAAGAAGTATCAAAGAAGACAATGAATTACGGTAGAAAGCACACTATAAATAAATAAGCAAAACATAATACTTTCACTACTAGAAAAAGACAATTGTTGTGCTCACAAAAATATAGTAAACCACTTTATTTCCATCACATAAACCTACAAACTAACCTTTGAGAGATTATTTATAAGGTATCTTTCTGCAAAAATAAATATGGATTTATGCAGTGTATAATTATCCATATATTACATACAGAAAACAACCGATCAAAATTATCTAACCTGAAGCACCAGAAGGTGAAGCATCAGGACAGAAACGCCCATTAAGCAAACTAGGATGATAGAGCAGATGAATGCAACCTCCAATTTCTGTATCCAAAAGCGCACTTTCCTCTGCCTTGCTCTGAACATAGGAACTTGTTGCTAGCCATGGTAGCCCAGCTGCATTACCAAAAGAAGGCAATATATCCCCTCCTCTAGAAGCCAGGCCTGCCATTCTTTCTGGGCCAATTGGTTCTTTGAAGAGGTAAACAGTGCCCATCTCAGCAAACAAAGGACATTGACGACGACGGCGTTGCAAACCAGCCATAGTAGGAGGAGGGTTAGTTCCTATGCAGCAAAAAGCTAGGGGTTTGGAAATTCGAGGGAACTCAAAGGGACGGCTTTCATATAAAGATCCATCTATATATAACCTGACTTCACTTTCTGCTTTCCCAAGAATTCCAGGTTTGCCTATATGTTCAAGACCAATAAAGTACCAGCATTGTGGTTTGAAAGCATGGGTAAAATGCAAAGATGACTTTTTTCCCTTTCCACTAGCAGTTTCAACAACCAAAAATTGGGCGTGAAAATAAGCCTCTATACCCTGATTATCAGCAGTTAAAAAACTGAATAGCCGTGGCATGTGCGCTGTACCTTCACCAGCAAGCGCGCTAGCAGCAGCAGCGGCTGACATAGCTGATGATTTACCCGACCTAGCCGCTGCAGCTGCAGCAATCGCAGCAGCAACTGTAGCTGTATTCAATGTGTCTGCAAATGATTCAATGTAGATCCATGTTGCAAAAGCATAACCATTGACAAATGGCCAACGGCTCTCGGCAGGACCAAGCAAGCCAGAACTTTCACCATCAAACTCAAAGGTGCAAGTAGGTCCTCTTGACTCCTTTCCACTTAAGGCTTTCTCCAATGCTAGCGTTAATCGTGGAGCCCAAATTGTGGTAAGTGTTTTAGTAATGACTTGAAACCATCTATAAAGATCACTAACATTGAGAGAATGACTCGCTAAGTATTGTATGCAGTGGCACAAAGGCGCTCCATCCCATCTTATTTGCCCATTTAAGCCAACATCCACGGTAAAAATCTTTTCTGCTGTTCTCAACAATACTCCTAACAGACCAGCCGTTGAGCACATTGCTCTATTTCTAGTGCAAGCCCTAATTATGGCAAGAAGTCCCCTAACCATCCTTGTCCTTGGCGACATTACATCATCAGCATCACCTATGTAAGGAAGCCAAGGAATAAGCTCGCCTGCCACAATGGCAGCCCGGGAGTTCAGCATTACACTAGGAGGATTATTATCCTCATCCTCCTCAAAACTTTCAACACCACCCATTGTTGCAAGAAGTGAGTCTACTATTAAGAAAGGTAATCTATCCATTTCTTCACCACTGTCAAAATTTTCTACACCACTTGCAATATTCTTTAGCTTATCCATACCGTCAGGTTTCCCCATGATAGCAGAATCAACAAGATGCAGTAATTCTGGAGACACATTTGGCTTTGCATGTTTTTGCCTGGGTTTTGGTGGAGAATTAACAGTAGAATCAAAACTAATTGATGCAAACTGCTTGTTTGTATGACCAAAATGCCCCTCTGACCCTGGGCTATAAGAAAAATGATCAAGATGCAGGTCAGCAACTGGGGAAGAATCATTCTCTATTGAGTAAGACCCGGATGAATATCGAGAATCCTCTGCATCTCCACCATCTGGGTACTGTATATTATCAGAACCCGATGATCGGTTTGAATCCCCAAACTCCTTATTCTTGTCTTGATCTTTCAAAGATACTTGCTCAAACTGGTCCTCATCCACAACTGTAGTTGCAGAATAAAGACCTTGATCTTGTAAGTGTACCCTCTCATCTACATGTTCAACTTCAAAATTGCTACTAGCATTTACGTTCTCCTGATGAGGACTCTCAACAAATTGTTTTACATCACTATCTACTTCTCCATGATAATCTAATTCATTACCAGATATTTTCATCTCTTTTGGTTCTTCCTCGTCTTCCATTATGCTACTTATATACAAGCTAACAAATATTCATTCAAATTATGAAAGCCGAATCCACCTGCAAGTAATAAAGTAAATTCAGAGGGGGAGAGACAGAATGAGACTCAAGGATCAGAATACTTGAGAGTTGAGATTTAGATGCTACAATGATATGTACAATTAAAGCACACATATGTCCGCTATGGGGAAAGATGGGATCAGATACATTGCACAAGAAAACTATTACAGATAATAATGAACAGCAAGTTATATGGCAAGCCCTTTGAAAGGACGACATCACGTTGAATTTTCAAAGAAGAACATCATTGTCCATATGGGAAGACACCAATCAGAAATAAGGAAAAAGAGTTTCAATATGTATGCAAGTGTGTGCCTTTATAGATGCATTTACATAACTATGTGTACCTGTATATACATAAAATGAACCTAAATGGGGTATACTCCGGTGCCCGTTCTTTTTCTCGGTACCAGAGACTTGATGAGTTGTCAAACATCGATCCTTATGGTTTTGATATCTGGTAGGAATAATAAGAATCAAAGTCCAGGTTGGTTGGTGAACCAAGTGATAGAAGACTATCTAGCTTGGTATCGGTCTTGGTTTGCGTAACAACATGTAAATGTTTGACAATGACAACTCATGAAGTATTCTGGTACCAAGGCGGAAAAACGGGTCCAGTGCACTAACTTAAAAGTTACAAAGACAAGCTTCAGTGTGACTTAACACACCAGAAATCATTATAAAGCGGGTAGGAATCTTCACTTATACGAAAATCTACAGTACACTAACAAGAATAATCATTAACTTACTACTCCAGCTTAAACGACAAGCTCAATTCCTGACTCATCCAATGCAAATAAAAAAGTCGTCGTTCAGTTGAAAAGGCCAAAAAAAGAAGTCACCAGATCTTGCTAAAACGACAAACTAAGGCGACTAAAACGACTTACATCGCCTTGCATTGCGATAATGGATCGAGAAACAGAAGATCTCGAAAATCATCGCGTGCATTTTCATCCGATTCGATCGGAGCTTTGAGAATCAGAAAAAACAATGCACGGATTGTAATGAAATCGCCATTACTGCTGAGAGAAGTTAGAGTTTCGCGTACCTTCCAGAAGGTTCCGGCAATGGATTGGATCGTGAAGTTCAGATCGGCGATTGGATGGAAATGAGAGAGAAAGTAGAGAAGGTGAATCTGAGATGGAGAACGAGAAGGAGTATGGGGAGCGGGAGAGTAAGAGAAAAGAAGAAGAATGAGGTTGTTGGTGTAGTCGTGTTGATTTGGTAGGTTGGTTGAAGAAGCTATGATGAATCCCGTTGTCTGCAATTTACCCCGATTTCTTTCTTAATTCTTACCGATGATGGGCGATGGTCATAGTTCTCTGCTCCGGTTTGGACGTCTAACTATTTTGTCTATAACTGATGTCATTATTGCATTACTTATTTTTGTTATTCTTTTCTTTAAAACAGTTATTTTGGGAGTTAATTATTAAATAAATTAATATGCACCGTAGCAATTTTTAAAATAAATGAAGTTTTTTAAAACAAAAAATAATACCAAATAAATAAATAAAAATATATGTTTTTTGACAACAAGTTGGTGGCGCGTATATGTCAAAAAAAATATATGATATGAAAAATATTTACAATTTTTATTAGGGTATGTAATTGGTTTGCACTATCATTATAAAAAAAATTATACCATCAACTAATAAAAATTCATTGTATGGATAACTTTTAAGATAATTGGGATAAAGTCAAACTTTTTTATGTCATGTCATTTTGTAATTGGTTAGCGTTGTAAAAAAGTCTTGTAGAATGATAGTCTATATTAATTAAATTTTTTTATTATAATAAAATAAAATTATTTTTAAATATTCATCTTTAGACTTTTAAAGTATATTCTAAAAATTGAAGAAAACAGAAAAGGTGGCCTTATTTGAGTCTAAATCAATGATTGAGAGCTAAAAGATTGCTAGCTAAAACTCAATTTTTTGTTAGTTGTATTAATGCGCAATATTTAGTAATAATGCAACTCTTGATAAAAAATGTAATATTGCAATTTGTGACACCCTTTACCCCGAAAGTAATTATAATTAAAAAAGTACAAAAAATGAGTGAATTTGTTTTTCAATTAAGATTTCCACTTTATTTTCAAAATCCTTTCGCAAGTAAGAGATGGCGTCAATTTCCTAAAATCTTATAAAACAATTTATACTAGTAATAAAGACAATGTGGCAAAGCTTTTCTTCAATAAAATCATGTAAACAAGATTTATAAAATTATTAACTACTAAATCAATGAAGCATTTCTTACAATATAATAATAATGATCTTAATTATGACAATAAGAGTACAACCTAAATCCCGATGTCACATAATCAGAGCAATTTAACCTTCAATACAATTAAATTAAAAAATAATAACAACACGTGGTATGATACTACAAGCTCGGTGATCCGTAGTGTTCACATATCCAGCGCTACACTGCTATTCAAACGACACCTGGAAGTCAATCTAAAAAAGTGGTGCACGGGTGAGAAAGAGCATCCAAACCATATAAGGAACATAAGACCGAAACTAAAACAGCAAAGACGACCACAATCCATCAAATCAAGTCAAACAAACAGTCAAGTGAAGCCACAAAGGGCTCGTATAAAAAAGTGATAAGATCACATCACACAACAAAATCAGAACCTTGTAAGCGACGAACAAAACTTGCATACTTGATCAATCATCAACTGGGATCATCATTCTCAACGAACGACGGGTACCACCACGGTGAATCTAACGAACATGCCACGCGTGCCCAGTCATTCATCAACTATTGTCATCATCTTCAATCTGGTGCAACGTCGAGAAGATCCTACTCACTACTCCGCGATAAATCTGGATCCATCTAACTCTGGGTAAGCGGATGCAAGTGCCCTCACATCTCGGGAAATAGATAGAGTCTAGTCAGGGTACTCTAGTGTTTTATGGAACGCCCTAACAGTGCCCTAAAAAAAATTTTCCGGCGGATTTTTGGTAATTTCCGGCGGATTTTCCATTTTTTTTTTTTTTTAAAAATCCGAAATTTTTTAAAATTTTTTTGAATTTTATAACTTAATATGTGTTTTAAATAAAAGTCAAAAAACAAAAGTAAAATCAAATGTTGAATGGTATTGTTGAAAAATGAAAGAATAAAAGAGAATATGAGAAGAAATGATATATGAGAGAATAAGAATGAGGAATTATGAAGAAATAAGAATAAAATAGTGAGATGAAGAAGGAATAAGAATAAAGAAGTGAGAATGAAGAAGAAAGGAGAATTATAGAAGAGAGATATGTAGAGAAATTTTTGAAGATTAGAGAGTATGAGAAAGAAGAAAAAAGATAAGATAGAGAAAATGTTGAAGAGAATAAGAAGGAAAGAAAGAGATAAATGAGAGAATGAGATGAGTGTAGAAGAAAGTTGTATTTATAGACGAATTTTTTTCCCTCTAAATTTTTCCGACGGATTTTTAAAATTTCCGGCGGATTTTTTTCCCTCCAAAATTTTCCGGCGGATTTTTTGAAATTTCCGGCGGATTTTTGAAAAAAAAAAAAAATTTGGAAAATCCGCCGGAAAGTCCAAAAAATCCGCCGGAAATTACTAAAAATTCCGGCGGATTTTTAGTAATTTCCGGCGGATTTTTGCAAAAAAAAAAAAAAAAATTTATAAATCCGCCGGAAATGACCAAAAATCTGCCGGAAATTTCCGGCGGATTTTTGGTATTTTCCGGCGGATTTTTGCAAAAAATAAAAAAATTATAAATCCGCCGGAAAGTCCAAAAAATCCGCCGGAAACTACCGTGGGATCAAATCCGCCGGAAATCTATCAAATCCGCCGGAAAGTTTCCGACGGATTTATATCCGCCGGAAAGTTTTGGACGGTAAATCCACTATTTCTTGTAGTGTAAGTATTTAACATTAAATCAAACAAACTCGTAAAAATTTAAAAAAAAAATTAACTTACCATGAACAGTGTGGGGTACTCCCCTAACTGATTGGTACCCTCTAGGCATGGAAAACTCAGCTGGTCGTACAAGTGGGGTACTGCTGCTGGACCCCATGCCCATCCACCAGCTGCGAGGACGTCCTTCAGTAATAGCAACCACTTTGCCTTAGTTCTATTTCCAGTCCTGGTACAAAAAATGTTCATCCCCAAAATAAGCAAGATCATCGCCCTGACAACACAAGTCTGGCCTAACTGGCCTATGTCACGCCTAACTATGTCCAGCAGCCAGTCAAAGTGGTAATATGGCCCCTTGCTGGCGATAGTCTCCTCCGTAGCCTCAGCAAAAGTCACCCCGAGATATCTCACAGCCAGTTGGATGACATCATCAACAGTCACAGACTATGCAGGAGATCTGAAAATCTGTCAGCCAATGGTAGATGAAGCAGACATGACACATCATCCAAAGTAATCGTCATTTCACCAAATCGTAGGTGAAATGAAAATGTCTTTAGGTGTCATCTCTCTACGAAGGCAGATAATAGCTCATGATCCACAGTAGTGTGAGCTGAATTAACGATGGGGGCTAATCCTGACTGCCTAATAAACTCCCAAAACCTGTGATTCTGTGAATAAGAGACCAACCTCTAACTGATTTTGTTGCCATGTGCAGATACTTTCAACTTACGCACATATGTCTGAATTAAAAATAAATAAATTTACTTATACTATTAATCTATAAATTTAACTAACAAGACTATGTAAATAAATATATTAAATTATATTTACCTGGTCTCTAAGTATGCGAGACGCTACATGAGAATCAAAGAAGTGAGGAGAGAACCATCATGAGCCTGGTGCTGCTCCTCATGAGGCTGGTACTCCTGCTCCTCATGAGCCTGGTAATGATGGTACTGGTGGTACTCCGACTCCTCCTCCATTTGCTGATACTGCTCCTCCTCCTCCATTTGTTGGTCCTCCTCCTCGACAGGCTGTTGTCGTCCCTGGGTGCGCCTACGCTGGCGAGACGCATGTCCCGCAGTCCTTGTGCGGATGCGTGTACTAGGAGCTGGAGTATCGTCCGGGTCACCACCATCGGACCGTGATGAGGAAGACCCTCCTCGCAAACTCGATCGTGAAGAAGTCTCCCCCCGCAAAATCAACCCCGGTGAATCACAGGGGATCTTGCCACCGACCCTCTGAAAAGGCACTAAAAAAAATTAAAAAACTAACAAAATATGAAAAACGGATGTATGTACATTCGTTTGAAGAAACAAATTTAAAAACGGATGTACTTACTTCCATTTTGAGCCAGCGGATCTATGTAGATTCGTTCCGTGGAAAACGAATGTAGGTATGTGCGTTTGACGTTTCAAACCGATGCAGGTAGATCCGTTTTTAACGAAAATCATTCACTCTCTCTCTGTAAAATAGATGTAAGTGAAAAATGAAAAGTTTTTTGTAATTTTGTAAAATAGTCAAGGGTATTTGCGTCTTTTCACATGGGGCATGGGGTTATAGGTTGGAGGAGTGGGGGTAAAAAAAAACCAAAAAACCGCAAGGCATAAAAAGGGTGGTTTCGTAAGTTCCTTGAAGAAAATTCAAATATCTTTGGCAAGTCTCTGTTCTGTTCTGTTCTTTTGGTTTCTGAGTGCTACGAGAAAGAGAAATAAAAAGAAAGATTACTCAATCTATTCATCAGAGATAGGCTCAAAAGTAATGTGATGGAATACAAGTTTATATTTTTCCCTCTCATTCTGTTGTTTTATTCTTCTTTCTCTTCTTTTCCTTTCATTTGTTGATGAATTTCTCGACCACCCCATTAACATTAACCTTTCAAAATCGTTTCTTTGATCGGAATTTGTAATCTTTATTCGTTTTTCTATCATGGGTCGTCATGAGTTTGAACTTTGAGTGTGTACATTCGTGTGCTTCAACATTCAGCTCTCTTTCTTCATGTGGTGATCATATAAATGTTCCCTGAATCACTGAGTCACCTTTGAAGTGTAGCAACACATGAAAATGTAAATAATTTCAACGTGACAGGAACCACATTGCCTTGATTTTATATCGGTGGACTCAATTTTTTCTTCGGCTACGAACTTTCTTGATGCTCATTGTGTTATTTCAAAGCGTGTTCTTTTCTCTTTGTATACATAGCACATTAGCACTATAATAGAGCTAGAGAAAAGTCAACCTGGTGCTGACTTTCTATATTTCTTTGGCAACTTACACTGAAAATCATGAAACTTTTAATCTCACACTTTGTTTTTTTCGTTGGAATCTTTATGATATAATCTGTAACTTTACCGATGCTGCTAATGTTACTTAATATGACACAATTTCATCTAAACTCATCCGAAATGACTCATTGCTTGCATATTTGTGTGGCTGTAATTATGATTCCTTAAAATAGAATGAATTTTTTATATGCCCCCTTCTGTTTAATAAATATATGTTTCCTTGTTTTTATGGTGTAAGGTGATTAAAATCTCCCACAACTTTAATGTTCAACATGCTTTATTCTTTAATAATGATTGTGTGTGTCTGTGTGAAAGAACTTGTAATGGTATTGATTGGTTTTCTGATATGTTGCATCGCATTGACCAGTTTAAGGCATGTTACAGGTATATGATCAAACAAAGACCTTTGTTGAAATCTGTGAGTGACTGACAATGGCTTATTCAGATCCTACAAGTGCAAGAGGAAAATCTATGTCAAAATTAGCTGCTCCTTCTGTTTCAACTGATGAGAGGAAGCCTCGAATTCTAGTTGCTGCTTGTCGATGTGTGGCTGCTGTAAAATTTGGAATTATTTGTAGCTCCTTTTTAGAATGGGCAGATGTGAAGGCAATTGTCACAAAATCATCTTTACGTTTTGTTGATGAGCGATCAATTCCTAAGGATGTAATTGTATTTTGTGATGACCATGAATGGCTTCATTGGAATTCATTAGGTGATGATGTGCTTCACATTGCTCTTGCTGAATGGGCTGATATCTTTGTCATTGCTCCTTTATCAGCACATACTCTTGCCAAGGTAATCAAACTTCTCTACTTTGTCATATCATAAAAAGTTGAATTTAATTGCTATGCTACAAACTTTTACACCCACAACTAATAATAATTCGTATTGTCATAAAAAAACTAATAACAATTCATGGTATGAGTGGCGGCATTAGAGTTGTCAAATTTGGCCACCCGACCCACTAGACCAAAACGTAAAAGCAAATTGGGTGGGGCTAGCCCAATTGTCAAATGAACTCTGTTTTTTGTAGCCCAGCCCAACTCACCAAAACACTGGACTACCGGGTTGGCTCGCGGCCAATGTAACTTTAACAAAGGAAACCATAAAAGCTATTAAAATAAACACAAAAAAAGGTCCAGCTTGGCCCATGGGGCCAATTGGGCCTGGCCAAAACATCCTGATTCGTTTCTTGGCCTTTATTTAATGAGTCCGGTCCAGTCCAAAACTTTGGGCGATCGGACCAACCCATTGGGTTGGGCTAACATTGACAGCTCTAGGTGGCATATAAGGTAGTTACTAGTTGACTCACTTGTTTTTTAATGAAGTGCCAACTTGTAATTAGTCGATGTTATAAAACATTTATACCTCGGAAATGCATATAAATTAAATCTCAAAAGGTTTTACTATGTATTAAGTAAACACTTTATTGTCATTTTCATTGTTACTTCAACTTATACTTAGGTTTTGATTACTTCACACAAGAATTGTTGTTCATATGCATCTATCTACTATAAGTGAAGAATCAGTAACACTCTCCAACACATTTTAGATTGTTATCCATTTACTCCTATTTCATAAGTTAACTTTGAAAGACATGTTTTAGATTGCAGGAGGGTTATGTGACAATCTGCTAACAAGTGTTGTTCGAGCATGGGACTATAAGAAGCCACTTTTTGTTGCACCATCCATGAACATTAGTATGTGGAGAAATCCTGTGACAGAAAAGCAATGCATGTCCATTGATGAGCTTGGCATTAATCTCATTCCACCTGGGGTACGTGATTGTGCAATGGCTGAACCTGTCATCATAAAGTCAACTGTTAGGCTCTATTATGATAAACAGATTCTGAAAAAGGAAGTAGGTCTTGTTTAGCAATGTTGACAATTTTGTGAAAATTGAGTATAGGAAATTGTAGCAAACATGAGAATGTATCTTCTATGTAGAATGACTTCAGAGTCAAGAAATGTAGAATCAGAAATTACTGAATGGGCGATGGTTAGCTAGGAAAGCGAGTTTCGGATATCTTTTTTCTTCTTTTAACTAATATTTCGTCAAAATCATTAAATACCAAGGTAATCAAAACCGGACCGGACATTGAACCAGAAGAGGTAGCGGTTCCGGGATTCTTGGGTTCAACCGGTTGAATCGGGGGTTGAACCGGAATTAATTAAATAGATTATTTAATATATTTTTTTACAATATATAAAGGATAAAAAACAAAAAAGAATCATAGTATGACATAATAAAACTATAATATTCAACAATCATAGATAATTAGATACTATAATGTAAGTACTCTCATAGTAATATTAGTGTACACATTTGTTTTTTAATTATTTATTTATTTATTACATCAATTTAATTATAAAAAATGATAAAAAATATCTCATATACCAAAAATCAACATCATTTATCATTTTTTTCCAAAAATCAACATGGTATACAATTTTTTAAGGAAAATAAACCAAATCCGGTTTTCTGCACAGTTCCCTGGTTTTTGGCCGGTTCCCGGTTTTCAACCGGTTATCCGGTTCAATTCCCGGTTTTCGCCCCAAACGGTTCTAGGATTCATTTGGACCGGATAGGGGTCCGGTTCCCGGTTCAACCGGTTGAACCGGCCGGTCCGGTTTTGACAACCTTGTTAAATACATATCATAGCATTAAGTAAGTATTTTGATTATTGGTTCTAAATAAAGATTTGCTTCAACTTTTAGTCCCTACTTATGTTTTCGTTTGTATTTTTGGTCATAGCATTAAGTAAGTGCTTGTGGTTAGCAAAATGCTATACTTGTGTGACATCTTCAATTTTCAATCGTCATTAAAGATTAAGTACAGCAAGGAATTAATGTAAACTAAATTTGGTACAAGTGAAATTAAATTCAATTCTAATTAACTCCAAAAGTTGTAATTTTCAATAACATTACTCATTTACTGAATACAATTCCAGCATACTACCGTAGTCTTCATCGAAATTTATGAACACATATAAAGGGTACAATAATCATGATCTACATCCCAATTATCGAATATCACATAACTGTTAATAATCCATGACAATTGTACAAACTTTTAGTACAATTACAATCCTTCAATTACATAATCTGAACATATCCATCATGATCATAAACTTTGTCTTCGGATAATCCAAGATCCAACTTTCCCTGCTTACATGAAAAACCACAAATTGTGAAAGGATGAGATTTAAGAAATCTCGGTAAGTTCCTCAAATGATACCTCAGCATAACTCATACAATGTCTTTTATTAATTTACCGATGGTGCAACCCTAAAAGAAAATCACATAAATTCCGTAGGGAACCTCCACCCCAACATTTAGAAGAGGGCATGAATGGGTCATGAAATTCGGCTCATGACTTCCCAATCTAAGTACTCCCTAACAATCCTTTAATCCATTTGAATTATAATACTATAAGTAATAGTTCACTCCAGTTAGTCACAATCACAAAATAATATGCAAATTTAATCATTCAACATATTGAAACAAAAACATAAATGGTTCTAATCATGCTCACATCAATAATATTGAAATGGGTCAAGAACACCCTTGGATGTGAGTTAAAATCACAAAAACAATATTCATTTATAATTGTAGATTTTTTCGTTTGCTTTCCAACACATCCAAGAACACTTCAATCGGATTTCCAGATTGCGAGATAGGACCAAAATGGTGTAAATGAGTATAAAATTGTTGAATTTGTGCTTGGACGCACAAGGGTCCGTTTTGGGGTGCATGGGTAAGGTCTGATTCTGTTTGTCGCGCGCTTTGACGCACAAGTGTGCGCTTGGGAAGTTTCTGGCAGTTTTGGTTCTATTTGTCATGTGCTTGGGTCTTGGGGCGCGCAGTGAAACGCTTGAACGCATATCACTATTGGAAAGTGACTTTTGTCTAATTCTACTTAACCAATTAATCCACACAATTTCAATCCAATCAAAGTACAATCACATTAAACACGTAAAATCACATAAAACCAATGTATTAAAACATGATTATTCCATTTAAACCTTAACTAAACAATCATAGCATATGATTCATCAATCCATCATGTAATTCCAAACCAAACTTAGAACAAAAGAGTTCTACTACATCCCAAACTCTCAGCAGATATACGTAGTCATGAAAAATTAAATCATGCACTAATCATAAAATGAAGATAGGAAGTACAATAATTGTACTTCAAAACCCTAAAATTTACTAAGGGGAATGAGAGAGGAAGTCACTTGTAGTGCCTTTTTCTTCTAATTCTTCTTCTCTTGACAGCAAGTTGGTCTCTTCCTAGGCTTGAATGACCCCAATTCAAATCTAATCCACCAATTTCAGCTCCTAACCCTAACTTGAATGCTTCTCAACACACATGCAACACTTTTGAGCTCCAACCCTAGCTTAACCCAAACTTGAAGAAGAACAACTCTAACTCATATACTTCTCAACACACAAACCACACTTTTGAGCTCTAATCATTTTTGGGATCTATTTCTTACCTAATAAGCAACTTTCGGGATGTTACAACTTGCACATGCTATGTTACATTTTTTAAAGAATATGATGTCACAACACCTTTCACATCATATTTTTAAAAAAAAATTAATAAATTTTTTAACCCATTGAGTAAGAAAAAAAAAATTAACATGTTACTTCCATTAATTGATCCTACGCCATCTGGATTCTAAGCCAAACATATATATTAATCAAACGACTCATTATTAAAATCTTGATTTTCTATATATCTTCTATAATCTATCAAAATCTATTTATTAACTATTCAACTACTACTTAATCAAATTACGCACTACCAGAAAATCAAAACCAACTATCTATTCTATTTAATCAAATTACCGACTACCAAAAACCAAAAAATAACCCCATATACAATTTTTACATGTCCAATTTTAAGGTTAAAAATGTCATTTTGAACCTACTATCAACTATCTATTTAATAAAAACACTGATTACTAAAACTTCTATTCTACCCATTGCCAATTTTTCACCACACCACATTTGAGGATAAAAAATTGTTTATTTAATAAAATCTTTCACACGTGTTCACCTTTTTCACGGGGCCTACGACTCATTCACCACACAATTCTTTCCTCTCCCCCTCCCCAACCCCATAGGTACTCCATAAGAGCCATACTCAGCAATAACTATCTTAGTACCAAGAATGATTAGAATGTAATAAATGCAACATTAATTAAACTGTATCTCAGCTTGGAGTATTGCTTATTAAACTCAAAATTAGTTAAAAGAAGGAAAAAAGATATCCGAAACCAACTTGCATAGCTAACCAGTAATTTCTAATCCAAAAGGCCAAAACTTGTTTCCACATTTCTTGATTCCCAAGTCATTCTAAATAGACAGATGCATTTTCATGTTTGCTACAATTTCATATACTCAATATAGGAGACAAAATACTACTAGTATATTCTTATATTTTTTCCTTCACTCAATTGCCAAAATTCAAAAACCCATCATGCTTTAAATCATAATAGAGTCTGACAGTTGAGTTAATGATATGAGGTTCAGCCATTGCACAATCATATTCCCCATGAGGTTGGATGAGATTAATGCCAAGCTCATCAATGTACACGCATTGCTTGTCTGTCACAGGACTTCTCCACATAAATTTGTTCATGGATGGTGCAACAAAAAATGGCTTCTTGTAGTCCCATGCTCGCACAATATTTGTCAGTAAATTGTCACACAACCCTCCAGCAATCTAAAACATGTCCTTTTTTGTTTCTATAAAATTTAAGGAATTTTTACTCACTTTTAATCATCACATTTTCCTTTATCAATGTTTTTAGTCTCTCGTGACTTTTAATAGCTCTTAGAAGTGCTATTAAAAAGCTAAATAAAGCACTATTAAAAACCATTAGGGACTAAAAGCCTTCGTAAGAGAAAATGTGGGAACTAAAAGTGAGTGAAATTTTTTATAGAGACTAAAAATAAAATTTTCAAATTTTATGGGAACGAAAAACATATTTTACCCTAGTTTGAAATAACAAAAGAATTGACAATAGAGTGTTACTGTTTGCTCAATATTATGAAGAGAATTTGATTGGTTGTTTATATAAATACATGCTCATATTAAAAATGTTTAAAACATAGTGAATTCAAAGTAGATAGTTTGATTATTACCTTGGCAAGAGTATGTGCTGATAAGGGAGCAATAACCAAGATTTCAGCCCAAGAAGCAAGTGCAATGTGAAGAACATAATCATAATCATTTACTAATTTCCAACTAAGCAATTCATGTTCATCACAATATAAATTTATATCTCTAGCTAATGATGGTAAATCAATAAACTCTGAAGATGATTTAGTGATAACTGCTTTCACTTCTGCCCATTCTGAAAACTCCTACAAAGATCTCCAAATTTTGCAGCTGTAACACATCCACAAGCAGCAAGTAGAACTCTAGGCTTCTCTTGAGCAAGAACAGAAGAAGAAGCTAACTGTGGCACAGAATTTCCATTTGGCACAGAATTTCCATTTGCAATTATAGGATCTGAATTATCCATCATAACCCACAGATTTTAACAAAGATCTTTGTCTTAATATACCTGTAACAACATGCCTTAAATTTATCAATATAATGCAATGCAATGTATAATATTGAAATTACACGGTGAGCATCAAGAAAGTTGTTGATAGCCATTTGGCTATATATTAACTTTCTTGATGCTCAAGAATCGCTTAGAAAGAAAAAGAGTTCATCAATAGATGGAGAGAAAAGAAGAATATGAAAACAGAATGAGAGTGGGAGAAAAGAAGTTGTATTCCATCATCATCACCTAATTACCTTGTGAGCTCTATCTTTGATGAATTGATTGAGTAATGTCTCTCTTTCTCGTAGCACTCAAGAGTCAGAATAACAGAGAGAAGCCAAGTTGAGGATTTGTGTGAAGGCTAGATAGGCTTATATTATATAGCCGATAATAAGCCCAACTAACTTTTCCTAACTAACTAATTTTTTTTTGATCAATTAGTAACTATCTAATTAATGTAACTAATTAGTAAAATTAACTTTATAATGGCTTATTTGAGTTTTCTCCGAATAATAGGTTTTTATGGCTGGGTTGTTTTTATCAAACCATTTTTTTTAGTTTGTAAACGGAGTGACAATCGCGACTAGGGGGAGGAGAGAGGTTTTAATAGAAGAGTGACAATCGCGACAAGGGGGAGGAGAGAGGTTTCAATGGAGGGGAGGGGGAGCGGGAGGGAGGGAAGAAGAGAGATTTTAAAAATGCTTGTATTTTCAGGGTACTTTTCGGGTGAGGGATAAACTAAGTCTCTCACCCGTAAACCACTAAAAAATTGATGGTAGGTTATAGTATATATTTTAGTAGCTTCTATAAAATCTGACTTTTATTTAGTGTGCTAGATGAGAGAGAAGATAAAAAAGCAATTTTTGTTAGGCTTAAAGGTACGTTTGGTCCCTGCAAATATACAAACAATACACTTTGATCCCTGCAATTTTAATTTTTTTAAAAAAGCCATTGCAAATACCAAACGCTTCTAGTTTAGTCTCTGCGATTAGTTTTAGGCTAACACCGTTAATGGATGCTAACGTGGCTGCCAACATGGATGCCAAATCATGATCTCTTTCATTCCTCTTTCTCTGAAACTCTGTTGTTCTCTCTTCTCTCATCTTCTTCTTTTTCTCCTCATATTCTCTCTTCGTTTTTCAACAACAACAAATCCAACAACAGTGATAACATTCCCAATCTTTTAGTGGTCAGTATGAAATCTGGAAAACGAAACTAGTTCATGACTACATTGACTAATTTCGTTCATCTTCAACAACAACAGATCTTCAGTACAAATAAATTAAATTCGTTTCTGGTTTGATGATTGATTTCGTTGTTATAGGGAAAATCAATCGTTCAATAAAAACAGATTTCCTAAATCCCCAAATTAAAATCAGATTTTCGAAATCCCCAAATTAAAGTCAGATTTTAGATTCTCAGGTTCAGGTATCATGACATCTTGTTTTGTGTATTTTGTGTGTTCTGTGGGTTTTGCGCGATTTCGTTTTTCTCCTTCGTGTTTGGTTGGATTTTGTTCAAAATCCCCCAACTATTTGTAGTAAACCCTCTTAGTAGATGGTGACAGGGTTTGCTTTTTGGGTTTATTGTTGTTGTTGAAGAACTAATAGAGAAGATGAGAAGAAGAAGAGGAGAGAAGATGAGAAAGAAGGAAGAATTCAGATTCAGAGAAGGAATGAAGAAGATGATGATGTAAGCCATTTTTATCCAACTTGGCCTCTATGTTGGCAGCCACATCAACATCAGTTAACGGTGTTAGCTTAAAACTAATAGCAGAGACCAAATTAGAAGCGTTTAGTATTTGCAAGAGCTTTTTTAAAATTTTTAAAATTGCAGGGACGAAAGTGGATTTTTTGTATATTTGTAGGAACCAAACGTACCTTTAAGCCTTTTCACTATCATAACTTTTGGTTTAAATATATTTTTATTTTCTATATAATACAGACTTTTTAGTTTTAGCCTTCGATAAATATTTCTTTAACTTTTTATTTTCACTAATAGAATATCATGCTGACACATGTAACTGTCACATTTTTTAAAGGCTATGATATCAAATCACCTTTCAAACTTCATTTTAATTTTTAAATAGTTGTTTACATGTGACTTTTAAGGTGCAAAATCAATTAAGTCTCTCACTAATACCGTCAACTTGATTGTATGATATTGTATAAAATGTCCTAATAGTCAGTTTGAGTGATACACCGGTGAAGAACTTAGTTGATCGCTCATACAATAAGCATTTTCTTTCACTAGCGTCGTGACCCGTGCGAAGCACGGGGACAATGCTTTAGTGTCTACGAAAGTATTATAAGAAGAAGATTAGATTAATAGTAGTTGAAGTTAAATTTTAACGACAAATGTACGTTTAAAAGGTTCAAAAGGATGAAACCGAAACACAAAACGATAACAGTAGTAGAAATGCTAACTATTAGATAATTATTAGATAATAATTGTGGAGGTATGAAAATTTATTGACTAAATTGCAATAAGAAAAAGCCTTGTTTAAATATAAAAAAACAATTGTGATCTTAAGAGCTAAATTAAAGTGTAGAGACATAATCCAGACAAATTTTTCCCTACGCATAATCTATAGTCATAATCTTAAGTAGAAAGTTAAAAGACATAAGGTGCATAATCCAAAGATAGCAAAACATAAATTCAACATCATCCTTCACCTAATCATCTAAGTTAATGAAAGTAGGATGATTAGGGTTTCCTTTATGTGCATATGTTGGTAAGGAAATTCCACTCGAAGGGGTAGTGGTTGATTACACATCACATGAAGACAGACGACGATCAGAAATATCTCAGAAAGTAACATGGATTTTGAAGTGACCTTGGGAGATATGTGAACTCAAAAAGTGTTGAACCTTGAAGGAGGAAAACCTCCATTATAGAAGCAGTCTGACATAAATATTGTAGCACTCTATTAGTGAAGATAAAAGTATCTATATATTGTAGAAATATCTAACAAAGTAAACTATAGCTAAAAATATCATTTTTAATTAACAAAGACATTTTGAACATCTATAGATAATAGGCTAAATTATAGTCTTAGTCCCCCTATTTTCAAAAATTCAGACATTTAGTCCCCCTATTTTAAAATTCAGACATTTAGTCCCCCTATTTTAAAAAATCAAGACATTTTAGTCCAAAGAGGGTTTTTTCAATTTTTTTGCTGAGTTGGAATTCTGCCAAAAAATATATGCTGATGTGGCCCTCATTAAATGACATGGCAGCTGCACACATCATTTAATGAGGCCACGTGTATATTCCACATCAGATTTAAATAATTTAAGAAAGTTAAATAAATTATATTATTAATTAAATATTAAAGCAGTGAAATTAAAACACAATCAAAAAATCACAACACCCTCTCCACTTTCCTCGTTTCCCTTCAGAGTTCAGATTACTCACAACCATTTCTCCCTCTTCAACAAAAAACTCCAACTTTCTGCAGACCACCCTCACAGTCACAAACCTCTTCTCCTTCAAACCCATCACTTCTTGATACTTCCAACCAAACCACCAACAATATGAAGAGATTGAAGAACGATTACATCCACCTAAGAAACCACAACAACAACCAAATCTGAACATCATCATCATAAACCACAACAACAAATCTGAACATTCTTCTCCCACTCTTCTTCTTCTTCCACACCACAAACCAAATCTAAACCTCCAACAACTTCTGCAGATTTGGGTATTTCACAACTCGAAATTAGGGTTCAAATTACTGTGGGTGTAACATTCTGAATCATTCGATGATGGTGAGAAATGAAGAAGAACGAATGTGTTTTGCTGAGAGAATAAGTCTATAAATGTGAAGACATTCTTCTTTGGTTATTCTCTACTTCACTCTCGGTTCTGATTCGATTCCATGATTAAGGTGTTTGAAGGTTTGTGTGGGTTTCGAAACCTTCGTCGATGACAGTGGTTCCATATCTACGAAGACAGTGCGTGGAATGTGCTCGCCGGCACCGGTTTCGCTGATGAAGGTGTTGAAGGCGTCGTCTCCGCCGCCAACGGTTTTGTCGCAGAGATTGGAATAGAAGAACCCAGAAATTCACAGGAATTGGAATAACCTAGAAACGAATTGATTTGAAATAGAAGAAGAAAGAACACTAAAGATTGATCTGTGGAAATTTTGAGGGATTGTGAGATTAATGAAGATTTTCTGTGTAATCGATGGAGATTTTGAGGGAATAACCCAGAAACGATGGAGATTTAATGCACAATCTCACTGTTTTAATATTTAACTAATAAAATTAATAATATAATTTATTTAAATTATTTAAGTTATTTAAATCTAATGTGGAATGTCCATGTGGCCTCATTAAATGACGTGTACAAGCTGTATCAGCTGCCACGTCATTTAATGAGAGCCACGTCAGCATATTTTTTTTGGTAGGAATCCAACTCAGCAAAAAAAATTGGAAAAACCCTCTTTGGACTAAAATATCTGGATTTTTGAAAATAGGGGGACTAAATGTCTGAATTTTAAAATAGGGGGACCAAATGTCTGAATTTTTGAAAATAGGGGGACCAAAACTATAATTTAGCCTAGATAATAAAAGAAAAAGTCTAAAGAACTTTTAGTATTGAACAATTAAATTTTCCCCGAACGTTAAAGTACCCCAAAAGCACTGCTTAGCATCACACTTTACATATTTTGTCATGAAACTTTTTTTCATTAAACAGGCTATTAAGAAACAAACTTTACGTATCTGAACAGTTAAAAAAAATCTGAACGCTAAAGTAACACAAAACACACTGTCAAGCGTCATACTTTACGTATTTTGGCACAAAACTATTTTTTGGTTTGACCAAACCAATTATTGAGAAACGAACTTCGTGTATGTGTACAATCTAAAGTTTTTTCTGAATCCCAAGACACCTCAAAACACACTGTTTAGCGTCACATTTTACATATTTTGGCACAAAATTAATTTTGGGTTTGACCAAACCAATTATTGAGAAACGAACTTAGTGTATTGTACATCTAAATTTTTTCTAATCACAATTCACCCCAAAAGACATTGTTTAGTCTCACTGGTCACACTTTAAGTAATTTAACAAAACTTTCCATATTTGAATAATTAAAATTTTTTCGGACCCTAAAGAACCCCAAAGCACACTGATCACTCTTTAAGTAATTTACTACGAAATTAATTTTTGTTTTCAGTAATCCGGTTATGGAGGAACAAATATCGCATATTTGAACGATTAAAATTTTTACTTGACCGTAAAATACCCCTAAAATATAAAAATATGAAGCATTAAGTGGAGAAAAAAGGGAGGGAAAGGGGGAGTTATAGGGAAGGAAAAAAAGGGAGGGAAAAGGGAGAATTGGAGCCAAAATGGGGGCGGGCCCCACATGGAGACTACCATAAGATTTATATTTTTAGATAAGCTTTTGAAAAGTTCTTTCATAAGTTGATTGTAGCATTTTTCTCTCTAAAAATATATCACCTATTTTTGGTCCCTACATTTTTTTATCCGTTTTAGTCCATCGTGATTTTTAATAATGTTTCATAACTTTTAATAGCGTTTTTTTGACTTTTTATAATCGCTACTAAAAGTCGTGAAGCTCTATTAAAAATCATTAGAGACCTAAACCAAAAAACCTAAATTTTATAAGAACAAAAAGTAAATGAATTTTTTTTAAAGGACCAAAACCAAAATAACGGGGACAAAAACATATTTATCCCTAACTTCTAAATCCCCATTAATCAAAAACTCAACTAAGCTCACGCACAAGTCTAATCGCATCCAGACAAGTCAGACAGCTCCTCACAAATGGCCAGCAGATCACCGCCAATAGCGGCGTACTTCACGGTCATTGCCCTATTCGCCACCGTTGCCGCCGCCGCTACAACCGGATACCAAAACCACACAGTAGGCAGCACCGCCGGATGGTTTTTCAACGCCACCACCAATACCTCCGCCAGAAATTACTCCTCTTGGGCTTCAACTCAAACATTCAACCTCGGCGATTATCTCAGTAATCTCTTTCACTCTCTCCCTCTCTTTATTTCATAATCTATTTATTTATTTACCATAAAATTACCAATCGAAAATGAAACAAACAGAACTTCAACGCACAAAATCTAATTTCATTTTTATTTTTGTTTAATTTTCAGTTTTCAACACGAATTCAAACGAGACGGTGATTCTTACTTACAACAAAACCTCTTACTTGAACTGCACTGCCGATGATTCCGATATCGGAACTTTCATATATAGCAGTGGAACAGATCTATTCAGCGAAGCGTTGACTATTCCTGTTCCGTTGACTATTATCGGACCTAACTACTTCTTCTCTGATGCCGGTGAAGGAGTTCAGTGTCAACGTGGCTTGGCCTTTGAGATCGATGTCCAGCGTGGCCTCCTTGGCTTGCCGCCGACTCTCAACCAGCCACCACCTCCGCCGTACGCTGAACCGCCGAGATCTGATACTGATCAATCTCCGCCGGTAACGGTGGGACAGTCCCCCAGCGGAAGCGCGTTCGCGAGTAAAGTTGACGTGCGCGTGGCGGTTTATGGCTTCGGTGTGGCGCTGCTAGTGTGGCGGTTTTGGTGAGGTATAGAGTAGCTTACGGTGGATGCTCGGCAGTGGATAATTCTTTTTGGAGAGAACTATTGAACTATCTTTGTGATATTTATTTATTTTAGGCTTAAATACAGTTTTTGTCCCCAAGTTTCACCATCTCACGATTTTGACCCACCAAATTTTAATTTCACGAATTTGATCCCCAAGTTTCCCAATTTGTAAAATCAGGGTCCCCCACTAATCTGGTCAAAATTGATGTTAACCTGTCCGCCACTAATCTGGTCAAAATTGATGTTGATTTGTCCGTCACTTAAACTACGTAGCAGCCACGCTGGCATGCCAAAGTGGCTTTTTTATATTAAAAAATGTTATTTTTATTTTAACATTTTATTTATATATATTTATATTATATTTAGGAAATTAAAAATTTAAAAAAATGAATCAAAATGGATATAAAATGTTAAAATATAATATAAAAAAACCACTTTGGCATGTCAGTGTGGCTGTCACGTAGTTTAAGTCGTGGACAGGTCAGCATCAATTTTGACCACATTAGTGGGGGGCCCTGATTTTACAAATTGGGAAACTTGAGGGATCAAATTCGTGAAATTAAAATTTGGGGAATCAAAATCGTGAGTTGGTAAAACTTGGGGGACCAAAACTATAATTAAGCCTTTATTTTATTATTTCTCTTTGTCATTTACTTAATATTTTGAATTTGAATAACAGAAAATTGTACTCAGTTTTATTCCTTAAAGTATTTACACAATGTTTAAGATTATTTTATGAGGCTTGGTCTTTACAGTTGCGCGCATAGGGGATATGTTGGTGTTGGTTCACCATATGAGATTAAGAAAAAGCTCCAAGAAATTGAAAAAGTAGGGCTTTTGGGGATGAAAAATACGGGCTTTGGACGTTTTCTAATGGCTTTTAAAAAGATTGTGATGATTTGAGACAAAACAGCTAATACTAGAGTTTAATTTCTTTACACATATTGTGTATATGTTTTCAATTACCACCAATCACAATACATAGAATAGTTGGTTGCTAATTGACTAATTGGTGGTTACCAATTGACCAATTTTCTTTTGAATATGCGTGAACTTCTAATTTGTAGATAGTGTAAAAAAACTTAGGCAAAATACCATCTGAGGTCCCTTAACTTATTTTTTGTTTTCGTTTAGGTCCCTTAAGTTTTTGAAGTAATGCCTTTTACTTTAAAAAATGTTGCATCGTTTTCCCATTTAACGTTTTGACGCAAACACCAAACAATTATATATCGAATAGGTCGCTTAACAATTATGGATTTAATTTATATATACAATAAACCGTATCCGTCCTAATACACATGCCAACACCATACTTAAACCATGCACATATAACACCTAAGGCTTTTTTTTGTACCCCCCCTCCTTATCACCCATACCCCCATAAATCGTTTTTGGACCAAAATACCCCTAATTTTAAAAAAAACATTTTTTTTAAGTTTTCCGAATTTACATGTAAATTCGGAATGGGGGTGTGAAAATTTCCAAATTTACGTGTAAATTCGGAAAACATTTTTTTAAATTGTATTCCGAAAATACGTGTAAATTCGGGATATTTAAAAAAATGTATTTTGAATTTTGGGGTAAATTCAGAATTAATTCCGAATTTAGGGGTAAATTTGGAATATTCTGAATTTACCCCTTTCAGAATACACTTTTTTTACTTTTTTCGAATTTACCACATAAATTCGAAAATTTTAAATTTAACATTCTGAATTTATGTATAAATTCGGAAAAATGTAAAAAAAAACTTTTTTTTTACAAAATTAGGGGCATTTTTGTCTAAATGGCAATTATGGGGGTATGGGTGATAAGGAGGGGGTACCCAAAAAAAAGCTTGGAACATTTTTTAATGTAAACGGGGGCCTCTTCGAGCGCCCACTTCTGTGAGCGACCAATCTCTCTTCACTGCTGGCGAGCAGGTCGTCCTGGGCGAGCACTTCCTCTTCGGGCGATCACACCCTTCACCTGGCGAGCATTCCGTTGGGCGACCCATCTCTCACCCAGGTCGTCCTCTTAGGCGAATAGTCAGGCGCGTAGCGCGCTGATCTTGAGCGATCAGGCTTGGGCGAGCTGCGCCTCTTCACTCGCGGGCGACCAGCCTTCTTGCGAGCAACCACGGCAACATCGGATCAGCCCACATCGTGAGCGTCTTCCCTGCAGACGGTCAGATATGTTTTTGGTCCTTATCACGCCTCTCACGCGACCGGATTTTTGGGCGATCCCTACTGCTGGGCGACCCGTTTGCGCAATCAAGGGAGGGGGCGACCCGTCTACGCGCGAACTGTCCTTGTTACGCGACCAGATCCGTTTCGGGCGATCCTCCCTCTTGATCTTAGGCGACCCGTCCACTTGTTCTTAGGTATTCTTCTTTCAACTCTCAGTTTATTCCTTACTTGTGTGGCGTGTTTATTCTTCCCATCACTCTCACCACTCGCTTCTCAGAAACCTCACATTTTCGCCCAAAATTCCTTTGGGAGGACCAACTCAAGTGGGCCAGCAAGTGGACTGGGCCAGTCGTTGGGCCCAACCCAGTAGTGGTCATCCAACCCAGCAAGGGAAGGATCAGTCCAACTGGGCCCAATCTAGTAGTGGTTATCCAACTTTGCAAGAGGAGGATAAGATCAGCTGCTTATTGAGGATAAGATCAACCGTGTATTGGGCCCCCAGTACAATTGGGCTATCCAGATCAGCCCACTCGCGAACTAATCACTATAAATTACATCAGTCACCAGGTGTCAGGTACGCAGTCCATTCGAATATTCACTAGATTGTACTGTAGCTCGATATAGCTGACTTGGGCGTCGGAGTGTCCTTGCAGGTACACCCCCCCCCCCCCCCCCCCCCCCCGCGCGTTCAGGTCATCCTCAGCCTACAGTAGCAGACGACCTGTCCCTCGATCATCCACGCGGAAGACCTGTAGGTACGGTTCAAAGCCTAACACCTATTAGACTCAACAATTTGTACTACATACCACCATGAAAAATGGGGTGTTACCTAGATCACCTCAAATATCATTGCTAGAACTATTGTGAAAGCATTGAGACAGTTGTAGAAGGATCTCTTCCTCCCCGAGATTTAAGTAAAGTCTGGCTCCGATTTGTTCCATCGTCTGGGTTCGAACACGGGTGCTAGCCGAGTCCATGCCTTTAAATGGAATACATTAACTACTTGCACCCAAGCTTAGAGTTACTCATTATCATATGATGTGAACTATCGTATTTTGCGTGGGTGCGTTATTTATCATTCAAAAATTGACTTGACTCAATGGTGTTCCTAGGGATGGCAAAAAAAACCCAGACCCGCGGGTAAAACCCGTGACGGGTCCGGTGCCGGGTACCCGCGGGTTGAATAAACAGATAGTCAAACTACCCGTTAGTAAACGGGGCGGGTCGGGTAGCGAGGTACTCATGCCCGCGGATACCCGGACCCGTAGCAAAATATACTCAAATACCCTCATATATATAATATATACCCCTCATATAAATACCCCTCTACTATATATTTGATAGTGTTAGTGACTTGTTATTTTCAAAGTTGGGAATTATTATAGTTTTTAGTGTTCTTTATCTCGATTCATTAACGATTATATATTAGTAAATAGTTGATAAGATAAATGCGTATCAAAAACCTAAAATGAACCGAAAAATAGTGTTGAAAAGATTAATTTGACATGTTATTTCAAAAAAAAAAAATATTTATTTATTAATTTACAAATATCCGTGGGTACCCGTTAAGAAAAATACTCATTTAAGACCCGCTAAGCAGGTACCCGTGCAGGTACGGGTCCCATTTATACTAAATGGGGCGAGTACCCGTGCCCGCCCCGCCCCGTTGACATCCCTACGTGTTCCCCACTCTAACCTAAATAGCAATAGAATCAATCCATGGGTCTATTAATGCAATCTCTTTATTTTATATTGATAAACAACAGATCCATTGATATGAAAAAATAGAAGTATTTGAAAACCTTTTTTTTTATATATTGAATTCTATGGTGAGAGGATGACAAATCCATTAAGTATGACAAAATCTCAAAACTCCATATTCTTTGAATACTTCCAAATGAAATTATAGTTACATTGCTCCAAAGAGATTATTGAAAAGCTAAACCTATAAATTTCGTTATGTCCAAAACAATTAATCAATATGTTTAAACAAAGTATATTTAAAAAAGCTTTTAATTACTATACAAATATATATACATAATTAGATTAGATGTGTCATACTTCGCTAGGTGAATCCCTTGTATCACGAGGATACCATAAACCTTATTTGTACTACCTCCGTCCAATTTAAATAAGTAGTTTAAGGTTTTGACACACCTATTAAGAAAAATAATTATTAGTCTAGATTTTATAAAAAAATGTTGTCTAATTTACCATTTAACCATTTATTGTATCTCTTTACATAGATAAATGCGAATCACTTGTTAAAGATAAAAAGTTGCCATAATTAAGAAAGACATGAGTGGAAAAGAATATTAACTGCTTATTTGAACATATAAAACAATAATCAATTTGGGACAAATCACCCAAATTGATTTTACTAAAACTTATAAAATGGTAATTATCTAAAAAGTCATTCATATTATGATTGGTGATTGACTGTTTTTTTTGTTATCGTTATTAGTGTGCAATATTCATCAGTTTTGTCCCAACATCTTTAGATGAGATCCGAACTCATTTACTGCTCGGACAAACCTTGTTTGTTGGTGGTGATTGACCGTTGATGTAAAAAACTTTACACCACGATACACACCAAATAAACTCAACTTTTATTTAAAAAAAGAGAAACACAACATTAATTTTTTCGACAATGTTATTAATTAATGACACAAGAAGTGAAACTTAGCAAAAAAAAAGAAAATGTTTGACAAAAAGAAAGAGTATGAAACTTGCAAAGGAAAAAACGCACCGATGAATATGTCCATGAAGGTTGATTGATGCTGAACCAATATTTCAACACTTTTCATTCCAATCTTGTGGCGGAAGAATCAACAATTCCTTCCTCCAATCCACGTTACATTACAGATAGGCTAAATACCTGTTGTGGTCCTTTATGTTTGGGCAAAGTTTGAGTTTCGTCTTTTATCTTTTTTTTTGTTTCATTTTAGTCCTTTATGTTTGATTTTTGTTTCGGTTTAGTCCCTGACGTTAGTTTAAGTTGACGGACGCCACGCTGACAGTTAACTGCTGACGTGACGTCCCTTTTCATTAATTGACGTGGCAAGTTTTATATTATTTTATTAAATTAGAATTTACAAATCAGCTAATTCATTTAAACTATTTAAAACAATTAAAACATAAAGGAAATAATAGAAAACTTAAAAACATCAAATTAAAAAACTGAGAAACTAAAGAACAATTAGAAAATAGAAACCACAAAATCAGAGTTGTAAAATTAGAAAGTTAGAATAACTGAAAAGCCAGAAACTGATAAAGGGAGAGAACGAGAGGAGAGAAAGCCAGAAACGAAGTCAAATTTCTGAGGGAACGAAGCAAAATCGAAGCAAATGGAAGCATAAAGGAAGGAAGACGAAGCAGAATCGCAAAGGGGTTTCGCCATTTTGAAGGTAAGAACTTCTATAAATGGGTTTTTCGATTTTTAGGGTTTAAAAGTTACTGCATGTATTTTTTGTTTGATTTCGCTGTTTGTTGTTGGGTCTATGTTGTTGTTGTTGTATCTTTGAGATCGTATTTATGGGGTTTCTCTACTTCGTGAGTTTTTTAGGGTTCGTGGGGTTTGAGTTTGAGTTCGTGGGGTTTGAATTTGATTTCGTGGGGTTCGTGGGGTTTCTCTGTTGTTGTTTCTCAGTTCGTGGGGTTTCTTCGTGGGTCTATGTTGTTGTTTTATGTTTGTATCTGATTGTGGGTGTTGTAGTGTTGTGTTGTTGTGGCTTTTGATGAATATAGCTATTGTTTAATATTGTGGGGTCCTGGTTCACTGAGTAAAGTATTGTTGTCCTTGTTTTTAAATGATTTTTGCTGTTTGCTGTTGTCACAGTTAAATGGAGAAATTGAAAGTTCAATTGCATCATGGGGGGTACTTTGAGGGTGAAGGAATGACTGAATATGTAGGGGGGAATTGGATACATGGTCTGTTGACCCTGATAAGTGGTCATAATTTGAAGCTTTGGGACTACTAAAGGATATGGGGTATTTAGAAGTTAGAGGAATTTGGTATGACTTGAATGGGGTCAAAATATTGTTTGATAATGACCAAGCAGCCATGGACATCCTCAAGTGGGCCCAGAGTAATGGATGTGTCCACTTGTACACCCTTCACCCAATATGTGAATTTGTTGAAGTTGAAATACCTCCTGGGCCTCAACTTAATCAACCAGCCCCACACTTGAGAAATCACTTTAATTTCCCTGAAACCCAAAATATCCCTCAAGCCCAAAATACTCCTCAAGCCCATAATACTCCTCAAGCCCATATTGTCATAGATCTTGAAAATGAAACTAACACTGATGGTCAGAGGGACCAAATTGAAACCAACAATGAATGTCAGAGGGACCAAACTGAAACCAACATTGATTGTCAGAGGGACCAAACTGAAACCATCACTGAGTGTGAGAAGGACCAAAATGAAGTGGAAGGTGAAGAAGTTGAAGATGAAGGAGAGTATGACAGTGATATGAGTGGTCCAAAGATTAGATTCAATGACTCAGATGATGAAGAAGGAGAGTATGATGGATTTGTAGTTTCTGTGGAACCTCAAAAAGATGGTGTTGAAGAACAACAAAATGATGGTGAACAACAACAACCTGCTGTCCCCCAAGAAGAAGAACCTGTTGTCCGTGAACAAGTGGTTGATCAAAGTACAAGTAAGAAGAAGAAGAAGCATAACAAGGGTAGGCCGAAGAAAAGCAAAGGGAAAGAACCTGTTAAAGAAACAACAAAGGCTGCGGTTGTGGAGGAAGAAAGTGATGATGGTGACCAACTAATTATTGGTCTAAAGAGAAAGAGGAAAGCTGTTAGAGATAGAGGTCTATCTGATGAAGAATATCACACTGAGGAGTTAGAGACTGAAGAAGAAGAAGAAGATGAAGGCAATGAAGATAGTCAAAAAAAGACAAAATTTTCATCTTTTTTTATGCCAAAGAGTATGGAGGACTACAAGTGGGTTAATGGGACTCTTTTTTCTTCAAAGTGGGAGTTCATATATAGATGCAATAAGAACTTATGCTGTACATAATGGGAGGGATGTAAGTTTGGTGAAGCATGACAAAAAACGATGTAGAGATGTATGTAAGAAATCATGCGACTGGGTGGCCTTATGTAGCAAGATGCCTAAAGAAGAGACATGGCAGCTTAGAACCTTAGTTGATGAACACAAATGCAGTAGGGAGTATAGGGTGAAAGCATTGAGATCTTCTTGGTTGGGAACTAAGCTATACAAAACAATTAAGGAGAATCCCAATGTCAAGTTACTAGATATTGTAGACAAGGTACATTCAAAGTGGATTACTGGAATTAACAAGACAAAGGCATATAGGGCAAGGAAAAAGGCTCTTGACTTGGTTAATGGAAGTTTCAGGGAACAATATAAGAGATTATATGACTATTGTCATGAATTACTTCGATCAAACCCGAATAGCACAGTTAAATTGAATGTCTAAGGAGCTGTTGGAGGTGAAGATTACGTGGACAGACCATTGTTGCCTAGTTTTCAACGGTTGTACATGTGTCTTGAAGGATGCAAGTTGAGTTTTTTTGACGTGTAGACCAATTATTGGTCTAGATGGATGCTTCCTTAAAGGTTATTACGGAGGTCAGATTCTAGCAGCAGTGGGTAGAGACCCAAATGACCAAATGCTTCCTATTGCTATCGCTGTAGTTGAAGGAGAAAACAAAGAGTCTTGGTCATGGTTTTTGGAGCTGCTTGTTAATGATCTTGGTGGCAGAGGGGCCTGTCAGAATTACACCTTCATGTGTGACCAACAAAAGGTTTGTTTCACAGTAGTCCCTTATCATTTTAAATGGTTTCATTTTAGTCCCTTTAGTAGTTTTCTAACTTATGAGTAAAAAACCTTGTGTAGGGATTGTTACCAGCTATGGAAGAGTTACTCCCTAGCGTGGAACAAAGATTTTGTGTTAGACACTTGTATGCAAACTTTAGAAAGAAGTATCCAGGAAAGATATATAAGGAGTTGATGTGGCAGGCAGCAAAGGCAACTTACCCACAAGAATGGGAGAGGCTCATGTTGCAAATAAGGAGCATAAATGAAGAAGCATACAAGGATTTATTTAAGATACCTCCTAGATATTGGAGTAAATCAAGATTCTCTTTTAGCTCAAAGTCTGATGTCCTTGTAAATAACATGAGTGAAACCTTTAATAGTGTCATAGTTGGTCCAAGAGGAAAACCATTTGTTACTATGATGGAAGAAATAAGGAATTACTTGATGGAGAGGTGGGCAACAAATAGGACCAAAATTCAGAACTTTGAAGGAGATGTGTTGCCAAGAATTAAGATGAGGTTAGAAAAGGAGAAGGAACTATCAAGATTCTGGTTGTGCAGGTAAAGTTTCTTTTTAAATGGTTTCAGTTTAGTCCCTTTAGTATTTTAAGTAGTTTCAGTTTAGTCCCTTTAGTAATTTCCGTTGTTTCAGTTTATTCCCTTTATTATTTTAAGTTCCTTCTGGTAATTAATAGGAGGGAGTGTTCTTGTCGAAGATGGATGCTCACGGGGATTCCTTGTCGTCATGTGGTAACTGTATGCCATGACAAACATCAAGATCCTGAGGAATTGATTCCTGTTTACTACAGGAAAACAACCTATGAAGCATGCTACCATCCTATTATTTATCCAACAACATGTATTACTTCACAAATATCTGTTTTAATGATCATTAAATTGTAGGTATTTAACATGTATTACTTAACAGGTAGACCAAAAAAAGCAAGGAACAAAGATGGAGATGAAAAGCAAACAGCAAGTGAAAATGTGTCTAGAAAGGGATGGGCTGGTAGATGTAGTAAATGTAGGCAGATTGGACACAACTCAAGATCTTGCAAAAATACTCAAACTCAAACTCCAACTCCAACTCAAGCAAACCAACCAACCAATGTACCAAGTCAAACCACCACCCAACCAAGCCAAACAACCACACAACCAAAAACTGGACCTCAAGCAAAAAGGGTAAAGAAAACACTTGGTGTTGCTAAAAGGAAAACTGAAGCTGCTACTGGTCTTGCTGCATCTTCTACTGGTCTTGCTGGATCTTCTAATGTTGTTGCTGCTACTGTGCAAAGAAAGAGTTTTAGGCCAAAACTTCCAACTTGGAAGAGGCATTGAATATGTCTGTTGGTTTCTTTTGCTTTATGTTTATTTTGTAAAAACTTGGTATTTTGGATGTGGATTTTTAATCCTTTTTTGTTGCTTAATTGGCTGGTTGTTTATTAATAGCCAATAGGTATTTTGGATTAGATGTTTAATCCTTTTTTTGTTGCTTAATTGGCTGGTTGTTTATTAATAGCCAAGAGACATGATGACATTAAGTATGTATGCTAGGTTTCATTTTGGTCCTTAATGTTTGTTATTATGTTTCAGTCTTGTCCTCTATGTTTTTTAAGAGTTTCAGTTTCGTCCCTCAATCTGAACTTATACATACAGCAATAACGTTGTAAACATTCGGCAAATGTACACGAAATTGAAATACGATTTATAATCAAACAGCGTTCTACAAGATACCACCAAAAGTTACATCGTTAAACAGATTTTCCACCTTTGACAATAAGAATTACACAAGCTACCACCAAAAGGAAAATACTATACAACGCAATTTTCAACAAATATTTTGACGAGTCTACATCTTTCTTCATGTCCTTAATAGTCTTTCTCAGTTCAACTATCTCCATTCCTTTTTGAACACAATCTGCACATTCCTTCTTTCCATGTCGTGTCTCTGGCCACTGTGTCTCTAGACATCAACCACATAACAAAGTCAGGGACCAAACCGAAACAACTTAAAAACACAGAGGGACTAAAATGAAACCAAACAAAAAAGCAGAGGAGGAAAATGAAACAAATAGTGCTTCTTCAGAAAACCCAGATCTGCAACTCAGATCTACAACAATGGTGAAATACAACGTCCAACAAATACATCCCCAGAACTTCCTTCCCTTGTTTGCGGTTTCTCTCTTCACTGTACGAACAACACATTTTTCATTACACAAACACATAGGTGAAGATTGAGTTTGGGTAGATGGGTAGTTATTCGAATTTGTAGATGCCATTGATTAAATGAAAAAGATGAAGATGAAGATGAAGATGGGGTTTTCAGTTTTGGGACAGTGGATTCGTGGAGAATATGGGGTTTTCAGTTTTGGGGCTTGATTTAAGGTTCTAAATCTCCATCTTATGTTCTTCCCTCTTCTTCAACCATGTTCTTCAAACTTTCTAATTTTGATTCTTTGTGGTTTGTCTTTGTAATTGTTCTTCAGTTTCTCAGTTTTTTAATTTGAAGTTTTTAAGTTTTCTATTATTTTCCTTTATGTTTTAATTGTTTTAAATAGTTTAAATGAATTAGCTGATTTGTAAATTCTAATTTAATAAAATAATATAAAACTTGCCACATCAATTAATGAAAAGGGACGCCACGTCAGCAGTTAACTGCCAGCGTGGCGTCCGTCAACTTAAACTAACGTCAGTGATTAAACCAAAACAAAAATCAAACATAAAGGACTAAAACGGAATAAAAAAAAGATAAAGGACGAAACTGAAACTTTGCCCAAACAGGACCAAAACAGGTATTTAGCCTTACAGATAACAAAAAGATATTACTGTTTCATAGCACAGAGAAAGAAAGAAAGAGAGTGTTCGTCTTCGTGTGTGTGAAGAAAGAGAGACTTTTGAAACACTCACGTTTTCTTTCGGTTACACTTTTACGATCCTTTTCATTCGATCCTGTATAATATAATTCTCACATATCATTGTAAGTTTCTATTTTAGCTTCATTATTATTCTTTTGATTTTCAGATTTGATTGCCAAATTAGCATGTATGCGTTTCTTCTTTATGTGGTTTTGATTTTGTTTTTATGTTTTTGTATTGATTGAAGGTATAGTGCTGTTTGGAATCTGTGAAAATGGGTTTGTTTTCTGGAATTTTTTTGGGGATAGTATTTGGCATAGCATTGATGGCTGGGTGGGAGCGTATGATGAGGCACCGTAGCGCCAAGCGAATTGCAAAGGTATGATGATTTTTGCTGTTTATCTTTGACTTTTAGGTTTCGTTGATCAATGTTATGGATTTCATATAATGTGGAAGAAAAGTTGATGAATTCAGATGTGATCACTGTGTCATTAGGAGTGTGTATGTGCAAAAAAAGAATCAAATAAGACTGCAATAATTTGACTTTGAATCCAATTTCTTGCTAGAATTTATATTCTGAAACTCTATAGTTCAAAGGAATACTTAGAAGGAGAAGGACTCCTATTATGACAAAAAATACTATAGTGCTAATAATAATATCTTATTGCAGGCTCATCTGAGCTGCACATATATAGTTTTCAGTGATGCTGGATAGTACGAACCGAAATGTAAGAAAAAGCCTAACAAAACACGGTATTGCATAACAATAAACGGGGGAGAGTAATAATATGAGTCTGTCATACTGTTCGTTTCGTACTAACAATCATTTTTCTATAGTTTTTTTAACAACAAAATGTCGTGGATATATTTTTCCCCTCATCTTAACACTATTTATATTTCTGTGCAGGCAGTTGACATTAAACTCCTTGGATCCCTTAATAGAGATGATTTAAAGAAAATTTGTGGTGAAAATTTGCCTGAATGGATATCTTTTCCTGTGTATGAGCAGGTGGATTCTCGTCTTGTTATTGTGTGTGATGCTTAGCTTTATACTGAAACTATTTAACAGAATGCTCTTGTTGTATTATTGGCAAGCGATCAAATGCAGCTGCCAAGTTGAAGTTTAGAAACTTTTTTCTTGTTTCTTAGTTTGTATACTATGTTTTGCTCTTTGTATGACTCCTCCTTGCATGGGTTTTTCAGGTGAAATGGCTAAACAAGATGCTGTCCAAACTTTGGCCATTTGTGGCAGATGTGAGTAAACTTGCACATAAATGTTTGTATAATAATCTACAGTAGTTTGTGTGATTTTATTGATTTCTGGCTAGATTTCTTTTCTAGGTCAGATCTTGTTGTTTCCCTTGTTTCATTAGTATGTTATTGTTTTATCATGGTATGAATTACAATGCTTCTAACACCCCGATTTTTCAGTTTGAATGAGAAAGAGAGTATGTTATTTGTTAATAATGGGGAGAGAGTGAATTCAGGATACATAGAGCCCGATTTTTTTATAATCTAGAGATGATTTGAGAGATTTTTATGTGAAGCAAATTGTATTATGTGTTTGTTTATAATTATGAAAATTAGAAAAGTCTTTGAAAATAAGTTCCTAGGGAGAACTTTAAACGGTGGTGGAAGATTGAGATGGCAGGGGATATGCCTTGCCAAGACTGACGGGGTGGGCTGCAGTGGTGGGTTGATTGCAAAAGTTTGAGGAGGTGGAGGTCTTTCGGAAGCCATGGATTTGGATCAAGAACTAGATCTCAATACCATGATAAAATCTATGATGAGAGAAGAGAGAAAGAATCTAAAGGATCTGATCAGAAAATAATATTATGTATTGATTGATTTGCATCACAGTAGTTCATTATCTATTTATACAGTGTGCAATTGAGTCTGTGTGACTCTGATACAGTTATAAATTATAATAGACTAAAGACAGTTACAACAGCTTTGCTAACTGATAACTGATATTGAACATTGTAACTAACAACCGACTTGGCTTTTCTACTGTTTACTCTAATAATATGTCCTTTCGCAGTTAGTTAAGTTTGTTTTTGCATATACTCTGAATGAAGCTTTCCTATGCTGATATACTAAAACATGGGATGGTCTGTTAGGTGTCTCCAATATACAAAATTTATCCTAAAAAATAGGAAAGTGGGGTACAACAGCAATAACAAGAGCCTTTTCCCTTCTAGGCAGGGCTGGCTATAAGAATCAAATTACACTATTGTAATATATCCAGAATAAAGTCTTTAGAAAGGTCATTTAGATCTAAACCTTGTTATTTAAATTTTTCATGTCTGTCAAAGTCAAGACATTGGGGGCGAGTGCATAGTGAAGTTACTTAAAATTAAAAGTGGACATTCAGGTCAGAAAAAGGGAGCAGGATTGATGCTTATTTTTTTCAAGTTCATTGTTGTCTCTAGATATCTTTAATGAGGATATATCTCACTATCTCAGCCTCCTTATTGCACTACGTTTTTATTTTTGTTGGGTAGAGTCGGGTCAATGATAATCACATATTGAGGTGGGGTACATATCACTATAATAACTAACATGGTTACTATCTTTAGGCAAGTACAGATGATGCACTGATATGAACAGTATTGCGATGCATTATATGATGATGTTTGGCGTACTTGTCCTGAATCACACCCTTTGGCTATTTTCACCTCCTTATTCTTAAGGAATTGCTCAGGGCTCCAGACTCTCACCATTGTGGGATCTGGGGAAGGTTAGATGTAGCCTTATCCTGATTTGAGAGACTATTTCTGTGTCTAGAACCTGTGACCCTGATTTGAAGGTAGCAAAACATTTTTTCTTTAGGCAATATGCACCTTTCTTTCCTTCGACATAATTCTTCTCGCGCTTGGGATCTAGGAGACCTTTCTGCTTTGATTTTCCTTGCTAACTTTCCTTTCAGAGGGGTATTCCTACATTGCTTAAATAGCCGACTTTATCTTGATTTGGTTTGTGTTTATTTTTTTAGGCAGCAACAATGGTGATAAGAGAATCTGTTGAACCACTATTAGAAGAGTACAGACCTCCAGGAATTACTTCGTTAAAGTTCAGTAAGCTGTCCCTTGGAAATGTCGCTCCAAAAATTGAAGGTACCAATCGACACCGTTGAAGTTATGATGGGGATTTAGATAAAAGATAAAGAAGAGAAATAACAAGGACTTTGAAAATAACATAATTGATAATGATTTGTTGGGAACTTGATACAAAAGACTAAACACTAGTCCCTATTTATAGGGACACGAATACAAGACAGCAAATCCCAATTAAATAAGAAAACTTGCAAACAAATCACAATAATAACAAAGTAATATGGAAGCTAATCTTAAGAGATAATCTAAGAGACTCTAAGATTATAAAGTAACCTTACGAGATAAACTACAGTAATATAAAGATATTGTAAGATACTGTAGGATACTTTCTTATATTTCTACACTAATTCATTCATACTCTTTCTTGCTTTAACATTATGGTGTTGTTTAATCCATGTAACCGTTCTCACGTTGTTGGAAAAAGTCTTTGGTAGTTGCTGAATTTACTATGCACTTAGGGAATATAGAAATTCAGATAATGAGGTTGATGTGTCATTCTCATTCTATTTTTACAGAAGTTCTTTTAGTCTGCTTCATACATAACAAAATTGTGAGGTTTTTCGTAGAGGCAGGTTATCTAATATTTATGTCCAAAGAGACTGGACAACTTTGGTTCTCTTTTTAGGCACTTTGACTTATTATTTTCCATACACTTTTTCTTTTCAGTAAGATTTACTATCTTCTGCCTGAAGTAAATCTTATTTTCTTTGTTTTAATGTAGTCAATGATCAAAACACAGTAATAATTGAAAAGATAAATTTAGAGTTTCCTTTTCATGTTTTTCTGAGGAATCCATGTAAACATAAATGATATAACACGAACTAAAACCAATGCACAACTACAACTGGAACTTCCATGAATTAAAAGGAAATTCATATCATCAATTGCAGTTCATAATGTGAAGGAACCCCAGTCTTCTCTGAAGAAAACCTTCTGACCATCAGCTCTTATTTGCCCTCATTTTGTACTTGTCTTCTTGCTCTAGCAAGTGGCAATGGTGCATAAATTGCGCTGCACCCAACATTTCATTCGTGGTGACTGGATAAAGACCCTTTTTTGGTAACTAGTGACAAATTCTTTATCTTTTTTCTTGGTGCTAAAAAGTTCAGGGTGAGGTCATGTCATGTCATGTCACATGTCACATGTCACATGCCTCAATGAAGTGCTAGTAGTGGAACTTGCAAATGACCTACGGAACAACGGAAACCATTAGGAATCAAATCCAACTGCAACAATTCATATCTTAGAGCAATACAGTACAGTCCATAATATCCTGTCAAAATCAGAGAAAAAACTATGTTGTGTGATTCAAGAGTTGACATATCTTGGTTCCAAGTTAATTGGATGAAATGGATAAATAACATTTGTATTTTGTGTGATTTTAGTCAAAAATATTTAAAGCTTGTCATATGTGACATAAGCCTTGTAACAACAATTTTGTTTGTTACAATCTATAAATATATGAATATGTAAGCAGTATTGGCAATATTGTCATTAAAATGTTTTGACTTATGCATGTCAACATTGTTCAGTAAGACCAAACAAAATTATGAAATGCTTTTTTTTATACCACTGTTATTTTTTCTCCCCTTGTCAAGTTTCCTGTTGAGTCATTTTTGTATATCAAGAAATAATACATGCATAATTTTTCACCCATGCAGGTATTCGTGTTCAGAGTCTCAACAAAGGTCAAATCATAATGGATATTGATTTCCGTTGGGGTGGTGATCCCAATATTGTTTTGGCTGTTGAAGCCGCACTTGTTGCGTCTATCCCTATCCAGGTTAGACTCAGCAGTGTTTTTATAAGTTGATTTGCATTTCATTATAAGGAATTTCCAAAATGTTGAGTGCTATTGGTTTTGCTTCAGTTGAAGGATCTCCAGGTTTTCAGCATCATCCGTGTTATATTCCAACTTGCTGAAGAGATCCCCTGCATTTCTGCTGTTGTTGTTGCCTTACTTGCTGAGGTAAATTGGGGGAGGGGGGGACTTGAGTTTCCCAATCTCCCATTTGCAGTATTGTTTGTTTGTGCGAATCCTTTTGTGAGCTTCTGCAAATCAAGCTGAAAACATTATTGACTTGAAGTTGGATATGCATTTTTTACTTCATGATTTGTGGCTTTAATTACTTTGTTTTTCCTTAAGGAGAAAGGACAATTGGTTAAACTCAAAAGTCTTAGATAGTTGATCCCTTCATGTCAAACTATGATGATGTTAGGGCCAACACTGTTAGGGCAATGCCCTTCTTAAGATTGCGAATAAGTGGGCTTGGACATGATTGCTTATAATGTGTTCTATTTCATCGCCTTCATTAATATTCTAATTGAGTTCTGGATTACTTTTTTCAGCATTGCCCACATAGTAATTTGGGACACTAGTTTAATTTTTCAGTCTTGGAGTTACTGACTTTTCCATTAACATTTAATCAGCCGAAACCTAGAATTGATTACACTCTTAAGGCTGTTGGTGGAAGCTTGACGGCACTTCCCGGCGTTTCAGATATGATTGATGTAAGTTCTATTTTATGAGTTTGTCTCTATTCCCCATTAACTAGTTTTGAGCTAATACTTATAATCACTCTTATTATTACTACCATTTCATAGGATACTGTGAACTCAATTGTTACTGATATGCTCCAATGGCCTCATAGAATTGTTGTTCCTCTCGGTGGTATTCTTGTTGATACTAGGTAATGTGAATCTTATTAGTTATTATATTTCTTCCTCATTGCAGATCAAAACATATCTAGTTCTATTACTATATCTGGTAACCAATATTTTAAATTGAGTTTGAAATATTTTTTGTTAAGTATTCCTCAAGAAAAGAGCTTCTGTTTCAATTTTTTTGTTTCCTCTGCTCTCCCCCCTTGAAAGAAAGAAAACATACTGGGATTTGGGAATTTGCCAATTTCAGTCAGTGTTAGTGCTCAAAAATTTTAAACTGCTTAAGCACCTTTCTTTTTTGCAGTGAACTGGAGCTTAAACCCCAGGGAAATCTTAAAGTGACTATAATGAAAGCAAATGATTTAAAGAATAAGGAAATGATTGGGAAGTCTGATCCTTACGTAGTTGTGTACATTCGACCACTGTTTAAGGTTAAAACAAAGGTTATCGACAACAACTTGAATCCAATTTGGGATGAGGAGTTTGAATTGATTGCAGAAGACAAGGAGACCCAATCACTCATTCTCGAGGTTTTATTTAAACAACTAATAGTTTGTTTTCTCTTGTGCTTCTTTATTCTGTATGCCTTTTTGGAATATGCTATATGACATTATTGTAGAAAAGGATTTCTGAAAAATATTAATAAACGTAATTAAAGTATAAGTGCTAAAGGATTTATAGAAGCTATTCTAACCTAGACCTAAGTGGCCTGACAAATGGGTCAGATAAGTAATTACAATTACACTAGACACTATTTACAACACTCCTCTCAAGTTGGTGAATGGATATCAATCATTCCCGGCTTGCAAGTAAGTTGGGTGAAATGTTCTATTGGCAAACCCTTTTGTTAGCGCATCTGCTAGTGATGCTCGGAAGGAATGTAGGTTGTAGTTATTAATCCGTTGTCGATAGGCTTGTGCACGGTAAATGATCCGTACCATACCACACCACACCTCTTTTAAAATGTGGTTATGGTGTCCTGTTTTTGCTAAAACCACTTACCGGTTTGAAACTGGTACAAAACCAATTTGCAACTGGTTTTAAGCAATTTCCCATTTACTCAATTCTCAACTTAACTCAGTAAAATCTCGAGATACACTGTAAGGTACCCAAAAATGGGTAAACCTTCAAAACACAATAACTGAAAATAAAAGCTCCTTTCGAGGGGAGAGCGCCTCCTTTAAGAAAATAAAAATACTCTTAACATTGTTTTTCATTGATGATTGGCCTCTTACATTCAAGTGTATATATAGCACTTCAAATACACAGTGTGCTAAAGGGTAAGGAATCCAATACTAACTAAAAGACAAAATAGTAAAAAGAGGAAATGATGACTCATGTGCCTCTAGATCCTTCTAGATATTTCTTCTTAGGTCCATTGATATTTGGGCTTATTTATCTTGGGCTGGGTCATTACATTCCATTCCCCTTGACAACAACCTTGTCCTCAAGGTTGAGAGAATTGATGCAAAAGACAAATTTTTCCCGGATCCCATTGCTTGAACCAACAATTCCCAATCATTGTGAATGTCAACAAATTTCCGCCAGGATCCCATTGTTTCAATTGGGAAGAATTAGCCACTCTAAACACCAAAAAATTTCCACCAGGATCCCAGACTTGCATAATTTCATTAATGGCCAGACAGTGGATGTGCCTATGAAATTGTTGAAAGGGGTTGCATTTTGACATGTAAAAGCATTTAGCATAACAAATTGACGCAGAAAAAATGCATGCGCCTAAAATGGCTTGAGGAGCTAATGAAAATGATATGGTTAACCACTTAGTGAGGTGCTTGGGACTAGATGGCATGTGGGAAATAATGGGTGCATTGATTGTGCTTTTCAAAAAAACTTGTTGGAAACACTGGCTAACCAAGGGCAGTACATCTTTAATGTGAGATATACTATGGATATGGAAGAAGAGCCAGATTAGGAGCATATGGAAACTCACAAGGAAAATGAAATTTGACATATTGATATGGCATGGCATACTGTAACGGTGCATAATGGGGAAAACAATGAAGTGATTTTTGTAACCAACAATAATAAAAGTAGGTACTTTTAATGGGTTTGATGGCATGTTGAAAAAGAATATACCATGGTCAAAAGGCAAATGGGAAATAACGTGCAACGGTTCTGAATGGTTGTTTTGGTAGGCAGTGAAAAAAGTAAGGTGATCCTTGCACATAAGGTAAAATGTTTGGAATTGTGAAAGAAAAGTAGGAAAAATATTAAATGCTGAGTGAATTATTAAATGATAAGTGTGTGACGTGTGGAAAAGAATATAGGGTGATGTGAGAGAAAAAGTTGGATTAAAATGAGTCTCAGTGGATGATCTGTTGTACGAAAGGGTAGGTGCACAGGATTGTATGACAACTATGGCAATGGGGCCTTGGCTGAAAACGCGTGAAACATCAACGGATAGTGCGTTGGAACACGCAAAGAGGACAGCTGGCCAGCAAATCTGTTTGGGATAGGACATAGAGCCACGCGCCGACTGGATAGGAGTGAGAGTCTGTCGTGTGCTGATTGGCCAAATAAGGAGTACACAGATTTTGAATTTGCTGATGGAAAACACGTGTTGGTAGTGGTGCTGGGACTGTGACATTTTCTTTTTCTTTATGCGAAAAACTGAGAGTATATGGGAGCACAATCTATTGGTACTGGTAGTCTCGAAAATCAGTCTGGCATTTTGATAGGTTGGTTCCGGTGGCATCGATGAGGGGTGAGGGACTAATGCTCTGTCCGGTGGTTTTGGTGGTGGCAACGGAGGGCATGAAACTGAACCTCTGTCTGGTGGTTTTGGTGGTGGAAAAGGCCTTGTTAGTGTGGATGTTTCTTGAGATTTCAGATAATCAGATGTTTTATCAACACTAACAGTGGGTAGTGCAGTATAACAAGCAGAAAAATAAGGAGGAACCACAACATTTGGGATCATTATCTTGCTGGAAGCACAAGAAATTTTGGATTGAAGGTAGCTAGAAGAAAAGGATTTTGACATGATATTATGGGATAGCTGAAAGGCAGTGTTAGAAGTTTTTACCAGATCTGGTTTTTCTACATCTTCATCTCTTTGTTTCTCTGGTTCTAGTTTTTCTTCATTTGGTTGTTTGTCTCTTTCATCCTCAATGAGATCTTTTTGGACAAAAACTGACTCAACTCCTAACAACTCTGACTTTGTTTCTTCTTCATCATCTCCTTGTTCCTTTGAATCATGGGAGAGTGTGGTGTGGGCTTGGAAGGAAGAACACACATATTCATCGTTGCTTAGCTCCTCTTTACCATCTTCTAGTAAAGACAAAACATCTCTATATTCTGGTTTAAACCACCATAGAAAAATATCAGTGAAGGATTCCCAACTTACATTTGAATGATGTTTCCTCTCAAGCCACCATTGAAGAGCAGAACCGTACAAAGCTATCACAGTTTCTGAAACTTTTGCTGCTTTTGGTGTTCCTCTTGCCTTAAAATATCTTTCAATACAAAGAATCCACCAATAGGCATCACCTGTGCCATCAAAACTCGGAATCACCATATCAGATCCTGAATATCTTGTATTTTCAGATCCATACAAGTTGTAATAGCTTGGAGATGGTGGTGAGTAATTCTGACTTAAACTCAGATTTGGGGTTGAGGCTTCAACAGGGTAAACGTGATTTGGTGATGGGGCTGGGGTGTTGATGGAATAAGATGGAGTGTTTTGCTGAAAAGGATACAATGAAAAATTATTTGTTGATGAAAAATATGAGGTGTGGTACGATGGAGGTGTATTGGTGTGGTAGGTGGAATAAAAGGGAGAATCATAGGAAGGATAAAATGGAGAAATGGAGTGGATATGTGAAGGTGAGTCCATGGCAATGAAAGCACCACTGTAAGGTACCCAAAAATGGGTAAACCTTCAAAACACAATAACTGAAAATAAAAGCTCCTTTCGAGGGGAGAGCGCCTCCTTTAAGAAAATAAAAATACTCTTAACATTGTTTTTCATTGATGATTGGCCTCTTACATTCAAGTGTATATATAGCACTTCAAATACATAGTGTGCTAAAGGGTAAGGAATCCAATACTAACTAAAAGACAAAATAGTAAAAAGAGAAAATGACGGCTCATGTGCCTCTAGATCCTTCTAGATATTTCTTGTTAGGTCCATTGATATTTGGGCTTATTTATCTTGGGCTGGGTCATTACATACACCATCTTCTGTTATTCCTCTCCTCACCGCCACAACCACATTATTTATCCTCTTCCTACTCACCCAACTCTACCACCGCCACACCACAAAATGCACGGCATCCCCACCGCTTCTTCTACTCTATCCAACGTTGCGCCACACACTCCTCCTCCCCTCTCGGCCACGACACCTTCGACACCGTATTCTCCGGCGCATCCCCTTTTCCTCCCTCTTCCGGTTCCAAATCCATCGTCGTCAAACTCACAGAATCTTCTTCTAACTAGAAATCCACGACCATATCTTGATCTCTGCAGCACTGAAAACATTCCCGATTCATTACCAAATCTGCCTATACATGTTGCGATTCATCCCAAAGTGGCACCAAATTAGGGATTGAAGAACCAAGTGGTGTCGAAAAACGTAACAGGTCTGGGAGAGAGGAGAGAGAATAACAAATCTGGGAGAGGGAAGAGAGAAGAGAAGAGAGGCCGAAGCCAATAGAGTTAGGGAGAGAGGAGAGAGAGAGTAACAGATCTTGGAGAGAGACAGCCAAACGAGAAGGTAAGAGAGAGAGATTTGGGAGAATAATGGAGTTGCTTATTGTGGTACAGTACCGGTTTTGTGAAATGAGTTACCGGTATTCTGAATATTTTACCACAAAAAATGGATTGGATTTTTTTATAAGTGGAATGGGATTTTATTAAAGGTATGGCACGGTTTATGGTATGGATAAAGTTAACCGGTGTCTTTGCACACCCTTGTCGAGCTTCTCCGGATGAACAAGATTATGAGTAATGCTGATAGCCGATTTAGTGTCACAAAAACAGTTTCATAGACCCTTAACATTGTATAGATTCCTTGTCAAAAAAAAACATTGTATAGATTCACCTGCAACCTAAGAGTTTCTTTTCTCTTTTCCTCTCAACAATCTCCCTTTTCTCCTTGCCTATCAACAATCTCCCAAGTTCCGTTTCTTTCAAGAGTTTTCATTTCCTCATCCATAGCTTGGACCTAATTTGTATCTTTCAGCACTTGCGGTAACAATGGGATTATCACAGAGTCAACGACTCAAATAAAAATTTGATGCTGGAGGTAAAGATGTTTAGAGGAGACAAATTGTAAAATAAGATATTTGGCACGAGACCTTTTTCATTTCCTCAAGGCAATAGGCAAGTTATCTGAATCAGTGTCACAACTCACATGTATTAGAGTTGTAGAAATCAGCACTAGAGGGGTTAGTCTCAGGAAGGTCATAAACCGAACATGACAGCCATTGTCTGTTATTTAAATCCTTCTGGTTTTTCTAGACTTCTAGTACTCGTCTCCTCTAAACATCTTCAATTTTCATTTTTGGTTTGATAAGGTATAGCAGGTTTGGAGAATAAAGATATTTGAGTTGAAAACAAGAAACAAAGTGAAATAAGATGACATTTTTGCAATTATTAGTAAAAACCAGAAATTAAAATGTAAAATATTTTATCAAACCAAATAAACCCTTATCTTTTCCCCTTAAAGGTTTGTTAATCTGTATATACTCAGCAACCTGTGTTGATATTCTGGTTTGAAACCTTTAATTTTTATCTTACCTGCACAACTCCCATTAAATTTGCTATGCTGTGACTGATTTAATAAAATTGAAATAAACAATTCTCATGGCTCTGAAAATAGGTTTATGATAAAGACATTGGGCAAGATAAGCGACTGGGAATAGCAAAACTACCACTTATTGACCTGGAAGCCGAAACTAAAAAGGAATTTGAATTGAGGCTATTGTCATCACTTGATACACTGAAAGTGAAAGATAAGAAGGATCGAGGAACCTTGACAATAAAGGTATAGATAGACATGCATTTATTTGTTTGTATTTGGTGATGGTAAAATTTCTGAGCTATGTTGATGTGTATAGATGAAAACTGGTAAAGAGTGAAACATTCTTTCATTGGCTTATTTTAGTCCCTTGCCATCCTTTATTCATTTACATATGCTGTCTTGGTTGATTGAAAGTTAAAATCTCATTGGAATTTCAGATCTTTTATCATCAATTTAGCAAGGAAGAACAATTGGCTGCACTAGAAGCAGAGAAAAGGACATTAGAAGAAAGGAAGAAACTGAAAGACGAAGGAGTTATAGGAAGCACAATGGATGCAGTAGATGGAGCAGCATCAGTAGTAGGGTCTGGTGTTGGATTGGTTGGTTCTGGCGTTGCTGCAGGTGCTGGAGTTGTGGGAAGTGGCATTGGTGCTGGAGCTGGGATTGTTGGCAGTGGACTTGGTGCTGTTGGCAGTGGATTGAGCAGGGCAGGCAAGTTTATGGGCAGAACAATCACAGGGCAAACCGCAGCTAGAAGAAGTGGTTCATCTACTCCTATCGGTAATATAGAGGAGACCGGTGGCGGTGCAAAGCCTCGGTAATTTTTTTCTGCTTCGACACTGCTATAGAGTAATGAAATGACCTTCAATCTTTTAGCTTAAGATTTCACAGTATATAGGTTGGTTACTTGTGTTACTTGCTCTTTTCCATAATATGAGGCTGTTTTCAATGGAATAGATTGAATACAGATAGTGGGAATTTCGATTGAATTTTAGTTTTACACCCATTTTTTTCATATATATACAAGAGGCCAAAAGGCCATTATACAGCATTTATCTTTGGCTTACAATACAATCAAAGATTGCTTCCTTGAACAAAAAAGAATGGGGGACCTTAAAAAATATGGCACCCTAAAGTGAAAGAATGAGCCACATTATTAAGCTCTTTAGGAATATGAACAATCAAGACATTCCAATTAAATTAGCAAAGTTTTTTGATTGAAATTTGAAACAAACAAGATCATGGTTAGGATGCACCCTCGAAATACCATCTTGGATCATCTTTACAACATCACTGTAATTAGATTTTAGAATGACATTCTTAAATATTTTTCTCCAAGATAGCATTAGACCTTGAGCAATGACAAATAATTCTGCCATTATAATTGTACCATGCCCTAAATTTATTCCAAAACCAAGAAGCTAATTTCCAGCAGCATCTCTAAAAACTCCACCACTGGAAGCTCTTCCACCAGTTCCAACCGAACCATCAATATTAATTTTTATAGGTCCAACAGAAGGTCTAGACCAGCATTGCACTTACTGCTGAGAAAAAGAAGTTCTTGACTTTGATGCATCAGAATTACCTATACTTTCCATGGCCAGAAAATGAGCATGGTTAGCAACATTGTTTACCTCCACTGCTTTGCCTTTAAACACATTAATACGATGATACCACAAGCTCCAAACAGTTTGACCAAAAACAATTGGCTAATACCTCGAAGGATTAGTCTCCACAATCGTTGTGGATGATACATTGGTTTACCAAAAAAAAACAATTGGCTCATATATCCTTATTTTAATCTTTCCATTTAAGTTTTTTTCTCTCCAAATTGTAACTCATCCTGCCATTCCTTTCAGAGAGAAAAAGAATGAGCACCCAACATCTTCCAATCACCTTGAGAAACCATGCTTTCTTTGAGAATGAGTTTCATTTTTAACATGTGAGTTACACCAGAGGCATAAACCAGAGCCACCCAAATTGCATTTGCTCCTAGCCTTATTTATTACTCCCTCAAGTCCCATATATAAAAGAAAAACAACTTTTTAGGTTCATTGAATAACTGGTATATTTGGTATACAATATAGGCTAGATACATTAGTTATTCAATTAACCTTAAAAGTTTTTTTTTTCCTTAAGCATAGGATCGGAGGGAGTATTTTTAAGTTTTAACCCTCCATTAATTAATAATATACCACAAAAAAGAGTTTCACACCAGACGGTCTTGTCCATTTCCACTTACTATTAACACTTTATCATTCATACCCAAAAGTTATAAGCAGTTAAAAATTAAAATGCTAAATAAACAAGCCATCAGCATTCAGCAGAGGCTTTCCAAAGCAACTTGCCCTTTACTAGATTTCGCAGATGGACATCATATGAGCTAGAATAATCCTTCTAGTAAAGAGAGATGATTGGCTTTCTGTTGGTGTGGAAATTTAGTTTCTTTGTGTAATTGTCTCCAAAGTTCATCAAACAAATTAAAAAAAATTATCAAATAGATTATGGGTCTGTAATTGCCCTTTACATGGTAAGCTCGCCAAATTTGACAGCTGGCATACTTAGTCGTGAACTCGTGATTGCCAAAAATCAACTTAAAAATCCTCTTGGATTAAGAAATGGAGGGAATTCTCAAGTATACAATCTTGATTATTACTTAGCATTTCTAAAACTTAGCCTTAGTTTTCATATATAAGCAAATATACCCACGTGTCTTCCATTACTTTTAATTCTCAAGTACATCATTAAGCTAAGTATTTATAGCTAAACAAAAAATGACCGGCTAGTTACATGTCAGACACGTGTACAAGGCTAAGTTTACTAATAAGCCTTATCTCCTAAATGTCGACGTTAGTAATCACTTTGTTGAGAAATTGATAGCCCTTTCCTTTCTCCATTACTTTTTTTTACTACAGTTTTAGTTTAGGGTGGTTTTTTTTTTTTGGCAAAAAATGGGGGCCGAGCCCCAAACAAAAATCAATTAACTAGGAATACAACGAGGGGTTGTTAAACCCACACAATCAGCGAGCACAAGAGCTCCCAAGTTAGGAGGGCTCTGCTCAAAAGCCCAACACAAGCGAAACCCTTCCAAAATACCCCACAACTCTGCTTCTTCTAACACAGAACAAAAACCAACAAACTTGGCGAAACCACAAAGCCAATTTTCTGATGAGTCTCTGACAATACCACCAGATCCAGCTCTTTTGTCTATAACCCTCACCGCACTGTCAGAATTAAGAGAAACTCGCCCATGTGCCAGCGGACCCCAATGCATAATAGAAGACATTTGGATCCCATTTAGTGTTATGTTATTATTTTTATTTTCTCAAAACTATACTCCAATTTCTTAACACCTAACAAGTCAATAAAACTCTTCCAATTATAGAAATAAAAAAGTCAGCAGCAAGCGACTCTCTACGCATCACATTTATATAAGCCTATACTTTTTTTTTGGTCCAAGATGTAATATTTCATTGAATACGGGCAAAGGCCACCGAAACATTACATAGAATGTGAGCATCAAGCTTACAAAGGAAGCACCAATAGGTCCTCTAGAGGACGATAACCATATCAGGTTTAGCTGGATCCCTAAAGATAACAAAAGCTCATGATCAGCACCTGAGACAAACTAGCTCCTACTGAACTGACTTAATTAACTAAATTAAAGCAAAATCAAACCCTAAAGCTAAAATTACAGCCATTATTAACCACAGAAAAGCAGACTCAGTCTTCACCGCAAGACAGTTACCCAGCAGCACAGACCTACCGCAACCGAAATCCAAACACCACCAACGAGCAAAACAGAGGCACAACAGTACAAATCAAATGATCCACGAATTTGGTGTGGGAGAAAAGACGGAAAAGTCCGGAAATTTCTCGTATTTGAAGGCCAACTGACCCCGAGATCCATAAGATCTGAAACTGAAAGCCAAAAATATGAGGTGAGAAATGGATTTAAGAACTGTTAACCTGTGAGTGCTAGTGGCGGAACTGCGATGAACTGATGGACTGATGAACTGTGAGGTTAGGGTTTGAAATAGCAACAGAAAGAGAGATGAGTATCAGATCACCAAATCTGGAGGATCGGGTGGGTCCGGCGGGTCGGGAGGTTCAAGAGTGGGAACCACAGAACTAGAGACGGAGATGAGAGGCGACGGCTCAAGTGAGGGGCGATTGGTTGCAGCAGAGTGAAAGCTCAGAAAAGGAGAACACTGGGGAATCGCCCTTGACGGTGCCGAACGGAGGGCTGGAGCCAACATCGGAGAAGGAGAGTGAAGATGAAGGTGGATGCCGCTGAGAACGACGCCGTGACCTAGCTGGGCTAGGAACTTAAAGCACAGCTGCGCTACCGAAACCCTAGTAGAGGGTACCATTTTTATGAGACACTATTAGGTATATATAAGCCTGTACTAAACTTTGCAATAGTCACATTATGCAATTGGCACATTATGGTAACTAAAGCCTGTTATCAAATACTCCTCCATCTCAAAATGATAATTGTTTAAGGTTTTTACACACAAATTAAATAACATAATACTCCCTTTGTCTCAAAATTATAGTTGCTTTAGAAAAAACTAAAAGCTTCATTTTAATTGATGTTTTATGTTTTCCATGCATGTTTACTTTTTTCTTCCAACCGGTTAAAAGACAGTTGCAGGCTTTTCTTTTTTTGACGGCAAACTGGATAGTACTTTTCTTGGAAAAGTTAGTCTTAATCCATGTGAGCCGCTACACTATCTTGTTAGTCACTCAATTCATTAATGGTCCGTTTGATGGTCAGAATAGGATATAGATATGATAGGATATGAAGCAGGATAGAGATAACATATGATAGAAACATGATAAGTACTATCATATCTTGATTTTGATGTGAACACCTCATAAGAAATAAGAAAATAATATATTATTCCTCTTAGGAGTTTTAACACTTTCATTCTCAGTTCGAACTCAAACTTGAGACCACTAGGCTAAAGTCGAGTTGGGTGACATATGGGAAGGAAAATAAGTCAAAAATTTATTTCATCTAAATACTCTTGGGTTTTATTTACACACTTAATTAATCAAGACTTCCAAGAAATTTTGATATATAACATGCTAAAAAAAGAAATTGCAATAAATGTAAAGGGATGTATGTAATTGAGTAGAGATCTTCTAAAGACATCCATTACTATGATCCTGATTGTATAAATGTTAGTAAATGTCACCCGAGTTGAGATCCTCTCATTTCATACATAAATGTCAAAGGTCCCACTGGTACAACTTATGTGGTTGGAGTTAGGGACATCTTTCGTCTGCTCCCGAGTTTGAACCCGGTATGTGACACTTCCAATTCCTATTTCCCCTATGTGGGGCCATTGTGCCAGCCTCTTGAACCAAAATCAAAACGATTACAAGGCAAGATTTTAAAAGACTATAGAACAAAGCACGAACAATATTACAATGACCGAACCAAAACAACAAAGATTAAAAGTAAAAAAAAAAGTTAAAAAGAATCTTGTAGGCACGAAAAACAAAAATCTTTATATTAACATGGATGACAAATATTACAAGGACCGAACCAAAACAACAAAGATTAAAAGTAAAAACAAAAGTTAAAAAGAATCTTGTAGGCACGAAAAACAAAAATCTTTATATTAACATGGATGAAATACTTTTTTTTTGGACACAAAGTGATGAAATACATATCTAAGTCTAATTTTAATAAAGATTACCTAATATTGAGGTTTCAGCTACGAGGCAAGCGAGTTGGAATTGTTGGACTAGGAAGCATTGGAATGGAAGTAGTTAAAAGGTTAGAAGCATTTGGATGTATTATTTTGTACCTTTCAAGAAAGAAGAAGCCCTTAATTTCATACCCTTTCTATTCCAACATGCTTGAACTTTCAACTAATTGTGATGCATTAGTTCTTTGTTGTTCACTAAATAAGGAAACAAGACACATGGTTAACAAAGAGGTAATGTTGGCATTAGGAAACAAAGGAATTATGGTAAATGTTGGAAGAGGGCCACTTATTGATGAGGAAGAGTTAGTGAAGTGTTTGGTGGAAGGAAAGATTGGAGGTGCTGGTTTGGATGTGTTTGAGAATGAACCTAATGTTCCTCAAGAGCTTTTGACAATGGACAATGTGGTACTTTCACCACACAGTGCTGCATTTACTACTGAAACTTACATGGCTGCTACTGATATTGTAGTAGAGAATTTAGAAACCTTCTTCTCCAATAAGCCCCTAATCACATTAGTTAAATTGGATTGAGTATGCATGTTGTGTAATTTTAAATATGACCTTCTATTGATTAGTGTCATTTTATTGGTGGAGTTGAATATGCTATCATTTTATTTGATTAAACTTATTACAACTGATTTTAACAATATGTTAACTCTATATGTTTTCTTTTAATGCGTATTTGGCTTATCAAAACAAAATTATAAGACAAAATTGAACTTAAGGTCCTTTATGTTTCAAAATGTTAACAATGTTAGTCTTTTCAAACTTAATTTCAAATTTCGATATAGTCCTTTAAGTATTTTTCTCCAACTAGGTTTTTAAGTCTCAAAACGTGTGTGAAACCGATGTGACATTGCCCTTTGATTAATTGGACTTCACCTGTTAAATTCCCTTACCCGTTTTGTTGCTTATTTATTTTTGATTTTCTTAATTTACTCCTTAATTGAATTTATTGATTAATTATTGGCTTAGTAATCAAAATTGATGTAACATATTAATCACGCGATCCCTGCAAGACAAAATTAGTCATTTTATTGCTTATGAACGACTCATGCCCATGAAGAAAATTCAATACAACACAACATTCAAATAGCTTCTCGAAACCATACCAGAAAGCTAGCTACTTATGAAAGAATACATAAAATTGTTATTCAATTTCTAGTCCACTCTGAGCATTAAATTAAAGTATTGTACAATGAAGGATCTTTATGTAAACAAGGTATAATACTTATCTACCTCGTTGCAAATTAGTGAGGGTGGTGGTGTAAACAAATCAAATGAATGAAAAGCAATAATGAATGACGTGGGAAAGAGGTGATGATGTAGAGGGGCAGATAGAACACAAGCATCCACCCTATCACTTGGACAATTAATCCTTCTACTTGAAATTTCCAAGCTAGAAAGGAAGAGAGAGAAAGCTGTGGGTATTTTGGAGAAAAAGGATTGTGTTCTCTGTTCTTAGGACCTAGTTCTGAAGATCATTCATTTAGCTTACAGTTCCTAAGATAAGGATGATTATACTTGACATATTTGGTCCAGTAAGGACGATACTTTGTCATGGCTATCTCTAACCACGGTTTCATATTACCATTGTAATGTACGACTGCTGCGTTTTCGATCTCCGAACGATCTACACTTGGATTGTAACCTAAACCAAGTACATGCCATGATTTATTTAGGGGATGTGTTAATCCATAGAATGTCATTAACCCTGGAGGTAATGTCCCCAACTTCCATAGTACTCTGTCTTCATTCTGGAATCAAACATGAAAAAGAAATGGTCAGTGAAAGAAAATTTGTATTCATCTATCTATGTGAGAATAGATAGATACATGATATAAACCAATGTTAAGTTGATTTGCTCACCAAATTCTGCCACTTGTGATATATGCCAGTAATGTCTTTCTTTTTCCACACCTTCAAATCAAACATGTTCATACCATATGCCCAACCACAAGCATTGGGATCAAAATTCTTTGCAATGTGTGGATTTGAAAAGTTAAGATACTTGTCAAATCGGTGAAAGCTCTCGCCGCAAGTTTCAACTGCACCATTTACTTTTCCATTAAGATCCACAGCCCATAAGCCAGTCAAATCCTTCTGGACAACAATGTCGTCATCAAGAAAAAGAATTTTATCCAATTTTGGATAGACTTGTGGAAGATAGAATCTCAGGTGGTTAAGCATTGACAGGTATTTTGGGTTTCTGTACTTCAGATTAGAAGCACCAGAATTGGTTGGATGGCCTGCCTTGAAATAATACTCTTTCATTGTAGCAGATTCGAGCTGCCTCAAGACTGGGCAGTAGGATGAGTTTAACCACTTAAATTCATCAACATTTTCGACATTGATTGTAGCTTTTCCTGGAGGATTCAACAAAAACCACATGTTCATGGCTCCAAAATTGAGTTTATCTGTAACAAGGTGAAACACGTGCTTTGAAGGATCCTGCAATGTTGAAGACGAGAACAAAAGACCACCATTAAGGCAACGTTTATTATTATATACCAAATATTATGAACTATTGCAAGCAAAATATTTGGGTTCAAGCCCAATTTATTCATCATCTATAAAAAATAACGAGCTTGTAAAAGACAGCAAGTCTATCACCTTTGCATTCAAAATAGTTGAGTTGACAACAACAGATGCAGCCAAAACATTGTCTGAGAACAGGGCATAATGATAAAGATTAGGATTCTCCAAATTCTCACTCCTAGGGAACTTTCTCTTTTCAGGAGAAAGGAGGTAATAATCTATGGTAAGGCGCATTGATAAGCAGTGAATTCCATCAGGTATGGTCTTGGCAGCCAACTGACTAAGGAATGTGCTTTGTTTCTTCAAACTTCTAACTTGCTCATCGGCAGTTTGTAGCATTGCCCTCAACTTCCCGGTAACCAACTTGCAGTCATACAATTGCTCTTTAGCTTTAGAAAGAACTTGGCCCATAGCTTTGATTTTTTCATGCTCGCTAAAGATAATTAAATATTTGATTAATTAGGTCAGTAAATGCAGACAAAGACATACAACGCACGGATAAATATACGCTTACAGAAAATAGCACTTAGCTTCATACCTGCGGTGTAGGTCAGCATCAGAAGTTGCCTCACCTAAAGCACGTTGACTCTCTTTAATCCGGGTTTGCAGTTCTTGGTACAGTTGAAGCTTGTTTTTCATCTTTGCAATACTCAAGAATACCCTAGCCATTAAGATCTGATCTCGCATCAACCGAATGGTAGAATCGGCATTTTCATTCTCATTTTCCTTCCTCCAGATGTTGTATTTTCCTAGAACTGCTGAATCAACTGATTTTGAACGCTCAATAGCAGAATCTTCAAGTTTCACAATAACTTCATCATCCTGTTTTACCAACTCAGCAGCACGCTTTTCCTTCCTTTTCTCTATTAATTGCTGCAGAAGATATTTACAGAGAACAAAACAAAGTTTATTTCCAGCATGCAATTTCCTAATTGAAGTATCACTCCTGACTCCACAGATTAAACGATATTTTCAAACAGAACACCATATAAATATTAGGGTAATTTGTATACAGTTACTTTTGAGTCGAATGTAATTTGAAAAGGTTATTTTAGGACAAATAAGCTTTGATCTGGGGAATCTTCAGCTTGACAGCGACGAGCGGTTCTATTCGAATGAATTGTTTGTTAGGATAGCCTAGGTAACATAACTCTAGTCTAAAGTATAAATTTACCATAAAGTGGATAAAACATTCAAGATAATATTTATATTGCAAGGACAAAACTATGAAATCCCAGTGTGTCTAGCTCAATTTCTGTTCACCCAGAAGTCACAGATAGGACAGCCCAGCATGCAAAACTTCAAGGCTACCATCATTGTGACCCCTCCCCGATCCTACATAGGATCTCAATTCTGACTACCTTGGTAATATGTATATGTGGTCAGGCTATTTTCGTAATTACCACAACCATCAAGTTAAAGGTGTGGCAGACTACTCCATAGCATAAACATACCTTTGTTAAGGGTATCCCAGAAATTGTGTATGTCAAAACAAGAAAAATATGCAAGAATGATGCTCACCCTTCTGGCTAGCTTTACAGGACTGTCAGTCCACTGAGCAAGACCAACTGCATTAATGAAAAAAATGAATGAGAAAGTAATCTAAAATAAAACATAGGCATATTAACTGATAGTATGATACCACCTGAAGACCTTCCTTCCTTCTCCTTTTCCTTTTCTTGCCTAAGATGCGTATCTGGTTTTAGCTATGATTTAAAAATATAAAAGAAGAATTAACATTTAGTGGCAATGACATACGGAAGTTTTTTTGCTTTCTTCAGTCCAGAAATTGAAATTTTCATAGAGAGACATCAGTAACCCTAACCTGATATGTATCGTTTGAAGTCTTTAACCCCACAGTTTTCCATGAAGCAGAAAGGTTATTTCTGAAATTCTCCAGACTCAGAGGCCCCATATCGTCTGTGCTGGACATAATAACATCAAGAACCTAAAATGTAATATTCATCAGAAGGCTTGCAAATGAACTCTTACATGAAAATATTACTGAGATACAAAACAAGAGCTTGTGCTTGCCTCTTTTGAAAAGAGTGATTTAAGGTCCAGCAGTGCCTGCCTGTCTCTCCATTTGGCAGCCTGCAACAGCCAACAACATAAGGTAAAATAAAATGGCTAGCAAAATGGCTAGCATTTAGTTGTATAACCAATAAACCTGGAAATTTGTAAAACATGTTACCTGATTACTTCTGGTATCAGAAGTATCATCTTGATCTGCACAATGAATTTGAAGTAATTGGTATAACTTAAACTCATAGATACGTGCAAATAAGAGAATTACACGGGGATGCTATTACAATGTTATTCTCTTATTTCTTTCTCCTCACATCAAGGACATTACACAGTATATTAATTTTCATAATTTGAAAGTCCTTGACAAAAATGAGAATTCACAAACAAACAGACCCATATTTGGGCATCCTTAAACGGGATATAGTCGATACTTAATTCAGCATCCACATAATAAAAGAACCAGGTGTTTGAAACACAATATTGATTCAGTTAAAAACCAATCAGTTATACACAAAGGATTCGAAGCACAAGTGAAATTGTGCAAAACACCAACATGGACATAATCAAAGTGGATACATTTCGACTTGAAATTATATGAATATATGAATACTCATAAGAAACATTCATGACATATAATTGGAGTATAGATCAAAAGTTATCATATAAAACTAACATAGCCATCTCCTATCAGCTGTTCCTATTTAATACAATGCAGAATCTCTCATTCTCAACAATGTCAGCACATAGCACTTCCTCCGTGTGCTAATCTCATAAAGCCCTAGGGCTCCAAGGAAAGTGCAAAGAAGAAATGTTTACCAATTACAATAAATTTCATAGTATACTACTTTTTTACCACAATTAATCTACAAATACTGCTTTCCAGGGGGAAAGCTCCCCCATGTCTCTACTACGCGTGGTTTCCAGCCCCTATAGATTGTATTTGGAGCCGTTAGTTTTTATGTACTCATTTGGATACTGCTTTGGCTGATTTTCATGTATTTCACACTAGCCGTAATTGGATTTGAGTACCCCTAGTCCTCCTATTTTCACAATGAATATATTTGCTATTAAGAAAAAAACTGTTTTCCAATCACAAAATTAAAATGATGATGTTGCACCAAACATGAATTTTAGCCACTATCTACACACTCTTGTCTCAATCCCGTTATGGTGTTTTTGTTTCAAGATCACTAGAACCTTCAACTCTTGCTCCTAAAGTGAACTTTAAACAACAGTGATTCGAACAACCTAAGCATCTAAACTCAAAAGTAGTAAAATTGAGTTATTGACAACACAAACTATCATCATCACTCATCACCATGGTTCCAATTCCAAATCTCTCTAATATAAAGAATCTGATTCCACCAAATCAATAAACAGACTATATCTCAATCGATAATGAAATTGCAGAATATAAAGTGAAGAATAAAGCACAAAAAGTTCAGTGCTACAGATCTCGCAAGTCGTTAAACAAAGCAATTAATTGTAAAGGCAATTGAATAAAGGTGCAACATTTCCCAATTGAATAAACGCAATACGAATTCCCAATTTAATTGAAGGATCTTAAAATTTGAGAAATAACAGTCAAAAACGATATTAAAATTTTCAACCGAAGCAATTAAAAACCAAGAGAGAGAGAGAGAGAGAGAGAGAGTAGTAACCGGAAGCAGAGCGAAGGGGGGTTGCGAAGAAGAAAATGAGGGGTGCGAGAAGGCAGAGAAGCACGAAACCCAGAAGGGGAAATGGAGATCCCTTGCTTCTGTTGTTGAGCGCCATTGCGAATCAAAGAGAGAAAGGCATCTAGAGAGAGAGAGAGAGAGAGAGAGAGAGAGAGAGATCTGAATCTAAAGTGTGATGAGCTTTGTGAAGAGGGGTTTATGGCGTAATGCGATCGATCAACACAGAAAAGAAGGTGCAGTGTGTGTGAAATGTGAATGAATGCTTTCTCTTTCTCTTTTTTCCCTTCTCTTTAGATTATTAGATAGATAGATGAGATCGATTATTTTTGTTGGTTTCCATTCTCAAATATAGAATTTTAGTCTTTTTTATTTTTATTTTACCTTTAACAATTTTAGTCTGTAATTTTCTTAATTTTGTGATTCTTTTTATTAAAAAAAATGAATTTGTCTATAACTAATTCAAAAAATAACAGCTATAATTTGTGTCAAACTTTTCTAATAAATTTATTATTAAAAAATAATATTATAAAATACTCTAAAAAACTGCATTAACTAAATTTAAGCTCCCAAACTCAATTACTTTCCCAATCTCAATCCATGTTTCCGCTAAAAAAACTGTACTGGGTAGACCTATCATGCAGTGTTGCAATTTTATATACACGACCATTGATAGGCTTTCGACAGTTTTTTTTATTGACAAATAAAAACTTAGCTTATATCATTAATAATCAGACTTGTAATACAAGTTAGAATCAAATCAAAAATATGGGAGCTAGCTGCTAGCGTACTCCCTTGAGGCTCTAGCTAATGTATGAGTCACAAGGTTGGCTTGCCTACGAATGAAACTAACTTTGAAGTTTCTTAGATGTGATAATAACGAAGTGAATAATAGACCCAAATTGGTCATGACATTACAAATCCCTTTGACATCCATCTACTACCGCTTTGCAATCAAGCTCGATGGTAACTCTTTGGAACTTTAACGACTATCGCCACTTAATGGCTATTAACAAGCCATATGTGCCTATTCTTCCTGTGGAGTAGGAATACCTCTATAACAGTGGGTCTGCGCCATCACAAACTCGCCAAGATCATTACAAATACACATACTGATCGCAAAACACCCATCCTCCGCAAAAATTGCAATGTCGACATTGCTTTTGAACTCATCCTTATCAGGCTTACGCCACTCCTCCACTCTCCTATGTTGTTGGCGATGAAAGTCCCCATCTCTCCTCTTCCTTGAACCTTCCCATTCAATGAGAAAAGACATAGCATTTCTAGTAGAAATATTAGCCGGTTTCACTACATCCTCTTAAACCTTCTCATTTCTCTGCCTCTTCCAAATACACCAAAGCATCAAAGCAAAGATATTTCGTGGTCCCTCCGACAAAGATCCAAGGTGACCAAAGAAACATGGTTTAAAACCCTCAGCTTCCTCGACTTGGTGGCGTATTAACCCCCCACAAACATGCCTCCCTCTAAACCGCTTCCGAGGAGCTACATCCAAAGAAGATATGCACTCATGTTCGTCGCTAGAGTCACACATCAGGCAAGTTGTCAGGCATGGTATCTGTTTCCTGCACAAATTGTACTTGCAAGGAAGACATCCTCTCGCTGATCGCCAAATCATAATCTTGACCTTGTATGGAATTTTGAGACCCCACAAAGCCTTCCAATCCCCAATCACTCACAACTCAGTGTTATCAATAAGGTCATTCATTGCACCATAATAAACAGATTTCACCGAATAGATGGCATTTCTACTCCGATTCCAAACCAGATCATCATCGCCAAGAGTAGTAAGGAGCGACATGTTAAGGACCATTTTCGCCTCTTGTTCATTGAATAGAAAGCCCACCAAATCCTAATTCCAAATCCTATCTACCAGATTGAGTAAATTAGAGACATTCCTATCCTCTCATGTGCCTGCAACCACGGGTGAACAAATATGAGCACTCCCCTCACCTTTGAGCCATGGAAGCCTCCATATCTGAATCCCCAATCCGCTACCAACTTTCCACCTAGCTCCCAAATAAACCAATACTTGTGAAGTGTGGATGCTACGCCATATATATCTGAGATTATGGCCCAAGCGAGGCCCCAGAAAGTCCCCTGAGGAAAATATTTGGTTTTGAAGACGCGGGCCACAATAGCATCCTTGTTGGTACTCAAGCGCCAACCTTGCTTCCCTAGCCTGGCTAAATTGAAAACGTGGAATGTCTAAATCCCATACCTCCAAACTCCTTTCACATAGTCAACTTATCCCAACTCATTCAATTGATACCTCTTCTAGTTCCTCTGTTCGAACCCCACCAGACGGAATAAATCATCTTATCCATCTCCTCTCCTAAGATAGTAGGAATTAAGAAAGTGGTCATACAATACGTAGGAATAGTTTGGGCCACTAATTTCACAAGAACTTCCCTGTCCTGGATAGGTACCTACCTGACCAATTCTGTATTTTGCTCCAAACTCTATCTCTCAAATAGCTAAACAGTTGCTTCTTACTGCGCCCAACCATATATGAAATCCCCAAGTACTTCCTTGTCCCGAGACACTCTGTGATACCAAGACTAGCCACAGCCTGTTCCCTAATCTCTGCCCTTGTGTTTCGACTGAAATAGATTTCTGATTTCTAAAGAATGATGGACTGACTGGATGCTTTCTCGTAAGTTTCGAGAACCTTCTTCAAATTTTTGAGCAAGAAGAACCGAAATAGATTAAAAATAATATAAAAACAATACCCTCAAATTAAATTTAAAAAAATGGATTAGTGTTACCACAAAAGTTACCCTAAAAAACTAAACCCCGATTTATCCTTTTATTCTAAACTGAGAACTTCTTATGATAATTAAGAACTCCTTCAAAAACATATATAAAACACGGGTGTATCTAATAATTTTTGCTTTCGGCAGTTTCTATTTTTATATACTCGTTGCAATTTTATGTTTTTTACTATGTTTATGGGTGTATCTAATATGGACCCCTAAAAATGGTTAGTAAGTTTTTTTAAAATATTTTTTTTCATTTATTATTATTATTATTATAAATTGTATTTTTTACTATTGTAATTTTTTTTTTTTACTAAAAATAGTAAAGTTTTTTTTCCCCTTCTCGATAAGCAATATTTCAATGAAGGAGCACTAGGGGTGCTCAAACCCAACCAACAAAAAGAGATCAAACATTATTCAGGCACAACAGTAGATTAATCCACCAATCTGAAATCGAGAAGTTAGAGAGACTACCCGCTCGATAGATGAACCAACTCCAAGATATACATTTAACATGAGTAACTATATGTTGACACTAGCATCCTAATTCCTAAAAACCGATCCATTCCTCTCCCCAAACAAATACTCCAGCAAGTAGTAACCTACATCAAATATTTAATTCTCTTAGCCTTCTTTCCTTTGCATGCTTGTCCAATTGTGAGAAAGTGATCAACCACACTGATTAGGGTGTTAAGCTGCAGTCCCATCCATGCTAGAACTGCGTTCCAAACATCTCCCGTTAAACTACAATCAATAAACTATCAGAGTTCACCAAAAAGAGAGTTTACATGCAAGTTAGCTCATTTTTGTAATTTTTTTAAAAAAACAAAGATTATATTACTATTAGTGATAATGAGTGTTACTAGTACTCAAATCCGCTACAAGAAAATAAAGATCCCAATCAACAGACTAGAAAATCATGACAAATTAATGCTCGGCTACCCTGACATCAAACAATAATAGACACTACTAGCCAACTTTTTTGTTTTGTGCTTGTAATTAAAGTAACCAAATGCGTATAAATAACATGAGATTAGTATGCTTTTCACTTCATTTCTTTTGATCTTTTTGCAAAAAAATAAGAATACTAAGAAGAAATAGAGGATATTGTTAATAATAACAAACGCATTCAATCACAAACTTTGATCTCATCATATAGTACTCATAGCAAGCCTATATATTACAAACTACATCTATAAACAGACTATAAATAATTATATAAATTAATTTACAAAATAGATTAACAAAAGAAAATGGGGTTGTTGCAACCTTGATAATCACTTATTATAAGAATTATGAGAACCTGTGGAACTTGATAATTCGGTAGAGTTAATAGAAAAAAAATGTAAGTGTGCACTATTTGTCTAGGATCATATAAATAATTAAGCGGACGATGATAGAGACCTCTTTTTTTAAAGCAATAGAAGTGAGTATGGAGTCTCGTTAAAACCTTCTGATGCAAAGCCCTCCTCAGGGAAAAGGCATCAGGAAGGAAAGAATACTCCTCCTAAATTTTGTTAATAAAAAAGAGAAAATATACAAAAAGAGACATTAAGGACTGGACCAATAGCCATGAGCATAAACATTCACTAGTGCAAAATTAGGAAAAGAATTAGACATTTAAAGTCAGGCGCTCAAATGTCTGACTTGATACGTAGACGCGGTGGCAAACTTGTAATTAAGATAAAAAACTTTATCTGACGCGCGTGTTTTTAAGTCAAGCGTAAACATGCCTGACTTCAAAAGTGAAAACTTTTAACATTTTAAGACGGGCTGGTATACAGCCTGACTTCAAAAGTACTTTAACTATAAAAAATAGAAAACTGTGTTCGAATTCATTCTCTCGAGCTCTCCGCTTCCGTTTCATGCTCAACCTAGTTGTCACTCTCCACTTCTGTTTCACGCTCAAGTCCTCTTCCATTTTTCCAGGCAAGTTCTCTCCGTCTCTCTCTCTCTGCGTGTCTCTCTCTATTGCTCTCTCTCTCTCTCTATTTGTTGCTCTCTCTGTCGCTATGTCTCTCTCTCTCTCTGTCGCTCTCTCTAGGGTTTTTTTTTATTGTGTTTACTTTTTATTGATTGGAGAAGTTTTATTATGAGGATTTAGGGTTTATGAGGTTTTAAAACTTAATTTGGGAATGATTTAGTAGATACTCTGTATTAGGGTTTTTGTTTTGGAAGGGTAATTGATGTTTGGTTGCAGATTCTCTGTATATATTGGTATTATGTGGCTTAAGAACTCTAAATTTTAGCTCTTTAGCAGTGGTTTCTTTGCCATTCATTTTACATGATAAAATTATTTATTGGTACAGTTATTCTTTGATGGAGTGGAAATTGAGGATGCTAATAGGAATTAACCAGCACCACTCAGTTGTAAAATTGAACATTTCTGTGATTAGAATGTTATCAAATGTGTATCCGATTATTATTTATGCCTTGTGTCATTTGTCCCATGAATTGTTGTGATGAATGAGTATGTTTGTTACATGGTATTTTGTGAGGAAAAAATCAAATTTACTTTTTATGATTTTTAGTTCGTATGTTTTAGTATAACATTCTACGGATAGCATAACAACTTGTTTGTTTTTACCTTTGTACTGATAATGAAGTTATTACTGCTCTTGTTCTTTAAATCTAGTCCATTTTATCTTATTTGTTCTTAAATGAGATGTTTGTTATTCACAATTGATTGTCAGGAATAGTTTGAGGGAGGAAAAGAGAAAAACATTCAGTATATAGCATTCATGCTATAACATGTGGTGCTCACCTATAACTGAAAAAAAGAGGTTTGCATGGCTGATATCTTTCAGTATAGTGTTCAGGTTTATTAGTGATTCAACACCTTTGTTAATGTTTTGCTACAAGTATTAATGTATGTTTGTCTTCTTAGGTTACTCTTCCTCAGTTGACAGTTTGTGCTCTCAATCGTGGAACTTGTACATATATATGGAAGACCCTTACCTTGATATTGTAGTATATAATTAGCCAATTCTATGTTTTTCCATTTTAATTTTCACTCCTTTGCAGATCACGGCGCTGCTGTCAACAGTTTAGTTTCTAGCAATTTTGAAGAAGGTACGTAGAATGTTTTCCATCAATTGCTCGAAGATTTGGGTAAACAAAAGTTAAAGGATACTCACTTATTGATTCCCAAAACCTCACTATACTAATTATAGTTCATTAATTGGGATGATAATTGGAAGGGAGACGGGTGGGCTAATCTATTCTTTGCTAGATATTTCGTTTGTTATATTTTGTATAAATGATAATTTTCTATGTATTAATCCTGTAAATCATCAACCAGTGGTTCGGTAATGTATTAGTAAATTTAAGCTGCATGTGGAGCACTTGGTAGAAATAAAGTGATAATATGATAAAATACCGTAGTTATCATCATGTCATTGAATTTTTGAATTGGATGTTAATAGTACCCCTTATGACTAGGTTTTAGCTTCACCTTTGCATATTGGTCTGTTGTATTCATGCACATTGTATGCATATTTTATATTCTTAAGCTGCTCTCACTATTGTTTTGTTTTTTCAAATACAGGATGTACCACTTTTGAGAAAAAAAGTGCTATTTTTTTTGCTTTGGCAATATGAGATATAAGGTTGTCATATACAGTGATGCATGAAGATATATCATATGCTAATTTAGAAAGGCTTGATCCTCAATATAGTTTGTATAGGTACCTGACTTCATTTGTGTTTATGTACTAATATATTCATGCATTAAACTATAAATTGAGAGCTGAACTGATGTTGTAGGGTATAGGATTTTCTAATTTAGCAAGACTGGATCCTCGATATGGCCTATGTAGGTATCTTGGTTCAATTATGTTTATATATTAATATATTGATAATATACTGATGCATTAAGATACAAACTAAGAATTTTGACATGAGAGGATCTATTTGAATCTAGAAACACAAGCACTGCTGTTGATAAATTTGAACTGTCGGATGAAGTTTGAAGTTGAATGGCTTATATTTAGATTTTGTGTTATGAATCTGATTTAAGTAGGCTGTGAGCTGCCCAATCTTGATCTAACGGCTTTAATTAACTTATTGAAGTGACTTGTTTTTTTGTAGTTATTCTTGAACTTTGATTTTGAACATCCATTTTACTTTATTTATTTCTCAATTGAAATTTGATTTGCAGATGCTATTTCAATTCAGGAGGAGGCACTTACTGTGAATCACAGGAAACATGATACTCCTTTGTGTCTTGGAAATGGTCACACTTCACATGCATTTTTAATCCCAGACCAGAACGAGACTAAAGTGTATTTTTATAAGGCAGCTGAGTACTTTCAGCAAGCTATTGAGGAGGTATAATTTTCATCTGTTACCAATGAATGTATCATTGAAATGTGGGAAATATTTTACTTGTGAACTTGTAAAATTGTGTAACAGAGTTATTATTAAATCACCATTGCTCACAAGTTTTAATCTACTAGATTTTAAAATACAATTTTTTTTCCTTTGTATCCGGTCTTAATTGCTTTGGTGACTTGGAGGTAAATTATCCACTTCTGTGTGGATGCTTAATAATATTTGGTTGCTTCCATGACAGAAAGAAGGTACATACAAGGGAAAGAAATTCAATGCCATATGCCACTTTTTCGGATTTCAAGCTCGAGGGACCCTTCAATCAAAATCAAAATTTGATGTTTTCGTCCTGCATTCCTTACTTAATTGAAGTTAGGTATATGCCTTTCAGTATAATAAGATTTTTCCTCTTCCCTATTCAGAGTAATTTATCACAAGACAACTAATTATCTTGAAGCATGGAGTATTCCACTTTATAAAACCATTCCCTACACCAACTAATTTATAAGAGTAATATTTTCCAACTACGTAATCATTCCCTGCACTAACTGCTGAAACATTCTATACTAGTGGTCTTATTAGCTCCTTACTTTGTGCACTTACTGGAACATAAGTTGCCATTGTCATATAACTTTCACAGATATATGGTTTGAAGCATGGAAAATAAATTTCATGGCATTCTAGGAATAAAGTATGAAGCATTTTGAAATTGGTTTTTTCCTTGTAACTAGTAATTGTTTTGCAAACATCAACAGCAAGATGCTTAATTAACATAAGAAATAGGGTCATTGTGTTTCTATAGTAGTGATACTTTCTTGTCTTGTGTTTATTTGATCTAAAAAGTGCCTAATTTTAACTGTAGACATTTGATGTCACTAAACCAATTCTTCACCACAAAACAAGGTATGATAACCATCTTTCATTCTTTACTTTCATTTCATCTTTACCCAGCCATGCAATAGGTTGCTTATTAAGGATACTAAAATGTGATTCAAGTTTCAGGTTGATGCTTCATAATGTGAACCATATTGATCATTTCATCTACTCAACTTGGAGACCATAGTGGACTTAGTGGGCCTTTTGTTGACAATTGTTAAAGTAATTTTTAGTTTGCTAATGATATTTTTGGAGCAAAATTTAGTACTCTTATATAGAATGTGTGTTGCAAGGTTTAATGAATTTGATGCCACTTTTGGAGCTAAATTTGTATATCCAGGGGAATCACCTAACAGCAAAAAGAAATTAAAAAAAAAATTAAAACTTTTAAAGTCGGTCGCAAACAAACTCGACTTGAAAACAAACACTTTTAAAGTCATGCCGTTAAAAGTATGACTTAGAAACGTCTTTGAAGTCAGGCCATTGTCCGACTTCATAACTTATTTAGAGAGACTACTGACCGTCTTTAAAGTCGTGCACAACCTGCACGGCTTAGAAACCTACTTACGAAGTCGGGCTGCCGCTTGACTTTAAATCTCCTGACATACAAAGTCGACTTAATATAAGTCAAGCTGGAGCCCGACTTTAAAAGTCTGTTTTGCCTGACTTTAAATCCCTTTTCTGCAGTAGTGATTGTTGTAACGGAAAAGAAAGAAAGTAATCCTATAGAGGTGTGCAAAAGCATCACTATAACGACTCTCATTCCTACCAGGTTGGCACCAATGTCATTAACAATAATTTGCAGCACACCAAAAGTAGTAGGCAAAACAGGAACCCAATCCATTTAAGGATGGAAGAAAGGAATTAGCAAAACCTGTAGTTAGGCAAACCTAACCTATTCCTGAAACCGTCCTTAGCGATGAATCTTGGGATGAGATTCCACCAAGTAAAACCACTTGAGTTAGTTCCATGACCTGGAAGCTTATCAGCACAAGCATTACCTTCTCTATAAATAGTGCATACGAAATTCATTTGTCTAGTCAAGTGAAAACAATTATTTCATCTGTTTCGAAGCTTCCAAAGAACAACTTTATGGTTCTTAAAGGCGGAAACAACTAATCGAGAATCACTTTCTAACCACAAAAACTTCCAGTCTTTATCAAAAGCAATCTCTATACAGCCAACATAGCTCCAATAAGTTCAGCATGGAGAGCATAACTGTTGCCTATGGAGGCAGAAAAACACCCAAGGATAGCAGCGCTTCTGTCTCTAAATATACCACTACAAGCAGCTGGATCAGGGCACCCTTTTGCACGGTTCTTTTACAACTAAAACCTAACACATATTTGTCAATTAATCTATAATTATTAACAATTGACTCCGGTTTATAGACTAATATGGCTTGTGAAGTTTTCTTCCTTATCGAGGTGAACTTTTCATTATGTATATAGTTTGGTACCCTTGTACTCAGCTATTTATATATGGTTTAGTATTTTTTTGATACAAAATATATATATATATATATATATATATATATATATATATATATATTAGTATGTTTGCTCTTCAAAAAAAAAGTTTATATATTAATAATAAATTTTAGGCAAAATTACACTACCTCTCCTTTAAATTATTTAATTGTAACAAGTTGGTCCTTTAAGTTTTTTTAGTACCACTTAGGTTCTTTATTAAGTTACATAATGTGTACACTGTTAGTCCTTTTTTCATTTTTTGTTACAAAAAACCCAAGTTAACACTAATAGAGCTGACGTGGCCATGATAGAATCTACGTGTCATCTATCTGCTGACAATTTGGTCATTTAAGACTACTGTCATGTAATAATTTGGTACTTTCAACTTAATTTTTTTTTAAAAAAATGGTTCATCTTCTTTTTCATTTAAGTTAACAAGACCAAATTATTACATGACGATAGTCTTGAATGACCAAATTGTCACAGATAGATGACACGTAGACTCCATCATGGCCATGTCAGCTCTATTAGTGCCAACTTGGATTTTTTGTAACAAAAAATGAAAAAAAAACTAATTTAACGGTGTACACATTATGTAACTTAAAGGACTTAAGTGTTACGCAAAAAACTTAAAGAACCAACTTATTACAATTAAATAACTTAAATGACCGGAATTTTACCTAAATTTTAAATAATTCAATATTTAATAACATGTGATATAGTGCTAGCATATAATGTCATGTCTCTCATTTACCCATATGCATATGCTCTGTGATATATAATTTCACAACCACTCAGATAGCGAAGTTAGAGAAAACCAAAATGAAACTGAATCTGGAAGAAGAGACAAACTACAAGTTCAAATTAACTACGTACTCTTTTGTTCCCTTGTCACAACAAAGAATTAACAAAAGCCAGCAGTAGCATGCACATAATGGAAGGCTTTGAAGGCTCTCCACTGGCTGATAGTTACTTACTACTGTATAACATGAGGGCCACACCCAAATATGGAAATTGACATTAATGTTCCTTTTCACACTCATATATATGAAAACTTTCTCTATGTGTTTACCCTAAACCTACCCCACTATGATCTAAAACTAGACCTAAAGAGAAGTAAACACTGTTATAAAATACTTGGATCCCACTTGTAGAGAAAAAACATAATGAATGACTTTATTGTCACGTGACTATTTGTTTGTTTTTCACCTCTTTTACTATTCCAACACCCTTTGTGATTAATCTTTTGTGGGGTATTCTTTGTTCATAGGGTTTTGGTACATGTCAATTTTGATTAGCAAGGCAATTCAATTACGCCCCATATATAGCGCAGTAATGGATTAAAAATGTTCTGGTTAATTTCACTGCATGCTTGGAGGAGACATTTCTTCAGATATAACACTATGCCATAAGCATGCATGAAGCGATAACAACCTCCAATTAAAGTGTAAGGTGTGATGCATTAATTACATTTGTTTCGAAACATTTTATAGTTTCTTTAAGTTAGAATTGAAAATCAAGTCCTCCCCTCCTCTTCCCTCTAAAACCCTCCATCCAAATATAAGGAAATTTCATCTAAAATTATCAACATTCGCGGGTCACCTTATGTAATTATTCTTATGAAGTTTTGCTGATTAGGAAAGTGTTATTTGTATTTTTTAAAGTGCAAATGAGTATAATTAATGAGTAATATTGGTTGATAGATGCACCCCAATCCTTCAAAAATATATACTCTAACAAGGGAGTGAAATAAAAACAATCAAATCTCAAACAGGATATGTGGAGATCTCAAAAACAAGTAAATAAAATACACTATTAGAATTTTCGTCGTTTCCTGCTGAATTTCCGGCGATGCAAAAGAAAAAAAGAGAGGCGGAGTATTCACATATTGACTTGCAATAATGAGCACATGAATGCAAAGATGCGAGAGCGGAGTGACAGTGAGAAAGTGAGAGTTAGTGAGAAGAATATGATTGAGAGATGATCGAGATCAAGAGTGACCTGCAAATTTAAAATTCAAGCAAATCAGGATCAAAATCAAAATGCACAACTACTACCAACTCGATCCAAAGAAAACCGTCTAGATTCTCTAACAGGAGATCGTGTATCACCATCACATCGAATTAAAAAACGCGAAAACTCTAACCAAAACATATTTTAAAAAAGAAACACTAACCAAATTTGCGGATGCGAGGGTCTTTGGGATTGATGATGGAGTCGCAAGGAGAAGCCAGATCGATATTGGCCTCATTGTGTACCTTCCGGTGCTTGGCGATCCTCCCATGGAAGTTTCTTTGCCTCCTTTAACAATGTATCTTCCTTTGATATTGTGCTCGTTTTGCAACCTACAAAATTTTCACTACAAACCCTAACTCTCTACAAATGAACACCGAATTCTAGAGAGAGAAAGAAGAGAGAGAAAGAGTGAGTGTATTTTTTGGTGGTTTCTTTTTGTTTTTGTCTGTGGCAAGATGCTTTGTTGGCGAGAGGGAACAGGAAATATAAAAAAGATAGAGAAACTTTGTTAAAAAAATTCCTACGAATTGTAGGTTGTCGGAAAATTTGCAAATAGCCTAAAGTTTTCACACAACATTACCAACAAATTCAAATTGGCAATACAACTTTTTACATTATGAACGTGGTAGGAATTTTAGGGTCTTTCCTACACTATTTTTTCCACAGAATATTCTGCGAGAAAACTTTTTTTAGCAAGTAAAATATATGTATATATAATAAATAATGAGTAAAAAGTTACTCAGACCTCAGTATATACAATCCCAACATCATAAAAGAGCGAGCCAAATGTCACAAGGATCCAAAATTGAGACGGGGCAAGAAAACACAAAAACTATTCACCGAGAAAGAACCAGAACCACTCCTAGTAAGATTAGAAGATCAAATGCGAATTACTCCTAGAGCCTAGAGATACACTCAGGGACGAATTCAGGGGGTGTTCCCGGGAACACCCAAAAATTTATCTAAAAGTACTAAAGTACCCTGCATTATAATAACAGATACTAAATATATAATAGATTTGCGCAAGTTTGAATAGATTTGTAGTGCGGCGCAACGGATGGGAGTTCCTTGTTTTAATGTTGCCTTCCGTGTTCGATTCTAACCAATTTTAAAATAATTTTTCTGTTTTGTCCTTTATAAAAACAAGCCAAATAACCAAATTAATGGCACAATGAATATCTAGGGAATCGAACCCATGACCCAAGAATCACAAACATTAATGGCACAATGAATATCTAGGGAATCGAACCCATGACCCAAGAATCACAAACAGCAGACATAACCATTGAACCATCAATTGCTAATGTTATAACAAATTTGAAGTATATGTAGTAAATACGCTAATATATTTTCTATACATTAATATGATTATTTTCACTCAACGTACAGGTTATATATATGGTATTTTTATATTTTTGGAGGAAAATTTTATTCACATTTTTAATATTATCACATCTCTTATATTAGAATTAGAAATTATGAATAGATGTTGATAATTTTCGAAAAAAAAATCTCTCGCATTTTAAAATTATCTTTTTACAAACAGCGTCAAGTTGAGTCTCTATCTAAAAATTAAATTTACACTTTTAATAATTTAATTTTGTTTATAAATAGTTTAAATTTAAATTTATCCATTTTAATTGTATTATGTCTCTCCTAATGTGTTTGAGTTTTCATGTCTCTTTTTTTAGCGGCCCATCCAAACTTTTTAGTCAGGATCTGTCACTGCCCAAACATCTTGTCTTAGTGGTAGTATACCCCAAACATCCTGCTTTGGTGGTAATAAATCATGTCTTAGTGTCGTTGAAGAAACATCATCCTGTCGTGGTGGTAATACATCATACCTTAGTGTCATTTAAGGAACACTAAGGCATGATGTATTACCACCAATGCATGACCCTAGGCATGATGTATTACCACCAAGGCATGACCCTATACTCATCTAATTTCCTTATAAAAAAATATTTTGACCGACCTAAAGTTTTATTTTTGCATCTAGACTCCTGATTTTGCACCACATTCCTAGCATATTCCCAAAATGTAAACACAATAAGTACATGTATTTGGACTAACTAGTCCAAATAGGTGTACTTTTGGTGTTTATATTTTAGAACAAATGTAGTAAAAGAATTTGACCTCCTAATTCTGAGTCCTAAATCCACCACTGCCTTGTTCACAACACTCTTGTCGATTCAAGACATTTGAGTATTGATGAAAGAAGTAATTGCAACAACTAATTAAAAATATCATATCAAAACATGTAAAAAATGTGCATGAAATAAAAAAGACACGTGACTATTGCTTTTAAAAAATAAGGATATAGATTTAGTATTATAAGGGTGGGCAAACTAAAGAACTTATTATCATGACAAAAACGTGGTTTAGTATTTATGACATAAATTTAAGTAATCAATGCTCAAAACTGAACATGTGCTTTCCAGAAAAGGGGGGATAACTTTATCCTTGTTCTCTTTCTGATTTTTTCTTCACCAGATTGTATGGAGAACTAACCCTTTGTTTCCAAGGTGTCTTTTCAAGAAACAATGGACACAAGTGATAAAAAACAACGGGCTCTGTGTTATTTGCGATCTTAAGAATGACCATATGGCTATCGCCTATCGGAGGATGTCTATCCTAGAACCCCATATCAAATCAATGTTTTGGAGAGATGACTTTTGGCTAGAAGAAAGCCGATTACGAGTGACATGGCTCGAGTTAGCCTTAATCAATAGTTAGTTTCCATGAGTAAGACTGTATCAAAAAGAAGGTCTCAGAGATGTCAAAAGGTTTATCAGAGAAAGTAACTCAGTTCATACTTTCTCAAATCACCTAAAGAACTGAATGTCAAATCATAATTAGACTCTTACTAAACCCTGATTAAAGGATAGGGAGATTGGGCAGGAACACCACTACCAGACCCAACCACCTAAAGACTAATTAAGTACACCAGAACCTTTTAGCAAATGTGTACCGCAAGAATAAATGGGTATCCGACTCTAAAGGCACACCACAGAGCACACATCTAGTAGCACCCAAATCAGAGATAACATGTCTTCGAAAAATGTTAGCCGGAGTTGAGAGCCTATTTAAGAGAACGCGTCATGAAAAATCAAACCTTCGGAGGCCCTCGACTATTCTACTGCTTATCTGACACAAACAACACCGGAGGAGTCTTAGTGACTAGTGCTGGATTACTAAGGAGTAGCATTTCATAGCTGATTTAACTGAATATATAAAGACCGTGACTTGAAGCCTCCCAAAATCCACTTGCCCTTCATTGACAAGAGAACCATTGGAGATTACTTGGGGAAGAAAAAAAAGTTGATACTACTTTTTTGGGGTTTTATAATTTTAATTATTTAAATTGTGAGTATTAAGAGGCTTGGATCACATTTGTACTTAGCACCTCAAGGTGTTAATGAGTATACCCTCTTATATAATCTTTGTTTCCATGTATTTAATAGTAAAACTTGAAAAAATGGGGGTGACCATGCACCCATGGGTCCCTCCTTCCCTCCGCCCCTGCACCTATCAAAGTGCTACGCCGTAGGAGTTGGTAATTAATTAATCTGATCAAACAATTCTAACCTTAAAAAGTTTATCTTTTGAAACCTTAAGAAAATACTGCATCCGTTTCAATGTAAGTGTCACATTTTTTTTTTGACTCAAATAAACTCGTATCATTTCATTTTCATTAATGTTTGTAATACACACTACAAGAAAATCAGCAATTTCCGACGGCCAAATCCGTCGCAAATCGACCATTTCTCGTCGCAAAAGTTCGTTTCCGACGGCATTTTCGACGGACGAGAAGTCGTCGCAAAATCGCTCGTCGCAAATCTTTTCCGACGGCTTTTTTCGTCGCAAACATAACCGTCACAATGTTGTCGCAAAAGTCGTCGCAAATTTTCGTGGCAAAGTCGTCGCAAATTCTGGCATCTTGTCGTCGCAAATTCGTCGCAAATTATATAAAATTTCATCAATGACCGCCAAAATTTTCGTCGCAAAATGTTTAAAATTCCGTCGCAAATTCAGTAATTATCCAAAAAATTTCGTCGCAAATCGGTCGGTAAGCCAAAAAAATACTTTTTTTGAAAATTTAGCCATTTCATTGCCATTTCTATTTGCAATACTTCCTGCCAATTCAATTCAGACCCAAATTCACCAATTCAATCCTAACCACTAATGTTAAACATAAACTTAGTTAAAAGTGTCAAACATGTATCAAAATATACCACTAATGTCAAACATATATCAAAATATACCACTAATGTTAAAAGTGTCAATCCAATGGACCAACTTAGTTAAACATAAACTACACTAATGTTAAAAGTGTCAATCCAATCCACCAATTAGTTAAAAAAGTGTCAAGCATACCAAATATCAAAACATACCACTAAAAGTGATACATAAACACTAATGTTCCATAAACTCAAAAAATTCTGATGTAGCATCTTCAAGTCCAGCTCTGAGCAACACTCCTAACAAATCAAAAACAATAATAATTAGTATATAGTATATTTCATAAAACTAAGATATTTTACACATTAATTAAAATGTAAATTACCTATGTGCCGTCAATAACCCCTCTCATAAGTGTGGTCCATGTGATCTCCAATGTCTCCATCATCTGCAGCGTCGTCCTGGTCATGCTGGGCGTCCTGGTCTTGCTGGGCAGGCTGGTCCTGCTCGAGCGGCTGCCAATCAAGTGGAGGTGCTGGAATCCCAGACTGGCTAAATACGTAGTCAATAAGATGTGCTTGTCGTGCAACCTTCTCCATCATCTGCCTGATAGGGAACTTCTTCCACCGGCTCATCTGCTTCAATGCGACCCCTTGGCTTTGTCTTTATTGCAACACACCAACCTCGCTTGTCTCTTTGAGTTGAAGGATAAGGAACATAGTACACTTGTCTCACATTCTGTGCCATTATAAATGGATCATACGCTGGATATCTTTTGTCCATTCGTATGTCCACTCTATTATACTTCTGATCCACTTTGGTGCCTCTAGCTGACGGATCAAACCAGTCACAATAAAATAGCACTATAGATTTAGCATAGTCTAACGCATTATACTCAAGCTCATAAATGTGTTGGATTACACCGTAATAATCATCTTCACCTCCTTCATTGACCCCTTTTACATAAACTCCACTGTTAATTGTTGCTTTGTCTTTCGTCCATGAGTGTGTATGAAACTTGTAGCCATTCACGAAAAATGTGTGATACTCTTTCACATTTGAACGAGGACCATGAGCTAAGTTTCTCAAATGTTGATTCATTGGAGTTGGTTCCTCGCAGCAAACCTATATATGTGACATACAAATAGGTTATTTCATGGGGAACACATGATTAAGGTTGAGGAACAAGTAACTCCACACTTACTTGTTGTTTAAACCATGCTGGAAAATTTTCATATATATGAGCAGACGCTTGATCATCTCTTACATTTTTAGATAACAAGAATGATCTGATCAAATTAGATAATACGTGTTAAATGAGCTGACAAATATGGACAATTAATTGAATGAAAATATTGATATACATACTCAATGTATGGTTTAACTTCAGTGCAATTGTTCAACACATGAACATGAGCTGACTTATACTCTGCATCCGTTAACTAATGAATCGACTCCTTCTTAGAATGGCGACCAGATTGGTCGAAGACCGATAACATTAATGCGTGTCTAACACAATCATTTTGCATTTCATTCCTTTTATTTCTCAACGTGAAATCGGTGAAATAATGTGAGCAAAAATGGGTTGTTTCGCGGTGTAGGTATGATGCACAAATCGATCCTTCAACCCTCGCCTTGTTTTTGACCGATCGTTTAGAATCACCCATGAATCTATAAAACAACTTGATTAGATGGAATATTATATTTACCTCAATTGGAAAAAATGAATTAGTTCTCAAATTGATACCTTTCAAATGGATACATCCACCTGTACTGAACCGGTCCACCAAGTCTTGCTTCATACGCTAGATGAACGGCGAGATGCTCCATAGAGTCAAAGAAACCAGGTGGTAATATTCTCTCCAACTTACATAGAATGAATGAAATGTTCTCTTCCATCCTAACAAGGTCAACATCTCTTAAAGATGCAGAACACAAATCCTTAAAAAATTGACTTACTTCAGTTAGCGGATTGAGAACATGCGCGGGTAAAGAACTAAATGCAATAGGGAGTAAACATTCCATAAATACATGACAATCATGGCTTTTCATCCCAATCATTCTTCTCTTGTTCACATCAACACATCTTGCCAAATTAGAACAATATCCATCTGGCATTTTGAGTTCTTTTATCCACTGATAAACTGAATTTGTTTGTTCGAGAGTTAATAAGTAACATGCTTTGGGTTTGAGCATCTTTCCATTAGGTTGTGGCTTCAAATTCAAGTCTCTTCGATTACAGTAAAGAGCAACATCCAATCTCGCCTTATCATTGTCCTTGGTTTTGCCCGTTATGTTCATCACCGTGTTAAATATATTGTCAAAAAAATTCTTCTCTATATGCATCACATCGAGATTGTGTCTTAATAAATTATCTTTCCAATATGGGAGATCCCAAAAGATACTCCTCTTTGTCCAATTATGCGCTTGTCCATATCCATCAAACCGAGAAACAAGGGGATCATCTGTGATTTTTGGAAAATCTCTAACTCTATCCCAAACCTGATCTGGAGTAAACCGAGGAGGCGGCCCATCCTTTTCAACTACATTCTTCTTAAATGCGTTCTTGTTCCTTCTAAATGCATTATCGTGTGGTAAAAATCTACGATGCGAGTCAAACCAAGAACTCTTACCCCCGTGTTTCAAGGTAAATGCTTTTGTATGCTCCATACAATGTGGACATGCTAATTTACCATGGGTTTGCCAACCAGACAACATGCCATGAGCAGGAAAGTCATTAATGGTCCACATCAAAGCGGCTCTCATCATGAAATTCTCCTTCCGTGCGCAATCATAAGTCAAGACACCATTCCACAACCTCTTCAAATCATCAATTAGTGGTTCTAAATAGATGTCAATGCCTGCTTTTGGATTTTCTGGGCCAGGTATCAGACAAGTCAAAAACATGTAAGGTTTAGTCATACACATCTCAGGGGGAAGGTTGTATGGGGTAACAATAACGGGCCAACAAGAATATGGTGAAGCCGATGCTTGGGTATATGGCGTAAAACCATCGGAGCATAACCCAAGCCGTATGTTGCGTGCATCCGCGGCAAAATCAGGTTGTACCCGATCAAAGTGTTTCCATGCTTCCCCATCAGACGGATGGCGCAACACGCCGGGACATCTATTCTCAAAATGCCACGTCATTTTCCCTGCAGTGTGCTCGGATGCAAACATTCTCTGCAACCTTGGAATTATTGGCAAGTAGAACATTGACTTCACCGGAACTGGTTTATTCTTGCTATTATTCCCCCTTTTTGCGATACCTCGGTGCATTACAAAATTTGCATTCAAGTAGCGCATCATCCTTTTTCCCAAACTCATTATCATAATACAACATGTGACCTTTCGAACAACAATCAATCCTTCTAGCTTCCAAACCCAACTTAGCAACAAACCTCTTAGCCTCATAAAAAGTCTTTGGAAAATTTTCATTCATAGGTGTCACAGCTGACATCATATCACATATCAAGTCCATTCTCACCTCGGAAGTATTACTCAATGATTTGAGAGCTAAAAGCTTTGCGCAAATCGATAACTTTGAGTTTGATGACCCTTCAAACAATGGCTCGTTTGCATCTAACAATAGATTATAAAATTTCTGTGCTTGCTCATTCGGAAGCTCATCCATGTTATCGTACTGCTGCTCCGCAAATGACACATTCACCCCAAGACCGTCACAAACCATATTCTGCATCAAGTCGATTTGTTCACCACATCCTATATCCGCAGAATTACTTGAAGAACCCCTGCAGTTTTCGCCAACCATTGGGATGACATCAAACCCTTTTTCACCATTACTCGTCCAAATCCAATAGTTAGGCCTAAACCCAACTCTCTTCAAGTGTTCAATGACCTCTGATGGACTCTTAATCTTTCCACATTCACATTTGACGCACGGACATCGAATCCCCCCTTCAACTCTAAACTGTTCTTGACTCATTGCAAAAAGAACAAACTCCCACACGCCATCTACAAAAGATTGTTTCAAACGCGCTCTTTTTGGAAACAACCTATCATACATCCATAGATGGTGCGAAGGAGGAAATTCCATTCTGCATATTTAAAGTTGCTGAAGAGAGAACAAGACATGAATTTAAACGATGGATTCCCATCGAGAGAGAGCGAGACATGATACATTTCATATCATATTAGATAAGTAATTTTAAACAACTCGCAGCCACTTAACAAATAAACACAAGGATTACAATCATGTTAAGCATATTTATCAAACCAAAAAAGAAATATGCCTATGAGCAATACACTAGCAGCCAGATAACAAATAAACACAAGGACAACCAATCAATTGCAAAAGCACAACCAATAACATAAGCATGCTTTATGGAAAGAATAGAACGTAGTAACTAGTAAATAGATTACACAATTCCAAGACAAAATCAATTATGTATCATACATCTCCAAATAGATTGCACAAACACAATGAGATTAATCAATAAGGAGGAAAAAGGAAATCTCTTTAAAGCTACAACTTAGGAATGCCAAGTTAGAGCATTAACATTAAATTCGAACAGATTAAAAAATCATATAGCAATTCCTAATATGTTACTTACATTTATTTTGACATAAGTAAATATATCTTGACATTGAAGTATTTATAGCAAGTAAAGTATGAACCCAAAATGAGAGTAAATATATTTAGAGCATGCGTTACTTAGAACCAAGAAAAGAGAGTAGTTTTCTACTTTACAATATTGAAAATTCTAGTGCGTGTAGTGTATGCATGAGCATGACTGAGAAATAAAAGTAGCAGGACCATTTAGTTCTTCTGGTTTGCAACTCACAACAACTCTCTGGAAAGTCACTCTCACAATATATAACCATAAAATATGTTACATTCTTAAATGCTGCAGCTGGTAGGTACGCAAGAACGTGTAGAATTAAAGGTGAATATTCTCTGCTTCACCCAACTTTAGTTTCACTGTACTAGTACATAATTAAAATAACTACAGAGGTACCAAACAAACTTCACTAAAGTGCTTGATTTCCAAGTGGTCCTAAATCCCAATTAATCTATACCTACGCACACAGATATATATCAGTAGTATTGATATTGATCCATTACACAATACTCTAAGACACAATATTCTATAGTATTCCAAATCCCTTAACAATCTTCATCAAATTTAAATAATAGACATTATTACCTTTGGAGAGCCTAATTTCAGCAATCCCTTAACACCTAATGTCAGCAATCACGTTTGGAGAGCCTCCACCAATTCTTCTAGCTTTTTCAACTCAAGCTCTATACCCTATGCATCAATCACATTTGGAGACTTAATGTCAGCAAAAAAAAGAAAGATTTTAAAGCAAATAGAAGAGAGTTAGGGTTTTTGATTAAAGCAAATCAGCAAAGAGGAAGTTAGGGTTTTTGATTCAACCAAAAATTGGGGGTTTTCTATCAAATAGAAGTAAAATAGAAGCAAAAAATTTACCTTCAAGAAAGAAATTAGAGGAGAGGCGCTGAGAGAGGAGGATAGGCGCTGAGAGAGGGAGAAGATGATTAGATGAAGGAGAACATGATTTGAAGAAGGAGGAACAAGGAGAGGCGCTGGTTAGTGATGGAGGAGGGTGAAGGAGGGCGGTGGAGCGAGGAGGAGGGCGGAGGAGAGTGACGGAGAGAACGAGAGGAGAGGACAGTGAGTGAGAGAACGAGAGGAGAGTGAGTGAGTGAGAGAACGAGAGGTAAAATGAGAGGGTTCGTGGGAGAGGTGTTGTGTTTTAATTGGGGTTTTCAATTTGCGACGAACATTTAACGTTTTTCGAGGGAAACTTTCGTCGGAAATTTGCGACGACCAAGACGTCGTCGGAAAGCCGTCGGAAACTATAGAGGGAATTTAAGCGCCTTTTTCCCTTACTTTTTGCGATGACTTTTTGGTCGGAAAGCCGTCGGAAATTTGCGACGACCAAGAGTTCGTCGGAAAGTTTCGTAGGAAACAGAACTTATTCTTGTAGTGACAAGATGGACTATAATAATGAACTTGAGAGCTAACATAGTTTCTTGGTGCCCTTGCAAGGGAATTAGCAACAAGATTTGATTGCCTCCTAATAAAGCTTATCTTATAGCTTGGAACAATAGAGAGTAAACTATTACAATGAGAAATAATGACATCAAAATCGGTATTGAGGGGTGTTGCTTTGTTAACCGCATTGACATCGGAGATGCAATCCATCTCAATTGCCACTGCCTCCAAGCCTAACTCCATCAACCACTTTAATGCTTTCCATTGACCCATTGTTTCAGCTTCTTGGGGTTCTAAATTCCTTCGAACCACATTGTTTTACCTTCCATGAAGACACCATTCTCATCCCTAATACAAATACCAATACCAAACTTATTGTTTTGATCAAAAGCTGCATCATCTATATATGTTGCACTTCAATGTATCTAGCGCCGGTTTATGCCAACGCTGTGAGAATGCGCAACATCAACAACAACATTGTTGGTTCGGTTTGGCTTAGATCTCGCCAACTCCCACTGTTGAAGATAGTCTTGTGCATGTTGAGAAATCACTGTTGGCTTCATTGTACCTTCCCTCACCTTATCATTACGTCTCTTCCAAATCACCAAAATATTCATGGCAAGCAATGGCGATAGGTAGCATGTGATTATGTTCCCATATGGCTCGAGCTTCACCACATTTAAAAACCAAATTATATCATCCTCACTCTCCTCATTACACAATGGACATTGTTCCTCACATGAAACATGCCTACGTATCAAATTCACTCTCCTAGGTAGGCATCCCTTCGCCACCCTCCAAAATAACAACTTCACTTTGTGAGGAATCTTAAGACGTATGCCAAATAACCATCCAATTTCCATCTTTCCTAGATTTTGGTTATCAATTAGGTCCTCCATACCGACCTCACAGAATACACACCACTGCGACTCCTCCACCAAAACAATTTATCTTCTCCTTGCGCATTGTATAGAGGCATCCTCTTGATTAGGTTCGCTTCTTGACTGTTAAACAAAGAATTCACCAAAAAATCATTCCATCCCCCACTAGCTTCCTCTCTCAAGTCTCTCACTCTCATATCCTCTGTGCCCGCTACCATAATGGAGCGAGCAAAATGGTCTTTCGTCCCTTTTAACCACGGGTCTCTCCAAATAGAGACATTCCTACCATCTCCTATTCGCCATTGTGCTCCCAACTTAACCACTACCCGAGAAGAGTAGATACTACACTATACATAACTGGGATTGTGGCCCAAGTGAGACCCCATAAAGTCACTATTCAGAAAATATTTTGCTTTGAAGACACATCCCACAATAGTATCCACGTGGGTAATGATTTTCCACGTCTGCTTCCCATGGAAATGACCAAGTGTCACTTTTGTTATTTCACACATATTAAGAAAATGTGTAAAGTGAAGATAGAAAATAGGAATTTTACAAAATTAACCTTATTAGTAATTGGTGTATTCACCACTATCATAAATGCAAAGTGGGTGATAATGTCTTGAGAATGATGCTCATAGTATTAATTAGAAAATAATATTGGCAAAAGATTAATTAAAAATAGAAAGTGACACTTATTTTGAAAGAACATTTTTAGTAAATGTGACAGTTAAGTAATCAACCTTGATTTCAACAAACTTATCAAAAAAAAAAACCTTGATTTCAACAAGTCTCACTTTATAGTTCTGAAAACAATGATTATCAAAACCAAGTGATTTTATCTCCCAAGTTCATGGTCAACCTACAAGGCATTCAACACTCAACAGTATGTGCTTATCAGTTTTAGGCTAAACTGTCTCAGAATCTAGTGATTACTGGCTCTGCCAAAAATATTACTGCTAGAAGGTGTAAATCTTTTCACTTTGGCGCGTGGAACATTGAAAACATGGAGCAGAAGGTGAAAAAGAAGAGAGAAGGAGGGCCCAACAAAACCTACTAAAATTAAAATTGGAAAAGAGAATGAGATTGATACAAGAATAAATTGGTTTCCATATTTTTGTAAAAGAAGATCAAATGTTCCCTTTCTCTGTGCTGCATTGTCTATTTCTATTTAATTTAAACTGTAACTTCCACTTCTTGGAAACAAGCTCATTTCTCTCTCTTTAAAGGTGACCCTTAAATCTTAATCTTTCTCTCTTGAAACCATAGCAATCACATACTATTTTTTTCTTATAAAAGTATAATATTTTTGAGTTATTTTATGAAGGGTTATAGACAAAATGGGTAGAGGGAGAGTTGAACTGAAGAGGATAGAGAACAAAATCAACCGCCAAGTTACTTTCTCTAAAAGAAGAAATGGTTTGCTCAAGAAAGCCTATGAACTTTCAGTGTTATGTGATGCTGAAATTGCCCTTATCATTTTCTCTAGTCGTGGAAAGCTCTCTGAATTTGGAAGTGCCACTGCTGGGTATCCTTTCTCTCTCTCTCTCTCTCTCTCTCTCTGATCTATAAAAAAATGTCACCTTTAATTTTCACTTGTGGTAGTTTCTTTTATGTACTTTATTAATTAATTTGTTTATATGCTTTTTGAAGTTAATTAGTTAACCCTTTTTGATGGTGCAAATCCAAATATATAGATAGTCTCTAAAGTCCCATATCTAAGATTTAGATCTTTGGGTGCTCAAGTTACCCTCTTCTTTTCCACTTTCTTCATTGGATGAGTTCCTTTCACCAAAATGGTTACTGCACTTGTTTCTGCTTCTTGTAGCTAGACATGACTGCATTTGATGTATTTAAGATTTAATTTAACTCCTTTTCTATCTTTCAGTCTCTTTTTATTATTAAGCTTTTCTATTTTCTATGATTTCTTTCACTAACACATGCATCTGACACACCCTCCTTTTCTATTATCATACTTGCTCCTTCTATTATTTCCTGGTTTTTTGGGGGATTCAAATGATAGAAGAAGCTTCAGAGATCAGAGAAAGAGAAAACTCAACACACATAAACACTCTCTCTCTTTCTCTCCGGTCTCTACCTATATTCTTTGGGTACAATCTGTTATTCTAGTGAAGGAGAAAAAAAAGTAAATTAAAAAGAAAGAGAGTAAAAAGCAAAAAGCAATATATGATATGAAGAAGGACTATTTGTATCAGCAATTAAAGTCCGAGGATGTTCACTCACTTGTACCAGTGTCTAAGATCTAGGGCTTCATCCACAGATACAATACAAGGTTTATTTAATTTTATTTAAAGCCTTAAACTTTAACAGTACTGAATAGAGTGTACTGTGTGGAGTTATTTTCCTTCATCCTTATAAACCTCTGATCTTTTGGTTCTACCTATGCTTCTTCTCATATATCCTTAGGGTATAAGTAATTGGAATCAAAGATAGATGTTCCCTTGTCAAACTCCAAAGGTACTAGTTTGTCATGTGTATGGAGGATTTTAATTATACAGCAGTTCATGTATGAAGCATTACACTCAGTTGTTTATTAGGTTTTCTGGGTCTCATATATCCTTTTTTTCTCCTTTTTAGGTGTTAGGAAAATAAGTGTTTAACCTAAACTTGCAAGTAACTGTTAGAATCTCAGGAGTGTTACTGTTATAGCAGTTAGAGGGCCAAAGAGTCCGGGAATTTAAATGCTAATTATATGTTATGTGATTAGGAGTTTTTTAACAGCAAAACCTAACAACGTGTGTGTATATACATACCACAATTGTGAGTGTTTTCATGCATGCTCTAACCCTCTGTATTGCTGATTAGGATTACTTTCTTATTTCATAACTTAGTATATATGGTTATGGTAACATACATCCATAGTTAACAAAGCCGATCGATCCGGTCCAACCGTGTCCCGAGCACACAGTTATTTAGCAGATCGGTCACACAGTTGACTCGGATCAACCCGGCATGACTCCATTGGGTTAGCATCAACCCGATGACCTGGACCGGGTCTTGCTTGTTTTAAAAGAAAAAAACCAAAATTACTTCGTTATAGACTTTATGGCTATTGATTTGATAATTTGAACTCTTGAATTTGAAGAATGAGTTATGCTAATATTGTGTTGAGAGTTTTTTTTTGGAGATTTTTAAGGTATGAAAATTTTTTGTAGCTTTGTGATGTATGAATTTATACATGTCATGCATCTTTTTATTATTTTTGCAGTAGTGTCTGGATCATGCGGTCCACTACTGATTTGTCGGTCCGACCATTGGTCTAGTAACCTAATACCATAATCGAGTCGATGACCGAGTCAGTTAATTTTGCCATATTTTCTTTTACCAATCATCCATTTTTTCATCACCAAAACAAAAGATATCCCTTCAAAATTTAGCATGTATTTGTTTACCTAATATCAACACGTATATTCAGTTGGAAAGTTATTGTTTATTATTGGTGGGTTAGACATGTTTTTTCTTAGAGCGCTGATATTTCATACGAAATGTCAAATATATACGGTGAAGCTAAGTTAAAAGGGCGTTGGATAACAATACATCGTGGGTTGCTTGCGACGACTTTTCTTGTAGTACTAATTAAAAGGTATTTCTGTTTTTTTATCAACCAAAAGGTATTTCTTTTTGATCTTTTATCTTTGACCAAAATGTCAGTTTGATATTTTATTTTTTTCTCCCACTTTGATTCTTTATATTTTAAATTTGTGTCAAATTGGTTATTTTCTAAGACATTTCGTCCACTAACTTTAATAAATGCCATGTTGATAGTTAACTCTTATGTGCGTTTTAAGTGGCACATTTGACTAGAAATTTATTAAATTACGTGACATTCAATTTTTTTAAAACAAAAAACACGTAAATACTTGCTAATAAAATATGTCACTTAAGACCCAGGTCGACTCCTAGTATCTCAAGGTAGATTAAGCCACTAGGCTAACGGTGTTAGTTATTAAAAAAAAAGACCCAAAATACAGTTTATTTAAATAAAAAGATTGCTGAGGTAGCTATATTTTTTTAATTATTATTAATTATTAAATTAAAAAAGCACCACCACCTCTTTTCAAATCCCAAATCCCATTTCAACAATGGCTCCCCTTCCTGTCATCCAACGCCGCTCTCTTCTTCCCGTCCACCTCTTCCATCGCTATTCAGAAGCAAGTGATAGTGGAATAATTTTTTTGTTTTCAAAGAAGGCATGTGAATCTGCCATGGATGATCAGCGATGGAGAATCATAAAACAAAAAATATTTTTGGGTTTATTTATAATTTCAATGAAACTAATAGGGTCAAACTTAAAACAGAATACCTTTGTGGTCCTTGGGTAAATAAAAGAAGAAAACCGGACAATTGGCTATACTAAGTTAAAATGGGCTTTGTGTTTGATGGGGAAATTTTGAATTTCCCCATCCTAACCGACACCTTTCTTTTTATACCCCTTTCATGCATTTCTCATTTCCTATTTTGGGGTGTGAAAAATTCTTCTTTTTATTTATTAATTATCTTCAGTCACCATTCTTTCAAAGGACAACACATCAAGGTAAATAGGTTTTATCCTTTTTATCCTTACACTTCTTTCAAGGTAAAATATAAGTTCTTTTATATCCCAACCCACACCTATTTCTTGCTAGGAAAATAACATATATTACTATTTATATTTTATCTCTTCTTTTACTGTCATCATTTGTTAACGAGAGAGACTCTTTCCTTTCTTCTTTTCCCCCCGAAAAACTATTTCCTTGTTTTTTTAATAATAAAGGAACCAAAATATATCAACATTATTATGAGTGAATCTTAGGTTTTCACCAGGGGGTGGGACTAAAGTAACTTCTAGGCAGTGGTGGTTTTTTTAGATAAGCAAATAATTTATTGAATGGAGTAGGAGGGGTTTTCCGACCCATATAAGTGTACAAGAGGCATCGTTAAAATCTCTCGGGGCCTTAGTTTAATTAGTGGTTAGAAGTTTACTTTTCTTTTATGAATATAAATTGTTAGCAGATCTCATGCTCATTATAACATAGATCTATGTCATATCATGTCATATCATATTATATATTTAACAAATAATTAAATATTTGAATTCTTACTGAGTTTCCTTTAATTTGCAGCATTACCACTACTCTTGAACGATATCAAAAATGCTCATTTACTCCTCAAAATGATAACACTGAATGTGAAACTCAGGTATTTGTTTTTAAAGTTGTACAACGTTAAGGGCACTCAGAAGTGACAATGCATATCAACCAAAATAACCTATAATGAGTTGGTTTGTATTGAGCACATGAATCATGCACTACGATGTTAATTTTTATAAATATGAAATGTTAAATTTATATTTTGTAATATTCCAAACTTTTAAACGGCCAAAAAATTTATAAATATAGAAAATACACCAAATTAAACTAAAAATCAAACTCATTAATAACCATCAATTCCAATGTATTAAAATCTTGCAACTTAAATTACTCATAAAATATAAAGGTAAAAGTAGAAACTGAAGTAAGTTTATTTAAACGAGGGAGTGAATAAACGAAGGGAGAAGGGAAACTTCGTTTAAGATGCACGGGTTGTTTTGCCATGATGGTAACATGGCCTAACACACCGAAAATTACCGTGCCTACTTAAGTGTGGTAAATCACCGCTTTTGTGGTAGTGAAAGGAGGTGGGCCACCCAAAAACCACAATAGCATACATTATTAACCATATTCCTACTTCCTGAAAATACACTTCAAAGAGTCTGTTCATAAAAGAGGCACTTGGACAACTTAGTCTTTGCCTAGAACCACTTCCATGAGTAGAGTTTAATCACAATTAATGTCTCAGAGGGATTTGAGAAAATAATTTCATTTCTGGTTTCCCAAAAAGCTCAAAGGACAGCTTGTCAAACCATTATTAAGCTCTTCCTATTCCAGCAGGTTGGAAATACTCCACAATAGAGCGAGGACAATAGCGTGGGTAAATCAGGTGGTAACACACTACAAAAAAATAGTGGATTAGCGACGGATTTTTCCCTCGCTAACTGCTGTTTTTCCCTCGCTAAGTGCTTTTAGCGACGGAATTAGCGACAGACGAAATCAGTCGCTAAAAACCTTGACGCTAATGTTTAGCGACAGAATTTAATCCGTCGCTAAACATAGCGAGGGAAATTCCTCACTAATTAGTGAGGGAAATCCCTCACTAAATACGTCGCTAACCTTGTTTTTTTATTTTAAAAAAATTGCTTCCCATGTTACTAGTTTTGGTACATGGGGTAGAGATTCCGATTGTGGTTGATCAGTGGTGGTGTAGGGAAAGCTCCAATGAGAGAGAGATTGTGGTTGTGATGGTGGTGAAAAGGGAGAGAGATGCTAGTAATATGAGAGAGAGAGAGAGAGGTTGTGCTTGTGGTGGTCGTGGAAAGGAAGAGAGATGCAAGTAATATGAGAGAGAGAGAGAGGTTCTGGTGGTGGTGAAAAGGGAGAGAGATGCTAGTAATATGAGAGAGAGAAAGACAGACAAGAGTGAGAAGAAACAAACCTTGGTGGCGTGGATGATGGTGGTGTGGTTGGGTGTTTGGTTTTGAGAGAGTTTGAGCGAAGAATATAGAAGAGGAAAGAAAGTGAGAGGGAATAGAGAGGCATCCGGGTTTTAAAAAAAAATTAAAGAATTACCTACAGAATTCCCTCTCTAAATCCCTCGCTAATTCTTTAATTTTTTTAATAACCTGCAACAGTCAGAATGACACGTTTTCCCATGATTAGCGACAGAATCCCCTCTCTAAATCTGCCGCTAATTTTTTTATTTTTTAATAATCTACAACAGTCAGAATGGCACGTTTCCCATGATTAGCGACAGATTTCTTAGAGAAAGAAATCCGTCGCTAATTCAAAACGAAAATTTCGTATTTTCCCGCCTTGTCAAATCCGTCGCTAAAGGCCTCGTAAACAACCAAAGTCAGTTCCGTTGCTAAAGGTGCCAAAATCCGTCGCTAATGATGGTTTTAGCGACGAAACATTTGTTCGTTGCTAAAATCCGTCGCTAATGGGTACTTTTTTTTGTAGTGACACTGGGATTACCTTGAACCACTTAATTAAACACCAACCAAATGTACTCGCATATCAAAAAATAAAATATTACTCAATTTCCTGGTAGTCCCCAAATAGGATGCATAAAGTACCTTGCACATATATGGCATAATCCCCCTCTAAAATAGGTTAGCCCCAAGATAGGAGCCTATTAAAGAGAAGACGCTATCCAAAAGATATTCCTTTAGTAGGTACACCACTCCCCCACTGTTTATCCAAAACATATAGCTGAAGAGGGAGAACTTAGGAGTAGTGATGCATACACAGGTTTGACCGAATACACTGCATCCGAACCACCTTTTCAAGTCCACACATCAACACCTAAAGAAAGTGTGACATAAGAAATGCGGGCATATAGAGATCAGACACTAGGGCTTCCTCCCAAACAAAAAAATTTCTCCTCCAAGAGAAATTCAATTCCCATATCTGTCCAACCTAGTCCCCTATATCTCCCAATGAAGCCCTCCTTTTTTGTTGAGATATTGAATAACCTACAGAAAAATCTCCCTAAGGGGGGTATTACGTACCCACCCACCCGCAAAAAGGACAAAGGAACTATTACCCAGTTTTTTAGATATTGAGTCGGCGAACCAATCCATACTTTGATCTGAATACTCCCATCAACAGAAATATACTTCCAACATTGGCTAGTGTAGGAAGGGAACCTCACCTCACTCAAATTTGAGTGGGTTGCCACTAACTCCCATCTTTATCTCACCTATTGGGGACCCATTTATAATTAAGGACCTAAAGACTCCTAGGTAACACACATGCTCAAATGATATATACATGCTCAAATTATCTATTCATATATAATAGTTACGCTTTAAAGTGCACAAATATTGTCATTTAGGAAATGCAACACATATCTATATAGTTCATTATTTATATAAGTTTTAATCTATAAACTACTGGTCAATTAACTCGATCAGATTTGTATGAATTAATTTGTATTTTGGCAATCAGAGCTGGTACCAAGAAACGTTAAAGCTAAAGGCAAAGTATGAGTCTCTTCAAAGGGCGCAAAGGTTTTTAATTGTGATCCTTCTTTATCATGGTTAAGTGATATTAGATCTTGTAGCAATTTCTTTGCATTGTAATATTATTATTTCAGGCATTTGCTTGGTGAAGATCTTGGACCACTGAACATAAAAGACCTGCAAAATCTTGAGAAGCAGCTTGAAGGAGCTTTAGCACAAGCTAGGCAGAGGAAGGTACCTTCAAATGAGAACTCCTATGTACTTTTCAATGTCCCTTTTATATATCTATGTGTGATGTTTTTTCCTGAGCTTAATGGTTGAAAATTGAGAGACATTGGCATTAAAAATAACAAGTAACTAAACTAAATTTTCTGATAAACATGTTCCATTTGCAGACACAAATTATGATTGAAGAAATGGAAGAGCTACGTAGAAAGGTTACCTTACCTCAGTTTTTTCCCCTATATATAATTTTCTCTTTGTAATCTTTATTTGAACATCTTTTTGGTGGCAAATTATAGCCTTAGGTTTTTATGTTAATTAACATTTTAAGCACTTCTCCAGTTTACTAAATAGTTTCCTATTCATGTGCAGGAACGTCATCTTGGAGACATGAATAAACAACTTAGAATCAAGGTAATGTTGTATGGCAACCAATGGCATTTTTGAATAACCAATGGCGTTTTCTGATAAACATGTTCCATTGACATACTTATACTTGAATCATTTTCTTCACTCTCTATTTCTCTCTTAGTCCCCACATTCTATCATCATTATTTCCCTATTTTTTAAGCATCGTCTATTTCCTTCCATCTTTATATTTTGTGATGGAGACGATTTGAAGTGCTAATTAGATTGTGCGCGTTGTTGGTCTAGTTGTGACTTCCGTACCCTATTAGCCCTAAGCCTTTTTCCCCTAATATTTAGTCATTTTTTTATTGCCCAGTCTCTTCTCTCAGTTTTTTTGCTTATACTAAAGAGAGACTAAAAGGTAATAAGTTTTTTTTTTGGTTCGGACTACTGTTGGTTACTCACAGAGTGTTCCAACATTTTCAACTAAAGACTAATCTCTGCTCGTGCTTAGGATCAAATTTCGGCCTTGCCAACACCGAGTTTGTCCATTACGAGAATCAAACTTGGGAGCACCGAGTCGCTCTTGTGTCCCAGAATAGCTTACGGTGGGTTCCCATACTTTTTCTTTTTTAGTTTCTATCAATTCGGCTTATTGAGTCTCAGAGGCCCAATACTTTTTTTGGGTCAATAGCCCAATGCTTTTTTAACTCTTTTCAGATACCATGTTGAACCGTATGGACTGTTAGGCTATTGGACTCTTATAACATGTTCAATTTTGGCTCGTGTTTATCCCACTCTCTCTCTTACTCACCACACACCACCAACCACTAAAAATCCCAAAAACACCCTCATGTGGAAGACGCTCCCAAACCCCCCACACTGCGTTTTAGAGCGATAAGACAACATGAATCGTACCAGTTCGGTGACATACTGCTGGACCTACAAAAATTTTATGCAGTTGGGGATGTGTCACAAGGTTCGATACTAGGCAACCGTACCACGTTTAGTACCATGTTGCCGAATTCGTGAAATCTCGAGAAAAAAAAGGCGCGCTTGGAAGATTTTTATTCATTAAGAGTGTTTTGGATATTTTGCAGGATTTAGGGGTGTGTGATGAGTAGGAGAAGTGGGAGAAGTACGAGCCTAAATTTTTACAAAGGCCTAATGTGAGGAGAGTGTAGACTTTATGTGCTACATTTTAGTGCAAATGATGTTTTTCTATTTATTTTCTTCGTTAAGTGCGTATTTTTCAATAGAGTAATCCTATTAGTATGAAAGATGTGTTTAGATGAAATGTAAGAAACACGAGTAATTCTTAGGTGGTCACAAATATTTAGTCACAACATTTGGCCCACACAAAAAACAGAATTAAATACACTAATAAAATAGTAGTTGCGCATTTCCCCAAGCGAAATTTGTGACCACCTAAGAAACACCAATTTTGACATAAACACGCTAGAGCAGACACATGAAATGAAGCTTAAAATTATGCCACGTCATTCTTCATGTTTCATTTTGTACCAACATGTATTTCTCTTTACAATTATGTATTAATATTAATATCATGCTTTGAAACATCATTTTCAGCTTGAATCAGATGGATTTAATCTTAGAAATCTTAATGAAAGCTTGTGGAGCTCTACTTCTACTGCTTCCAGAGATGGAAGATTTCCCTTACCGCCTTCTCAAACCAATCCCATGGACTTCCAGCCTGAACCTTTCTTGCAAATAGGGTATTCCAAATTTCCTTCTTTCATATTTTACTACATTTACCTCAAGTTAAATAAATAATTATATTATCTTTGTTTATGAAGATGTTTTGACCCAAGGTAGTTTAATGTTTTTAGTTCAACCAACACATTAGTTAATTAAAAAATTATATTATCTTTGTCTATCAAGAGTGCATGAGGTGGTTCAATACAAAATATGTAAAATGAGCCCATTGGAAAATGTAAACGAAAATTAGTACTTTAGTTTAAATTGGTGCCTCAAAAACTAATCTCCAAAAATAGAAACAATATTATAATTTACAGGGTTTTATAGGGTTAAAAATGTTTTTTTCCTTTATAAAATTTGAGAATTTTGATTTTAGTCCTATAAAAAATTCCACGCACTTTTAGTCCTTACATTTTCGTATTTCAATGCTTTTAGTCCTTCATAATTTTTAATAATACTTAGAAGTGCTATTAAAAGGCCTAAAAAATTCTATTAAAAGTCATGAATGACTAACAATACTGGTGGAGGAAAATATAGAGACTAAAAGTAAGCGAAATTCTTTATGAGAAGTAAAAACAAAATCCTCAAATTTTATAGGAACTAAAAACATATTTAATTCTAATTTATAAAAGCAAAGACTTTTATCGGTTAGGAACACTTATGTACTCATACTTCTTTCCTGTAGGTACCATCACTATGTTCAAGCTGAGCCATCCAATGCTCCAAAGAACCTGGTTGGTGAGACTAGTTTTATCCAAGGATGGATCCTTTGACTGATTTAATAAAATACATATATTTATTACCTTATTGTCTATATACTTTTTGATTTGGTTTTTTTATTAACAAAATATATCTTAATGATATATTTGCAATGTTTCTAGAAGGGTCGTCTGTAATGGGATATATATAGACCTTGAATTTACTATATGAAACAATGAACTATTGATTGAACCTAATATTTAGTCTGCAATAATTAATTTGATTGGTTCTTTTCAATTAGGACCGACTGATTTCCTTCAAAGACAAAGTAACCCAACTCTCCTTCCCTGTCCTTCTTGTGTTTGGATCTTTACTTCCCTCCTTCTTCTTCATCACAAAATATAAAGGTGGGAGAAGAGAGAAAATAATTAAAAAATAATAAATTATGATGAGAGAGAGAGATAGAGAGGATAAAAGAAGATGTAGAGTGAGGGGGAAGGAGAGAATCCAAGTCCGACGTTCCTCGTGAAATTTGGGGGAAAACAATTTCGCTACGTTTAGCACGACTCTTTTAACTAATATATATATATATATATGTGTGTGTGTGTGTGTGTTTCATCGTCTATCTTTTTTTGTGTTTAAACAAACAGACAGACTACCCGAAATTATTAAAAAAGGAAAAAGACAGAAAAGAGCGAAGGGGGGACTAGACCGAAACCCTTGCCATCAGAAAAGCTCAATCCAAAACAATAATAGAGAGCTCATAACAGGGCCCCTAGAACATAGCAGCCTAAAGGCTAGACACAACACCAAAACCCAATCTAACTAACAAAAGTAGATAAACAATCGTGAGAACAGCAAACCAACCAAGCGCTGGCTAGAAAAAGATAATCAGAAGATCGAGTAACCCTCAAATTATATCAAAAGGAAACAGAGACAGAATTAGTCTTTGAGCGAGTGTTATACACTGATGTTCTCTGAGCCGATTTCTTTTTGTGTTTCTTCTTTCGGGATGTGGATACCACCTGACTGGCCTTTTCTGCAACAGATTCGTGGGTCGTGTGGTCATCCGCATCGTTTGACACATCACCCGGAAACGTTCATGTCGAAATCAACCATTGGAATATCATCAGACTTTGAGGAATCAAGCCTGGTGGTGGGAAGTTCAGTGGAATCACTACCAGATCGGCTAGCTTCAGAGGTGCTAGTCGACTTCTTGATGACAGAAGACTCATGCATTTGCTGGACAAAATGCTCACCAACCACCTCAGTAACCGAGGCTGGGATAATTAAATCATCAGTAGAATGTGTGACCTCTTCTCCAGATTCAATCGGAGAAGAAGCCCCTTGTTGTTGATGTATCTGAGAAGGTTGCTCATTATTAGAGGAGTCCCCTTGCTGCTGTTGAATCTGAGAAGGTTGCTCATCAGTAGAAGAGTTCCTTTGTTGCTGTTGAATCTGAGGAGGTTGCTCATTATTAGAAGAATCCTCTTGCTGTTGATGTCTCTGAGAAGGTTGCTCATTATTAAGAGTCTTATGCTTAGGGGCATAAACCTATTTTACCTGAAGAGTCGTTCCTTTGCAAGCACTAATGGTATGACCAACAGTATTGCAATTCGAACAAAGGGAAGGCAAGTTTTCATACTCGATGCCAACTGAGAAAGCATAGCCCGGCCTCTCAACTAGGATGTGATCCCTAAGTTCTGATTTCAGGTCTATATCAACCAGGACATGAGCAAAATGACCAAAAGATCTATCAAATGAGCTCTTGCTTGTTGTGTCATCTAGTTTAATTAAGCGGAGTTCCAACACCACTAGCAATTGCAAAAAGAATTTTGGGTCTCCAATACTCTTGAGCCAGTCCTGTAAGCCTAATCCAACATTGAACATTTGTATGTTTGATATTGGAAGGAAGAAAATCAGGCTTCCATGCAAACAATCGAAGCAGACCTGGCTTGCACTGCCAAGAGGGCTGCAGCTGAATTCTTCGTAAATCATCAACACAAGAAAAAGAAAATTCATAGTATCATTTCCCTAAAGAAATCAGTCCCCACTTACCTATTGGTTTCCAGAGAGCTTGAAGTTTGGATCTCAAAGCATCTAACTTAATAGGAGTGTCACCCTTTGTAAGTAAAATTCTACCATGGAGGTGTGTTTTGCATTCTTGCAAACCTGTCATATATTCCTCTTCCGAAATTGAGATTGATAAATCATCTCCTTTGAAACACGGACGAGGAAGTTGACTAATAGGAATATCACAGGTCTTGTTTTCCGACCCCATCAAAACTTGCGCAAAAGATTTGACAGTTGTTGCCTTTTTGTGTGAGACATTCTGGTTGGCAGAAACAGGGACAGCGGCAGGCATCAAATCTGGGAACAGTGTTTGCAACTCGGTCAGAGCGGTGGTAGGCACTGGATGTTCTTTTACCAATATATCTGATCTGGTGGACCCGCCTTGTTGCACAGTAAATGCGTTTCCTATAAAGCTTCTCGGACCCACCATATTTTTCTGCATAGCGCCATGTGTAGCCTGTTCAGTGGTGGAAACTTGCTGCGTTGCAGGCGAAGGGACAAGTGCTGCAACCAAGGCCTGCGTGTCTGCGACAGCGACGTGACTTGTCGCACGGCAGCCCACAACAGTTGCAGCAGGCGCTGTTTCCTCTTCATGCGCAAACCGAGGCGCCTGGAAGCCAGCAGCAACAACGACGCCCAATGGAGCAAGGACACGCGAGGCTGTCATGGGGCCCAGTTCCGGAAATTGAAGCAAGTCTTCAGTCATGACCAAAAATTCCCAGAAAAAGCAACCCTATGAGGGCTCAGTTTCGGAACCCTAGTAGAGCGACTGGTTTTTTTGTTTCATCGTCTATCTTATTATCATGTCAGGAAAAACTATCTTCTTTATATTAGTATATAAGTTAGTTAAATTTTTTAATATTTGATTTGACATATAAATATCACATCTATAAGTTATAATTTTCTTTTTAAAAAAGAAAAATCAAAATCAATTTTTTTCAATTTGGAAGCATGGACTATGTGTTTCCCAACCCAAAAAATTTGTTTTCAACAGTTTCTCACACACACTCGTGTTTCTTAAGAACCCTCAAAATCGTATATTGCTCTGATACCAAACTGTTGGTGCAAATAATACACCATGAAAGGCCCAAAAAAAACAATGCAGTACAAAATAGACCCAAAATACATTGAGCCCAAATCCACTTATCCTAACACTGAGAGTATTACAACTCAAGGAAGCTGGACCATCCATCCCCCTCTATCGCTTCGTCGAGCCCTCGCGGTAGATCGTTGCATGGTTCTTAGCTCGATTTCTTCTTCCCTGTGATTGGATTGAATTTTCTTGTCTTTGTGCTCTCAGGACCTTTTTCTCAATTAGGGTTGAAGGTGAGTCACATTTGTTTGGGTTGTTGAGTTTACTTGCCTTTTTGGTGTAAGTTGTTGAGTTTGTAATTAAGGACCCCTGTGTATTGGGCCTTTTGCTGTTTTTTCGATATGAATTTCATTTCTGTATTGGCCCTGCGTGCCATTTAAGTATAGTGCCCGTCTATGGGTCTATGGTTTAGCTAGTTGTAGCCATGGTTCCCTCTCTTGGGCTCCCATTCACAATGTATTAGTTGTTATGGTTTGGGTGCACCAACTCTTTTAAATAATGACATGCATGTTCCTCGGAAATTCGGGACAAAACACTTTCGCGACATTTAGCACTGTTTTTTAATTATTATTTCAATTATCAACCATCGTAATAATGTTAGTATCTATAAGTTAATCGAATTTGTCAATATTTGATTTTACATATAAATATCACATCTATTACCATACAAGACAACGGACATGAGTTACATAACTATTGAATCATATAAATAGGAAAAGGTAAACTAAATTTAAGACAAAGATTTTAAGAATTCCAACTAATTTAGCAATGATATATATGGTAGAGAATTCAAACCCGTTAAAAAATAGTAACCAAGATATTTATGCATTTGCCTTTTTCCTCGTCTCTTCTGTATTTGTCAAACAATGAAACACATTTTGTCAAACACATTTCAATGGTGAATTGATGAGAGGGTTGCCATAAGCTCAAAATGATACGATGTTGCTTCCCTGAACCTTTTGATCGATCACGCAAAAGAAGCTTCAAGCTCGTAAGAGCTTCATCATTTGGTATAATTCTTTTCCTTTCATTTCATTAATTAATGCCTATCTTTTTCATGGTTGTTTTGTTTGTATGTTAACAATTAACTTTGAGTTTTTATTGGTTCTTTTGGTCAAAAAAGAAAAAGTTATTGTTTCTTTCCCTACTAGCTCCTCATTTGTAGGGATGGTAGACGATTTGGTTTTCAATTACTCTTTCTTTTTATAAGCAAAACAATATATTAGAGTGACTACAAAGTATTCTCAAACCCATTTACAACCCATTCACACCAAATTGAGGCATGAGAGAGGGGAAGAACTAGTAATAAATTAATCAAATTTTTCATGAATCAATCAAATCATTCTCAAACCCATTTAAACCAACATCAACTGCTAACATTTTTCATGAATCAATCAAAAAAATTCTAATTTTATATTGATTAGTAGTTTGGGTTTTTCTATGAACTAGTAATAAATTATAGATAAAATTGTAGGCTTAAAGCGTAGAGAACATGGCAAAAGAAAGAGTTGTAGAGGCCCTCTGGTTGTTTGTTTTGGAGAAATGATGGTAAATTTGGTCCCTACAACAGTTGGAGTATCCATTGCAGATGCAGATGTTTATAAGAAATCACCTGCTGGAGATACTTCTACTGTTGCTGTTGCAATATCTAGACTAGGAGGTTCTTCAGCTTTTATTAGCAAGGTAAAATTCTCAATAATATTGGTAATGTTTTGTGCTCATATAAATTTTGGCACTATTTATATTTTCAATGTCACTATAATCATTTACATTAATTAATTCCTTTTGCAAAATCCTCTTGCTAGTATTCAAGGTTTTACATCGTGGTCGCGACAAGAGAATGGCGCGACCACGATGTAAATAATTCTCATCCCCTAATGATTCAAATGCAAAGCAATTTTGAATGCATTACAACATTCAAGCATATTTTTATGTTTCAAACATGCCATTTCAATATAAAGAGCTAATGGTTTAGATTTTACATGTCAAAAACTTAACATATTGTCTAAACACACAATATGTTTTTATGTTTTTAATATTTATTTGAATCCTTTTGGCTAACCACAATTAATGTCTTTAATTTTTACATTAAAGGTGGGGAATGATGAATTTGGCCATATGTTATCTGATATTTTGAAACAAAATGGTGTTGACAATTCTGGTATGCTCTTTGATGAAGATGCAAGGACAGCATTGGCATTTTATTCATTTAAGAGTGATGATGAAGAACCTCAATTCTTGTTTTATCGAAACCCAAGTGCCGATATACTTCTTCGTCCAGAAGAAATTGATATCAACCTCATAAAAAAGGTAATAGCATTTTCTATTAAAAGTATATGGATGTAAAATATATTTATCCTATCACTTTACTTAAAGATTCAATGGCAAGTGTCTCTAAGTCTTTAAATAAGATTAAAACTCTTTCGTGGGGTTGGTTTATTAGCAAGGTAGGTAGATTGTCAAGTTTTAAAATTGTTGATTGGTGTCAAGTTTTTCTTCAATGTTTTAAAAACGGAACGAAACTAACTACTTGAGTCCGCTCAACCTAGAGCAAACCAGTTTGGTGGTTTGGTTCACCAATTTTGAACCTTGCATAGTCAAATTGAACCGCCCAAAACGTGGTTGAACTAGGGTTGAGCCATTTGTAATGACTTTTTTTGGGTACTTTCCCGCCAAATTTAATACTTATTTATTAATCATCTGATTCAGTTCGATTGAGTTAATCAGATGAACCAATTGAATCATGAATTAGAGGTCTCACCAGTTTGATTTTCATTTTGATCTTTTATAACATTGATTTTCATCTTTCAAACACTACAATTTAGTTTTTCCTTTATTTCCTTTTTCATCAAGTATCTAATGCAATGCAGGCCACAATATTTCATTATGGTTCAGTTAGCTTGATTAAGGAGCCATGTAGGTCAAGTCACATTAAAGCAATGAATGTTGCCAAAACGGGTGGTAGTATCCTTTCCTATGCCCCAAATTTGACATTGCCACTATGGCCATCCACAGAAGCAGCTAGGGAAGGCATCATGAGTATATGGAATTATGCTGACATTATTAAGGTACATGAAAATACACCATATTGGTCCCTCTAACTTTTTTTTATAAGTAATAGCATTGATAGTCAAATAGTTCTGCAATCATTGACACACGCTCCTCCTACCTTCTATGAAGGGTTTGAGAGGGTATCCAATCATATGCTGACAGTACTGGAAAATTCTGAAATTGCAAGATAGGATCATGTCTCGGTTCAAACCCGATACCTCACAGTTGCGTGTGTGGGTTTCAAGTGACACTTGCCACTCTATCTACAAACAAAAGAAAATTAAAATTGAACGTTCAAACACCAAATTGAATACACTTTGTTTTTTTTCTTTCTGAATATACTAATTTTGAACATATGGATAATTTTGGTAAGCATAGGTGAGTGTGGAAGAAATTGGAATCTTGACCAATGGTGATGATCCTTACGACGACAAAATGATCATGAAGAAGTTGTTCAACCACAATCTCAAACTTTTGTTGGTCACTGAAGGAGCAAGGGGATGTAGATATTACACTAAGGTTTGATCCATTAGCATATATATAAACTTGCATGATTTGATCTATTCGTCATCACAAGCATAGCATTGTCCTACTAATAATATGGAACTATCCCAAAGTTGTTCACGAGTGGTTAATGTATTTCATTTAAAGGTTCAGATTCAATTAGCACCTAAGTTTAATCCCAGATGATGAAATAAATTGAGGCCAGACTTAACTTACCTTCGGGCAGAATTCCAAATTAGTCGGTCCCTTGCCCCACTGGGGAGGGATTGAAGACCTATAGACAAAAAATAATAATAATGTTATTGGACTAATGTAAACATTTTTTGGAACCTAAATGGTTATGTTCTTTTTATGGTTAATCCTATACATGTCCTCACTGTTAACGTTACTCAGGACTTTAAAGGCTGGGTTTCTGGTTTTGAGGTAGAAGCAGTTGATACAACAGGCGCAGGTGATTCTTTTGTTGGTGGATTCTTGAGTATAGTGGCTGCACATAAACATATTTATAAGGTGACAATATTAATTAACATCTAAACTATTTATTAAAAAAAATGTTATATATGTCTAACTAACTATTTTGTGATTTTTCAGGATGAGAAAAGGTTGAGGGAAGCTCTTGATTTTGCAAATGCTTGTGGTGCTTCCACAGTGACAGGGAGAGGAGGCATACCTTCACTCCCTACAAAGAATACAGTTCTTAGGATTCTGTTAAACTATCATTAATACTATATTGCAATGATTCTTTTTAGCATAACTTTACATGGGTAGGCAATTTTTCTTTTGATTCAGATCATCGCTGACTACCTACGGAGTGTCCCAACGCTTTCAACGAAAGATTGATAGGCAATTAAGGCAGCTTACCTTAGGCCCCCAAGCCCAAACCTATTCTATATATGCAATTTTGGTTTTATGTAGATTAATAGTAACAAAGGGGAAAAACAAAGAAATGCTGCATTTGTGTTTCTCTTTCTCACGCTACGTCACTTTTAAAACACAATTTCTTAAACTTTTGCATGGAAAATGGAACGCAAGCTTAAAATGGCTCTCAACTTTTGTGTTAACATTGTTTTGTTAACACAAAAACCAGTTTTTTAAAAATTGTTACTTGGTACCAACAAAAGAATTAATAAATAGCATGCGCTACCACTGCGCCACAAGATTGATGTAAAGGCCTTACAAATTTCTATATTAATACAATTGTTTTTTTGCTTATATATTAATACAATTGGCTTGCTTATATTTTTTTTGGTCTACTTAGCTAAATTGGCAAATAAATACCACACACGCACACTATAATTGACCACACCCGAGTTCGAACTCCGAAGTCGACGTCTCCATGTCGCTGAAATTGCGAAGGCAACCAACAGTGAGTGACATTGGCTTGCTTATATATATAATGCATTACCACTACTTCTATATTTTTAATACCGTAGCTCTTATAAAAAAAAAACCATAGCCCATTTAAATAACATTACTAATTGTTACACAATGTTTTATATGTAGCCAATAAAAGTATACAAGACAATATAGGATATATCTATGATTTTATAGATATTTTAGTTATTATTAAATTAAAATATCTTATCATTTTACTTAATTAAAATTACAAATAGAACTATTTTCTTAGTATATATTATGAATTTTAGAATTATTTTAATAGAGACTGGTCATGCAGTCTGATCAGTGACCCACTGGTCCACCCAATGACCCAGTGTCATGACTGGGTCGATCACCGGTCCGAGTCTAATAACACTGGTAAAATACTTGAAATGTGAAACCTGCATTTTCTAGCATCCCCACTTTGTTTATTTTATATTCTGGTTTTAACTTTTCCCCCACTCCAAAAAGTTTCAAAAAAATCTCCATTTAATTGAAGTACAAGATGTTAACGGAAATACGATTCCCAGAAAGTTTGAAACGACTGGCAGGAAAGTTAATATGTGCCTTGTCAGTGGGGCAGGGTTTAAGACTAATTAAAAAGCCAATTGAGAAGTTGATGAGAGAGAAGGTTAACGGAGAAATTTTAGGAAGAAAAAGAGCAGAGGTTTACAATTGGCTTTTTAATTTATTAGATTAATAAAAAAAGATTTAATGGCTAAAATTAATTTAGTAAAAAAAAACTAAGGAAAATGTTTAGTATCGTAATCTATGGTCGGTGAGAGTACATAGTACATGCATAGCTACAAGAATGGTACTACTATCCTCACAATGACCACATTATTTACACATCCAGTTTTTGTAGTGGTTGTACGTGCAAAGCAAAAACGAGAGACAAAACTTTGTTTAAGTAAATAATCCTTGCAAAGGAAGTGGTTGACCTTTTGTTTTCAATCTTCACACTGATCACTCCAACAAGCACAAGCAAGCCACAAGCAATTCATGCAGACATGCTGTTTGCCTAAAATTGGATTCGAACTCAGGAATTTGCATGATTAAGCTGAAAGAGACTCCACCATCTCATACAAGTGGTCTTGGGTATAAGACACTTTGCGAATAAAACAAAACTTTGCGAATTAACTAGAGTCTATGGCCCTCTTTATGCACATTGAGACGATTCTAAAATGAAGGAAACTTAAGGCAATAAAACATCTTATATGGACGGTAACTGTTTGGGTTGTCTAACACGGAAGAAACCGAATAATTTTAAAAGGGCTATAGCAGACATAAACACCATGGTAATCACATAAAATACCTATGATGGAGTTTGTTTATATTTAGGAGTGGAATAAGTCTACACACAATTATGTTGATTCAATTTATATTGTGTTGGAAAGTTGCTGGTTGCAATCGAAAGTAACATGCACCACTTTTTTACTATCTTATGTATGTTATTGGTCATGTTTCTCAAAACACTAACTTGAGAGGTAAAAGATAAGTGACTAATGTAAAATTGTAAATTTGTTTTGTCTAATATATATTATTTATTCGAAAATTAAATTAGTGTATATATTTATATATATATATATATATATATATTTAATAGGTAAGTAAATATAATATAACACTATATAGTATATAGTATAAGTAGTAATGAGGTAGGGGGACAACGAACCCTTGCCCTCCTCTCCCTACGTCCCGAGGTAGGGTAGCTTTGTGTTTGGATTCTCTCGTTCCCTCCTTCCTCTCTATCACAAATTATAAGGGTGGGAGGAGAGGGAAAATGATTAAAAAATAATAAACAATGATGCGAGAGAATAGAATTAAGAGCGAGATAGAGAGGATGGGGGAGATGTAGGATTAGTGGGAAAGAGAGAATCCAAATCTGGTAGCTTTGGCAACATAAAAAAAACTGGTAAGTATATTTTATAATATGTTTGTGGATCCTATAAAATTTAAGTTTTTTGTTTCTCATCCCTAAAAAAAATTTCCCCTACGTTAGGTCCCTACATTTTATTTTTTTCATCAATTTTAGTCTCTCATGACTTTTAATAGCGCTTATAAAAGGACTAAAACCAAAAAACTCAAATTTTCTAAGGACCAAAAACATATTTGTTCCGGAATGGGCCGAAGCCCATTCCAGCGATTTTACCTGGACAGCCCAGCAATAAAGGGGCAAAGGAGCAGAGAGCTGGATCAACGGTCCCGATTGGTCCGTACAAATAGATCCAACGCTTGAGGATCGCCCGCCAGCACTATAAAAGCATTAATGGCGTCAGTTGTCAGGGACACACTATTCATTGAGATCTATACTCTGCTCGTTCGCTCCTGACTTGGGCGTTGGAGTGTCTTCGCAGGTACACCCGCCCCCTGAAGCGGAGCTCGGAGCAGGACTAAAAGAACATCAGAGATCTGATACCTGTGGAACAGCGATCAAGCACACCAGGGGTCAGATCATTTGGCGACCACAGTGGGAGCCCGCGCGCTTCCCACCAATCCCGAAGATGCCCCCGAAGGCACCCCGAGGTCGACCGAAGGCCACTGCTCGTTTACAAAGTGTGGCCGAGATCCCAACTCGACCACCCCCAGCAGATGTTGAAGGCAACAACACCGTCCCTGCACAGCCGGTCACAGTAGAGCTTCCTGCCGACTTGGTCCAAGAGTTGCGAGAACTACTGCACGACCGAAACCAGGCTCTGAATCGCAATAATGACCGTCTCACGCAATTAGAAGATCAGATTGCCTCAAGGCGAGCACACACGGCCCCAGAGCAGCGCCCTCGTCATGAGGGCTCTTCGGCCGTGCGAGCACGCCCTTCAAGGCCTCATCGATCGCCTCCGCGAAGGCAGCTGGTCCATCGATCTCCTACCCCGAGGAGGGGACGAGGAGGAGCGGCCACCCCACCAAGAAGGACTCCGTCCACATCTAATTATACTTACTGGCCTGAAGAATCATCAAACGAAGGTTCCTCTCGTGGTTCGACCAGTTCACCTACTCGTTCTCGAAGCCGATCTAACGAGCGATACTCATATCGGTTGAAAGATTATTCCAACGACCACGGTCGTGGTGCTAGCTACCCAGAAAAGCGACTGCGCCGTTGAAATAAGAGGAATACCAGCCTTGGACCATATACAAGAGAAATAGATGAGTTTCACATCCCACACTCGTTGGAAAAGCCTCCGACCGACCTTAAGATGTACAACGGCGTGAAAGATCCGGACGCCCATTTAAAGCACTTTGATATTATGATGAAATAACGCGGAGCGCCCGGACCTGTAAAATGCAAAATCTTTCCCCTTACTCTAGAAGGATCGGCGTTGGAATGGTTCACCGAGCTAAAACCCAACACCATTTCATCTTGGGAGCAGATGGCTAGGGTATTCACCGCCCGCTTTACGACCTCCAGGATCAAACCAAAGTCTCAGGACGTTTTGATCGCCGTCAAACAAGGCCCGCATGAGTCTTTGAGAAGTTATGTCGAAAGATTCAATCGAGAAGCCGATCAAGTCAGAAACTTGGACGATAAACAGAGGTTATTCTTCTTAAGAACGGGCCTCTTGAGAGGAAGTCGTTTCGAAGTGGAGGTGGGACTCCACATTCCCAGGTACCTAGAAACGTTCCTAAGGCGCTCCCAAAGGTTCATGAATTATGAGGAGAGAACGACCGCTCTTGAAGCTGCTGAGGCGGGCATGAACCAACACTCGCGATTGGAAAAAGATATAAAGGCAAAAGAAGAGTGCGCCAATAACCGTCCGACCAGGGAAAGTAGGATCAAGAGATTCACTGAGCGCACTAAGCTAAATTTCTCATACGCGAACATTCTAGCGGAGTGTGCCAACGCAGAATTCAGAGATGTCAAACCACCGGAACCCCTCGTGCTCAAAGACGGGCAGCGTCCCTCGAAAAAATACTGTAGGTATCATAAGAGTAACGGGCATGACACTAACAACTGCATGGCTCTTAAAGATGATGTGGAAGCTCTAATCAGAAGAGGGAAGTTGACTCAGTACGTAAAAAGAGATCATGCGGAAGCACGAGAAGAGCGGCAGGTTACCCGTTCACCTAGAAGGGGAAAAGCAGAAGCAGATGAGACGATCAAAGTCGTAGAAGAGGACGGCGAGGAAGAGAGTATAGGCCCAGGAAGTCGAAGGGAAGACCGGTCGCTATGGTCATATTCGGAGGAATACCCACAGACGCCTCGACTAACAGATCGATCAAAAGAAGATGGGACGAGATCATGAGCGTCGCCTCGACCTCCAGTCCACAGCCTCCTTCCGTACGACCATCCATCTCCTTTGGAGACGAGGACCTCATCGACGGAATGCCCAACTACGAAGTACCTTTGGTGATCATCGCAGTAATGGCGAACGTGGAAGTTAGGCGAATATTAGTGGACCAAGGTAGTTCAACAGATATAATATTCGAAGACCTGTTGGACGCATTGAAGATTTCAAAAGACGACCTAAGGCCATACAGAGGAACAGTTCTCACCGGGTTCAATGGTGCCTCGACAACTCCTATAGGACGGTTAGAGCTAATGGTGACCTTTGGAAATGATACTGAAGAAAATTCCCTCTTCAGGACGGTCAGAGCGGATTTCATCGTTTTGCCGTGCAAATCGGTCTATTAGTGTATCATTGGGCGGCCAACCCTTGCCCGTTTAGAAGCAGTACCGTCAACCGTCCATCTGAAGATGAAGTTCTACACCAAGTCTGGGGCGGTCGCAATTGTCCCAGCTGACTTACTGTCCGCAAAGCGAGCATTCCTCTTGGGACTAAAGGAAAAAGGTAAAAAAGTAGCAAGAGAAATAGAAGCAGCAATGAAAAGCGGCGGACAGGTGAATTTGGCAGATCTTGATGCTCGTTATGACCCAGATAGTGAGGAAGAAGAAGGAGACGACCTTTTGACCAAAGAATTGAAGAACAAAATCAAGCCACCAGAGCCAGATGGAGAATTCTGTCACGTACAACTAGGGGATGACCCAAAGAAAACAATCAAGATTGAAAAGAATCTCTCTCCTGAGACTCAGGACGAGCTCGTCCAGTGCCTAAAAGACCACGAGGATCTGTTTGCCTGGAGCGCGGCGGACATGCCCGGAATTCCCCCTCAAGTGGCATGCCATCACTTAGCGGTCAACCCAGGAGCGAAGTGGGTTGCCCAAAAGAGGAGAGTTCAGAAAGAAGAGAAGGCGCGAGCAGCGTCCAAGGCCGTTGAGGATTTGCTCGATGCAGGCTTCATAAAAGAAATAAAATACACCACCTGGCTGTCTAATGTCTTCCTGGTAAAGAAGGAAAATGGCAAATGGAGAATGTGCGTAGACTATACTGACCTGAACCGAGCATGCCCGAAGGATGCGTTCCCCGTCCCCAGTGTTGATCGACTGGTCAATAATGCAAGTGGCTACAAGATCTTGTCCTTCCTGGACGCCTTTTGGGCTGAAGAACGCTGGAGCGACCTACCAGCGCATGATGAACAAAGTTTTTCACGATCAGATAGGGAAGATGGTAGAAGTATACCTGGATGATATGATTATCAAAAGCAAGCAAAATCAAACGCACATAGACGACTTAAGAGAAGTGTTCAAAGAAGCCAGGAAAAATTCGTTGAGATTCAACCCAGAAAAGTGTACCTTTGGGGTAAGGGCGGCCAAATTTCTTGGATTCTACCTCACCGAAAGAGGGATTGAAGCCAACCCAGACAAATGTCGAACAGTGACTGAGATGAAGCCGCCAACGACCAAGAGAGAAATACAAAAACTAAATGGCATGATTGCCACTCTCTCACGATTTGTGTCCAAAGCCGCAAACAAATCCTTACCTTTATTCAGGTTGTTAAAGAAAGAAATCGCGTTCGATTGGACGCCCGAATGCGACCAAGCCCTCGAACAACTTAAGGCGGCCTTGGCAGAACCACCGACTTTGACCACTCCTAAGCCCGGGGAAATGCTCTATCTTTACTTATTCATTACAGACGAGGCTTTGGCCGCTGTTTTGGTACGAGAAGAAGGAACAAAGAAAAACCCGGTCTACTTCGTTAGTAAGGTACTACAGGGGCCAGAACTTAGATATCAAAAAATTGAGAAATTGGCTTTAGCTCTGGTCGTGTCCGCTCGAAGGTTAAGGCCATATTTTGTAGCCCACCAGGTCGCTCTGCGAACTGACCAACCGATTAGACAGATCCTTCATAGACCTGACCTAGCGGGAAGAATGATCAAGTGGGCTGTAGAATTATCCGAATTTGGAATCAGATACGAACCTAGGTCGACCATTAAAGGACAAGTCTTGGCCGACTTTATTGCAGAATTGACTACAGGAGCGGAGGACCCGGTCCATGACTTATGGACGCTACATGTTGATGGGTCGTCCAACGGCAAAGGCAGCGGGGCTGGCTTGATCCTTGAAAATGAGCAAGGAACGACTATCGAGGTCTCCTTGGCTTTCTCTTTTCCAACGTCCAACAATCAGGCTGAATACGAGGCCTGTTTGGCTGGAATATTGCTCGCTCTTGAATTCAATGTGAAGAAGGTAGAACTCTAATCAGACTCGTTGTTAGCAGTATCCCATATCAAAGACATCTTTTCGGCCAAAGACGAGATCCTCCAGAAGTACCTCATAAAAGTCAAGGAGTTGATGCAGAAATTCGAATACGCCGAAATCAGGGACATCCCAAGAGCAGAGAACGCTAGGGCGGACATCTTATCCAAGCTCACAAGTACGAAGAACCCTGGCAACCACAGAAGTGTGATACAAAAAGTTCTATTTCAACCAAGCGTAAGACTGGAGGCCACACTGGGAGCAGATGTGTGTAAAATTGACTCAGCTCGAACCTGGATCGACCCCATTTTTAACTACATAAAGGATGGGGAAGAACCTGTGGACCCTAAAGAAGCTGCGCTCGTTCGAAAACGAGCAACATCCTACTCGATCATAAACGAGCAACTCTATAGAAGGGGATTCACTATGCCCTTGCTCAAATGCCTACTTCCAACAGAAGCACACTACGTTCTAAAGGAGATTCACGAAGGCATCTGTGGGAGTCTTATGGGTTCTCGAGCGCTGGAAAAAAAGGCATTAAGGGCGGGCTATTATTGGCCGACCATGGATGCGGACGCAAGAGACCTAGTAAAGAAATGTGACAAGTGCCAGAGGCATGCCGATGTTCACATTGCACCTCCAACCGAGCTCAACAGTTTGACCGCCCCATGGCCATTCTCATGGTGGGGTATTGACTTGTTAGGACCTTTCTCACTCGCCCCTGGTCAGTTGAAGTTTCTGATCGTCACGATTGACTACTTCACCAAGTGGATCGAGGCCGAGCCACTAGCTACGATTACTTCAAGGAATTGCCTCAAGTTCGTCCGAAAGAACATCTTGGTGCGGTTTGGGATCCCCGAGGTCGTTGTCTCGGACAACGGCACACAGTTCACCGACCGAAACTTTCAAGAAGCCTTAGCGGAACTAGGCGTTAAACAACGTTTTACGTCAGTCGAACACCCGCAAACGAACGGGCAGGTAGAAGCAGCCAACAGAGTCATCCTAAGAGGCCTCAAAAGAAGACTAGATGAAGCTAAAGGAAAGTGGGCAGAAGAGCTCCCTTCAGTATTATGGGCGTACAGAACAACCCCACACTCGACCACTGGGGAAGCCCCCTTCAAACTGGTCTATGGAACGGATGCACTGATTCCCGTCGAAATGGGAGAACTAAGCTGGAGAACGAGCAATCCTATGCCGCCGTCAGAAAACGAACAGGCGACTAGAGAAGAGCTCGATCTAGTGGAAGAGCTACGGAGTAAGGCTGTCCTCAGGGAAGCGTTAGTGAAACAAGCGATGGCCACAAGACACAACGCCAAGGTCGTTCCTAGAGCCTTCGAGAAAGGGCAGCTCGTCGTAAGAAGGGCAGATATTGGCCGAAGAAATGCCGGTCAAGGAAAGCTCGCCCCAAATTGGGAAGGCCCTTACCAAGTGGCGGCCAAGACGGGCAAAGGGGCGTACATCTTGCAGAATGTAGACGGAGGCATCATTCCAAATACTTGGAATGCAGCAAATCTTAGAAGATATTTCACTTGAAAGTTTGTAAAAATGTCATGTTGTTTCTTGAACAATGAATAAAAAATCAAACGTGCGGGACACTCTTTTTCCCTACGGGGTTTTTTATCGAGGCCCACTCGCCCGTCATTTGAATAGCGATGGTGTTTCTTAATTTGATTCTCTTTAAAAGATGTTGATCGATCCAATAACCAATTACCTCTTAAGCGAGTTAAGTTCAAACCGAGTTTGATAAACTGCTTAGGAGGAAACTTAAGCGATCTTAACCAATTACCTCTTAAGCGAGTTAAGTTCAAACTGAGTTTGATAAACTGCTTAGGAGGAAACTTAAGCGATCTTAAGTACGAACACACCCGGTAAACGAGCTAAATCTCAAGTAGAAACTTGGTAAGCTGCTTACAGGGATCCCTATGAATATCGGCCCAACGAGGGCTGAAACAGAATTATAAAGCCAGTAGGCCGCGAGCAAAGTAAATCAACTTAGAAAAAGTAAAGATAGTTAACATTAAAGTCTGCCCGGAGAAAGCTGGGCTCTAAAAAGCTTAAATGCGATCATAGAGGCGCACGGGCTCCATAAAGATTACAAAAAATCAAATTAAGTACACTTGTTGAAAATACAAAAAAGGGCGAGTCACTCAGGACGACTGTAGATGACTGTTTCTTCTTGGATGACTTTCTCATGCTCATCTTTCTCCACAAGACGAACGATTTGGCCGTTCCTCAAAAAATGATCGTTGCTCACGATCTCAGGGTTAATCTCCAGAGAAGAATAGCAATATTGGATCTGAGCAACAGCCTCATCGAAGTGCCCTTTGGCGATTGAAATAGTCATGTCCTCCAAGGCCTCTAGCTCGCCCTTAGCCTGATCCCGTTCGTCCTCGACGGCCTTCAAAGTTTCCTTCAGACCGACCACCTGCTCCTCCAGCTGATTCACCTTGGTAGATTGCTCGGTCAAACCGGCAGTAGCGGTGGCAAGTTTGGCTTCAGCGTCTACCTTGGCAATTATGACCGCGTCTCGTTAGGCAGTGACCGACTGTTGTGTGAAAACAATATGTGCAAGTATACACAATCGTAACAAGTAATAAAGAGTAAGTAGAGATCGTTCCCACGAGGATTGTTGAGTTCTTTTCTATTTTTAATTAGCAAGTAAGCTAGTAAGTAAAACAACGTAAAATAACAAGTTGTAGAACTTAGTTTTATTAACAAACAGTAATTAAGATAAATGATTAGCAGAAATCCAGAATGAGAGTAATCAAACATTAAACAAAACTAAACAACAAAAGAGAAAGGGTTAACTAGAAGGGACCCCTGGTTTGTTTCTGGCATGGGCTCTTGTAGCTTGGTGCACTCTTTAGCAACTGCATTGGATGCTGCAGCATCAGGTGCTACCGCATCTCAGTTTAAGCTCACTGCACCAAATCAAAATAACAATCCTTTGACCCTATATGAGGTTCCTTGACATCTCCCTTGGTGCAGCCCTCTGGTGATGCAGCATTAACCTTTTGCAAAACAACTTGATGCGTGGAATATTTGGCCAATGGAGGCTCTGTGTAGGAGGAGGGACCTAATCATCTGGTAAAGCAGAGTCAGGTTTCTCCACAATAGAATCAGATATCCTTGGCCTCTTTTTGTCCACCAATTTGTTTCTTACAACTTTTTTGCTGCTGCAGCTTTGCCTTCTGACACTGTTGCTGTAGCACTACCTGTGACAACATTCACACTCTGCATTTCAGCTTCCAATGGCCTTGGTGTTTTCTCTTTGGAAGGTTGATTTTTGGGTGGATTTTTCTTTGGTGAGGGAGGTTGTTTGGTTGATAGGGACTTGTGGAATGGATTGTTTTGGGTGGAGGGGATGGTTTTGGAATATGGATGAATTGTTTGCTTTAAGGTGTGGTGGAAGAAGGATAATAATGAAGGGTTGTAACTGTGAGAAGTGGGCTTTTGTGGTGGAGAATGTGTTTTGGGTGGAGGGATGGTTTAGGTGGAGGTGTGGTGAAAAGGTTTTGGGTGGGTGGTGATTGGGGAAAAGATTTCTAGCAAGGTTTAAATGGTGAGATAGAGAAAACACACTGCCAATTAACAGAGGTGACTGCCAAATATGCCACAATTGCATTTGAAATTCCATTTTGATCACATGCTCAACACTTCAGCAATAGGTGCTGCAACACATGGTGCTGCAGCAACAAAATTCTGCATAATTGACAGGACAAACCACAGGACCACTTATTCATACCTGAAAAGGTAAAAACAGAAACACACAAAACACAATTAGTACTAAAAATCTGGGTTGCCTCCCAGTAGCGCTTAATTTATAGTCATTAGCTAGACTTGACATTCAAAATCCAAGTTAGGGTGGATAATAGGACAAGAAGAAAATATCATCCTTCCGCTTTCTCCTTTTGGTCAGAAATCCCATGTATTTGGCATAAAGAAGCAAATGTTCCCATGCCCCAATCAATAAGCAATAGGGATAGGAATTCTCCCTCTTTTGAAAAAATTGAAGCTCATTTTGCAGAGGACTCTTTCCTTCAATTACCAAGGGCTGAACCTTAATTGTCACATGACTCTTTTCATACCCCAACCTTGGCTTTTCTTCCTTGTCACTATTTTTGAACTTTTCTTGTTCTACAACTACACAATTTTTTTGTTTTTCTTCCACTACTTCCAAATGACCACATTCAAGTTCACACTCTACACTCATTTTTTCCTTTTGCTCAACCACATATTCAATACAACTTTCTTCTTGTAGATGCTCCATAATAGTCCTAATGTGAGCCTCTATATTCTTACATGAAGCTTCAAAGTTGTCATGATAACTATCTTCTTTTAGATCAATCACTTCTTCAATACAACTCTCCTCTTTTATATGCTCCATAATTGTCTTAAAGTGAGCCTCTATATTCTTACATGATACTTGAAAGTTGTCACTATCCACTTTGATATCCTCAAGTGATTGAGCTACAAATTCTTGGAAGTTGGAGATGGTCTCATGGAATCCTTCGGTTTGAGCTTGACAACTTGGATCTTGCTCACACACAAAGTTTTCCATGCCACAATCAATATTTTGGGCTGTCATAGGCATGAAATTGGTCTCATAACAGCCCCTTTCAAATTTTTCACGCTCCATCTTCATAGATTCAATGGATTGAGCTAAGAGTTCTTTTAAACTAGAGTTTCCCTCATGTAATCCTTTGGTTTGAGCTTGGGAACATGGATTTGTCTCAAAACAGCCCCTTTTATGTTCACTACCATGAGAATCAAAATTGAAACATTGTTGAGCATTCAATTCTTGCATAAAGTAAAAACTCCAATGGCCCATGGCATAAAGTGGAAATTTGTTTTTCTTTCACAAAACACAAATAGTGAAACTAAAAACAACAAAGAGAACACATTACAAACACAAAGCACAATACGAAATAGAAAAAAAAAATTGCTCAAAAATTGAACACACAAAGAAACTAACTAAACATACTAACTAAATAATAGAAATTAACTATCACAATCCCCGGCAACGGCGCCAAAAACTTGTTGTGTGAAAACAATATGTGCAAGTATACACAATCGTAACAAGTAATAAAGAGTAAGTAGAGATCGTTCCCACGAGGATTGTTGAGTTCTTTTCTATTTTTAATTAGCAAGTAAGCTAGTAAGTAAAACAAAGTAAAATAACAAGTTGTAGAACTTAGTTTTATCAACAAACAGTAATTAAGATAAATGATTAGCAGAAATCCAGAATGAGAGTAAGTTGGGAATGCTTTCACTATGCAAACTCATAATAATGCTCAAAATGCTATGCTAAGTGCTGCAGCACTAGGTGCTGCCGCAATTGTGCATTATGTCTAATGCTTAACCCTAGGCTTTAGTCGCCCCAAATTATGTTTAATTCGGAAGAGATTATTTCCCTAGGCTACTGGAGAACAAGCAGCATTACACCTAAGTGTTTTACCTCATGGCTTATGCCTCTCCTATGTCTAGGACTCAAGCAAGGAACAACTATATGTCTATAGTGCAACATACCATGTTATCTTGTGAGATATATATACAAACCATGTCTGTGAATGTATATCTACTTAGATTAGACGGCCAATCCTAATCTAAGATGGAAATAGTAAAAACACACAAGATAAAGCGCTCAACACAATAACATAAGCATCAAGAACATAAGACTTCATTACATAGATCTAAACATCCCAACTAAGAGTATTTAGCTCATGATGAGCAAACAACACAAGAAATACAACTCAAACATAAATGTTAAAGCCATAATACCGAAAATACAAGGAAGAAAGATACTAAGAAGAGGTATACTGAAGATTGGCTCCAAGAACAGTAGCATGGAGGTTCAGATCAGCTCCCAAATCCACGAAAATCTCCAAGTAAATCAACTCGTGTATTGCTGCAGCATCACTCCCAGCAACAGAATTTCTACCTTTTATTGTGAAAATGGAGCTTGGAACGAAAATGGAGAGAAAGGCTATGTCTAACCCTAGCCTCCTTTCTGAACCAGCCTCTCAAATGAGGAAGATGAGCTCCCTTTTATAGAGCTAGGGTTTAGTGATTAAAGAAATGTCATTTGGAGGCTCTTTTTGTCATTATGTGTGCCTAGGAGTACAAGTGACCACATAGATGGAATATTCTTGGCATAATAGTACCCATTCACTGCTACAGGACGTGCCTGTCCTTTTTGACAGCTAGCAAGCGCTGAAATCCGTGTGACAACATTTTCTCTCTCATTTGTCGCAGAAATGCAATGCTGCGGCACCTGATGCTGCAACAATGAAATACACACATAAAAGCACAAAATGGGGCACCAAAGTGCCAAATGACTCCAAATCAGAATTAATTATTCTTTTACACTAAACAACATATTTTAACTATCTAAACACAATATTACTTTAGAACTCACAACAATTTAAGCTAAGAAAGGATAAATAACTCTATATAAAATAAAGGTATCACCGACCCAAGTGCATTCTTCGTCGGTAGAAGGGCGACCTCAGCATCCTCAAGCTTTTTCTTGGTACTCTCGAGTTCTGCCCGCAAATCTGTAATATGACCAAGAGCGGACTTGTACTTGTCAGTTTTATCCAAGAGGTCACCCTCCAACTATAAGTTTCTATGGAGTAAGCGCATACCTGCTTGACGGCTAGCTTCTTCAGATTTATAACGAGCAAGCTTATGAGAAGCAGCTTGAGCGATTTCTGCAACGAACAGCAGAGGGTCTGCTCGAAGGCGTTCCAAATCTACATCTTTAAGATCCTCCAAATCCAAGGACGACCTCCTCGGTGTTTCTCTTCTTTTTTGGGGAGGGTCAAGGTCAATCGCAACGGCGTCCACATAATTCTGAGCCCGATCTCTCTTCTTAGAAGCGGAGTTCGTTCCCTGTTCGCGAACAGGAGGTCTATGATCGCCCTCAGCGTAGAGAGGTTGAGAAGGAGAAGCAAAGGTCACCCTCTTCTTCTTCCTTGACTTTGTCTTGGCCAAAAGGGCTTCAAAGTCTATGCCCGACATTTCAGCTGAAAAGAGAAAGGGTTAGAGGCAAGACGAAGTAAAAACGATCAAAGCTAAAGAGCAAAAGAAAAAGTAAAAGCACACCAAGTTTATTATCAGCTTGCTCAGACGTCCTAAGACTAGCAAATTTGTTGCAAGGAATAACCCCTTCGGGCAGCCAAGTAACCAGGGTCTCTAGCATTAAGATGCTCTCAATATCGTAATCACTCAGCCTCCTCTGATGCCTATAGTGGATGGTGTCACGGTCATAGTGTGAGTGCGACCAACCTAGAGGGAATTTCATCGAAGTAATATGACCTTCAGCGTCCACAGTTCCCACCATCTCCTTAGCCCGATCATTGATTGGAACGACCCAGAGGAAAGCATGCCTCCAAGGTTTGGCCGATTTCACAGAAAGGTTTGAAGACTGACCGTACCCTTTCGCCCTTTCAAAGAAACTTGTTCCCATCGCCTGGGATCACTCTTCATCTCCACGGTACGACTAACATCGAATAGGGAGAAGAAAATACGGCAATTCACTTCCCGGTCAAGAGCGGCCATTATTATCTTGAAGGATTTAACAAGCGCCCAAGCGTTGAAGTGAAGTTGTGAGGGGGGGGGGGGGGGGGGGGACCCAAGGGTTCTCAGAACGCGTCTCTGGAAGAAGGTGAAGGGAGGTCGTACCCTCAAATCTCGAAGAACATTGGTGTACATGATAAATTTTAGGGAGGTCGGGATCATGGCAGCATGCTCGTGAACCGGCACACCCTCAACAAGCCATTCCTGGTCACCATAACCAATTAGCTTAGTAAAGAGCGGCAACATCTCATCACCTGGTGGGAAGACCGAACGCTCGTTGGTTATAGCGGAAAAAATCCACGAGCGCTCACCATCAAGCCTACCCCTCCAATCGTGCTCTTCAGGAAGCACCTCATTGGTCGGAACGGGAGGAGGCGCAGGGTTCACTCGAAGAGATTGAACGGTGTCGACAGTGTTCGACGAGCGACCAGACGATGACGACGTAGAGAGATCGGTGGAAGAGAAAGTCTCGGACGGAAGACCGCTCGCACCAGTGCCCCCAGAGCGAGCAGCACACTCAGCCATCTTTGCAGATTGACGGCCGGATATCCTCGCAGTCTTCTTTGTTCGCGCCACTGCCTTACCCTGCAAGGAGAGGGAAGTCAGGCTCACCCTAAACGATGATTTGCAGAAGGGAGCGACAAGGTCGACCCCGAGCCTGACACCCCCTCCTCGCTCAACGTAACGAAGAATCAAACTAAAGAAAAACGAGCAAAAAGCGCATACCTAGAGTAGGAGAAAAGTTCGGACTCAAGGTAGAAATCTCCTTGATGAGCAAAATCAAGCGACCGGACGAGTGAGATCGTCTGAGTTGGAAGTCGTGCACGGGCGAGCACCTGGCCAGAATAGAACAGTAAACTGTTGTTCGTCTCGAGAGCAAAAGTATGACCGTTTTCAGAGCTTCAGGATAAAGAGTGAAGAATGAGGAAAGGGGGGCAGCATATTTATAAGGTTTAGGGAGCAAGCAAGCGAAACGTCGTGACCTTTCACTTGCGCGCGTCTTGAAAAACCGAACCGTCATCATAACCAGGCGCCGCCTTTTCGAATTTCGAGGCACCATTAACGATTCATGAAAGGACGTAAAACGTTGCTTCATGAAGATGCCACGTGTCACACACTCGGAGCAGGATCTATCACTATTTCGAACGAACGGCCAAACAACCTCCTGTCGTAAAGGAGCGAGCATCTGTACGGTCAAGATTCAAGCCTACGCCCGGTCAACGAACGACCTTGGCTTGGGGGGCAACTGTTCCGGAATGGGCCGAAGCCCATTCCAGCGATTTTACCTGGACCGGCCCAGCAATAAAGGGGCAAAGGAGCAGAGAGATGGATCAACGGTCCCGATTGGTTTGTACGAATAGATCCAACGCTTGAGGATCGCCCGCCAGCACTATAAAAGCATTAATGGCGTCAGTTGTCAGGGACACACTATTCATTGAGATCTATACTCTGCTCGTTCGCTCCTGACTTGGGCGTTGGCGTGTCTTCGCAGGTACACCCGCCCCCTGAAGCGGAGCTCGGAGCACGACTAAAAGAACATCCGAGATCTGATACCTGTGGAACAGCGATCAAGCACACGAGGGGTCAGATCAATATTTAATTCTATTTTATATTGATCACTACAAGAAAATTAGTTAGTACCTACAAAAGTTACCTACAACTAAGGATCTATCGGTAATTCTTTCATTTACGACGGAAATTACCATCAGTAACATTGTAAAAATACGCGCAAATTTTCCCACTTCAGTGTCTAATCGTTAAGATTTCCGTTGTTAATTACTGACCATAATAGCAATCCGTAAGTTAATTTATCCATCGATAACCATTTTGTCGTTGCATTAATTCTTTCTTTTCGATGGAACCCTTATTTCTCCTTTTTCAATCAAAACTCCCTCTCACTCACTCTCTACACCCCTCACCCTCCTACCTCCTCCCTCTCTCACCTGCCACTCTCCCTACCTCCGTTCTCACTCCTGGCCTCCATATCTGCTCTGACTCATCTCTCCCTCACCTCCTCTCCTTTCTCTGCCGATTACGCGTCATCCTCCACCATGACGGGTAGGAGCTCTCTGCCGCCCCAATAGGAAGCAGTTCATCGCACCAGTAGGAGCACTTCTCTGCCAGCTACAAGCACCTACGAAACTTAAACGATTTAACTAATGAGATCAGTGTTTAGACTGCCTAAGAAATTAAAATTTCTTCTAATTGTCTATTAACTTTTGAATGTCTCCGATGAAGCATGAAATATTGCACACAATCTCTATTTCCAATGCTTTCCTTTTGATAAAAAAATCTCTATTTCCAATAACATTTGGTTTCTAGTTAACCACCTCGTTGGCATCTCTCTCTCTAAAATTTGTTTCTTGATCTATATCTAAGAAGCATTTTTCTAATCGCTGCTAATCAAACATTTTAAAGCGTTATATATTCGATATAGCCACGATTTTACAAATCATTGCCAAGTAAAGCGTTGCTTCAATATTGAAGCAAGTATAAACATCACAATTCCCAAAGGCTACTTTTCATCGGATTCTTAATGTACAAGAAACCCTATCTAGATTCTAATAAAACCTATTACAATACATATATGATGCACAATTTAGTAGCAAAAAGAGTTGTATAATCAATCTCATCCCATTCTAAATCCTTCATTGTGTCAAGCTTTTTTTTTCTTGAAATCATTACCTTAGGCTAACACAACAACATCAAATTTTGCAATTGCCATTTTTTTAATGGAAACAACTCATTACACCAAAAAACAACTTCAATAGAATACATACAAAGGAGCTTTCCCCCTTATTTTATACTTTTGCATAAGCAAAGGATTATATAGAGATATGTTTTTTTTTAAATTGTACTATTTCCAATGCAAGTAAATGTTACAAGAAATTTTGTTGCTTAGTTGAAAATGTTCATTTAGATGCATTGGAATGTAAAACCAAACATACACTAATTATTTTCAACTAGATCTGTGTAGACCAATGAACAATTCAGTCACCACATCTGAACTTGGACTGCTTTCTGCATAGGGTTGATTTTCTCTCTGATCTTGTGTTTTTGTTGGCTTTGGTTGCACACCATACTGCATTGGAATTTTAGTTAGTAGTATTAGGTTTTAATTCTAACTGAATAATTTAAAAAATATAAAACAAGTATTTAATATGCAAAATATATACAAAAAATAGTAACTATATAGTATGATTTCATTACCTCCTTAGAAAGCCTAGCATTTTCAGCTAGTAGGGCTTTTTCCTGCATTGTATTCAATTCAACACAGAGTAATATTTAATAGATAATTAATTATTATTCTAGAAGTCAAGTTCCACTAGGGGAAACTTACCTTTTCTTTTAGTTGATCAATTTGTTCCCTGTAAACTTGATTCTGAAAAATAAAATTGGGAGTCAAATATATATATATATATATATTAAAAGTAAAAGAATATATATAATGTGTATGTTAATTATATATGCTAACCTTTCTTGCACGAACAGTGTTTACACTCTTTTCCAATTGTTGCTCTATCTTTTGGAGTTCTTGCATGGAACATGACCCCAAACCTTCTCCCAAGAGTTGCCTGCAATTTATATTATTTAGTTGTTGTGAATGAAATTTACTATTGAATATAAATAATTATTGAAGATGAATAAAAATTCAAGATGTTGAACCTTTTTGATGCTTCAAGAAGCTCAATTTTCTTCATCAAGCTTGCTGTTTCTTGCTTCAAATTCTGTCATATATTATTCAATTACATTCATCAGCCTTCAGGATTCTATATGAAATGAGTGTCTATGATAAGAGATTACAATAAGCAAATAGAAATGAATGGAATGACAATTTACCAACTTTAATTTCATTCATGTTCACATCAAACAATGTGAATCATTACATTTTTCACAATTTGTAAAAAAAAAAACTATTATCATCATCAATAAATGTGCTAATTAATTGGCTATCATGTCTCATGGTCAAATTTAAATGTTTGGAAGCTACAAGATACATAATATAAAGATTTTGAAAGTGGAAGTATATAAATTCATTCCTTTTTTTAAATCTTGTTATGTGATTTTATTGAATTTGTTGCAACAAGATAGATTGGATAGCGATATCTAGAGTTTACTAGATGATATGTGGCAGATTTCAATTCTCACTAAGGTGGGGGTTTTTGGATGGAGGATGTTGTTGGGGAAGCTTCCAACTCGCGATGCTCTTATCTTTAAGGGCATTTTCAAAGGTCCTCATGGGTCGTGCTGCCCCCTTTGTTTTGAGCAGGACGAGCCTATTTTCCATTTACTTTTTAAGTAAAGTATTCTTGGGTAGTTTGTCTTGCTATTCATAATTGATTGGGTATTTGTGAACCTCTATTTCCTCTTTCGTGCAAGTTGTTTTGTTTTAGTCTGTTTGGTGTTTATTTTCGTTTCTGGGTCTTGAACTTTATGTGTATTTGGGCCTGTTGATAACTCTATTTTATAGAGTTATTTATACATCTAAACATAAATAATTGCTTAGATTCAAGTAAATTATGTGTTAAATATAGTTGTATGAATAAAATAACAACATTCAAGGTTTCAAGAAAGGATGAATTCATAACTTAGCATTTTGTATATATATTGGTATGTTTGATGTGTTTGTTCAGTGCATCTGCAGTTGATGCTTCTGCACTGGAAAATAACAGTGCAACTGCACTAAAGAACAGGCAGAAACAAGACAAGTGCAACTGCTCCTCAAAACAACAGTGCAACTGCACTGGATGCTGCTGCACTAAAGACAGATTACAATGCAAGAAGCACCTTCAACCATACCAATGCTCAAGCACCTCAAGGATGACATCATGCTTAGTCATGGATCACATGGGGCACATGCCACATGCAAATTTTGGCGCCTACAATTGAAGACCACTTTGAAGAGTCATTCATATGGGACACTTGGTCATCCCTAATTGGACCTCTCTTTGCCTTTGAGTGTGGGAATCAAATTCCTTTTTTGAAGATCTGAAAGGTAACCATGGTTAACTCCTTTGGTTAACTTAATCTCCAAGGAAGGGGTCACTTTTGAAGGCTATATAAAGACTCCCACTCCTCACTTGAAGAATATCATTCATAATATAGTTTTTACATTTCTTCTCACTAGGTTTTTAGTTTGTTGTTAGTTTGTAAGAAGGTAAGGAAGGACTGGATAACTTCTCCCTTCACTTCTTCATAGAATTAGTGTAGTGCAAGGAATCAGTGCAACTGCATTGCTTGGTGAACTTATGCAAGAGAACTTCAATTTGTGTAAACTCTACCCTATTGTCTTCTTTTGTAATTTCAATTATATCAACATGTTTTATTTCATCTATCTCTGTCTTGCAATGCCCATTATGAGCTAAATCTCTTTGGTTGAGATGTTCTAACCTTATAATGATCTTTTAAGTAAGTTGTTGTGCTTTTATGTGGTGTATGCATTTTAGCTCTTGTGTAATACTTCTTTCAACACTTGTTTTAAGCTTGATCGCTTGAAATAAGTAGATTTGTAAAAGCAGACATTGTTTACAATTAAGAACTCAAGAACTAATAAGGGTGAGTGTTTTAATAAAGCCTTTGTTAACTTGTTAATAAAGAAACTTTGTTAATTCCATGTTAAGTCCTAGACATAGGATAACATAGTTCTTAGGGTGATTCAGTGGGTACTTCAAATATAGGAGTGAACCGATTTAGCACGCCTAGACATAGGAAGCTTGTAATGAAACTCTGAAGAAAATGACTGAAAAGCACATACTGATGCAACTGCATCCAGTGCAACTGCACCACTTAACTGCATAATACTCTTAAAAGTGACTTATTTGGCAAAGACATCTCAACTATCATTCTCAACTGATTTCCTCTACATTTTATTGCTTATTTACATTCTGTTTTCATATCACTATTTCCCCAATTTGTGAGTAGATAGTTTGCACTAATTTTTATAAACTTAAGCTACAAAGGTTAATCCAATCCCTGTGGGTTCGATCTTTTATACTACTTGTTTGTGACAGTGTATACTTGCACACTTTTCCACACACCACCTGTGGGCTAGTGTTTGTATGGTGTTGTTGTGATGTTTTCGGTTGGGCTTCGCCCGTATTAATGAAAATCCGATTACAAGTTGACCAAAATAAAATAAAATAATTGGTTGGGCATTGCAGTTACGGATACTTTGGTTGGTGTCGTACATTTTCGGGCTCATGGTTTGTAAATTGAAGTGCTTTTTTAGGATGACTGTCACATGGTGTATCTGGTTTCATCGAAGCTAAAAGGTAGTTCGGTACTTCACTGTTTATGGAGTTGAGTTCCTTTTGTTCTCTGAAGCTAAAAAAGGGTTGTTAGTTGCTCCTTTTTCTATGGTGGAGATTGAGGATGTGGTGAATTTTCTCGATATGAATAAGACCCCGAGACCGAATGTGTTTTACTTTAATTTCATTAGCGCCTTTTGGGGCCTCCTTAGCACGAAGGTGGGCATTCTGATTGAAGTGGTTACTTCATCATATTGGTTCCTAAGGTGGATTTCCCATTGTCCCTTGGAACTGTGCCATTTGGCTTCTAGGTTGATTATAAAAGATGGTGGCCGAAATATTGGCAGCAAGGGTTTATAAGGCAATGGATTTAACTTTCTCGTCTAACCAATCGACATTCATTTAGGACGGGAAAGCTATTGATGGTGTAGTTATGGTGAGTGGGGTGGTTGGTTCTCCAAAAAAATTGGGTTGGGATTTTCTTTTTATATGGTGGATTATGAGAAGGCGTCTAATTCTGCAAATTAGGATTTCCTTGGTTATATGATGTGGAGGTTTGGTTGTAATGAAAATTGGAGCTCTTGGATTCGTTCAAGGGTATTTTTTGTTGAATGTAATCCAAGTTGGTCGAATTGTCGAATCCAAGTTAGTCGAACTGTTGGACGCAATCCAAGTTGGTTGAACTGTTGTATGCAAACCAAGTTGGTCGAATAACTAGTTTTACTCACTAAGTAAATATAGTTAGTTAAGTGTTTCTCATGTAATTTGTTTTAGTGTTGTCCATGTCATCAGTCCACGTGTATTAGTGAACTCCTAGTGTATGTACAGTTGTAAAAGTGAGCCTATAAATACAAGTGATGGTGGTAATCAAATTCAATTGATCATACACCACAATATCAGTTTTTCTGTTATTTTGCTTCCTTGACTACGGCTACATCTTTTTCGACTAACCAACTTTGTAACCAAGAACACTCTCTTCTTGGTAAAATTCCTTCGTGATAACTGAGTGAATGTGAGGAGCACTGAGTGAATTTGTTCCAACAACTGGTATCCAGAGCGAGAGTTCGTGATCTTGCGGCGTAGACATGGCAAATCAAAACTCCGGCAGTGATCAACTTCCGGCGAAACTTCCAGTTCTTGATTCGAAGAATTATGACAAATGGATTGTGCAGATGAAGGTGGTGTTCCGGTATCAGGAAGTTCTTGACATTGTGAAGAATGGCATTGTAGAAAATGCAATTGGAGATGAGTTACGTGATCAACAAAAGAAGGACAGCAAAGCGCTGTTCTTAATTCACCAATGCGTGAATTCTGACGCGTTTGAGAGAATCGCAGGGTATGAGACTGCAAAGGAAGCCTGGGATGCGTTGGCTTCAGCCTATTCTGGTGATGCGTCGTTGAAGCAAGTGAGGCTACAAACGTTACGTAGGGAGTATGAATTACTTCAAATGGGCGAGAAGGAGACGATTGCTGAGTACTTCAATCGCCTAACAGTGATCACAAATCAGATGCGCACAAATGGCAAGAATGTCACTGATCGAAGAAAGATTGACAAGGTATTGCGAACCTTAACTTCCCAATTTGATTATGTAGTGACCTCAATTGAACAATCTAAGGATCTGAGTACCTTAAAAGTTGCTGAATTACAAGGAATTCTTGAAGCAAATGAGACTAGGATTAGGGCTAGGATGGGTGCCAAACCTAATGAAAAACCTAGTGAGCAAGTGTTGTTGGTTCAATCTCAAAACAAGAAAGGAAATTGGGGTAACAATTGGAAAAACAAGAAAGGGAAGGGAAAATGGAATAAGGGAGCTGGTGAGGGTTCAAGCAAGAAAGGTGATCAGAAGCAGAATGATTATCAAAAGAGAAAAGAAGCCTGGAAGAATAAGGAGAAGAAGAATTATAGCAAGAAAGAGGTGCAGTGCTATAACTGTGATAAGTTTGGTCATTATGCAGATGAATGCAAGCAAAAGAACCCTCAAGAAGAGGCTCAATTGGCCAGAGGTGATTCTGATTCTGATGATGAGGTAGTCTTGATGGCTGAAACAGATGCTGTCGAAGTCGAATGCAGAACTGATGAGGTAGTCTTGATGGCTAAAAAAGATGCTGTCGAAGTCGAATGCAGAACTGATGAGGTAGTCTTGATGGCTAAAAAGGATGCTGTCGAAGTCGAATGCAGAACTGATGAGGTAGTCTTGATGGCTGAAAAGGATGCTGTCGAAGTCGAATGCAGAACTGATAACAAGCAGGAAGAGGCTCAGCTGGCAGGAGGTGACGCTGATGAGATAGTATTGATGACTGAGATAGGTGGTAGCAGTGATGATTTGTGGTATCTTGATACAGGTTGTTCAAGTCACATGACTGGCAACAAAGGCTGGTTCATCAAACTAGATGAATCAGTAAAGAAAACTATAAGATTTGGTGATGACAGAGTGATAAGAGCAGAAGGAATTGGCATTGTTAAAATCAAGAGAGATGATGGGAAGGTGTGTCTCATCACAGATGTCTTGTTTGTTCCCTCAATGAAGAGCAATTTGATCAGTTTGGGTCAACTCTTAGAAAAGGGATACTCAATGCAAATGGAAGATATGGAATTAAGGCTGTTCAATCCAAAGAAGAAGCTATTGTTGAAGGCAACATTAAATAAGAAGAGGACATTCAAGGTTGGCATGAGTGTAGTCCAAGATGAATGTTTGAAGGCAGTCACTAGTGATGAAGTGTGGAGGTGGCATGAAAGATATGGTCACTTAAACTTCAGGGACTTAAAGAATTTGAACACTCAAAGAATGGTGCATGGCTTGCCTGATATAAGGCTTCCAACTGAGGTGTGAGCAATGTTGTGAATCGAAGCAAGCAAGGAGCTCTTACAATGCTGAAATGAAGATCAAGGCATCAAGAAGGCTGGAAGCTGTACACTCAGATGTATGTGGTCCTTTTGATGTGAAGACTCTAGGAGGTAACAGTTATTTCGTTTCATTCATTGATGAATTCACTAGAAAAATGTGGATCTATTTGCTAAGTAAGAAGAGTGATGTATTTGAAGTTTTTAAAGCCTTCAAAATCATGATTGAAAAGGAAAGTGGTTGTTGTATCAGTAGACTTAGAACTGATGGTGGTGGGGAGTATACCTCCACTGAATTTGAAAATTTCTGCAAGCATGAAGGGATCAAACATGAAATCACAGCACCATATACACCACAGCATAATGGCACAGCAGAAAGAACGAACAGGACTGTGCTTAACATGGTAAGAAGCATGTTGAAAAGTAGACAAATGCCAAACCATTTCTGGGGAGAAGCAGCCACCACTGCAGTGTATATACTCAATAGAAGTCCAACCAAAAGGCTCGACAAGATGACTCCTGAGCAAGCATGGTCTGGTGAGAGACCAAGTGTCAAGCACTTGAGAGTGTTTGGCTCTTTGTGCTTCAGGCATGTGCCTGACCAATTGAGGAAGAAATTGGATGACAAAGCTCAACCAATGGTCCTATTAGGCTATCATTCGACTGGTACATACAAGTTGTATGACCCTAATAGGCAGAAAGTTGTGATTAGCAAAGATGTAATCTTTGAAGAATCGAAAGGCTGGCAGTGGAATGACTCTACAAAGAGGAGTAGCACTACTACTGTGTTGCTTGAGGCTGTGAATGAGAATCCAGTGACTATAGCAGTAAATGATGAAAATGAGATGATGCAAGATGCTGCAAATGAAATGGTAAATGAAGAAGTGAGACCTAGAAGGAATAGACAGCCCCCACAAAGATTGAATGAATACCAATTGTTCCCTGACAATGCAATTGGCACTGAAGGTGAATTATTGGAAGAAGCATTTTTGGCAAATTGTGAGCCTGTGACAGTAGAGCAGGCATTAAGTGAAGCAAATTGGAAGCAAGCTATGATAGAAGAAATCAAGTCAATTGAGAAAAATGACACTTGGGTGTTGGTAGATTTGCCTAAGCAGAAGAAAGTAATAGATGTCAAGTGGGTGTTCAAGACAAAAATGAAGCCAAATGGAGAAATTGGAAGGTATAAGGCAAGACTAGTTGCAAGAGGTTTTTTGCAAAAACATGGTTGTGACTACAATGAAGTTTTTGCCCCTGTGGCAAGAATAGAGACTATTCGACTGATCATAGCTGTTGCCAGCTTTAGAAATTGGTCTATGTACCAAATGGATGTTAAAGCAGCTTTTCTGAATGGATACCTTGAGGAGGAGGTATACATAAAGCAGCCACCAGGTTTTGGAATAAAAGGAAAGGAGAATAAAGTGTACAAGTTGAGAAAGGCCCTCTATGGACTAAAACAGGCTCCAAGAGCGTGGAACAAGAGAATTGACTCATTTCTCTTGAAGCAAGATTTTGTAAAATGTGTAAATGAGCATGGCATCTATGTGAAAGGAACAGATGTAGAGAATTGTATGGTGATTTGCCTATATGTTGATGATATGCTTCTAACAGGTACAAGTGAAACTGAGATGGAAAGGTTTAAAAGAAGTATGATGACAAAATTTGAAATGTCAGATTTGGGAAGACTTACATACTTTCTTGGTATGGAAATTGTTCATTCTGATAAAGGTGTACTTCTACATCAGAAGAAATACACAAGTGATGTGCTAAAAAGGTTCAAAATGATGGATTGCAACTCTTCAGCCACCCCAACAGACAATGCAGTGAAATTGGTCACTGACAGCGAAGAAAAGAAGGTTGATCCAACCTTGTACAAACAATTAGTGGGTTCCTTGAGGTACTTGTGTCACACAAGACCTGATATCTCTTATGCAGTGGGACTGATAAGCAGATTCATGGAGCAACCTAGAGTTTCACATCTGGTTGCTGCCAAGAGGATACTTAGATATGTCAAAGGAACAGCAGGACTTGGAGTGTTCTATCCTAGAAGAATTGGTAGATCTGATCAAGAAGTGTATGGCTTCTCTGACTCAGATTGGTGTGGAGACAAAGGGGATAGAAAGAGCACTGCTGCATACGTGTTCATGTGTGGTGAGTCACCAATATCCTGGTGCTCAAAGAAGGAGAGTGTGGTGGCTTTATCATCGTGTGAAGCTGAGTACATTGCTGCAGCTATGGCAGCCTGTCAAGCAAATTGGCTTGATATGTTGCTGAATGAGCTGAAGTTCAATCAGACTGACAATGATGGAATGAGATTGAAGGTCGATAACAAATCTGCAATAGACCTTGCAAAGCACCCCATATCTCATGGAAGAAGCAAACACATCGAGACCAAGTTTCATTTCTTAAGAGACCAAGTGACAAAGGGAAAACTCAGACTTGAGTACTGCAGCACTGATGACAATTTAGCAGATATGCTAACTAAGCCGTTAAAGGTTAACAGATTTGAAGATTTGAGAAATAAGATGGGCTTGACAAATGTGAACAACTTGAATTAGGAGGTGTGTTGAATGTAATCCAAGTTGGTCGAATTGTCGAATCCAAGTTGGTCGAATCCAAGTTGGTCGAACTGTTGGACGCAATCCAAGTTGGTCGAACTGTTGTATGCAAACCAAGTTGGTCGAATAACTAGTTTTACTCACTAAGTAAATATGTTAGTTAAGTGTTTCTCATGTAATTTGTTTTAGTGTTGTCCATGTCATCAGTCCACGTGTATTAGTGAACTCCTAGTGTATGTACAGTTGTAAAAGTGAGCCTATAAATACAAGTGATTGTGGTAATCAAATTCAATTGATCATACACCACAATATCAGTTTTTCTGTTATTTTGCTTCCTTGACTACGGCTACATCTTTTTCGACTAACCAACTTTGTAACCAAGAACACTCTCTTCTTGGTAAAATTCCTTCGTGATAACTGAGTGAATGTGAGGAACACTGAGTGAATTTGTTCCAACATTTTTAAGGGAGTCTCTCAGTTTTGATTGTCATGTTGACATTCGTAGGGAGTTGAAACTAAGCCTCACTAATTCAAAAATAAAACAAGAGAACTCAAAAATTGCACATATTCATTCAAAGAAAAATTGTATCCTAGGCCTCACTAATTCAAAAATAATGTTAATTCGTTTCGCCTCACTAGTTCAAAAATAAAACAAGAGAAATGCTAAATCATCCCACCTGGGCCCTAACGAAGCTCCACCCCCGTGTTGAATTCTTTTTACAGACTCATGATGGTGGAGGGATATTTGCAGGATTAAGAATTATGGACAGAGCAAAAGAGATTGATTTGAGGAGACAATGGAGAAAAAGCTGGGTAATGAGGGTTCGACTAGATTTTTCGTAGATACAAGGTTGCGTCATCCTCTCCTAGCATTGTGTTTAAGAGGCTTTTTTCTGTATCAATGCATAAATAGAATGTGGTGGCAAAGATGGGTGGATGAGTTTAGGATCTTAAGGTGGAGGACACTTATTTATTTGGGAGGAAGGGGTAGTTTTGGATCTGTCTGATTGGTATCTTTGATTTCCTTTTCGCACTTTGATCATAAGTGAGCTTCGGAGGGTAAAAACATGGATGTCTTATCTGACAAGTTAGGTTCCACTCTCCTCATGGCTAGGAGATTACTATAGGACGTTAGGCAAGATCTTTGAAGCTCAATTTTGTAGAAGCAATGGAGGAGCTTACTATCTTCGTTGGCAAGCCTCCCTGCTAGGCTAAATCTTTCACGTTCAGGTGTCATCGATTTTCAGGTGATATTTCTTGAATTTTTTGTGAAAAATCTAGGGAGTCTAAACTTTATTTGTTTCCTCACTATGAGTTTTCAATATCTATATATTAAATTAATTTTGGTTTTAAAATGTGATTAGTTGTTATATTATGGGGATGTGGATTCCATATCCCGCTCTCGAAGTGAAGATTCCTATGTGCCTCTTAGCTCACCAAAGTGGTACCTTAGTGAGATTTGTATCACCCTTGGTTAAATTAGTTTGTGTTAGTTTTATTTATAATAACCTAAACATATTTATTAATTTGTTGAAATAAAATATAGAACGCACAGAAGCACAATTTGAGCTCATTGCCCATCATTGATTAGTTCATATCAGTGATGAATAAGAATGTCGAGAGGGGGAGGAAGGGGTAAAATAACCTGCATATTTTGTTGATCTGATCTTTGCTCTGATTGATTACTCTTGGTATGCTTGCGGTAGCGTTCAATTGTATCCTGCATGCTGTTTCATCAAAGCCAGTATTAAATAATATGCATTTAACCTGCATTTGCTTAAAAACTAAAATAGATAAATAAAATAGATCATAATAATGCCTTCTAGAGGTTCTTCCATAAAAAAAAACATATACTTTTGACACTAAAATGATGATATGAGGACAAGGAGAAGAATAGTCAAATTTTCATTTTGTTAGATGCAAACTAAATAATGAAAACTGAAATCCATTATTAGTAGAAAAGTCATAAGGGACCCTATTACTCGCTTTATTACTCGCATCAAGAGCTTATCTTGGAGTTGGTTGATATATAGAGGAGGTGGTAATTTCTTTATGCAAATAGAAGGAAATAAGCTTCATCAAAACCTTCTCATGTTAAAAAACATCAAGAAGGAAAAAGAGTACTCTTTTTCAAAATAAACTAAAATAAGTCCCCTCTTGCCAAGGGTATTGGTCTAGTCCCCTACTATTTTAGGGGGTCTTGGACGCAACCGGTTCAAAATAATCAGGCTGAGCGATTCCCTGGGTATCGCTGGCCACCAACATCATCTGACATTGCACCCCAAAGTTTTACTAATATTTTCATCTCTGAAGCTGCCACTAGATTAGAGGTAGCAACAGACTCTGAGGCATGAAGCAAAGTTTGGGGCTTGGACACAGCCGCAAGTGCTTGAGAATCGGAGACAACATCATCATCTCAGATATCCCCCCAAACCTTCCCTAATATTCTCATGTCAGGGGCAACCACTGGGTTAGAAGTAGAACCTGACTTTGAAACATTTAACGAATCAAGCCTTGTCGTGGGAGATTGCATGGAGGATAAGTCCATAGCATGCAAATTCTGATTCGAATATTTATCTGATGTAGAAGGGACCATCACCTCAAAAGTGTGGGTATTCATTGGAGAACTTTGAGCAGAGGTAAATTTCTCATAAGAGATAGCACGTTGAGGAGCCGGCAAAGACGAATAATCCTGTTGCATAGCGATGCGTTTAGTGGGAGTTGCTTTTGCTACACCAACTTCCCTCCTGTATATCATTTCCGATAGTAGGAATATTTGTAACTATGCCAAGAAGAGGGCTCCAGGTTTCTGCCACCTCCTCAGGAGTTAAGACAATGTTATTTGTACCCTTAAAATGATTAGGAACATTATCAGCCTCGATTGATATAAAATTATTGATAACTCTATTTTATATAGAGTTATTTACACTTCTTAAGCTTGAATTATTGTAAGAACTCAGTAATTTGTTAATCCAAATAAAGAATAATAGTTGAAATCAGCATCATTTAGCTTTGGAACTCATTAGAATTGAATTTCATAATTTGTAGTATTTTTTGATGTGTTTGTTGAATATTGTAGCTGCAATGGAGACCGCAATAGGTGCACCTGCAATAAGCTGTAAAAAGCAGAAAACAGGAGCATTGCACCTGCATCATACCCAAGCATTGCACCTGCATCTATTGCAGCTGCATCAACTCAAGTAACACAGAATTGCTCCTACAACCTGATGATGTCAGCAAATGCAAGTGGCAAGCGCAAGTTGGCCAAGTTGTTGAAGGTGGCACCAAGTTCATGCATCTAGCCTCAAAGAGAAAAATCTCACTTTCCACTTGTCATTACACCATTGGACCTCCCTTAATATTTGGTGGGGGTTCTTATCACACTTTTTACTTGACATGAGGAGAGAGAAACAACTTGGTGATCAAGGAAGATGGATCATGAAGCCTATAAATACCACCCTCTTCTCCATTTGAAGTACACTCAATTCTTATCATTCAACAATAAATTTTATATTCTAGTTTCTAGTTTTAAGTAGATTTATTTCTCTTGTAAGTTGTAGTACTCAACAAAGCTTCAAGTAAGTGAGATAGTGATACTTAGTGATACTTCCTACTCATCTTATCTTGTGAAATTGTTGAGGAACTCTTGTGAAGAAGTCTAAGCAACCACATTGCTAGAAAAGAAATGCAAAGAATCTTCTTTTGTGTAATTACTCTTACCTCTTATTCTCTTTGCGTTTTTCTTGTTATAAGCATGAGAAATCTTGTTTGTATCTTTCTAGTTATGTCAAGCATGAGTTGAACCCTTTGTGGTTGGGATGCCTTAGCTTAGTAATGAAACTTTGAAATGTTATAAAGTTATGTTGATGTTTTTGTAATTTAGTTCTTGCGTGATAATTCTTTCAAACTTATTTTAACTTGATCACTTAAAATAAGTAGGGTCATAAATTCAGAAATGGTTTGTGATTTGAAATAAATAACTAACATGAATAAGTGTTTTAATAATAGGAAACTTTGTTAAAACCATGCTAAGACCTAGACATAGGATAGCATAGTTCATGGGATGATCTGTAGGAGTTTGATTAGGCAAGGGTGAACTTATTTAGAGCTTAGAAATAAGACTTGTAATGAAGCCCTGAAGATAAGTACTGAAAAGTACAAAACTGTTAGTACTGCATCCATTGCAGGTGCAATCATTGTAACCGCAAGACATTGCAGGTGCAATGATTGTAGCAGTAAACCATTGCAGGTGCAATGGTTGCAGATTCATCAATTATAACTTTATACATTCAAAGTGAACTTACTTAAGTAAAAGCATTCCAACCATATTTCTCAACTGATTCACAACTTACATTTACTTGTTTTAATTTACAATTTGTCTATACACACCACAATCATCATTCATTTTATATTTTATTTTTGTTATCATTAACTCTACTATTAATTTAAACTTAGTAAAATTAATTCAATCCCTATGGGTACGACAACCTTCTTATCTCTATATTACTTGTTTAGACTGTGTATACTTGCACATATATTTTTACCACAACAATTACCAAGCCGGGTCTTGGGGTGATGGCTCTTTGATGAGTCACCATCCAACACATGTATGTGCTCAATATTTCTCTCCATGACAACAGACTTCCCCTTATCTTTCTTGGGAGCATCCTGAATAGTAGACTTAAGAGGTAGTTGATTCACCTTTCGAGGATCCTCCTTATTTCCTTTACTTTTCTCAGCAAACTGTTGAGGCTCATTGCAATGCTTACAGTTGTGCAGTGAGTGCCCAATACATTGACAAAACTTGCAAAACACAGGCAATCGCTCATATTCCACCCTGATAAGAAAAGCGTATCCCTCTCTTTCTACTAGCAATTGATCATGCAACTTGGCAGTTAAATCAACATCAACAAGAATTCTAGCAAAGTGACCAAAAATTCTCTTCGTAGTGGCTTCATCTAAAGCAATAGAGACCCCTAGGCTTCCACTTATCTCAAAAAGAATTTTTGGTCTCTAGTATTTATGTGAGAGGCCATGAAGTCTAACCCAACATTGGGCATTGGTTTGTTTAGCAGAAAAGGGGTCAAAATCGGGTTTCCAAGCAAACAGACGCAGAATACCTGGATTCAAATTACGAGAACCAAGCGACCATGCATGTTTCATATCTTCCGACGAGGCAAAAGAGAACTCAAAAAAATCCCTTACAAAGAGAAACTAGGGACCAATCAAAAGAAATACTCCATAGGTCAGAGATTTTATCCTTGAGTTCCTTAATCTGATAAGGCATATTCCCTTTGGAAAAAATAATTCTTCCATATAAAATATTCACGCATTCCGCAATACTATTCTGATATTCATCTTCAGAGATTTTAATGGCAAGAACATCCCCTTTTAGGCAAGGTTTCGGCAAATGGCTGAAGTGATTGTCAAATAGAGTCGAACCAGAGGAATTTTGTAAAACATCTGCAAAAGATTTTCCAGATTTAAAAGTAGAGGATCAAGGCTTACCTGCCACCTCAGAAAATGTTTTGACGCCAGCGAGTAGTGAAGGCTCCACCATAGACAGTGATCCCCGAGACGCACCAATATTTGGTCCTTGCAAATTTGAATTTGCTTTTGCCGGAGGTTTTGGTTGTTGTTCCGGCTTAGAGGATCCATTGGTAATTTCAGGGAACAAAATTTGTTCCGCACACACATTAAACACGGTGATCTTCTTAGCCCATTTGTCAATTTTGGGCTGCTTCGCAGATAAATCGGTCCCACTGGTGAGGATTTTAGGAAACAAATACTGCCCATCACCTGCTATCGCAGGTTGACAGACAAGTGTAGAGACTGGCGGACAGTAAGAGACAGCATGCATCTGACGCGCCGGAGGTCCACAATCGTGAGCGAGAGAGTGTGATACTTATATAATCACGCGGTACCTGTTCGTAGGTGGTACACACCACAGGGAAACGCGTGTGGTGGTCTACGAGACTGGCTGCAGCACCTGACAAGACCGGCTGCAGATCTGACGGCGGCAGGAGGGAAACAACCATTAAGCGGCTAACAGGTGGAAACCCTAGCAGCGCTCATGGCATAGACCCTAACTCTTTTTCCTAAACAAAATTGAGGGGGTGGTAATTCTAATTTGTGTATTACCAATTGCTAGTCTAAACACTTGAATACCTAAACAATATGTAATCCTTTAGTTTGGGCTTTGAGCACCCCTAGTGCTTCGTTAATGAAATACCACTTATCTAAAAAAAATAAGGGACCCTATTTTACTACCATTCATTGATGATATTTTCTCTCCTATTATTTTTATAAATACTTCTACTAAACATGTACTAAATTTTTCTTCATTTTTGGGGAAATTTATTCTAATTATTACTGTTAGGTCAAAAAAGGTTCACTGTTACTTTACTACCATATATCACTTGAATGACTTTCGTCTTCTTATGATTGTAATAAGAACTTTGTGCCAGATGAATTCATTTTCACCTTTATAAAATCCTTTTGGGACCTATTGCAATCAAAGGTGAGTACATTGTTAGAGGAATTTTTCTTTAATGCTCCGCTATCCAAAAGCTTCTCCTTATATTTCGTTATGCTCATCCCAAAGGTACATTGTCCCTTCTCATTGGTGGACTACAGGCCTATTTATCTTCTTAGATGCTTGTATAAGTTAGTGCTATGGTCCTCGCTGCATATCTAGCTAAGGTTAATGATTCACTAATTTCCCAAAACCAATCTGCCTTCATTAAAGGGAAAAGTCTAGTGGATGAGGTGGTGGTGGTGAATAAGGTGGTTGACTATGCTAAAAAAAGAGAAATGACTGTCTGAATTTTAAGGTGGACTTTGAAAAGGCTTAGGACTCATTCAATTGGGAGTTCTTAGATTATATGATGCAACGAGGTAACTTCGATAATGCTTGGAGGAACTTGACTCGGGCTTGTGCGTTTTTTGGGAGTTCGTTAGTATTGGTCAATGGGAGCTCCAAGGAGGAGGTCAATATTAAAAGGAGGCTGGAGCAAGGAGGTCATATGGCCCCTTTTCTCTTCCGTTTGGTGGTTGAAGGTTTTGGGTGGGCTTATGAAACAGGCGGTATCAGAACGTCTTACTTGTTTTCGAGTGGGGGATCCATGCATCTTGTCTCACCTACAGTATGCAAATGATATCCAATTTGTTGGGGAGGCATCGGTGGATAATCTTTGTGAGATGAAATCTTTTCTTAGATGGTTTGAGCTTGATTTTGGACTAAAGGTTAATTTTGATAAGAGCTTGTTGATCGGAGTTAATGTCGATGAACTCTTCCTAGACATGGCCACAAGGTTCCTCAATTGTAAAATTGGCTTACTAACATTTAAGTATTTTGGCCTTGCTAATGGGGTTAATCCCTGTTGCCCATCTACTTAGAAGCCATTGTTGTCCTCCTCCATTCAGTCTTCAGTAAGTATTCTCATCGTATACCTTAATTTCATAAGGTTGTTGGTGAAGGTATGTAAACAAATTGTTAGGAACTAGAAAGAGTTTCTTCAATGGGAGTTTAGGGGGAAGAAGGTTAAGTGGGTTAAGTGGTCTGATATCTTTAAGCCGAAGAATTGGGGGTGAGGGTGAGATACCTTAGAAGGGGAGAGAAGGTTTTTTGGAGTAAAGTTATTGCTTCAAAGTACAAGGTGAGAAGGGGGGAGTCCATCATATTTTAGAGAGTTGTTGCTTCCTTTGATTGCGCCTGTGTGGTAGAAGGATATTTTTCTGGTGGGGGGTGCACAGGGTGAAAAGTAGGGGTGTTCAAAACCGAACCAAACCAATAGAAAACCGCAAACCGAACCAAACCAAACCGAAAACCGCAAAAAACTGCTCCTTATTGGTTTGGTTCGGTTTCTTTTTTCATTGCACCGCGCGATTTGGTTTGGTTCGCAGTTTTGATTACAAAACCGAACCAAACCAAACCAAATCGCAAGTAACACTAAGGCTAATTGACTTACAACCTTTCTTACTAACTTACAAGCCCAAATGCAACTAAAACCCAACTCTCGCTCACTTACTAGCCTAAATTCAATTAATTCTTTGACTCACTTACAAACAATCTATAATGTTATGCTATATTTAAAAATTACAATAAAGTATTTAGTTCAAATTCTTTTAAACATTGTCTTAGTTATCTTAAAAGATTTAAAAGAGAGCAATTTATACACTACACATATTTGAGTAGATTTTTTCTTAAACATTTATGTTAGCCATTTTTTATATTAGTTAATTTTAACTTTGTTTTAAATTATGTTTTGTCTTGGAAAAAACCAAAAAAATCGAACCAATCCAAACCGCAATGATTTGGTTCGATTTTATTTTAGGAAGCCAACGGAACCAAACCAAACCGCGTGTAATTTTATCTTGCGGTTCGGTTCACTTTTTGTCTCAAAACCGAACCAAACCACACGGCGAACACCCCTGGTGAAAAGGGAGATTGGTTCTTAGGGTAGTCCTAAAAGGGAAATTGGGGATGGTTGGTCAACGTCTTTCTAGCCTGATATTTGGCTCGGTGATGTCCTTCAAGCTGATTAGTTTAGCTTCAGCAATCATTGCACATAACAGAAAATCCCATGAATGATTTTTTGGGCTGCTTGGCTTCACAACAGCCAAAGAAAATAGATATTACCTCCAAAGGGGCCACAAACATCTGAGTGTACAACCTCAAGCTTCTGAACTGCTCTTTTTGGAACATGTGATTTGAATGATTTTTTGGGCTGGTTGGTTTCACAACAACTACTGCACACCTCCTTTGGTTCATTAATTGAAGTTCAAATTTCCATACCTCATATGCCACACCCAATTCACTTCATCAGTTGTGGTGTTCAAGCACATCTACACCCACCTTGAAGGTTTTATTTTTGGGCAGAGGAGACTTCAAGACTATCCTCCTCTTATCACCAAAAACTTCAAGACAGTTATTCTCATACCAGGCACAAACAATACGTCACTATCACAGATTTCTTACCATCTCTTCTTTGAACCATAACCTTCCCATTCCTTTCCTCTGTGATGGTGGTATTTTCTGCAAACTTCACATTCCTTTTCACCTTTTCATAAACTTCACAGAACCATCTTTTATCCCTTGACAGATGGTTTTAACAACCAGTGTCCAAGTACAACAACTCAAAGGAATGACTTTCAAAATTGGTAATTTTCATAAGCATAACGGCATCAAATTCATAATCTTCATTGTGAGCAAAAGAAACCTCATTCTCATTATTTGTGACACTTTGCTTGAATTACGCTTATCAACAAAATGAACCTATTTTTGACAATTGTAGCATCGTATGTTCTTCTTGTTAAGATTCTTCTTCTCCCTCTTATGACCTCCTTCACCATGTTTGTTTGACTTACCTAATCTTGATTAAAACCCCCTCTTTTATAATTCTTCTTGTTCTTGTCATCTTCCAACCTTTATTCCCCCCCCCCCCCCCCCCCCCCCCCCCTTTCTTCGTGAATTGTGCCTTTGTTTGCGTAGCTCACCAACTTCAAACTATCCATGCAGGGAGAGTCTTAGACTCCTCAATTACCACCACAATGTGGTCAAAATTAGAGGTTGCGGTTCTTAGAACCTTCTCTATCTTCACTACAAGTTCTCATTTGATTAGTCAAGGTTACTAACCGATTGAAGTATTGTGCAACCATTTCTTGTTGCCCATCTGCAGAAGTTCTTATTGACGCCTCAAGGATTGACGTTTCACCTTCTTCAATTTGTAGTCACCAGAGTACGCCTTCTCCAAGGTGTCCCACGCCTCCTTTGTTGTGTTGAACTACACAATCTTCTCAAAGACCTCGAACCCATGCACTGATGAATCAGAGGGAGAGCCTTGAAATATTTCTTGTTTCGATCACAATTCACAGTTCTTTGAGCCTCTGCCGCGTTGCCCCCAGTCGCGAACCACTTCAAGGAAGTCTTGATGGTAGAGGATCACCTTCATTAGAACCACTCATCGCTCGTTCTATAAAGAGCGAGTAGCTTTGCTCGAAACTCACAAATCAGAGAGAGAAAGAGAGAGAGGGCTGGCGGGCGGGGGAAATTTTTTTTGTTAATGATAGTATACTCCATTGTTTACATTTCTGTTTCCGCTAACTAAGTATACTTAGTTAACAAACTTACTACTAAACAGAAAATACAAACTAAAAATTACTAATTCTTTGAATTACATTTCACAATAGATATACTTTTCTCCATAGCCTCTAAAACCCAAGGTACCTAACATACAATTGTGAATACTCTAGAGTCTTCACCCTCTCGGAAGGGCATTGTGATATTGATCTATGAAGGTGGTTAATTGTATTATACTTTTTTTTTTGATCACTTTGTATTCTACATTATTGAATTGCTTTGTCTCCCTTGTGGTGTTTTCTTTATGTTTGTAATAAAAAATAGATCGCAATGAAATATGTCGTTTCGGCTTCTACTACGTGCCAATGTCACTTGGATCATTCGGAAAAATATAAGTATTTTCTTTCATGGTACAATGGTAAATTCGGTTGAAGATCTTGTTATTCTCAATCTCAAGACTTTTTTGGTTATAGGTCTCTACAAAAAGACATTATATGTTATCTAACTACTATTGTTATCCTCCTCTTTCCAATTGGTTTACATGTAACGTAGATGGTGCAGCAAAAAGACTAGCTAGTCTTGTAGCCTCTAGTAGCATCTTTCAAGATATATAGGGTTGGAATCTTAGGATGTTCTAGCTAGTATTAACATTGGTCTTTCCACCTATCTTTCAACTGAGTTTTTTTTGAGCTTTTCAATTGAGTGAATTGTTTTGGCTTCTATTACGTATGAATGGGGTTTGGCTCAATGAGGTTTTAATTAGGCCTTATGGTCGATGTAAGGGTTGGAGCAGTGCTCCCTATAATAAAATATTGCTTATCTAAAAAATTTTTAGTTAGAATGCGACTCTTTGCTTGTTGTTAAGGCTTTTAAATCCATTGAGGTGGTCCAAAAATCGATGGAAAAACATTCTCCACCTCTCACAAACAACTTTGTACCAGTTTAGAGAGAGGAATATTGTGTTGACAAAATTGACCTCTTTTGTAGACTAGCTAGGTCTTCTTTGGTATAGGTTTAGAAGTTTTTTGTTCTTGCTTTTCATTGGGGTGTCTAATTCTATATATTAAGTTCTCGTAGGACTTTTGGATTGGCAACTCCTCTTTAAAAGAGTTATTTCCTAGGCTATTTTTTACTATAAGAAGATAAGAGTGGCTTTGTTGGTGATATGGGGAGATGGAAAGAGAATTGAAGTGAGGATATTTTTTTACACATAGGAAAAAGGCATGTAATTGCTTAATTGTGAATTACAAAATCTAGTAAATTTAGTTTGTGTATCTCAACATATTAAGAATAACAGGAGATGCAAGCTCACTAACAAGAATTTGACCCTATAACCTCAATGGACGGAGTTTAAATTCACTCGAGACCATTGTAAAATGGGCTTGTATATAATATATATGATGGATGGAGTTTAAATTTGACCTTGTTTTTTTTAACGACAAATAATAGTATATAATATATATGATGTGTTTTTTAAAAACACAAAAACCTTTGTACAGATGAAGTAAGGTAGTTTGAAATTCTCATGATACTTGTTCTTTAGAGAATTTAGAGGTGAAGGTTTTTTAGAAGCTATGGAAAGATATGACCCTTCTAAGTTATTAATTAAGTAAAATTTCAACTAAGGCCAATTTAAATCAGAGAAAATATCTAACTCCTAGATGTGATCTTTACTGTTTTTTATAGACATATGTTGAGCAGTCTAAAATAAATATTATCTCCCCTTTAATACATTTAAGATCATTATAAACTGCAGTTTGCTCATTTTGATTCATTTGTAACTAGTGAACCAGCTTCTTTTTCATCCTACACAGGTTAAAATGAGAATAATTATTAACTTAAAGAAAAGGAACTTAAAATATTAATCATCATAACCTAATTACTACTAGTACTGCTCCATTTGTGATTAGGATTTATGCTTTTATGTTTCTTTAATTATATAAATAATTATTGTCATTTTAATTTGTGAAAGATCAAAAGAATACTAATTAGTCATGTGGTTGAGGTAATTATACAGTTACAATTCATTACATTCTTAAAACTAATTTGATTTAATCGAACTATATATTTATGCAACTCAACAAGAAATAGAGGATGGAAAAGACATCTAGAGATTGATATGGTTTCCATAGTTATGGTTTGAAAGCATCTAAGGTCGCATCACTCACTCAGTTACTATTGATTACTATAACATTGGTTGTTGTAAATAAATATCTTAGACCCAACATTGGAGTAACAAAAAATTTGTAGTAGATTCAACCATAATTAAGCTAGAAATTTATTACTATTATAGTGTACCTTTAGTTGTGTTGAAAACAGTGATGTGATACCAGCCAGTGCACATTAATTTATTTCATGGAAACCTCACAAGCTCCTCATATTAATGGAGAATATTATGATCCCTTTTATTAAACCACTTTTGTAATTAGGTGATACTAGTACAAGACATTTTAAAACCAATAAATAATAAATATTAGTTATAATTGATAGGAAGATATGGTGCAGGAGGAATATAATCCTAGTTATGTGTGGTGCATGTCACTAATAAATAAGAACCCTATCTCTTTGTCTCTCATAAACATTGTATGTCAGTGTTTGGTACATATGATACAACTCTCTATAAGGAAACAAGTACATGTCCTTTCAATTTATTTTTTCCATTTATAAATATTAGGTTGGAGAAGTGGGGTACTTGTTTCTTAATTAGGCTAAAAGCTATTTACTTTAGATAAACTAACTAACCCCTTGACTCAATTCCAATAAAGAAAACCCATCACCTAACAAAGGAAAACCTAAAGATTTTGAAATTTTAAGTTAATGTGCTCAAATTTAAAAACCAAACATAAAACACTTCAATGAACAAATAATTTTTAAGTCATTTAATGTCATATATATATTATTCAAGTTTATAGTTTTTTTTATGGGTTATGGTAGTCTTGTTATCTCAATATATTTTTCTTATACTCTCTTTTTGTACTAAAATATAAATAAAAAATGTATTTGTTTAGTTCAAATTTAGACCAAATCCAGAGATTTTTGTTTACATTTTGTTACAAAAGAAGTATATATTAAATACAAATCACTATAAGTTCTTGAGAAAGAACTTTGTCACTCATTGTAATCCTATTCGATTCGAACAATTAGTCTCTACTATTACGCACAAAAAGATATCCCCGATTTAAAAAAAAAAAACTAACTCGTTAGGTAGCTTACTGTTAACCATACCTAACATCCCCATTTCAAATTTCAAAACATTAAGTAGAAGTCATTAGTTCCTACATCAATAATCAATTAACATCACTATAATTTTGTGACTATAAATATGCTTGCATGAAATCTCCTATAGCTAACTAGCTAATAAATTATATATAATGCAATAAACAGTTTGGAAAAGAAATTAAAAAAGAGGGTTGATAGGTATACTAACCAAGAGCTTGCAAATTCATAAAGTTTTCCTCTTGGAGAGAAGATAATAAGAGCAACTTCAGCATCACAAAGAACAGAAAGTTCAAAGGCTTTCTTCAGCAAACCATTTCTCCTCTTTGAAAATGTCACTTGCCTGCTTGTAGCATTCTCTATACGCTTCATCTGTGTCTTCCCTCTCACCATTTTTAATATTCTTTCTTCTAAAAAAACAAATTAAAATCACCACAATCAAATAAAAATATATACAATTTAAAAAAAAAATGTTTTTCTAATTCTCTATATGATATATATAATCTATAATAGATAATAGATAGGAGTCCTAACCAAGTAAGATTTCCAGCAAAATTGAGCCTTCTAGAGCAAACGCTTGAATCCCCAGAAACCTGAAACACACAAAAATATTTCAAAATATAAGAATCTCACTTATCAAAGGTCAACCAATGAAACTAAAAATTATACTCAGGCAGAAAAAAAATAACTAAAATCCATAACATAAACCCAGATTGTCAAAAATAGCAATAAATGTCCTTCTTTATAAGGGATCTAAATACCAAACAAACAAATATCCCAAAGATGGATTTTTTTTCTCTTTTAAAAGAAAATATATATAAAAAGTAATGATTGGTTGATTAATTCTTACCAGGCAGAAAAGCAACTTAAAATTCAACAAGTAGTTATCTCTCAGTAAGTGAAGAGAAGGGTTTGTTGATTTACACCAAATTGGCAAAATCCCAGAAATCTTTGGTTCTGAATAGAAAAGGGAAGAAAGAAGAAGGAAAAAAAGGAAAGAGAAGCACCCAAAAAAGAGTGAAAACTTGTGTTGTCCAGAGAGAGAGAGAAACTAGTAGAAAAAGTTAAAGGCATATATAGATAATAGAGCTTTCCTTATTCATCCAACCTATCACCTTTGGTTCCTTCTCAGCCCCACTATATTAAGAAACTTTTTTATTCTCATTGATTTTTCAGAACCTCATCTTTTTCCTTGTTTGGTAAAAATTGAGTTTATGGGTCCCCCTTAAAGAATTATTATTATTGTTTTTAGTTAAAAGACAATGAATGGAAAATTATTCAAAGTAAATGAACCAACCAATGACAAAATTAAAACCACATAATATATAAATTCACAAATCATATAATAACATTAAGCCAAAAATACACTGGAGGTCCTTTAAATTATTTATTTGTAATAAGTTGGTCCTTTAAGTTTTTTTGTAACAACTAGGTCCTTTAAATTACCTAACGTGTTCACCGTTGACCTTTTTGCAAATTTCCGTTCCAAAAATGTTTATGTGGCGTTCACGTTGCTGAGGTGGTAGTTATGTTGCTTACTTGGATAATTATTTTATTTAATATTTAAATAAATACCAAAAACTGTCTTCTCCATTTTAACCCCCAATCCCCAAATCCAATGACATTCTTCCACTCTGATATTTCTACTCAGATTTTTATCATAATTATGTTTTGATTTTTGTGTTTGGTTGCTTTCATTTTAATTTTCAATGTCATATTCCAATGACAGTTTTTTGTGCAAATAACGAAACCCATAATCAATTAAAGATTTTGTGTAAATATAATGACAGATTTTGTGCAAACACAGTTCGTTGCTCTACATATACAGATCTGCAAATACAATAACAACTCTCATTGCCTTATCGCACAGTTCTGAAAACGATTCAAAACAAAAACCCAGAAACCCCAAAATACAGATCTGAAATCCAAACTCAGAAATAGGATTCAAAAACAAAAGTGAAGCAAATGATTCAAAATGAAAACAATGAACAAATCAAAAATTAAAATCTGCAGAAAGACAGTGAACAAATCAAAAACGAAAAAGAATCACAACGATTCAAAACGAAAACGATGAACAAATCGAAAACGAAAATGAAAAATCGAAAATGAAAAAATTTGAAAACGAAGGCGAACAAATCAAAACCGAAATCACGTTTCTGTAGATGAACGATTTTGTGGGTTTGAGCCCATTGATGAAGATGATTGCAAGATAGAAGATGAAGATGATAAATTTCCATGTTTCTGGGCAAACATGTTTATGTAGAAGATGAGTAAGTTTTATTAAATTTTATTAAATTTTTTATTCAAAAGTATATGTGGATTTGCCATGTCAGCAATATTATAGACACATCAGCATTATAACAGCCACATCACCTCCGTTCCTGCCATGTCACCATTTTTTTAACAGAAAATGAAAAAAGGACTAACGTTGTACACGTTATGTAACTTAAAAGACTAAGTTGGTACGAAAAAAACATAAAGGACTAACTTGTTACAAATAAATAACTTAAAGGACCTTTCGTGTAATTTTGCCTAACATTAACATGTGGTGGTAGGTGATTGGAAGCAACTTGACTCATAAAGAGAAAAATCTGAAGTACTCAAAGTTGGAATTCGGGTGGCGTGGACTGAGTGAAATCATGTTCAATTTAGTCGAAATAGAAACTAGTTTTATAATGTCTTAGTGGGTCGTGTGGCCTGAGATGTGGGGATAGTCTAATATAGACCACTCGATCTAAATGATTAATAAGTTAAAATTTGGTCTAGATATATTCTGTAGACCCATTTTTACAGAAAAGTTTACTAGTAGTATGTTACAAATATAAAAACTACCTTTTTTTTGTTTTTTTGTTCGGATAATTACAAGTTACTAACGAAGTATTTAACACTTTCAATAAAAACTAATATTCGCTCCCAACTATTTAAAACTGTATCTTAAATAGTGTTTGGAAGAACCCGTTATGGAAAACATAAAATCTTTAAGACATTGGTGGTTGAGGATTGAAATAAAAAAGGCATTGGTTGGAAGCAGAGAGTGGGGGCTACAAGTTTCAGATGTGGGGAAAATGTAGGACAGAGCACCTTAGTTAAAAACAGAGGAAATAGTACATTGTTAGAAACACGTCAACCTCGTCCGTACAATGACGTACACCATGAACCAATCACATTGTGAAAACGCAACAACACTTTTGTCAGTTCTCATCATAGCCTTTTATGCCACATACATAATGCAGTACTACTGCTACAGATTTCCTTTCAATTTTACTTTTTATTCGTTTTTCTCTATCTTTTTTTCCTTGTGTTATAAAATTCCATTTTTTGCTCAATGAATATCTCTAGACGTCGATTGATTTTAATCACTTATTATATAGATAGAAAAGATTTTACCCTTTGTAACCAATTTTTTTTTTTTTACCCTTTTTGGTATGTGGTTCAGTCCACTTGTTTTTTTCTACAATAATAACGTAGTCCACTCGTTTGATGTGCAATAAATTGATCATGGACATTGAACATGAGATGTAATAAAGTGGCTAGCAAAGTTCCACATCATATATTTTTGGCAAAAATGCATTAGAGCATCTTTAACGGAGAGTAACTAAATGAATTGTTTAAATTACTTTTTTGTGGTCCAAATGTCACGTAGAATTTAAGTATTTTTTAGTTGACTCAAGTGGTTTTTTCTCCGACGAAAATTGTCTATAAGAAACGTGCATGACCCCACTTGTTTATTTATTTTTTTTATATTTAGTTTTTCCTTCAAATTTAATACTTCCATTAATTTAATTTATTTAATTAAATTATTAGAATTATTTGTATTTCTATCCGTTGGTGGATTTTTTTCTTTGAATTTTTCTACACCTCTCCAGATTGTACTTTGCAATTTACTATCATCACACACCATTAATTATGTCCTCTCTCTCTCTCTCTCAACCTCATTTCCCATTTTCCAGATTTCATCTACGGTATCACTATTCACTACCACAATCTCTCACTTCATCATCTCTACTCCCTATCCCAAACACTTCATCTACGATTTTCGGCAAAAAAATCACCTTAGGGCAAAAAAAATTTTATTTACCAAAATAATGCACATTGTGGGAACTCAACAATGTAAGTATTGAAAACATTCTCCATTGTGTACGCTGGATCTACGAATTGCATGTGGTCGTAATTGTATTTTGAGCATGCTACGATGACATGTGAACAAGGGTAGTGAAGTGCCTGGAATTCCCCACACTCACATGTTTTTACTCTGAAGTTCACCACGCATGTTCGCGTAGGTCTACCACTTTGTGGTCGTACAAGTTCTTCAACTCGGAACAATTGTTGGGCACGATCGTGAACTGAGACGTTATGCGTTTTTGAGACATTTATGTTCCTGGCAATATTTTCCAACAATTTTTCAGAGGACATAGTTCCGGATCTCAACATTGCCTGTGCCTGTGTTCCCCTTTTGACGAAAACCTCGTTCATCCTGAAATATGTTGCATCTATCAATGAACGAATAGGGAGATTCCGCACCCCCTTAAGGACATTGTTGATGCACTCTGCAAGGTTTGTTGTCATGTGCCCCCAACGGGAACCTCCATCGCACCACTGCAACAATTGTTCTGCGGTTATGTCTTCAACCCAAGCCACCCCCTCAGGACCTACTTCCTGACCAATTTTTTGTTTGTAGTGTTCGACCGATTCTTCTGTCATTGAATATGCTGAAGAAAAAAAAGAAGATGTTGGTAAGTATGGAATGGAAATTTGAAACTAATTAATTAAAAAAATGTTAAAAATACTCACCCATATTGATGACATGTTTCCTGGCAGGAGTGTTTTTGAAGTGTCTCATGAAGTTTTGTGCTATGTGGCGAACACAGAAGACGTGTTTCCAATTGGTGTTTAGTTGCGTAACATCACTTTTGATAGACTCGTGTCTATCTGATATCAAACAAATACCCTCCTGTGGTGTCACATAGTGTCTTAAACGAGATAGGAAGAAAAACGAGGCCTCCTTTGTCTCACCCTCGACAACTGCATATGCAATTGGGAAGGTGTTGTTTCTTCCATCTTGTGCGATTGCCAAAAGAAGACACCCTTTGTACCTACCGTACAACCATGTTCCATCAACAGAGACAACTTTTTGCAAAATTGAAAGCCTTTAATGCACGGGCCAAAACTCCAAAAGATGCGGTGGAATACACCTTTGTCGGCAACTGGTTGTCCATTCTCATAGAATGGTTTGTACTGCCAGTCGTGAACTGTGTCTAGAATATAGTAAGAGAAAGCATGTAGCCACCTGGTTACTTCATTGTAAGAGTCCTCCCAATTACCGAAGATAAGCTCGATTGCTTTTTGTTTAGCAATCCAAGCCTTTCTGTAGGAACTCTGGTACGTGAACCGCTCCTTGATGTGTGCAATCAACACAGCCACTGATATTGTCGGGTCCTTCCTTACAAGTGGAAGTATATGAGTACACATGAGGGAGGAGGTCAGCTGGCGGTGATCTTGGGAAATAGTAGATGTTGTACATGTGTGTGGGTAAGTCAACTGTGTAATCCCCCAATATCCAGTTTTTGCTCCTACTCTCACTACACACCTCCACAAACAGGTTTCATGAACACAACAAACGGTCCATGTGTGTGGTTTAGACTCACAGACTTTGTATGCAACTGAATGGTTTAGGTGATATTTTTGGATGAATTGTTGGGCTATTTCTTTTGGGGGAAATTTCATTTTGAGTTTGAGTTCGTTTGGGTCTTCATTGGATAAGAGTTGGTTCCTGTCCATGGAATGGCCAAACTCTACATCATAAGGTTCTGGGTTATCAGCTGTGACGTTTTGAAAGTGTGGGACAGGCTCGCGGAATGCAACACCTATGTTGGGGTTAGCTTCAATTGGTTCCTCATCGACGTCACGCTGAAGAATTTCATCTTCATCTTCGCTAAAGTCCCCAACGCCTTCATTATGGCACCAACAAACATACTAAACGGTAGGGTATTAGTTTGAGTATGTAGAGGGTGGCTTGTGTTAAGGTCAATGGGTGTGTTTGAGGATGATGGTGCAGAGTGATGGTGAGGTGTTGAAGGACTGTAATGCATGTTAGTTTGGGATGATGAAGGATTGAATTGAAGGTAAACAAGTGGAATGAAGTCAGTGTATGGTATTTCTGTTTGTTGAGAAAAACGTAAGTTCTGTTGTGATGAAGATGGAATAGAGTGGCCGTGACTTACCTGGGTGTAGTTAGAAGGAGCCTCAACCAAATCTGTGTATATTTCTGGTGTACATATACCAAGGTGTCTATCTTCTTTGAAATGCTCTATCATAAGTTCAACATCATCGTCGGAATTTATTTCGAATCCCCCATAAAAGGTATGGCCAGTACTGAGAGTTGTGGGGTACCGATATGTAAGACTAGCAACCATTTTTGAATGGCTAGGAGAGATTATTTTTTCAATGGCTTGTTTAACTTGAGCTAGTTTGGAATTAGAGTTTACTTTGACAAGGGTGTTGTTATGACACCTAATAAATATACCCTCAGTATTTGTTTTTTCAACATAACCATTGTAAAAGACCGTGATGAAAACATTCGTTGGAGCCATTGACGAAGTTGGGAGTAGGAGGGTGTGTTTGATTTTCAGTTGGTAGTAGGAGAAACTATGGCAGTTGGGTGTTTAGTGGTGAGAGATTTAGGGCCTATTTATTGAAATTTGAATGGTCTAGATTTCACCGATGGTTTTGAAGGCCAGGATTGCACCGACACTTTTAAAGGCCAGGATTGCACCGACACTTTTAAAGGCCATTGCACACGTGACTTTTAAAGGCCAGGATTGCACCGACACTTTTAAAGGCCAGGATTGCACCGACACTTTTAAAGGCCAGGATTGCACCGACACTTTTAATGGCCAGGATTGCACACCTGACTTTTAAAGGCCAGGATTGCACCGACACTTTTAAAGGCCACGATTGCACCGACACTTTTAAAGGCCACGATTGCACCGACTGTTTTGAATTGTTCAATGTGCATTGTTCACTGCTTAGTGCAGAGTACAGTGTCCAGTGCTTAGGAAAAGTCATTTTTTAGACTTAGGGAAAACCTATTTTAGTCATTATTTCGAATCTTGTACACGAGGGTTATAAGTCCGTTGGTACTAATTCAAAACATGAAACCGTAGTTCTATAACTCTACTATAATGTCATATCATTATTTTTAGTTTAGTAATTTAACAAAATTGGTTATAATTGATCTAAACATGGTAAAAAAACTCATTTTTTAGACTTAGGAAAAACCAGTTTTAGTCATTGTTTCGAATGTTGTACCCGTGGGTTATAAGTTCGTTAGTACTAAATCAAAACATGAAACCGTAGTTCTATAACTCTACTACAATGTCATATCATTTTTTTTAATTTAGTAATTTAACAAAATTGGTTATAATTGATCTAAACATGGTAAAAAACTCATCTTCTAGACTTAGGAAAAACCGGTTTTAGTCAATGTTTCGAATCTTGTACACGTGAGTTATAAGTCCGTTAGTACTAATTCAAAACATGAAACCGTAGTTCTATAACTCTACTATAATGTCATATAATTATTTTTAATTTAGTAATTTAACAAAATTGGTTATAATTGATCTAAACATGGTAAAAAACTCATTTTTTAGACTTAGGAAAAACCGGTTTTAGTCATTGTTTCGAAGGCCAGGATTGCACCGACACTTTTAAAGGCCAGGATTGCACACGTGACTTTTAAAGGCCAGGATTGCACCGACACTTTTAAAGGCCACGATTGCACCGACACTTTTAAAGGCCACGATTGCACCGACAGTTTTGAATTGTTCAATGTGCATTGTTCACTGCTTAGTGCAGAGTGCAGTGTCCAGTGCTTAGGAAAAGTCATTTTTTAGACTTAGGAAAAATTGGTTTTAGTCATTGTTTCGAATCTTGTACACGTGGGTTATAAGTCCATTAGTACTAATTCAAAACATGAAACTGTAGTTCTATAACTCTACTATAATGTCATACTAACATTCCAATGGGACGTAGTCTCTTGGAGCTATACGTGGACACAATATGCACTCCGGAAGAAATCATTCATCTTCTGCGACCACCCCCACCACAACAAGTCATACCGGAAAGAGTCATCAACCACTACTGTACACTTCACTGTCAGGCCCATGTTATGTACAGGGAAGAAGATGGTGTGTATTTTAGTGGTCCAAACACCATTTATTTCAGGCTTAAGAACAACATCACCTTCGCCGAACTGAATGAAAAACTAACGGAAAAGGCGCAGCTGGAGGGTGAGGAGCAAACAATCACTCGTATCGTTTATCGCTGGCCCCGGACCGGCGAAGGTACTCGTATTGATTGGTGGTGCGTAATGACAATCAGGACTGACAAACACGTTCGACAGATGTTTCAGCAGCATGAGATGTTTCAACCTCATACTCGGAGTCCTATCGAATTTTGCGTCGAAACAACTATTTCCACCGATCACATCATCCGCCGGGTTATCCCTTTAGCGGTCCAATGGCCACTACCAGAAAATGTTTCGTGGAAGTAGTTTCGATCATGTTTTCCTCTCGTTTCGTTTTTATTTTCTATTCTTGTATTTCTGAAAATTTTGTTGTTTATTTTAGTCTTTTTTCTATATTATATTATGTTCTAATTTTAATCTCTTAATTTTTTTCGTAAATATTAACGTAATTAAATTATAAATAGGTATAATCATTTTTATAAATTTATTTTTAATTTATTTAGGTATTTATATATTAATATATAATTAAATAAAAAATTTGCAAAACATAGTTCAGAAGTCACCCTGAGGGGGGGGGGGTGCACTTTTGAACTGCATTTTAAAAAAAAATTTCAAAACACAGTTCAGAAGTCACCCTGGGGGGGGGGACGTCTGAACTATAAAAAAAATTTGCCCTACTTTCGTAAATAAACCACAATATGCATTATTTTGGTAAATAAGTTTTTTTTGCCCCATGATGGTTTTTTTGCTGCGATTTTCTCTCTCAAAACCAATTTTCCCTCTTCTCTTTGGTCATCTATCTATCTCAAACCATTCACCTCCTTCGATCTCCCATCTAGAAGCCTCAAATCGTCCTTGCATGCTCTAGATCTATTCGTTTCTGAGAGCTTTTTTATCACTCACACTCTTATATTTTATTTTAAAAAAGATTCTCTATCTCTCTATCTCTTTGGATCCGTCCTTGTTCTTGTTATCCTAATTTTGAATCTGTTAGTACTATTTAATTGGTAATTTGTGTTAGTGCTATTTAATTTGTGTTGGTCTAGTGCAACTCAAGTTGAACCTGATAAAGTCTTCTTTTGAAGCTGACACTAGTTTTGCTTGTTGCAACAGCAACTGTAGAAAGAGCTTTCTCTGCTATGAATATTGTGAAGAATAGGTTTCGTAATCAGATGTGGATGCATGGATGAACGACGGTTTGGTGACATACATTGAGAGTGATGTATTCGATAGAGCTTATTATTCAATGATTTCAGAATACGAAATCACGTAGAGGACAATTATGAAATGTATAATTTATTTATTTAAATATTTTATAGTTATTTTTAATTATATTTTTAGGAAACTGTGTATTTAAAAAATATGCCACCCCTGAACCCGGGGTCCTGGATCCGCCACTGATATATTCCATCTCCTTCTTATCTTTGCAACATTCAATTTCTGTCTATTTTGTTTAACCAATTTGTGTTTTTGTAATTTGTTTGTAATATTTACTTTATTTCTGTAATTTGTGTCAAATTTACTAATTAAAAAATAAACTTTAATGATAATCTTCATAGTTGTCGATGCTTAAATTGTTGCCGGCAACTAAATTTAGGCACCGCTTATCTCCACGTAGGCATGATTTATCGCTAGTTGTCTATAGTCGCTGCTTATTATTGTTTCTCAGCGTATTAAGCACTTTGCGCTAATGATGCTCTAAGTCTTTTAAGTTATTTAATTGTAACAAACTGTTCTTTTTATATATTTTGTTACACTTAGGTCATTTATGTTACATTACGTCTACACCGTCAACTCTTTTTTCAATTTTCATTCGAAACAAGTCCACGTGACATTAATTGCGGTAACATGTTTTTTTTTTGACGACAACAAACTTACCTGATTTCAAAAAGGATAATAGTCTCAATACAAGTTGGAATCAAAAAAACATGGAAACTAGCATCAAATCTTTATGCTCTCGCTAGAGTGTGAGTGGGAAAATTTGCTTTCTCCGAGCAAAACTAACTTGAAAGCTTGAAAATCTAGATAAATAGTATCTACAATATGACATAAGCACACCAAACTCGGTGTTAGATTGAAGGTCTGTCTTCAAGCCATTTACAACTACTAAGCAATCCAGTTTTATGGATATTGTCGTCAGTCCCAAATCTCCAAATCAAAGCAAAGGACTTGTGGAGTCGTGAATACAAATGCCTAAACCATACTTGCAAAGTTTCATAAGTGTTGTTGTTCTTCGTACTGCACTAGTAAATTTGTGAACTTTCTTTCTTGCTTCACACAATGGGAGAAGAAAACCCATCAGAAAAAAAGTCCAAAGGAAGCAACCCTAGTAACAACAATCACACAAAACCAAGGTCCTTTGAAGATCGAAGAGTTTTAAGTTAATTATTTTTTGTTATTGATAAAATTTTAAACAAAATATTCTGTTGGATATGCCAAATAAGCACTCTCATATCCATGTCACTGCCGTTACGAACATGTCACCATCGTTAATGCCATGTGGGCTTGTTTAGGACGGTCTAAACATCAAGTAACTTAGACCTAAGTGGTCCCAAAAAAAACTTAAAGGACCAATTCGTTACAATAAATAACCTGAAAGACCCTTAGTGCATTTTTGTCTGTCTTCAAGCCATTTACAACTGCTAAGCAATCCAGTTTTATGGATATTGTCGTCAGTCCCAAATCTCCAAATCAAAGCAAAGGACTTGTGGAGTCATGAATACAAATGCCTAAGCCATACTTGCAAAGTTTCATAAATGTTATTGTTCTTCGCACTGCACTAGTAAATTTGTGAACTTTCTTTCTTGCTTCACACAATGGGAGAAGAAAACCCATCAGAAAAAAAGTCCAAAGGAAGCAACCCTAGTAACAACAATCACACAAAACCAAGGTCCTTTGAAGATCGAAGAGTTTTAAGTTAATTATTTTTTGTTATTGATAAAATTTTAAACAAAATATTCTGTTGGGTATGCCAAATAAGCACTCTCATATCCATGTCACTGCTGTTACGAACATGTCACCATCGTTAATGCCATGTGGGCTTGTTTAGGACGGTCTAAACATCAAGTAACTTAGACCTAAGTGGTCCCAAAAAAAACTTAAAGGACCAATTCGTTACAATAAATAACCTGAAAGACCCTTAGTGCATTTGTGTCTGTCTTCAAGCCATTTACAACTGCTAAGCAATCCAGTTTTATGGATATTGTCGTCAGTCCCAAATCTCCAAATCAAAGCAAAGGACTTGTGGAGTCGTGAATACAAATGCCTAAACCATACTTGCAAAGTTTCATAAGTGTTATTGTTCTTCGCACTGCACTAGTAAATTTGTGAACTTTCTTTCTTGCTTCACACAATGGGAGAAGAAAACCCATCAGAAAAAAAGTCCAAAGGAAGCAACCCTAGTAACAACAATCACACAAAACCAAGGTCCTTTGAAGATCGAAGAGTTTTAAGTTAATTATTTTTTATTATTGATAAAATTTTAAACAAAATATTCTGTTGGATATGCCAAATAAGCACTCTCATATCCATGTCACTGCCGTTACGAACATGTCACCATCATTAATGCCATGTGGGCTTGTTTAGGACGGTCTAAACATCAAGTAACTTAGACCTAAGTGGTCCCAAAAAAAACTTAAAGGACCAATTCGATACAATCAATAACCTGAAAGACCGTCAGTGCATTTTTGCGTATATTTTATTTGCGACGAGGGGGGGGGGGGGGGGGGGGGGGGGGGATTCCTTTGGATGACAAAAGAAAACTGTACAGTAATTAAACTCTACAGTAATTATTTTTTTTTTAGCACTTGCGGTCAGTGGTGGGATGAAGGGGGAGAAAAAATAAAGCGTATAGGGCCCAAACACTGCTCTCAGTCTCTACACAGCACTTATGTTGTTTTACCATCAGACTCTATTCTCGAGGCGCACACCAACTATACCTACATGGTCAATTAATTTCATATATGCATCTAAACAAATATGGCTTTTTACTAATTTTGGGAGAACACTGTTGAGAAATAGTACATAGCATCACTAAGGGTTTGGCATTAAACCTAGACCGAACAACGTGGCCAATATCTGGGGCATTGACGACTAGAATGGTTTGTACAATAGTAGCGTATCATGTAATATATCATGGAGTGCCTTAGTTGTTTCTTTAGACTCTGGTGCTACTTCAATAACCTCGTAGAGATACTTGCACAATTTTCAAACTTGTCCATCTGTGGCTTCAATTCCATCGCGCCACACATACTTATCTAGCATGTTTTTAAGCCTCCATTGAATGCACACATATGGTACATGACGACAGTCTTGAAGGAGGTGGCACAATTATTTTTTGCTCTAAATTCATGTTGAACCTCTGTAAATTTAGCATGAGCACACTCACCTTAAAACTGCTTTCAGTTGATGAGTTTGATCCATAAGAAATTGTTGTATCTATTGATCAAAAATCCAATTCAAATTCTTTTTCTGCTCTATTTTTGAGAGCATTGTCATATTGCTTTACAAATTGATTTAGACTTATAGTTGAATTGATATATCCATAAAATGAAAAGCCCGCAGGCTGAACACAGTGGCAGGGCAGGTCGCCCGCCAGCCCACTTTTTTTTTTTTAATAAAAAAAGTCCAGCCATGACTTGAATTAGGATTTTTGCTATTAGTTAAACCATCAAGCAAGTAAAATACTTATTTTGGTTGCTTGAAGGTTAACACTTGAATTATGGTTTTGGAATTTTTGGTTGATGGTTTTAGTTGTTTTATAGTCAATCCTAGTAATTCAGATTCTTGATGGTTTTATACTTTTATTTGTGAATGTATGCATGAGAAGTAAAAATTTGTTAAAAAAAAGACTTTATAAAAAACTGTTTTAAAATAAAATAGGTGAAAAATCTAGTTGAAATGTAAAAACAAAAAAAAAAATAAGTGAAAAAGTTCGTTAAAAACCCGCAAAAAAATAGACAGGCCAGCCCGCCTGCCTATCACTTGGCGGGCAAGGCTAGAATTTTGAGCCCCTAGCGGGCTGGGCCGGGTCGCCCGTTTTGACATCCCTACATCAGATTATTGGCAAAGGACATTTGGGCGAAAGCTATGTATTGTGGCTTCTAAAACAAAAGATATTTCACGGTGAAATTGACACGGTACCAAACATATCAATAATAAATGTTATTAGCCTATGTTTGAAATCAAAGTGGGAATAAGTTCACTGCAAAAGCTAATACTTGTAGCTTCCATATGGCCGCGTTGCAAAATACTGCCCGGTTCAAACTATTGTGCCGGACTTTTAACCGCACTACCCGCTTCACCAGAGGAAGACGGGACTATGAGAGTATGATCTGCAAACCACTGAATTCTACTCGAGGATTCTCTCAGCCTGAACCATCAATGCCTAGCCAGCCTTTCACCAGCAAGTATTAAAAATCAGACAGCCCTTTCATGCTTAGCTGTGTCAGTGAAACATAAATTGAGTCTAAACTGACTATTGTGAATTTGTACAAGACAATGGATTACAACTCATGATAAACTGATTCCAACTAGAACAGCTGAGTGCAATATTTGCAGATCATAGAAATTGTGAAGATCCCAAGTTCCCAACAAAATTTATTTCCTGGTTTCACTGTAAATGGTCAATATACATATATAATTAAGAACTAATTCTACATCTTTCAGTTCTCATCACTTTAAGACCAAAATGAATCATGGAAAAGAATAGTTTGGAGATAAGTACCCAAATAGCAGCATATACCCTGGCAGAACACAAGCATTTAATCTTACAGGAACTTCTGATTCATGGCTGCAATTTGCACAAGATTATATTTGATTATCACAGCTGGCTGCAGTATTATTAGCCTCATAAGCTGCTAATTATTAAGCTCTTCCTCATCATCCATAAGCAAGTCACCACCATCTTCACCATCATCGAAAGATTCTCGATCTTTGAGAAAGTATCCATTCTTTGAGGGCTTATAATCATTCCCCCTCCAAACTACAATTTGTTCTTTATCAAAAGTCACCAGAATACAGGGAACCAGGTCCTGCATTGATACACATGAGATAGTTGAAAAGGAGCAACATAAAGTATGAAGCTCAGGGGAACAAAACTTGGAAACCAGCATTCGTGTCTTTGCAAAGCATTTGAAAGGTAGAACAAATGCCACTGTTACTGTATCAATATTGTTACTACTACTACTACTACTACTACTACTACTACTACTACTACTAATACTATCATTATCATTAACATCAACATTTGTATTAGTATTATTAATTTTATCAAGACCCAGTAAATTTCTTTCAAAAAATGATACATATATATATACACCTAGTTATGCATCGCAACATCTTATAGACCGTAATGTACATCTAGTTATTACAATAACATAATTCAAAAAGCAAAAACAAATTGTCTTTACCCTGAGTTTGCAGCCTAATTTCTTGTAATCAGTCCTCTCGAGACCCTGGCAGTCTATCCGAACCAAATCACAGGAGAGGAAAGCATCTCTGACCATGGATACCAAATGAGCATAATAACCATTTTTGGCTGCAATTTACTTATGAGTCAATAATATTTACAGAATTATAGTATTTACAGAAGTATACTGACACCTAAGATTAGTAAATATAATGAGCATACCAAGTTTTGTTAAAGCAGGAACAGCCAATCCTCTCTTTCTCATTTCTTTTGTTTCTTCAATACTTAAGCCATCAATAGTTGTCTTAATCAGTCTAGGATATACAGGTTCATGGGGTTTCCACAACATGATAGGAATTACAGGCCTCTTTCTTGGATTATAATTCCTACCTCTGTATAATACAAGTGTACCCCCATGTCTGAAAATCACCTTCCCAAATGTTTTGTCCTGCGACAAAAATAAGAGAATTGCTTATGCTTGTGTTATCAGATAAGTTTAATTAACACAACCAAAGTTTTCTCTTCAGAAGGAACGGTGGTCCATGGTAAGATGCAAATTAATTGAAAGAGTATAAAGTATAAACAGGCATAAACCTCTAGCTGGTTGCAAATATTTTTCATGTCAACAGTTGGAACACCTATGCATTTGATCCTAACCGCTTCCGTATATTTCCAATGGTTATGAATTTCATTCAGCATGTTGTGAGTAAAGCCATCCCTCCCTGCAATCAAACCATATCGCAGTCACTCGTTATCAGTGTCGCAAAGCTCATATATACATATACATATATACACAGACACATATAATGGAGATTCACCTACTCCATGAGTAGTTTTTGTTGTATACATTAAACTTCAATTGGATAGTTGAATATTGTGATCCTCCAGTGTTGCCAATCGTGGATTGCGGAAAATAACAGTTTGGTTTGTTCAAATTCTATTATGCTATGTAGCCACTATGGCCGCTATTTGACAGGACTAATAGGCATAGCACGAGTCGCAGACAATAGCAATTTGTTCAAATTCCGCTATGTTATAGCGCTATAACGCCACTATAGCCGATATTTGACTATAGTGGCTATTTGACAATTGACAGTACTGATGGGCATATCGCAGACAAAAACAGTTTGTTCAAATTCCACTACGCTATAACCACTATTTGAAAATACTGAATTATCACAATGATCATGCACATTTTAGATAAATTTGACATTTATAATTATTGAAGTTAAATTGAAGCAAAGTAAAGTAAAATGAAAAACTGAAGAGCAACAAGGATATTGAATTTAGATACCCATATTAACTTGGCGTTTAGTTTTACATCTCTGACATTGCAAAACGAGGGCTTTTCTCTCAGCATTAGTAAGCTCTTCCCCTTGAATCCATTCTCTCTTCTTCTTCCTCTCTTCCTCCAACTTCGGATCTTCCTCTCCCTCTAAAGTCTGCACTTTCGGATCAACCGCCGGGGCGCAAACACCGGTCCAAGGCCGATCAACCCGGCCCGGTCCAAATGGCGAGTATTTAGGTTCTCTGAGTCCGATTGGCCTTACCTTTTGGCTACTCTCCGTGTAACTGAACCGGAAATCGAAGGGTAAGTTGGGTCTGGCCGGTTTTTTGCCGGTTCGGTCGAGTGATGATGGAGGTTTGTACTTTGGTTTGAGCTTTTTTCTGTTGAGTTTTGTTGTAGAGTCATTGGGGTTTTGGGGTTCTGGGGAGAGGGAAGACGGTGGTGTGAAAGTGTAGCGGTCGTGGAGTTTGGATTTGGTGGTGGTGGTGGTGGTGGAGGAGGAGGAGAAGTGGCGCGTGAGAAATGTGGTCACCGGCACGGTGGGTGAATTTTGGCGGGTGAGGCGTTTGAGAAGGGACATTAGGGTTTAAGGTTTGACCTGGTGTTTGGATGCTGCAGGTTAAAACTTTCATACATACACACAAGTGATTTAATTACACTATATCTATCAATTAAAAGCATGATTTAATTTATATACACTGGGTGTATAAGTTTTATACTATCTACCAATTACAAGTTAACAAGTGGTTAAAATAAGTTAGTTAATTAGTAACTACTTTTTATGTCAACCATTTCATGAATTGTTATTGGTTGTGATGGTAAAAGTCTATACACCGTATATATACATGTATTAAAATCTATCATTATATAAAAAAAATATAAGAGTTTAATTGCTACTTACTTTCTGTGTACATTTTTTTACACTCACAACTAATAACAGTTTATAATATGAGTGACATGTAAGATGGTTATGTCTTGACTCACTTTTTTTTAATGATATATTTTTTTTTGATAGGCACTTCTTTTTAATGATATGTTAACTTGTATATGAATTGACTGTTGTAAACTACGGGTTCCGAGTTCAATTCCTACTCATAAAAGTGATAAAACAAAATGCATAAAATTATATAGTAATGGTAAACATCGTAAGTTATTCCCAAAAAAGAAACACTTTTAAGTTTTAAGCTATAAAATTATAATGGATTTAATTTATATACACTATTGGTGTATAAATATTTTGCATCATCAATCAATTAGAAATTTACATGTCAAAAAGAAGTGAGTCAACTTGTAACCACCTTTTAGGTCATCATTCTAATTGTTCGTGTGTAGATAAATTTATAGCAACCTTGCATAGTAATTCATATACAACGGTCACACACACTATGCACCACCCACTTGTGCTAGATCCGATAGTAAACTTTATACACTTTTGATCATTTGCTAATTGGATTAAATTTTTATATACACCATCGTAGTATAAATATTTTATAAAATTAGCTGATTATAATTGTCATGTCATTAAAAAAAAGTGAGTCTATTCGTAACTACCGTATATGTTACTCATATCATGAATTGTGATTGGTCGTGAGTGTTCAAGTAATGGATAACAAGAAGATTGTGTTCAAGTAAAAGATGACATGTGTAATTTGAACGTGTGTTTCATTTGGGTTATACTTGAAGCTAATTCCATTATTAAGCCTAAGTAATCACTGTTGTACGTCTAAACGCTTGCATTGGAATTCAAGGAATAGGGACTTCATAATGTTAAAGGGCTCTTTGTTCTTAAGCAATATATATCTCTACTCAACGGTACTTGAAAGTGATTTGTATCTTCAAAATTGTTATGTAACATTTAAACTCCTAAAATTCTGCTGTTTATTATCAACATTTCTTGCTGGAGAAAATTCTGCAAAAAATCAACAGCTGGTGTAGGATCATGACATTAAATTTGTTTTTAATGACAGAGGATAAGAACAAACATAAAGAAAATGAAAATGTTAAGGTAAGTTTCACTTGAAGAAGCAATCCTAGGCTACTTATGTGACATTGACTTCAACCAGAGAAGGACTCAAAATTCTTAATCTTTCTTACAAGCTTCTCCCTACCAAAGCCTTAAATATTTATAAACAAGTTGCTAGTAGGCTTTTTATTTGCTAATTTTGAAAGGGTATATAAGCTTCTTTTTGGAGCATGTTTTTCCATGTTAGCTCTAAACAACCAAGCATGTCAGTATTGAATATGTTTTTACAGAAACTAAGCAAACCTTTTTCTTTTCTTTGGCTTCAATTACTTCTGATCTTGCTGACAAGTGTTTCAGTTAATGGAGTTGAACAAAAGGCATTGGATTTCTTCTCCCTTTTCATTCCTTATTAGCTGAAAATCTATTTCATTTGTTTCATGTTTGAGCTAGGTTATAATATTTCAGCTTTTGTTTGAACTTGATCATATTTGACTTGTCTACAGAACTTTTACATTGTTTTCTTGGGAGCTCATCCTGTAGGCAGAGACATTGCAGTTCAGTCCCATTTGAATGTTCTATCTACTGTTAAGGGAAGGTAACTTGATAACTCCCTCAAACACTTTCTTATATTTATTCTTTGAGCACAAAACCATATAAGAAAAATTCAATGAAGCACCGATTTGGATACGGACACTGAACACGACACGGACACGGGTACACAGACACCGTTAATAATTTGAGAAAATGGAAGTAATTGAAGTGTCAGTGTCATTGTTGGTGTCAGACACCAGACACGTCTTCAATCTGAATTGTTGATCCTAGATAGGAAAAATGTAACTATATATGTAGCTTTCATTCAATCAAATTCTCCTTTGTTAATAAATTAAAACAATCCTTGAAACTATGTAGCACTTATTTTTGTTTGTGTTTATTTAGCTATCTTGAAGCCAAAGAGTCCATTGTATATAGCTACACAAATAGCTTCAATGCATTTGCTGCAAAATTGTCAGAAGATGAAGCCAATAAGTTATCTAGTATGGATCATTTTTTCTCTAACTTCCTATTTGCTTAAACAATATATATATATATATATAGTTATTTTTTTAATCCTTCTTTGTATGTGTAGCAATGGAAGAAGTGCTTTTGGTGTTTCAAAATCAGTATCGCAAGCTACACACAACAAGATCATGGAACTTCATTGGTTTACCTCAGACTGCTAAGAGAAGATTGAAATACGAGCGCGACATTGTTGTTGCCCTTTTGGACACAGGTTCATTATTTTCTTAGTATCTCCCGGTACTTAATACTACCTTCAATCCACTTTATAAGAGGCAATGCAGTTTTTGGTTCATATGCATCGACCCGATACATCAGTTATTCAATGAACCAAAAACTGCATTGTCTCTTATAAAGTGGATCGGAGGTAGTATGAGAATATTGAGATACTATAAAAATGGTACTTTATTTGTTGCAAACTTATGTGTCTCCCATATTGGTGAGGTAGGGATCACTCCCGAGTCGAAAAGCTTCAAGGACGACGGCATTGGTCCTCCACCAGCAAGATGGAAAGGTTCTTGTGGCCACTATGCTAATTTCTCAGGCTGCAATAAGTAAATTCTCCATTTGTTTGTTTACATTTTGTCATCACATTCTCAATCAAGTTGTTGGCAATTACATAAAGAGTCTTAGCATGTTCACAAATTAAACAATACAAACGTAACTTTCATTGTACATTAATATACTATACATGTTTTGCATCAACGAATTCTTCATATGGGTATAAATAATGTATCCAAGAGGAAATCCTTGCCTATAAGCACTTGAAAATTCAGTAAGATGGTACTACTTGTATAGTAGGAGGTTTTAATCTAGATACTATATTGATCAACATTTTTTTAAGCATAAACTTTTATACACTCTATTATTATTATGGTGTCTTTTAAGGGATCAATTAAGTAAATCACTAGTATACCAGTCAAATTGACTTTCAGATATAATATAAAATACTATTAATGGTTGAAATTGTATCAACCGGCGGTATGAAATCACAACCATTTATAGTATTTTTATACTATATCCTACAGTCAATTTGACTGGTGTCTGGTACACCAGTGAGGGACTTAATTAATTCCTCACCCTAGAAGCAACCCTCTATTATGGCTTAAACTTAAACTTTATGTATTTCTTCTGCATGGCAACTATCTATGACAAACTTGAAGCAAAATCATAGGAGCCAAATACTTCAAGGCTGATGGAAGACCTGATTCAACTGATATATTATCTCCTATAGATATTGATGGTCATGGAACTCATACAGCATCAACAGCCGCAGGCAATCTAGTCCAAAATGCAAGTCTCTTCGGTTTAGCCAACGGAACTTCTCGTGGCGCCGTGCCATCAGCTAGATTGGCAATATACAAAGTCTGTTGGTCACTCACTGGATGTTCAGATATGGACATTCTTGCTGCATTTGATGCAGCTATACATGATGGTGTGGATGTCATATCTATCTCTATAGGTGGAGGAAGTCCTGATTACGTTCATGATTCTATATCAATTGGTGCATTTCATGCTATGAGGAAAGGTATAATCACTGTTGCATCAGCTGGAAATGGAGGTCCAAGTATGGCAACTGTGGCAAACACTGCCCCTTGGATTTTAACAGTAGCTGCTAGTGGCATTGATAGAGCTTTCAAGAGCACTGTACAGTTAGGAAATGGAAAGAATGTTTCAGTAAGTTTTAACTCTATTACTACCTTCGGTCCACTTTATAAGAAACAAGTTTTAGGTTCACTAAATAACTAATGTATCTGCAGGGAGTAGGAGTGAGTTGTTTCAATCCGAAACAAAACCAGTACCCTCTTATTAATGGTATTGATGCCGCCAAGGACTCGAAAAGCAAGGAAAGTGCTAGGTAATTTTTCTTTGGTTTGTCAAAACACAGAAAATTGTTCAAAAATAATGAAAAAAGATTAATGCATGGACAGATTCTGCAATGAAGGCTACTTGCAGGCAAATAAGGTGAAGGGGAAGGTTGTTTACTGTTTAGGATCATGGGGCACTGAAGCTACAGTAAAAGAAATTGGAGGCTTTGGTACTATAATAGAATATGATGAATATCCTGATGTTGCTCAAATTTCCATTGCTCCTGCTACGGTTGTGAATCATAGCATAGGTGAAATAGTTACCAACTATATACAATCTTCAAGGTAAAAAATACTCTTTTTTGTTCCTTTAATCATTGAGGCTACTTGCTAATTCTTCTATAGGTAACTCTAACCAAACGTTTGTTATAATATAAATCTTTTGATATGATTATCTTATACAATCAATTTTATATGAATTTCTTGTTCAACTAAGATCACCATCAGCAGTGGTATATAAGAGCCATGAAGAAAAAAGACCAGCTCCATTTGTTGCTACATTCTCATCTAGAGGTCCAAATCCAGGTTCCATGTATGTTCTCAAGGTGAGTTTAATAGTTGCAAGTTTCCAAACATTTAATTGTTGATGGTCTTTTTCTATTCCACTTGTAATTGTAACTATAAAGAATGTGATATTTAATGAACTGAGGGTGTTTCATTAATCTATTTTATGCAGCCTGATATTGCAGCTCCTGGCATTGACATCTTGGCATCATATACTCTTAGGAAATCACTTACTGGTTTGAAAGGGGATACCCAATTTTCAGAATTTTCTATACTATCTGGAACTTCCATGGCATGTCCTCATGTTGCTGGAGTAGCAGCATATGTGAAGTCATTTCACCCAAATTGGACTCCTGCTGCAATCAGATCAGCTATTATCACCACAGGTTAGATTAAAGCTTATTTACACAATATTCAGTTAATTTGTTCTCATCATATGCTCAATCTGGGCAACCCTTTGCGCAATAGTAAGGTTGTTGCCTTATGACCTGGAGATCACGAGTTCAAATCTTGAAGCAATCCCTCAGCTACATCTACCCTCTTCACCTTGTGAGTAGAGCTGTCATTTGTGGCCCATCCAAATGGGCTGGCTTGATGGCCTAGTGTTTTGGCCTGACCTCAAAAAATAGAGGCCCAGAAAGAACCAGACTATTTTGGCCCAGCCCAGTTGGCCCATGAGCCAATCTAGGCCCGCTTTTTTAAAACTTTTTGATATTTTTTGTGTTTTCTTTTGTTAAAATTTAGACTGGGCTGAGCTGGCCCGCTTCTTTGGGCTGGGTTCGGCTAAAAAATCACAGTCCATTAGGTAATTGGGCTGGCCCAACTTTTGCACTTTGGCCATTGGGCCGGGTCGGGCCGCCATGTTTGACAACTCTACTTGTGAGAGCCTCGTGCATAGGAGACACTTTTATATGTTCAATCTGTAGGCTTTTTGCATCACAACTCATAAGTCACAGCTTATGTAGCACCGACACTTCAAATTGAAGACGTGTTCGGTGTCCGACACGTATTGTGTTGGACGCCACCACCAACACTTCAACTATTTTCTTTTTTCAAATTATTATCGGTGTCGTGTCTGGCGTTCGTAGCACAACTTTGAGAATTAACAACTTTGAGAATGCTAACTTGTTTTGCAATCTTTGTGAAGCCAAACCTATGAGCAGGAGAATTAACAATGAGGCAGAATTCGCCTTTGGTTCTGGTCAACTAAACCCAACAAGAGCAGTGAGTCCTGGTTTAATCTATGACATGGATGACTTTGGTTACATCCAATTCCTATGCCATGAAGGTTACAAAAGTTCCAGTTTATCAGTACTAGTTGGTTCACGTATAAATTGCTCTTCTTTAATTCCTGGACTTGGCCATGATGCTATAAACTATCCCAGCATGCAATTTAGATTGGAAAGTAACAAAGGAACAAAAGTAACAGTTTTCAGAAGAACAGTAACCAATGTAGGTCCTGTTCCAACCATATACAATGCTACAATTAGATCACCAAAAGGAGTGGAAATCACAGTGAAGCCAAGTTTCCTCACTTTTAATAAGACCATGCAGAAGAAGAGTTTCAAAGTAGTTGTGAATGTCAAATCTATTTCAAGTATGCAAATTCTATCTGGTTCACTTATTTGGAGAAGTCCACGTTACATTGTCAGGAGTCCTATTGTTATCTATAGGCCATAAATAAGGTTACATACTTACATTTTGCAGTAACCTATGGATTTGTCCTTGTAGCACTTATTTTGCATAATGTTGACATTTTGTTCATAGTATGAGTAAAGATCTATCATGATGTTTGTATCTAATGAAACTATCCAATAAAAAGGTTGTTGCACTTTTACTGAGAGGTTTCAACTTTTATCACAAGGATGTTGGGTTCAATTTTATCTCTGGCTCAATAGCTTTTATAAATCGGGCCCATTATGTTTGTTTTCTGTTGTGAACATTGTTAGTTCTGTTAGTTGCTGTTATTAGTTAGTAACTCAAGTAGTTTCTTGCTAACTGAGTTTGTTACACTGAATTATATAAGATGGATGAAACAACCATGATGAGATCCTAAGTGCCCTCAGCATGTGGAAGGAATCATACAAAGAAAAAGAAAAATATTCCGCTCCTAATCATTGGATAACCAATATTTTCTATTTTATTTTTAATTTGTATTTTTTTATTAAAATAATTATAGGTGTCTTTTGGTCTTTCTTAAGTTAGATTTTGGGTTTTAAAGTCTTGTTAAGTCATTATAATGGCTAGTGGATTTTTTTGATGAGGACATGGAGTCAACAAACTTGCTAATCAAGCAAACTTGCTCACCAAGCAAACTTGCTAATCAAGAAAGACATGTAGAGCAAAAAAAAGGAGTTAGAAGATCCAAGTCATTTATGACACATTCATTGCCAAATCAACAAGATTAATTATGATTATGTTTTATTTTCTAGGTATTAAATATTGTAAATGCACTTATCAATTTATTTGATAATTACATGAAAGTGGGAATTTAATTAGTTTATTAGGATTTGATATTTATTAGTATTTTAATTTCTAGAGTTTCATGAGTCAATTGGGCCTGAGATTCTTTTGGGTCAATTGGACCTGAGGTTTTCTATATATTGTAGTGCATTTTATGAAATAAATAAACAAGTTGAATTTTGAGTAAAAATTTAGAGACGTGTCTCTATGGTTCTCTGAGCCGTTCTTGGAGCTTATCGGCTTGCCGTGGCGCTCATCCCGACTTATCAACCGGAACCTCCATAGCCGGTTGTGGCGTCTCCTTGACTTATCGATCAGTCTTCCATCTCCGCTCGTGGTGTCTCATTCACTCCCATCTACATGACTACCGAAATAGTCACCGACGGCTCCGAGGTTGCCATCATCTGGTATCAAAGCTTAGGTTCTATCAATGTGTTATCTATCCTTTTCAATTTTAGTCTCTAAATTTTAGTTCATCTTATTTTTATTTTTTATTTTGGAAAAAAAATCAAAAAAAAAAGGAAAAATTCGAAAATTCAAAAAAAAAGAAAAAAAAAGAAGAAGAATGAAGCAAAAAGGAAAAAAAAAAGAGCAGGAAAAGAAAAACACTTTTTTATTAGTGTTTTTTGTTGTTTGTTTGCAATTTTTTTTATGGTTCATGATGGAGAGAATGCAGAGGGATTATGAAAGATGCATTAGAGAGGAGAAGAAATTGAGAGAGAAAAGAATAGATGAGAAAGTTAAAAAAATGATTGTTGATATTTCTGAAATGTTATGTAAGCATCTCCGTAAAGAACAAGAGGAATTGGAGTGTGGTTTTGAAAAGAAAGAGGCAAGCAACAGTAGAGAAGTGGAAAAAGAAATAGAGAGAAAAGAAAATGTAAAGAAAGAAATGGAGCAGAAGATGAGTATTGAGAGAAAAGAAGACGCAAGGAAAAATAATGGGAGTATTGTTGAGAAAAATAAGGATTTTAAGAGGAAAGTAGATACAATATCCAAATTTCAAAAAGATAAAAGACAGAAAAAATAGAGAATTTTTTTCAATAACCCATTAATTTATTTTGCAGGTTCAGATTTGAGGACAAATCTTCTTGAAGAAAGGGAGAATGATGAGATCCTAAGTGCCCTCAGCATGTGGAAGGAATCATACAAAGAAAAAGAAAAATATTCCGCTCCTAATCATTGGATAACCAATATTTTCTATTTTATTTTTAATTTTCGTATTTTATTTTATTAAAATAATTATAGGTGTCTTTTGGTCTTTCTTAAGTTAGTTTTTGGGTTTTAAAGTCTTGTTAAGTCATTATAATTGCTAGTGGATTTTTTGATGAGGACATGAAGTCAACAAACTTGTCAAGCAAGCTTGCTCACCAAGCAAACTTGCTAATCAAGAAAGACAGGTAGGGCAAAAAAAAAGGAGTTAGAAGATCCAAGTCATTTATGACACATTCATTGCCAAATCAACAAGATTAATTATGATTATGTTTTATTTTCTAGGTATTAAATATTGTAAATGCACTTATCAATTTATTTGATAATTGCATGAAAGTGGGAATTTAATTATTTTATTAGGATTTGATTTAGAGACGTGTCTCTATGGTTCTCTGAGCCGTTCTTGGAGCTTATCGGCTTGCCGTGGCGCTCATCCTGACTTATTGGAACCTCCATAGCCGGTTGTGGCGTCTCCTTGACTTATCGATCGGTCTTCCATCCCCGCTCGTGGTGTCTCATTCACTCCCACCTACATGACTACCCAAATAATCACCGACGGCTCCGAGGTTGCCATCAAACCATCATGGAGAAAATTCTTCAATCTATGACAGCAAGATTCATTTATGTTGTATGTTCAATTGAAGAATCCAATAATCTAAGCAAACTCGGAATGGATGAATTGCAGAGTAGTTTGCTTGTTCATGAACAAAGAATGAAGGGATACAAGGAGGAAGAACAAGCTCTAAAGGTCACCAATGTAGGGAGAATCAGAGGAAGACGTCGTGGTCCGTCTAGAGGAGAAGGTGGAAGAGGTAGGCAACAACCCAACAAGGAACAAATTGAGTGCTACCACTGCCATAAGATGGGGCATTATCAATTTGAATGTCCTACTTGGGAGGAGAAGGCGCAAATTATGCAGAATGCGATGAGAATGAAGAGGTATTGCTCATGATCTACACAGGTTCTGATGTCACATCAGAAGAGAAGGATTGGTATCTAGATTCTGGCTACAGCAACCATATGTGTGGTAATAAAAATTGATTCTTTGACTAGGATGAAAGTTTTAGTGTCTTAGTGAAGCTAGGAGATAACTCTGAGCATCCTGGAGCAGGTTTATAGCTATCGTGAGTGATAATGGAAAAGGGAAAGGGAATGTTATTGTCGTGAAGCAATTTGAGAGTGAAACAAAATTCTGCAGATTGTCATGAGTGAGAGAGAATATGAAAGGGAATTGGAGATTAAGGATTTATTGTTTTGTCTTTTTTAATTTCCAATTGGACAAATGACATGGAAAAGAGGGGAGACGTGCCAATGACATGTCCATGCCAACACATTAAAATTAGCCATGTTGGCAATGCCACGTCAGCACCGTTAGTGAAATCTAACAGCAGTAACTAAAAGTGCTAACGAAAAATAAAATAGGAACCAAAAGTGTCCAAAAAATTTTATAGGGACCAAAAGTGTCAATTTGAAGCCGACCATTCACTCTTTGTCGATACTTCTCTTCCCTCCATTACAGTTTTACTTGCGTATGTTGATGATTTAGTGCTCACGGGTAATAACATGCAGGAAATATCTGCAGTAAAGCTTGTTTCGGACACCCAATTTTGCATCATAGATATTCATGCCCTGCGCTTCCTTCTTGGCCTTGAAGTGGATCGATCTAAACAGGGAATAATTCTTAATCAAAACAAGTACATCTTAGAGCTCCTTAAAGATAGTGGAGTACCCATTGCTAAGCCCTCTTCCACTCCCTGTGACCCCTCTATGAGGCTCAACAATGAACACTTGCCCAAACATTACTTATTTTGTGCAACGTGTTAAGCCACTTTTTTGCCAAGCCTCTGGAATCACATTACCAGTTAGCAACCCGTGTGCTCAGATACTTGAAGTCAGCACCCTCTCAAGGACTTTTCTTTCCTACATCAAACCAGGGTGGCTTTATCTGGCTTTGCTGATTCAGATTGGGCATGCTGCATTGATTATAGACGGTCTGTCACAGGTTATTGTGTGTTTATTGGGTCTGCTCAACAAAATATTGTTTCTAGATCATTATCATAGGTTGAATACAGAGCACTTGCCAATCTTGTTTGTGAGATAAAATGGTTGCATTATCTACTTAAGGACCTACATTTTCCTCAAGACAAAGCATCTCTTGTATATTGTGACAATAAGTCTGCCATATATCTAGCTCATTATCCTACCTTCCACGGGTGAACTAAACGTATTGATATTGACTGCCATGTGATACGAGAGAAAATCCAGAAGGGTGTAATCCATCTGCTCCTAGTTCGGTTAGAGGCACAACTTGCAGGTGTGCTTACCAAGCCCCTTCATGCTACCTCCTTCCATTCATTCATCTCCAAGTTGGGACTTTGCAACATACATAGTCCAACTTGAGGGGGTTTGTTAGTTGATACTCCTCTGTCTCAATTTAAGTGTCTTCTTTGTCATTTTTCTTTGTCTCAAATTATTTGTCACTTTAGAGTACCAACACAACATTTATTATTTTTTCCAACAATACCCTAACTTTTATTTGTATTTCCAACGTTTCCATTCCTCTCTCTTCATAATAATATAGGGATATTTTAGTCCTACCATATTTTTTTGAGTTTAAAAAGCTACATATCTAATCATTTTCTTAAGACCTGTGCATAACCTTAAACGACAGTTAAATTGAGATGGAGAGAGTATAAATTAATTAGGGTTAGAGTTAAATTGGATTAGTTTAGAGCTTGTTTATATTTAACCTAAGTGGTTAGTTAACAATTAGAGTTGTTAGTAGTTGTTAGTTAACAGTTAGAGTTGTTAGTAGTTGTTAGTCAGTTTATTATTTCCCCCCCGCATATAAGAATAGTTACTATACAGTTACGATTATTCATGAATGCACAAGATGAATTCAGTTTTCCAATTCTTCCCTGTTCCTCTCGATTCTAAGAGAAGCAATTTTGTTTGCTAAGTTTAATGCTTATCTTATTTACAGGTTTTTTTTAGAGGTTTTCGATTTCGCTCCGATGTACAGGGAAAAGAGGCCTAGACTAATATAGGATTTGGTTGGAGAGCAAGTTAAGTCTGGTCCCAATTTATTCGTTCACGGGGATCAAACTCAGGTACTAGCCAAGTGCGTCTCTTTAGATGAAGTGTGTTAACTACTCACACTCATACTTTTAGTTCCTTATCTCCTATACTTGTAGTCAATAGAATCAATATTACAATTTTTGTGATCCCGACAATGATCTTGTTGTAAATAATTGGAAAATATTTATGGATGAGTTGGTGAAGGCTCAGTTATATATCTTTTATAGGAGAGAACTCAATTTCGAGACTCATAAATTGGCTGTCAATTTGGAGTCTCATAGATTTGTTGGCCTTATTAGGTCTTTAGTTCCCTGTTGATGCTTAATATATATGTAAGATGTTAACCTAAAAAACAAAAGAGTTTAATCCTTATTCAAGTAATGGCAGATTTCATACTTTTTGATTTCTTGGTATGATGTATGTTGTTCCTTCACAGGATATGGCTGCATATTTTAAATATTTCTCGTACCCCATTTTTAATAAAAAGTCTTTTGAGTTACAACTATAAAAAATTACATTAAATATTTATCACCCAATTCAAATTCAAATACTTATTGGATGTCCTTTTTTATATATAAATTTAAATTAGATAAAATCACATGTAATGTAGTAAAATATTAAATCTCTACCAAATTATACTGGTAGAATTTTTTGGACATAGAAAAGTTTAAATCGAAAAAACACATAGAAAAAAGGTGTGACTTAACCAACATGTTCGGTACTAGTGGTAGATACTTGAGCTCCTTAATTAACCATATCTGGTAAAATGTTCGATTCCTGGATGGTGGGCACAAAGAAGCATCGGGTGGGAGAGGTCAAAACATCTTAAATAGATTTCAGTATTTGATGAATTAGTCTATGGAGATACTCAATTTAAAAAAAAAAAAGAGGAGTGACTTAAATTAGACTCAAAGTGTCTGTTTGAGATCTCACAAGTCACAGTAATGAGTGCAGAATGGTCTCAAAATCTCAATGAGTGAAGAAAGTAAGAGTATTGTTGTTGAGGTCCATTATGGCTTATTCAACACTTGAAGTCTTAAAATGGCGGTTCCTTTAAAATGGGTCTTTCATAAATCATAACTGACACCTTTTGCTTACATAGAAAGCTAGCTATGACAAAACTTGTATGAACACTAGTTGTGACAATATTGGCAATAATAATAAAAACTATATGATATAAATGTGAACATTTTAATGAGAAGAAGACATCAAAAACTTCAATTCTGTTACCGTCCAATCCACTAAAGATGTATAGCCCACGTGACTCAACTAACTAGTAATAAATGGGATAGCTCATTCATTGAATGTTCATAGTCATTGCCATTGTTCTTCCTTATTCATATTAGTATATGGCTTTTGGTATACATTCATGAGCAACATATATTAGAATCTATTTGGTAAAAAGTAGTAGATAGCCGATAATAGCAGTTGTGCAATTTTACAGCTGAATTTAGATTCACTGCAGCACTGACATGCGGTTTGTAGATGAAGGGACAAGTAAGTACCATACGTAAATTCACATGCGCAAATTGGAGATCTAGAGTTCGAACATTAGTAACTACTACAGAAATTATCTAGCGTAACAACTAGTTGTGTTAGGCCTTATAGATGTATAGTTGTGGAGATGATTAAACACTAAACAACAAACATTCATCCTTCAAATCAAAAACCAAACATATCTTTATATAATGATTTCCATAGCAAACGTGGGGATGAAAAGTCAAAATTTAAATAATCTACCCAGTAGTTAAACTTAAAACTCAAAACACACGTAAACTTTTACTTGATTAACCAAAATAATTTGTCAATACTCATTGCTGTCTCAATTAAAACATCAATATTCTAATTAATCTATATATGTTTACAATGTCATAAATATAACGTAAGAAGGTTCTCAAAAAGGAAGCGTGCCAAAAGTAAAACTAGAAAGTGGTGATTACTGATTACTATAATTAGGTACAGACTGGAGAAAGATATTTCTATATTTGATAACCAAATGTCACATAGTTAGACTTGTTTCCCTTCTATAAATATACACTTGGAGATCTTTGGATTTCTGAGAATGCAGTCTTGAAGTAGAAGAAAAGTAAAGACAAGGTAAACTTTTTTATTTCTTTAATAGTTCAAAGCCTTCACTTTTAGAACCTATTTAAGATTTGATGTTATGAGTTGGTTATAGTATTCATTTTCCCAAGAACATTTTTTCCTGGTCTTTCTGCTAAGTCCCCCATAGGTATGTATATACTGACAACTATTTCTATCTATTATCTATATAGTCTCTCTAATATCTCATTGCATTACTTAGTTTTTTTGCATAGTGTTATATACATGTAACAAGCAGAGCTTCTCTTTACTTATTTGTATTCCTAAAGTGCATAATATTTAATGATTAGTGGTTGCCTGATATTTTTTGAGTGCTGTTTCTCAGAAAATACAGCAAAACTCAGTAATGGTAGGTTTTAAATGGCACTCGTGGTTATGGTCATGATCCTTGATATAAAGGAGAATCGCAGCTAAATGCAGTCTCAATCGTAGTCATTTTGCGATCCTGAGACATCAAAAACCATGATATCGTGACCCAGGTCGCGGTTGTGGACATTTTTTTGACATACTAGTACTTTCTCTTTTACACTTGTCAAATGGAAGATTCTTAAGTATATTTTAGTCTTTTAGATCCTCATTAACCATGAAGTGTTCTCTTTCTTCATTTTTTGCAGGAATCATGATCTCTACTAGGATAGTATTTCTGTTCCTAGCTTTTTTGGTGACAAATTCAGAAGCTCTAACAAGCCAACAAACATACATAGTACACATGGACAAGACAAAAATCCCAACCTCAGTTAATTCTCAAGACAGTACAAAACCATGGTCTGAATCAATCATTGATTTCATTTCAGAAGCTTCAATACAAGAAGAAGAAAATGAGATTTTACCACCTCAACTTCTTTACACCTATGAAACAAGCATGTTTGGTTTTGCAGCTCTATTTTCTGAAAAACAATTCAAACACTTAAAAAAAATTGATGGTTTCCTTTCAGCTATACCAGATGAACTATCAACTCTCCACACAACATACACTTCACATTTTCTTGGCTTAAACAATGGAAAAGGACTTTGGAGTGTTCCTAACTTAGCCTCAAAAGTGATTATTGGAGTCCTTGATTCAGGAATATGGCCTGAACATATAAGTTTCAAGGATTCAGGTATGTCACCAATACCTTCTCATTGGAAAGGTATTTGTGAACAAGGCACACAATTCTCTTCCAAAAATTGTAACAAGAAGCTTATTGGTGCAAGAGCTTATATCAAAGGATATGAAAAGTTCATCGGAAAAATCAACGAAACAATTGATTATCGTTCCCCGAGAGACTCCCAAGGACATGGAACACACACTGCTTCAACTGCAGCTGGTAATGTCAAGAATTTTTGCTTGATGTCTTTCTTCTTTGTTATTGCTTCTATAAATCAGGATTACAACATTAATCACAAATAACTACAACAGATAACTACAATTAAGGGAAATCAAATCAATTCCTGATTTGTCTAGCCTAATCTAGGAAAGTCAATAAATATAATTAAGGAAAGACTCATCTGCCTACAGATAACTACCAAAGGCTCTGTTTGACAATGTCAATCCGTTAGCTTATAACAGATGAGTCTTTGGTAAGTGTTTGACATAACTAGCTTATAGCGTATTTTAGTAGCTTATACAATTTTTTTGAAATGCTACTTGAAGTAGCGTTTGAGCTTATAATTTATAGCGTTTCATTTTTTCTCTCATTTTTACCCTTGCTACTTTAATTAAATTCCTCGTTTATCCTTCATTAAATGAATATTCTCTCTCATATTTAAATAGTGATTACAAATGTCTATTTATATCATTTTATATTTATAATCTAGTTCAACTGCTAATTTTACCAAAGCCTTTAAATTCAATCTGCTAGCTTATCTTGTATCAGCTATCCCCCATCAGCTATCAGCTAGTTTATCCATTATCAGCTTTTTTTTCCCAAACAGAGCCTTACAGTGATTGTTTCCTGATTCACAGGTAATGTGGTGAAAAATGCAAGCCTATTTGGCCTAGCTAGTGGTTCAGCAAGTGGAATGAGATACACATCAAGAATTGCAGCTTATAAAGTGTGTTGGTCATCTGGCTGTGCAAATTCTGATGTATTAGCAGCAATGGACCAAGCAGTTTCTGATGGTGTAAATGTCTTATCACTCTCATTAGGAAGTATTCCAAAACCATTTTACAATGATAGTATAGCAATAGCATCATTTGGTGCAACACAAAAAGGTGTTTTTGTTTCTTGTTCAGCAGGCAACTCAGGACCATTTGCATCAACAGTAGGAAATGGTTCCCCTTGGATTATGACAGTAGCTGCTAGCTACATTTCAAGAAGCTTTCCAACAAAAGTCAAACTTGGAAACAACAAAACATTTGAAGGCACATCATTATATAAAGGAATAAGACAAACAAATCAATTACCTCTTGTCTATGCAAAATCAGCAGGTACAAAAAGAGAAGCACAGTTTTGCACAAAAGGTTCACTTGTTTCAAAACTTGTACAAGGAAAAATTGTTGTATGTGAAAGAGGTATAAATAGTAGAACAGAAAAAGGTGAAGAAGTTAAAAGAGCAAATGGAAAAGGAATGATATTACTTAATGCAGAATCTCAAGGAGAAGAGCTTCTTTCTGATCCTCATATTTTACCAGCTACTTCATTAGGTGCTTCAGCAGGTAAAATTATTAGAAACTATATAACATCAACAAAAAAACCAATAGCTTCAATTTCATTTTTAGGAACAAGATATGGTGACACAGCACCAATAATGGCAGCATTTTCATCTAGAGGACCAAGTATAGTAGGACCAGATGTTATTAAACCTGATGTTACAGCACCTGGTGTGAATATCCTAGCTGCATGGCCATCAAAAAGTAGTCCAAGTTTGACCAAAAGTGACAAAAGAAAAGTTCTATTTAACATAGTTTCAGGTACCTCAATGTCTTGTCCTCATGTTAGTGGATTAGCCGCATTGATTAAATCAGTTCATAAAGATTGGTCACCTGCAGCAATTAAATCAGCTCTTATGACCACTGCTTATACATTAAACAACAAAGGAACTTCTATTTCAGACATTGGTTCAAACAATTTACCTGCTAACCCTTTTGCTTTTGGTTCTGGTCATGTTAATCCTGAAAGTGCTTCTGATCCTGGATTAATCTATGATATTAGTACTAATGACTACTTAAATTACTTATGTAGCCTCAATTTCACTTCCTCTCAGATTACTTTGTTGTCAAAAGTGAAATTTCCATGTCCTAAGAAGCAAGTTTTTCAAGTGGGTGACTTGAATTATCCTTCATTTGCTGTTCTATTTAATGGAATAGCTAAGAATGTTAGTGTGACATTGAAAAGAGTTGTTACAAATGTTGGGAAATTACAAAGTGTTTATGATGTTAAAGTTGAACAACCAAATGGAGTTGTTGTTAGTGTTGAACCAAGGAAATTGAAGTTTGAAAAATTGGGTCAGAAATTGAGTTATAAAGTTAGATTTTTGTCACTTGGAAGAGCAAGAGTTAGAGGTGCTTCATCATTTGGGTCACTTACTTGGATATCTGGTAAATATAAAGTTAGAAGTCCTATAGCTGTGACGTGGCAATAGGAGAAGAAGCAAAGGAAGTTCATTTGATTTTATCATCCATTACATTATTGTTGGAAGTTACATGTATGAATTCAATAGTGGCATAAGAGTAATTTACAATTTCTTCGTGGTATTTATTTTCATTGTTGTTTGGAATGATCCATTTGTATACTTTCTATTTATTATTTTATAAATTTTATTTTTATTCAGAGCAGAATTACAAGTGTAACTTGATAATCCCAAAATTTATATAATTGTTTGGAGTATAGTTTATATTACTAAGCCAAATGCTTAGTAACTATTACTAAAGGGCAAGATGGTAAAATCCATGATTAAAATTAGGAAAAAAAACCGATTACCCAATCCCATATTTTCCTCCATAATTATAGGGATCAATTATTAGTAATTAAAATTTAAAGCTGAATAGAGAGAGAAACGTAAAAACCCAAATTCACCAAAACCCCAAAACGCAGCAACACTGGTTCTTCGTTACCCAGAAGAAAAAAACTCAGGTTTTTGCTACCTCTCTCAGGTTTCTTCGTTACCCAGATACTGGTTCTTCATTACCCAGAAAACGCAATCGGTTTGTCTACCCAGAAACAATACGGTATTTTGCGTTTTCGTTTTTTTCATGGTTGAGCTATTTTCGTTTTCGTTTTTACACTACGCCAGAATTAGGAAAAATAGGCGCTACCTTAAGCAGCGTTTATTAAAAAGCGCTAGGTAAGGGGAAACGGTCAAAGGGATAGGCAGCGTTTATATTGAAAGCGCTGGGTATTGCTTAAAAGCGCAAGCCAATAGGTAGCGCCTATATTTGGAAGCGCTGGCTATTGCAAAAAAGCGCAAGGCCAAAGGTAGCGCTTATACTGAAGCGCTGGCTATTGCTTAAACGCGCAAGGCCAATAGGTAGCGCCTGTATTGGAAGCGCTGGCTATTGCAAAAAAGCGCAAGGCCAAAGGTAGCGCTTATATGAAGCGCTGGCTATTGCTTAAACGCGCAAGGCCAATAGGTAGCGCCTGTATTGGAAGCGCTGGCTATTGCAAAAAAGCGCAAGGCCAAAGGTAGCGCTTATACTGAAGCGATGGCTATTGCTTAAACGCGCAAGGCTAATAGGTAGCGCCTATATAGGAAGCGCTGGCTATTGTTAAAAAGCGCTAGGCAATGGGTAGCGCTTCTTGCTAAAACGCTGGCCATTGCTCTTTTATTTATTTCGTTATTTTCCTCTTCTCAACGGGTATCACGCACAGTCTCTCTTGCTCTCTTCTCTCTCGCGCTCACTCTCACACTCTAGCTCACCATTTTTGTTCTCACCCTCATTTTTGTGCTCACTCTCATTTTCGTTCTCACACTCATTTTCGTTCTCACCCTCCCTCGTGGCTGCTCTCATTTTCGTTTCTCCAAAGCTCATTTCTTCCCATTTTCGTTTCTCTTCCATACTTCTCCATTTTTGCAAAGGATTTCGGTTCGTACTTGGAAGCTCATTTCTTCCCCATTTTCGTTTCTCTTTCACTAAGGTTAGTATTATTACATGTTGTTCTAATTATTTTAATGGCATTGGTAACTTAGGTTAGATGATTGAAATTTAATGCTTGATAATTGGTTCTTTGAAATGGTGTTTCTAAATATGAGGGAAAATGTAGGTGTAGTGTTTGTTGAAATGTCCAAATGAAATGCTTTTTAGTTTAATGTTGCTCTAGGTTAAGGGATTTTATAAATTTGAGATATTTAGGATTGCTTGTTGTTCTAGTTATTTTAATGGCATTGAAACCTTAAGTTAGATGATTCAAACTTGATGCTTGTTGATTGGTTCTTTGAAAGGGTGAAGTGTTTCTAAACTTGAGGGGAAATGTAGGTGTAGTGTTTGTTGAAATGTCCAAATGAAATGCTTGTTAATTTAATGTTGCTCTAGGTTAAGGTATTCTTGTGTTGTATTTATAAATTTGAGATATTTAGTGAAATGCATGTTAATTGAATGTTGTTCTAGGTTAAGGGATACTTGTGATGTATTTCTAAACATGAGAAATTGAGGATTGTTGCTGAATATGTGAATTGTTGTTAGGTTTTGCGAGTTCGTTTTGTTGGAGCTTTGCATTCGCTGTTCGAGAGTTCGGTTCATTTGCTAGTGCGTGGTTCGCCTAGGTTGGAGTTCATTGTTGCTTCCACTTGTTCAGGTACTTTTGTTGTTTAAAACTAGAGTGACTATTTATTTATTTAAAACTGAAATTGCCTCTCTTATTTATTTTATGTGTTCCTTTTCTTTTAGTTGTGCTTGAAATGAAAGATTGATACCTAACTTAGTCTTGGCAACAACAATGATTCTAAAAATCAATTGCTAATAACTGTTTTGATTGAACCATGATGATTTATTCTTGAACAAGAATATAAGTTATGTAAACTTGTATATGTGTGGTGAATGAAACTAGCAAAGTAAAATCAAATATGCCTAAATATGCGAATTGTTTGTTGTTTGTCACCTATAATAGGTTTTTAAGTTCTCTTATCAGGATTTTATTATAAATAAATACTGAGAAATTATGGATAGAGAGTGGATGTCTGCCAATCGTCTGTCCAAGGAATATGCTGCTGGAGTGGATTATTTTGTGAAGTGTGCTGTTGAACGTTTAGGGACTTCTAGTAACATGAAGTGTCCTTGTTTGAGTTGTTGTTATGTAAAATCAGTTAATGCAGAGGAGTTGGCAGGACATTTAAAGGGTTACGGAATAGATCAAAGTTACACTTGTTGGACAATGCATGGTGAGGAAAGAAGTGAATCTTCAAATATGGGTAATAGTACTGAGAGATGTGCACCGGTTGACACCGAAAGACCTACATTTGAAGGGGGCGAATTTGAAGAGATGGCAAAGGCTGTTGAAGACGATCTTAATGATTGTCCTCAAATGTTTGAGAAATTGATAACGGATGCGGAGACACCGTTGTATTCAGGTTGTACTGAATTCACAAAACTATTGGCTGTGATAAAGTTGTATAACTTGAAAACTTGCCACGGATGGACGGATAAGAGCTTTACGGAATTACTCGCACTGTTGAAAGAAATGTTGCCGAAGGACAATGTGCTCCCTTCTCGGACGTATGATGCAAAACGAATGTTAGGGTCCATTGGGTTGAACTATGAGAAGATACATGCTTGTCCCAATGATTGCATTTTATTTCGGAATGAACATGCCTCGTTAAAGTCGTGTCCTAAATGTAATGCATCGCGATATAAAAAGAAAGAATCTGCTCCAGAAAAGGTGTTGTGGTATTTTCCCATAATTCCTCGATTTAGGCGCATGTACCATAGTTCAGAAGATGCAAAACACTTGACATGGCATGATGATGAAAGGATTAAAGATGGCATGCTACGACACCCGGCAGATTCTCCGCAATGGAAGAAAATTGATATTGATTATCCTGATTTCGGGTTGGATCCAAGAAACCTACGACTTGCATTGTCTGCTGATGGATTTAATCCGCACGACATTCAGAGTAGCTCCCACAGTACATGGCCCGTGATTTTGGCGATCTATAACTTACCTCCATGGCTTTGCATGAAACGCAAATATATGATGTTGTCTTTGTTAATTTCTGGGCCCAAGCAACCGGGAAATGATATTGATGTATACTTGGCTCCGTTAATTGAAGACTTGAAGCTAATGTGGGAGATTGGAGTAGAGGTGTATGATGGGTTCAGAGAAGAAACTTTCACCCTGAGGGCTATGATTTTTGGCACAATTAATGACTTTCCAGCATACGGCAATCTATCTGGGTACAGTAACAAAGGTCAGTGTGCGTGCCCTATATGTGAAGATAACACTGATTGGATGTGGTTGGAACATGGTAGGAAGAATATCTACTGTGGTCATCGTAGGTTTTTGCCATCTACTCATTCGTATCGACTGTTGAAAAAGGCATTCAATGGGAATATCGAAACCCGTAAAGCTCCCATGGCTTTGACGGGTGAACAACTATTTGAAAAGGTGAGAGGTTTGAACATTAAATTTGGGAAGCCTTTTGCAGGAGAGCTTGCCAAACGGGGGTGGAAGAAAAAGTCAATTTTCTTTGAGTTGCCATACTGGAAGTCATTATATGTAAGGCACTTCATTGATGTGATGCATGTTGAAAAAAATGTCTTTGAAAGTGTCATCGGTACCTTGCTCAATATGCCAGGAAAGACTAAAGATACCATCAACTCGAGGTTGGACTTGCTTAGTATGGGGTTGAGACCAGAATTGGGTCCGTTAAAGAAGGGTACACGTACATATCTACCTCCGGCAGCTCATACTTTATCTAAAAAGGAGAAGACCGTGTTTTGTAAGTTTCTTCATGGAGTTAAAGTTCCAGAGGGTTACTCTTCAAATGTTATGAACCTTGTATCGATGAAAGACCTCAAGTTAAAGTCTTTAAAGTCTCATGATTGCCATGTACTAATGGAAAATTTGCTACCCATTGGTATACGTTCCATTTTGCCTAAGAAAGTACGCAAGACCCTAACCAAACTTAGTTTCTTCTTTAAGGCGATTTGTAGTAGAGTGATTGACCCTGGAAAGTTGCCATCATTGCAAAGAGAAATTACTGTCACTTTGTGTGAGCTTGAGATGTATTTCCCACCTTCATTTTTTGACATAATGATTCATCTAATAGTTCATCTGATTAGGGAGACACAATTGTGTGGCCCATGTTACATGAGATGGATGTATCCGTTTGAGCGTTACATGAAGATATTAAAAGGTTATGTGAAAAACCGATCACGACCCGAGGGTTGTATTGTTGAGCGCTACATAGTTGAAGAAGCTATTGAGTTCTGTACCGGCTATCTATCTAGTCTTGAATATTCTGTGGGACTGCCAAGGTCTCGTCACTTAGGAAGCATTAGTAAAGGGATGTCAGGAACAAAAATAGTGATGGTATCAAGGAAAGAACTAGATGAAGCACACTTATATGTTTTGCACAATGATACTGAGGTTGATTCATATGTTTCCAAGCACATGGACATACTTAAGAGTGATCACCCATATAAGACTCAAGTTTAGTTAACAAAAGAACATAATCGGAGTTTCATAGTGTGGCTAAAAGAGCACATTGATATCGAATTTGCTATGAATCCTTCCTCGATTTCAGAAAGATTGAGATGGTTAGCAAAAGGCCCAAATATGCAAATTTTCTCTTACACCAGCTATCTAATGAACGGGTACACGTTCTATACAAAAAACCATGATGATCAAAGTAAAATGCAAAATAGTGGGGTGACTCTTGTAGCTCAAGCTTTGCATACATCAAGTGCCAAAGACAGAAATCCCATATATGCGAATATGTCATACTTCGGGGTCATTGAACACATATGGGAATTGGATTACAACATGTTTCGGGAGCCTGTGTTCCAATGTAAGTGGGTTGACAATAATAGTGGTTTACAGATTGATGAGTCGGGGTTCATGCGGGTGAATTTCAATAAGTTAGGATATAAAGATGAGCCTTTTATTTTGGCATCCCAAGCTCAACAAGTGTTTTATGTCACTGATCCAGTTGATACAAATTGGTCCATTGTTTTATTGACAAATAAAAAATTGGTGAATGACATTGAGGATCAAGCAACCGATGATGATGGTATTGAGGACGACCCTTTCTTTGGGACATCACTACCAATTGTAGGGGAAAGTACTCCTATAGAGGATTTTGTGTATGTTAGAAACGATCATAGTGATGGGATTACGATTCGTCAAAAAAAAAAATACTAAGACGCGAATTGCAAATACAATTATATCCAAGAAAAGGAAAAGGTAATTTAGACTTACATCATATGCTTTTTATCTATTTCCAAGTAGTTATTTTACATAGTTTTCATCTTCTTGTCTATTTATTTATTTTGGATAGATAAATATAACAATAACAATGATTATGTTTTATTGCAGGTTAGATGGCGGATCATAGTGATCATCACAGTGATCATGACAGCGATCATCAGTGTGATGTTGAAAAGTATATCAGAAGGCAGGCTCCTCGTGGAATGACGGTCAAAAAAGATATCATCAATCGAGTAAATAAAGGAAAAGGAAAAGTACCAGTAAGTTACTAATTACTAATTAATTTATTAATTCAACACTTAGTTTTAATTGTTTGTTAACTAATTTACTAATGACATAATGTAGGTGTTGTGGAATATTAAGGGCCAGCCAATTGGGGATAATCGCGCAGATTTGGTTACCTTCCTTGGTAGTAAGGTAAAACAAATGATACCAATTACAATCAGTACTTGGAGTGAGAAAAGTGCTGTTTTGGGGAAACACAAAGAGGAGTTTTGGTTAACAATACAGGTATATAATTTTACATCTCTTTAGTAATCTTATTTAATAAATTTGTAACCATATATATTTATATCATTTTTATTGAATATGTGTATGCAGAAATATTTTGATGTGGATGAGTCCCGAAAAGACTGGTGTATGAAGGAAGCTGGAAAGCTACATCGGAATTTCAGGGGTAGTCTAAAAAAAAATGGTTGTTTGATAATAGTGGAAACCTCAGATGGAAGCCTCCAGCGCCATATAGTGGATTTATTACGGAGGAGGATTGGGTTACATTTGTTAGGAGACGCACCGAAGATAAAGATTTCATGGTTAGTACTATAATCTATTAAGTTATAACTTAAAATATAGTTGACAATTATATATTATACATTAATGTATACTTATGTCTCTAAATAGGAACTATGCCAAGCGAATCGAGAGAGAGCTTCTGGTTGTGAGTACCCTTATAGAGGCGGTGCTAGTGGATATCAAGTTTTTGAAGAGAGATTGGTAAGACACAATAAGCTTGATTTCTCTTTGTTTAATAAATCTTTTGATTTATAATTTCTTAACATTTGGTAAATTTAAATATAGTTGGAGGAGAGTGGGAAAGATCCTACTAAAGAAAGCATTGAGCGACATTTTTTGTGGGTAGCAGCCAGACAAAAGGATGGAGAGGTTGTGGATCCCAAAACTAAGGAGGTGACCGACAGAATTGTAAGTATTTCCAAAATTCGAATATTGTTTTGAAACTTTTATGATATTTAAAATGTATAATAATTTTATTTATTATACTTTTGTTTGTGAATCAGGAAACCATATCAGAGTCTGTGTCACAGGGAGAGATCACTGATTGCTCTGAAAAGGAAATCCTTACTCGTGCCTTGGAAAAGGAAGAATACCCAGGTCGTACAAGGGGTTGTGGATTTGGCGTTAATCCATCCAACTACCTTGGGTCAAAGAAGAGAACTTATGAGGAGCATCATGATTGTAAACAAAGTAGAGAGTTGCGGGTATTGTATGAAGGTCTAAGGTCTGAACTTAGTCAAATCAAATTGCACTATGGGTTGGTTTCGCCTGCAGTACCATCCCCTGCCACAGATAGCGCACGAGATAGCTGCACCATTCCGTCAACTAAGGTATTAATTTTTTTTTTGAGGATAAATAAGAAATTAATTATTAAACTCTCTTTCTTCTACGCAATGTATTTATTAATTTTTGTTTATAATTGATTTAGGACAACAATGAGTGTGAGTGTGAATTGTATATCTCAAGTTCACACCAAATGGTTGCAATAGGCTTCACATGTGACCAATTGGGAACTTTGATGCACAACTTACCCATACCTCCAAATCATGTTAGAGTCAGAGTTGATTGTGCAATTGTGGGGGACTGCATTTTGCCTGCTCCAATACCCAGTATAGATTTACTAACTGTGCAAGATGCAGTTGGTACATTTGTGGCATGGCCAGCACACCTTATTGTTGTAAGTGACAATATATTTGTAACTAACTAATTATTTTATTTTGTCATTTATTGTGTGCTAGCTAACGAATTATTTGATTTATATATAGGTACGCCAAAATGCAAAATCTAGGGGCAAAAGTGTTAGCAAGGCAATATCTACTAGCAAGAAAGTGTCTCGGTCCGGCCGTTCAACACAAGTTTCTCAGTCTGCCCCTCAAAAAGTGACTCGGCACTCTCCTCCTCCAACAGTGACTCAGCCCTCTCCTCTTCCAACAGTGACTCAGCCCGCCCCTCCTCGAAAAGTGACTCGGTCCACCCTTGCTCCAAAAGTGACTCAGCCCGCCCCTCCAAAAGTGACTCAGCCAGCCCCTCCTCCAATACTGTGTCAGCCCTCCGCCTCTTCCATTGATGATTCTAGGATTATTTTGTATACCGAAATGCATGCACAATTCAAGATGGATGATGAAACCCCGCTTGTATTGGAGATGGATGACAACATTTTTGGAAATCCCGATCAACTATTGATAATCCCAAAACAGGATATTAATGATTTATGTCAGATGAATTGGGCAACCAATGTTTGTATTAGAGCATATATCAGGTACGTATGTAATTTATTATTTAACATCATTGAGTTTATTTTATTATATTGTTAATTTAATTTATATATACATATACCTCTAATTGTAGGTGCTTGTATCATAACATTTTGGTCCCTTCGGAGCGGACACAGAGATATGTGTTCTTGTGTCCGGATAGTACACACCTCCGTAATGTCAGGGAGGATCTGTCTAATTATAACGACCTTGTGGAACAAAACAAGACAGATGTTACAAATTATATCACTCGACGCTTATCGGATGCTCAACATAGAGGCGTCGATACCATGTTTTTGGCACCGTGTCTCGTAGGGTGAGAGATTTAATCTATTCTTATATAACATGCATTTTTTAAATACTAGTCAATTACTTATTCAAAGTTTTATTTTGTAGGGATCATTGGATTTTGCTTGCAATAAATCCTAAGACAGATACGGTGTACTACATTGATTCTGTGCATGGTCATTTCAACACCCACCCAGACTTGGTTGTCATATTTAATAGGTGTGTGTATTTAGATCACTCTGCATATTTCTTTGTTTTAGTTGTTAACTATATGTATTTTTAATAATATAGTTATATCCAATTGTGTTCAGTTGTTTGAAGGAATATTGGGGATTGGAACAATCACAGACAAAATGGGTGCCAATAGTGGTAAGTTTGTAATCAATCTTCTCATATATTTATTTACATTATTGTTGTCAAAAAAATGTATGAAATTAAATTTAACAATTAACTAATCTTTTGTTTTGTAGTGTCCGAAACAACCAAATAACAATGATTGTGGGTATTACGTAATGAGATTTATGAAGGAAATTATTACCCACAATCAAATGGTTATCCCCAGACAGGTATCTTTACAGAACTCTTTTTTATTTTGGTTTAACCATATATTTCAATTCTAATTTTATTTAATTATATAATTTCAGTATTTTCCCGATTGTCGGTGGAAGACATACTCTACTGCACAGATTGATGAGCTTAGAGGAGAGTGGTGCCATTATGTCTCGCAATTCTTTTGATTTTAGATAGATTGTAATCTTGTAAATTGTTAGAGTTTTATTTGGATACATGCATATGAATTGGTTCATGCATATGTAAGTTGCTAACTTGTTTTAATTTAGATACATATTGTAAGTAGCTTGCTAGTTTTGGATACATGCATATGAATTAGTTCATGCATATGTTAGCTGCTAACTTGTTTTAATTTAGATACATATTGTAAGTATCTGGCTAGTTTTGGATACATATTGGTAGAGAGTTTGATTTGGATACATATTAATTTGTTAATATTGTAAGTTGCTAAGTTTTGGATACATATAATAACTTGTTAGCTAGTTTGTTTTGGTTTGTGATCATATTGGTGCATTGGGATATATAACTAGTTTATATATATATATATATATATATATATATATATATATATATATATATATATATATATGTTGTTAGTATATAATGGATTGGATTGGTATTAATTGGCTGTATATGACCAGGAAATTATCAAATATAAAAAGGAAAGTACAAAAAAACAAGAAAAAAAGGAAAAAAAAATTAAACAATGGGCAGCATTTGGTGGGAGAAGCGCTGCCCATTCACCTAGCGCGTATAGCAATGGGCAGCGCTTGGTAAAGGGAAGCGCTGCCCATTGCTAAATGTGCTAGGTGAATGAGCAGCGCTTGGTGGGGGAAGCGCTGCTCATTCACCAGCAATGGGCAGCGCTTTCCTTTACCAAGCGCTGCCCATTGCTATACGCGCTAGGTGAATGGGCAGCGCTTCTCCCACCAAGCGCTGCTCATTCACCTTGCGCGTTTAGAAATGGGCAGCGCTTCCCCTTACCAAACGCTGCCCATTTCTAAACGCGCTAGGTGAATGAGCAGCGCTTCTCCCTTCAAACGCTGCCTATGGCTATTAATGAGCAGCGCTTCTCAAACGCTGCCCATTTTTGGGGAGGAATCACCAGCGCCAAATTTAGCAGCGCCCAGAAACGCTGCCCATGGCTAAAAAAAAACGCTGCCCATCCCCAAATCTGTTGTAGTGTTATCATGGCTGAATCTTGTGTTTTTTTCTTTTTTTTTCCACCCAGAACGCTAAAAAACGATATCAACAACGCAACCAGGAATCGAAACGAGTTCGAAGACGCAACCGTCGTCTCTAACCACTTCGCAATTTGAAAAATGTTAGTTTTTTGTGCTTCAGATATTGTATGTAACTGATAAAAGATTCTTGGATAGGGGTTTTCTGTTTTTACGCACTAAGAATTTGTAGGTAACAACACCTAACCAACGTTGTTCAATATTGCGGTTAGTGATTGATTAACCAAAATACCGTATTCATGTGGTTAGTGATTGATTAACCAAAATACCGTATTCATGTGATTGATTAACCAATATTGCAAATACCACATTCATCCACCATGATCCTGCAAACATAAAAATGCGAATTGGAAATCATAGTTAAAAAAAAAAAAGCTTTGCTACCTCTCTCACTATAGTTGGGTTGCAACCCGTTTTGGAAATCACCAGAGATGACTCCAACGCATGTGCAAGTGTCTCCAAGTAGGTTTAATTTGTCAACTGATAAACTAGACTCATAATTAGTTCATAGTTTATGTGGGACTAAATTTCTAATTAAGATGATACATTTTTAGAAATAAACTTTTGAATTGAATGAAAGTGTTTTCACAGATAAACAGGGGTGTTGGTGTTTTTAGTTGCTCCAATCGCCTTTATGTTCGAAATTCATATAAGTTGTAAGAGATTAATTTTCAAAAAATAAGTAACAAATATAAACGGTGAGTCTAGTTTTTGTTTAAAATAACCGATATTGCTCTTCATAAGGGATTCATCATATATTTTGTTCTTGTCTTATAATGTTTCAGCTACTTTCTTATAGGCTGGGTGTGGTTATTGGTAAATTCTGAATTATCAATTTATATATATATATATATATATATATATATATATATAGGTTAGTTGATTTTGAAGCAACTAACCTATACTAAGTTCATATGTGTTTAAGTGCAAACTATCTGTGTTGTGTAATTCTAAGGCTAGAAAGCAATTGATAAATGTTCTCTAATTTTGTGATTATCACTGCTTTCTATTTATCAAAAACGGTACATCTCTTCTCCAATTTTTAAACATTTATTGCTTTCTATTAATTGCTTATTCTGGTTCCTTTTATTTTCAGTGAAGATGGCAAAAAGGAACAAAAAGGAGGTTGGGAGTGCTAGGGAAGCTAAACCTACGAGGTACAGACATAAATGTAAACCACAGATGGTTCACACAATGCTGAATGGAATAACCAGTTCTCGGAAAGAATTGTTGCAGTCAACCGGCCGGTTTGGATCCCTTACGCTCATATGCAAATGGAGGAGGATTCACGGGGAGTTCGTGAAATGGGTGTCTGAGAACTTTGAACCCAATCAAAGTCAATTGCGACTGAGCAAATATGAAGCACTACCTATAATGTTGGAAGACGTGCAACGGATTTACCGTCTCCCCAACGAAGGAAAACCAGTCAAACCAGTCTCTCTAAGTAGTGAATTTGAAACATTTTCAATAACCAATTTTTATGTCCGTACCCGTTGGGAAAATAGTAAACCCGTTGCACGTCTTCCAACATTACAGGTAGTGCTTCGTATTTGCTCAGTCGCCATTGACTTTGATCGGCTTCAAAGTTCTCGGACACCCATTTCACGAACTCCCTGAGAATCCTCCTCCATTTGCATATGAGCGTAAGGGATCCAAACCCGGTTGACTGTAGCAATTCTTTCCGAGAACTGGTTATTCCATTCAGCATTGTGTGAATCATCAGTGGTTTACATTTATGTCCGTACCTCGTAGGTTTAGCTTCCCTAGCACTCCCAACCTCCGTTTTGTTCCTTTTTGCCATCTTTACTGAAAATAAAAGGAACCAGAATAAGCAATTAATAAAAAGCAATAAACGTTTAAAAATTGGAGAGGAGATGTACCGTTTTTGATAAATAGAAAGCAATAATAATCACAAGATTAGAGAACATTTATCAGTTGCTTTCTAGCCTTAGAATTACACAACACGGATAGTTTACACCTGTTCCTAACCGTTCCTTAAGCCGAACGTTGCTAGGAGGTGATGAATATGAGAGTAAAGAGTATAGTCTGAGGTGAGAATGTTGGATTCAGGATCCTTTCATTGGCCTCGAGGGCGTATATTTATGATACAAACACTAATTAAAGCTAATAATTACAGCACATTAATACATCGAGATATTAGGCGAGAATCATGGGCTTTCCATATATGTTCAGTCCATGCTTGCTCGCGGCCGAAGGTGATGATGAGGCCGAATCGCAGACGGAGGTGGAGTCCCTCGCTTTGTGTGGCCAATGAGTCCCTCGGCTCTAAAGGAAGGCCGCGGCCTTCGATGGTCTTGTCTTGTCTTCATGATTCAAACGTGCTGGTCTGGAGGCGTAGTGTAACCGAGTCTCCCTGGGCGATCGGCTGGGAACAGCACCTAACCACATATGAAATTAGTATAGGTTAGTTGCTTCAAAATCAACTAACGTATATTAACCTATATATATATATATATATATATATATATATATATATATATAGCTAAATTGATAATTCAGAATTTTCCAATAACCTATACTAACCAATTTCTAAATAACATGAACAATATAGTCATATGTTATCATATACAGCTAAATTGATAATTCAGAATTTACCAATAACCACACCCAGCCTATAAGAAAGTAGCTGAAACATTATAAGACAAGAACAAAATATATGATGAATCCCTTATGAAGAGCAATATCGGTTATTTTAAACAAAAACTAGACTCACCGTTTATATTTGTTACTTATTTTTTTGAAAATTAATCTCTTACAACTTATATGAATTTTGAACATAAAGGCGATTGGAGCAACTAAAAACACAAACACCCCTGTTTATCTGTAAAAACACTTTCATTCAATTCAAAAGTTTATTTCTAAAAATGTATCATCTTAATTAGAAATTTATTCCCACATAAACTATGAACTAATTATGAGTCTAGTTTATCAGTTGACAAATTAAACCACTTGGAGAAACTTGCACATGCATTGGAGTCATCTCTGGTGATTTCCAAAACGGGTTGCAACCCAACTTTAGTGAGAGAGGTAGCAAAGATTTTTTTTTAATTACGATTTCCAATTAGCATTTTTATGTTTGCAGGATCATGGTTGATGAATGTGGTATATACAATATTGGTTAATCAATCACATGAATACGGTATTTTGGTTAATCAATCACTAACCGCATGAATACTGTATTTTGGTTAATCAATCACTAACCGTAATATTGAACAACGTTGGTTAGGTGCCGTTACCTACAAATTCTTAGTGCGTAAAAACAGAAAACCCATATCCAAGAATCTTTTATCAGTTACATACAATATTTGAAGCATAAAAAACTAACCTTTTTCAGATTGCGAAGTGGTTAGAGACGACGGTTGCGTCTTCGAACTCGTTTCGATTTCTGGTTGCGTTGTCGATCTCGTTTTTCAGCGTTCTGGGTGGAAAACACGAAAAAAAAGGAAGAAAACGCAAGATTCAGCCATGATAAAAAGAAAACGAAAATAGCTCAACCATGAAAAAACGAAAACGCAAAATACCGTATTATTTCTTGGTAGACAAACCAATTGCGTTTTCTGGGTAACGAAGAAACCTGAGAGAGGTAACAAAAACCTGAGTTTTTTTCTTCTGGGCCGATATATCATGCCCGAACGAGATACCTTGCTCAATAAAGCCTTACCATCAACAACATCAACAACAATAGGATCGGGATACCTTGCCCGAACGAGATACCTTGCCCGATAATGCCTTAAGACGAACAACAACAATAGGACCAGGATACCTTGCCTAAACGGGATACCTTGCCCGATAATGCCCTACAAAGAATAATATCAACAACAATAGGACCAGGATACCTTGCCTGAACGGGATACCTTGCCCGATAATGCCCTACGACAAACAGCGGCACGAGGACTTTGAGGACCGGGATACCTTGCCCGATAATGCCCTACAAGAACAACAGGACCGAGACACTCGAACGGAATACATTGCCCGATAATGCCCTAAAGAACACCCAAAGAGTACTATTAGGACTGGGATACCTTGCCCGATAATGCCCTACTAACAACGACAACAGTAGGACCGAGAAACCATGCTCGAACAGGATAGCTTGCCCGATAACGCCCTACTAACAACGACAAGCTCAGAACCAGGATATCATGCCTGAATGGGCCCGATAACGCCTTACTAACCACAACAACATGGTAGCAGCAACAACAACAGCAACAACGACAACCTCTATCGAAATTCTCAATAGAAAGACTAGGACCGAAGGTATTCATCATCAACTAAGGGATAACTTACCCTACAGTCATCATCTCTAATCGTAACTATGTCTCGTAAGGACCATAATCGATAACTAGACCCTATTGGAATCTCTCATAGTCACTCCGAGCATCACACCATCACATCAACAGAGAAATCAACTCATACGCACAACACAAGTAATTTCAAGAAATCCAACCAATTATTCACGAAACACATTTCATCTATCAAGAGTAAACAACTCATCATGGCTCCAAACATAACCTTTTCACAGGACAGACAACACTTATGTAAACATAGCACAGTCATGCATATATCGATTATATTGTCACAGCACATTCACAAACACATTCATCACAACTACATATAATCACAAGTATCATCAAGAGATAAACATACTCACATTTAAACTATCTAGTTCATTGCTCCTACAATGAACACAAACATGTTACCAATCGGTCCACTGCTCGTACAATGGCGCTCACATGGCACATAACAAATAACACCTAAACACAATCGGGGTAACCGGGTACCCAAAAGAGGGAGCACTCACCTTAATTGTTTACACATTTATTTGTGTCGCTCCTTTCCCCGAGCATAATGATGATCCATGTAGCTGCAAACTTCTCGTTCTCGTTCTCGCCCACATCATAGCTTTAGTCGCCAAAGCATTGAAAAGGAAGCGTCATAAATAAGCAAAACAACCAATACTAAGGAGATTAACTATACAACCTCGTTTAAGTTACTAAAAGTCTAAAACCAATTAAAGAATAAATTAAAGAGTTGCTAACTTAAATAAAGTCAAACCTTAAATAGTTTAGAAACTGCGATGTTTAATTGCTATAAAACATAGTCCAGTGTTAACGTTCACATGATTTTGTAAAAGATATTAAATATAAGAAAATCACAAATTTATAACCGTGTAAGATATATCAAATATATTAAACGTTGGTAGAAGCCTATATGACTATATCCATAAATATAGTCCCTAGAGAAATCGTCTAAAGCAAGGTACATTTTATAAAAATCTAGTTTCTTTCTATTATTATAATACTAAGATTTATAGCCCACATAATAATACTAAGATTTGTAAATCCCATTTCTTTAAACAAACATTATAATAACACTTTATAAACTCAAAATAATTTCTCAAAACAAATTATACTTTAAACACTCGTATTTTGTAGAATTAAATAAAAACAAAACATCTTAAAAATAATATATTATCAATATAATAAAAAAGTACAATTAAATGTTATTTCAAAATATTTCACTAATTCAAAAGCAAGTAACACTTGAATTATATCACAAATAATTCACACAAAAATTACTGATGCAAGCACATCTAAAATATTATACTATTTAAGAAAACATGGGTTGTAACATAGTGAGCCATCACGGCGTAACTGAATAGCGTGCTTCAATGGCTTGCTTCAACCGTGTGCGTTGATTTAATGCAAAAAGGTGTAACGTTAAAAAAAAATGGACTGATCAAAGAGGAAGAAAGGAAGAATAAAGCGTGAATGATATAAAACGCAGAAAGAAAGAAAGTGCAGAATTAAGCGTGAAAGAAGGAAGAGGGAAAGAAAGAACGAAAGTGCAGAATTAATCGTGAAAGAAGGAAGAGGGAAGAAGGGAGAAATAATAGGAAAAAATTAATCGTGCCTTAAAAATAGGAATTATTTTCATTGGTAATTATATTTAATTATTTAATTATTAGGCAGAATATTTGAGAGTACCAAAATACCCTCCTTGAATAATAACTATTGGATGCATTTTAATTAAAATATTGAGCATCCAATGGCTCACATTAATTTAGTAACTATTACTAAGCCAAATACTTAGTGATGTAAGCCGTAGCCAATTGGTTTGGGATCATCTCTCAATTTAGTGCATTTGATAATCCCAAAATTTATGTAATTTTTGGTATTGCTTAAAAAAAAATCAAAAATCAGTAACCACTATATATGTGTAAGTACATTAAAAAGAACAATTATATATGTGAGCTGTGAATATGTGTGTGTGAAACTTTTAAGAATTTATAGCTCTCTTATAAAATATTTTTTGTTTATAAATTGTGTTGAGAAACTAATTTTTTCTTTTTGACAATGTGTTGAGAAACTAATTAAAATATATAAATCTTTTGTATCTTTTTATTTCACTAATATTTCTTGTAAGATTCTTATATAAGTCTCTTAGACTTTGTTTGGTACACAAAAGAAAGTGAGAGGAAAGAAACTTGAGGGAAAGGAAAGTGGAGAAAAGAAATAGAGTAGAAAATGAGAATATTTTTTAGTTGTTTGGTTTAAGTGAAGGTGAAAGGAAAGAAAAAAGTGGGAGTTTTCTCCTCTATTGTTTGATATGATAAAAAGTGAGCGAAAAGAAAAGTGTATACATTTAAAATGACAAAACTAACCTTTATTAAAAAAAGTAAAATATTAATTATTACGATGCATTAATTCGTCCAATATGAGACAAAATCATCCAATCTATATATATAACATTTAAAAATGACCTCTCATAAATGCTATTCCAAGTGTCATCTCAAAGATTGCTTAGCAATAATGATGTTTTTTTTAATTATTTTAATTTTTAATTAGTTTAATATAATAAATATAAAGGATCCCACAATAAGTATCCAATTTAAATTAGGAAAGTTATTAACACAAATATGAAATAGGAAATTGATGTACTTCCTTAATCCCAATCTCAATAGTTGTATTTAATATTCTCATATTCTCATTTCATGGGTATTATTATAATTCATAAAAATATTTAATTTTACAATTCTCATTTATTCTCATCGTTATTTTAGAAACATTTTCCTAATAAATTTGAATTCAATATGATAATGATATCTTGGATTATTTGTCATTTCTCTTAGTCATACCGAGTTATTTATTTTTGATTGCAAGAATTTGTTTCTAGGTGCAACTCAGCATAAACAGACAATCGTATGCCTAAAGTCCTGTTATTTTTTAATATTAATATCAATTAATCATTTTATTCACTCAATTTCATAAGGAGCTGGTATAACCAAAAAAAATCTCCCATAATTGAAAAAGACAATTTTTGTAACTAATTTTTTTTGCAGAACATATTAATTGTAATTAAAATTTTAATAAGGAGAAATTACATTCATCTCCCCTAAACCACGATTAAATGACATAAACACCTCTCTATTTTTAAAATAAACACCCACTTCTCTTACACTACAAGAATAAATGGATATACCGGCGCGCGTTTTCCGACGGAATTTTTTCGCCGGTAAATTACCGGCGGAATTTGACTGTTACCGGCGAAATTATTCCCCCAGTAATGTACCGGCAGAAAAGGCAGACATTACCGGCGGACTACAATCCCTCGGAAAGTTACCGGCGGAGATTCCTGACTTTACCGGCGGAATGGTGTATTTTTTAAAATAAAATAAAAAATCGAAAATCCGCCGGTAAACACCATTACCGGCGCTCATTTTAGTTTTTTTTTTAAAAAAAAACTCTAGAATCCGCCGGTAATCCCTTGAAATCCGTCGGTAATATACCCAACAAAATTTCCGCCGGTAAACACCCAATACCGGCGGATCCGAATTAAATATAGTTTTTTAAATTCCGCCGGTAACGTGGCCAAATCCGCCGGTAATTACTAGTAATCCGCCAGTAATATACCCACAAAACAAATCCGCCGGTAAACACCCAATACCGGCGGATCCGAATTAAATATAATTTTTTACATTCCGCCGGTAACGTGGCCAAATCCGCCGGTAATCCCTTGAAATCCGCCGGTAATATACCCACCAAAATTTCCGCCGGTAAACACCCAAAACCGGCGGATCCGAATTAAATATAATTTTTTACATTCCGCCGGTAACGTGGCCAAATCCGCCGGTAATCCCTTGAAATCCGCCGGTAATATACCCACCAAAATTTCCGCCGGTAAACACCCAAAACCGGCGGATCCTAATTAAAATATATTTTTTTAAATTCCGCCGGTAATGTGGCCAAATCCGCCGGTAATATACCCACCAAAAAACCGCCGGTAAACACCTATACCGGCGGATCCGAATTAAATATAGTTTTTTAAATTCCGCCGGTAACGTGGCCAAATCCGCCGGTAATTACTAGAAGTCCGCCGGTAATATACCCACCAAAAATTCCGCCGGTAAACACCCAATACTGGCGGATTCTAATTAAATTTGAATTTTTTAATATCCGCCGGTAATCACACGGATCTGCCGGTAATCTACCCACCGATAATTCCGCCGGTAATGTGCTATTGGGAAGTGAAATCTATCCGTTGGATCTTATCCTCTATATATATGGATTCATTTTAAACATTGTTCACACATTTCCATCCGAATTCTTCCAATTCTTCTCCAAATTCTCTCTTTTCTCTTCTCAAATTTGTTATCTTTTAATCATGTTTCCTCAATCTCTTCTCATATGTTTTGTTTAAGGTATGTTTGTTAACTTTTATTTCTGATTTTGTTAACATTTATTACTAATTGGTAACTTTATTTCTTCAATCTCTTCTCTAACTCTCTTATTCCTGATTTTGTTTATTTAGTAATTGATTGGAGTTTGGAGTTTGTTTATGTCGGTGCTTTTCAGCCTTACACTGGTTTCAACTCTCAGCCATCCTTCCAGAGCCCATATGGTCAGACGTACCCTGGTTTCAATTCTCAGCCGCAGCAGCCCCCGAATTATCCCCAACAGCAACCTCAGCAACTCCAGCAGCAGCAGTCTCAGCAACCCCAGCAGCAGCCTGATGCAGAGGTCACCACTAATTTTGATCTATGGTTTACTACACCATACCCCAACAACCCTTCTGGACGCTATTATGACTAGCTGTTTAAGTCTATGTACTAGATGTTTTAATTTCAGTTGTTTAAGTCTTTTTATTATGATGATGTTATATTTCTGGATATTTTAATTAGTACATTTTAATGATGTTATAAAATATTTATCATTTTGACACATTATTAATTTTCGTTCATATAATGTTTATTTAAAAAAATATTCATACTATATTAATTTTTAGCATTTGAAAAACCGAAATATATACTAATTTTTTCAAAAAATAATAATATTATATATTTATTAAATGAATTTAAAACTTTTTAAAAAAGAAAGAAAAATATATTACCGGCGGATTTAAAATATTACCGGCGGATTTTCGAAAAAAAAAAAAGAAAAATGTTAAAACATTACCGGCGGAATCATCGGCGTTACCGGCGGATCGTGGAAAAAAAAATTTTAAACAAATTACCGTCGGAATTGGCCAAATTACCGGCGGAATTGAGCAAATTACCGGCGGAATATTGTTTTTACCGGCGGAATTTGCGCCGGTAATTACCGGCGGATTAGAGTAGTTTCCGGCGGAATTTCCGCCGGTAAGCGTTACCTGCGGATGATTTTCCGGCGGAAAAATTCCGCCGGTAATCGCCGATTTCCGGCGGATTGCTTCTCTTTCCGGCGGATTTTGGCCGCCGGTAAATGCCGAAATTCTTGTAGTGTTATTTGACGAGAATGTTCCGGTCACCTCCCCTCAAGTTTTGTTTAAAATACACAAATGCCCCTTCTAATCTTTCAAAATAAAAGGAGGTCAATGTCTTTTACAAAATAGAGGGAGCGTAAGTGTTATATAACTAGAAATATTGAGAGGAGGTGAGTGTAATTTCCCCTTATAATAAAATACTCTTCTTTCAACTCCTTTTGGTACATTCTACAAAATTAAGATTGTTTGACTAATCTATTTATTTTGTATTTTAATGAAGTCCTATTTAAATTCATTATATTTCCCTCTATAAAATTGATTTTTTTTAATTTCTTAAAAATAATAATTTTTTATGTGAGTTTTTAATACATTCATATAAAATTTTTCATAAAAATTCTTTTGTTATATTTTTTAAGTATGCGTCGTATGTATGATATTTTTTGATATTAAATGAAATTAACAAATAAGTAATTTCTAATTTGCATAGACACATTTACCCTATCACACAAATAAAAATAGAGATATCAGCGGGATGAGATGGGGACGGAGAATATTTTCTCAGTTCCCGTCCCCACATCTTATATTACTCTGTTACCTCGCTCTCCACATTTGAGAGTTTTCCTCCCCACATCCCACGGGACCCTATTGTTCATATAAAAATAGTAAATAATAAACTTAAATTCAACATATTTTTAAAAATATATAAAAAATTAAAAAATATCATAAAGTTTAAAGTTATGGTAATAGGGATTATGTAATATTTTTGGTTTCTTAGTGATATTAATTTGATAAAATAATATTATATATTTGTTAAAGTTTCATAATAGTTTTATTGGAAATTGAGACCCCTCGGGGTAGAGGTATAAACCCTATCCCCTTCCTACCACGCCTTCAGGAGAATTTAGTCATCTATTTCCATCTCTATAGGTTAATATTCATCTTTAGGCCTTTAAACTGGACAGTTCCACGGGGATTTTCATGTATAAGGAGAAATTGACAGCTCTTTTTTTGGTCGAGACCAGGGTATCCACCGCCGAATGCAGTGACTAATCCCCTCGCTAGAAAAATTGATAGCTCTAAATATAACTATACCAGGCATAAATAAATCTTATTGCATGAAAATATTAACATCTAAACATAAATAACAAACAAAATATAAGTTTTTTTAAACAATTTTCAATAGGATATGTATACCCGTGCATAGCACGGGTCAAACACTCTAGTATGAACCAATATGTCCAAGATGGACCAATTCGTCCAATAGGGACCTATAAGAACCAAATTGTCCAATATGAGACCAATTCATCCTATCAAATATGAGACAAAACCAAATTTGGTATGAAATCTACTAAAACTTTTCTTTCCTTTCTATTTTATAAGGTAAACATATAAAGGAAAATGACATATTTCCTTTTTTTTTCTTTTTTTTTCCTTCCTTATTTCTAAAGATCAATTTTAAGGAAGATGAGAGGAACTTACTCTAGAATCTAACAAATTTCATTTGGAGCATAAATAGTGATAGCAACTTGGTACTCCCTCCGTTTTTGATTATAGGCAAAAAACGGCTGAGCACACTTTTTAATAAAGTGTGGAAAGTTAATGCTGATTTCCAATATTATCCCTTGCCACAATCATCATTCTTCAGTTTGCTTGCTGTCACACGCCAAAGAAGAGTGTAGGGAGTGTAAACATCATTTTCCCTTTTACTACTACTCCACTCATGAAATCTTCTTGGCTTTTCTACTCCCATCTTCTAACATTTCACATCTGCAACAACTTCTTTTTTTTAAGACTAAATTAACTTCTTTTCTAAGGCAAAAATAATAGGCTAGCGCCAAAAAATTTACTAAACACAAACCTCAAAATTTGAAAGTTTCGCTAATTTTTTTACTAATATGAAACATGAAATAGAACATTGCCACTTAAAAAGCTCTCTATATATAGAATGTTAAACATGGTGAAGGTAGAATTTTTCAACTATGGAATACAGCATGCCTCTAGATGTTGATTTGAACACTCTCTACAATGATTCTGAACCTGTTTCACAATGAAAACAGAGCACCTTCCATTGACTTAAACATGTCACCAAATGAAGAAGAAGCTTCTTATAATGAGTCTCATGGTGACCGTGATGTACACAACAATATGGATAACATTTCTTTGGAAGAAGTTTTTGAATCCCAATATGGTCCAGCTGAAGGCAGCAATTATGATGATGATGAAGTCCATTACACACACGCAAGCTATTGCAGTACTCAACCTTTTCATTTTTTATTAAAAAAATTGCATTGAATATAGTAAAAAAGTTAGAAAACTAAAAAGTTTTTTTATTGGTAAGAGTAAAAGTAAGGGTAAATTTGGTAGATAAAGTAGAAAAAAGTCTAACTTACTTATATTTAGTAACACGACTTTATGAGAATATTTGCTTATATTCGAAAACGGAGGGAGTATTGGTTAAGGGGGTCCCATCACCATCTCAAAAATGAGGAAACAAAACTGATGCAAACAAATTTGTCGAAAGAAAGAAGTCCCGAGTGAGTGAAATAATTTGCCAGCATGACAATGACCGGTATAAACCTCCCTCAATAGATTTAACACTGTCGCATGCCCAATGATAAATTCAAAATCAGGACCTTGATTAAGCTTAAGTAGACTCCTACCATCTCATCCAAGTGTTGTTAAATAAAAAAACTGTATAAACTTCTGTAAAAAAAACTATAGAAACTTAATTAAAATTAATTTTGCATAGAAATAATATTAAAAAAAGCGTGTTAAAAATGAATAAATTAAATGAAATCTTAAGACTATAAATCTTGAGGAGTCTTCGGCTCCAATTTGGCGCCAAGACTCTCCACCCCCCTTCCCCTCTCATTTTTTTTCTTTATCATTTTTTTTAAAAAAATATCCCCCTCCTCATCTTCTCCCTTAATATTTTTTTTACTTTATCTTTTTTTACTATCATATTTATGAGTGCATTAAAATTTAGGAAAAAATAGGATCTATAAATACGTGAAGTTTATTCTCGATAGTTGGTTTGGTGACAAATAAAAATTAATTTTGTGATAAATTATGTAAATTGTGATGTTAGCCAGTGTGTTTTGAGCTACTTTAGAGTCTGAAAAGAAATTTAGTTGTTCATATACGCAAAATTTGTTCCTCAGTAACTGGTTTGTTGAAAGGAAATGATAATTTTGTAATAAAGTACGTAAAGTGCAATGCAAAACAGTGTGTTTTGGGGTACTTAAGTGGTCGAAAAAATTTACATGTTCAAATAGGCATAGATCGATCGAGTGAATCTGAGTCATCAAGGCTTGATAAAGAGGGCCTTGGATATGGATCAAAGCAATTGGGCTGATCTATGTCCAATTTGTTGATTGGCCTCGTGGCCCAGTCTGAAATCATGGTCTTGGATATGGATCCTAGCTATTGGGCCGATCCAGGTCAAGTTCGCTTAGTGAGTCTCATGACCCAGTCTAGAACATATATACATAGGCCCAATATACTGAATATAATTCATGATTAGTCTACTTATTACTCCCTCCGGACCTAATTATAAGCAAAAATAACTATCCCTAATTAATTCAGGGAAAAACAAATAAATTAGGGATAATGGTTTTGTACATTTAATTTTCTTGAATTCAGGGAAAAACAAATAAATTTACTAAACTATCCCTAATTAATGGTCATCTTCTCAAAACATTAATGAGCTAATTTAAGGGTAGTTGTGGAAAAATAGCATTAAATATGGGTATATTAGTTGCATGGGTCGAGATCCTCTCCAAATGGTTTGGAGAGGAAATGGACATGTCCATTTTAATCTATAACAATGCGACACATGGTATTATTCAGATCCAACGGCTGATATTAAAAAAATTAAAAATTCAAAAAAGCCAAAATGAATTATGCAGAACTTCATCTTCCCCAAACCTCTCACAGTGCAGCGCTGCTCTCGCCTTGGCCTCTCCTACTGCCGCCCATCTGCACCGCCGCAGAGACTTGAGCCTCCGTCGCTTCCGATATCGCCCATCCGCGAGTTCGACGTCAACGATTTGTTTTCACTGGTTCGTTGTTGCAGCACCACTGTCGTCGCCGTCACCGTCTTGCATCGCCCTATCATTGTATATATAGTTGTTCCTTCGATTTCCATCCAGAGTAGAACACTTTAACCTTAACCTTAAATCTAATTTCAAGTTTCTTCTCCAATTGCTGCAAGCACTGTAACCTTACAAATGCTTCACCCTTTATACTCATATGACATTTTTTATACTCTAATAAAGACTAACAACAAGCATCGAACACTGGAGTAAAAACATTGTTGTCGATTGAATTAAAAAAAATTGTCGAAGTTGGGAATCAACAGGGAATGAATGGAGTACATGAGTTGGGATCTTCTCCACTTCTTACGATGCACAGGGACGGGGCAGTGCAGTGGCAACTGACAACGACACAGTGGTATGGTGGTGGTGTCTGGGGTAGCAATCGGGGAAGTGGTTGGGTCTGCGACGGTAATGGGCGGCGGTGGGAAAGGCTTTGGGTGTGGGTTGGAGAAGATGAACCTTTCGTTTTTCTCATTTTTTTAATCGTTTTTTTACAACTTTTAATCTCAGCCATTGGTTTGAAATTTTAACATGTGTCACACAGATAATTTAGGGAATGGAGATGTCCATTTCCTCTCCAAATGGAGAGGATCAGCACCCTATATATATATATATATATATATATATATATATATATAAGCAAAAAGAAGCCACTGTGATAAACAAGCCCATTGTCCTCAATTTGCTTCTTCTTCTACTCACACACTTCAATTATACCCAGCAACATATATACAGGAATCATATATATAATTGAATCGTCGATCATTCTTCTTATTTCTTCATGTTTTTTATTTATTTGTTTAATAAAAATATTTGCTTATTCTTTGTTTCCTTACATGCCTAAATACACGATAGCAACCAAAGCAAATTCAAACTATGTTTGCCTTGCTATCAATATTAGTGGTGATGTAGGAGTCTGCCTGGATGCCAGATGTTGAGAATAAATGGTAATTTGATACTATAACAAATTAGGCGTTCAGTATTTGAGTTCAATTATATTTTGAGCTATTGAACTCATGAGAACTAGGCTTCTATGATTATCTTCCAACAGGTGGGAATTGGCTGAAGACATCGATCATCATTATTAGTATGATTTTTTTATGGTTTTGGAACACAACATGTTCACTGTCATCTCTGTTTTGTAGCAATAAGAATGGCAAGAGAGAAGATAACTAGGTGTACATTGCACATGGATGCAAGAGCTCAATTCGAGTCAAACTAAAATAATAAATTTTTCTTAATTGGAGTGTTGTTTGGTAAATGGTCAACAATAGAGGAGGCTAAATCCTTTTAAATGTATGCAGTTCGTTGGCGTGAGCATTGAGATGTGTAGAAGCATGTGTATTTGTTGGTGATGCGTCAAGCCAAGAGTGCAACACATTTTGTGAAGCAGCTTACATTGAAATTACTTTATTTATTTTCACTCTGTTAATATTAATTTCGTTGCTACCCCTACTCACAATGATCAGATTATGGAGTTTTTTCTGTGATATTAACAAATATCAACTTTGTTTAATTGCACTCATTAATACTAGCGCTCCCCGTGCATCGCACGGGTAATGAGGCTACTTAAATGAAACTAGCCGCCTGACCCGTGCTACGCACAGGGTTGACTAAATTTTAGTTAGCAAAACTAAAGTAAAACCGGAAGGGGAAACCCTCTTTAATAAACCAATCATTCAAGACAACAACTTTCTGTCCACTGCAGGCATCAAACTCGGGAGCACTAAGTCGACGGGGACCCCGTGTCCCAGGGTAGCTTATGCCAGTGGACCAATGATGTTGGTTTGTAAAATATATTGTCAAATAATTGTGGATTGAAATTAAATTATAGCTATAAATTAAATAAGAAGATTATAAAATTTAAAAAGAATATTGACAAAAAACGTTGAAATTAAACATCCATAGATAATGGGAAGAAAATGTCTAAAGCTTTTAATAACATAATCCATATTTATCAAATGTAAATATAAAAACTTAGCCCATGATAAGAAAGCAAAGAAGACAACACAATTAAAAACTAAAACACGTGGGTATCATGCATGGTTGTATGAAAACTCATGATTAAAATAGGAGCAGTTATACAAAGTTGAAAGAAGATGGTGGAGGTTGTATTATAAATGTGGCTGAAGTTCTCGTTGAAAGAAGATAAAAATTTAAACACCAGTTAAAGTATGTTTTTAATACCGTTTGATGCGAAATGACAAAAATAAAGAAGACAACACAAATAGAAAGTGAAACACGTGGGTATCGTGCATAGTTAGATGAAAACCACCAATAAAATAGAATCACCTATAGAAAGTTGAAAGTAATGTTAGCTAGTAGCTTATACATAGTTCGTTGAAATATATGTGTATCACTCCCGTGCGATGCATGGGGTGAGCTAGTATCGATGGATGTAAATGTATTAAATCAACTCCTTTTTTACCAAAAAAACATTAATATTGTGAGAAGATGACTATTAATTAGAAATAGTTTAGTAAATGTATTTATTTTTTCCATGAATCCAACAAAATTAAATGCATAAAACTACTATTCTTAATATGTGTAAAGGTAATTGTTTTTGCTTATAATCAAGTCCGGAGGAAGTACATCAATACATCATGCAAGGTTAAATAAAAATCACCATTAAAATAAAAACACCTATACAAAATTGTAAGAAAATGTTGGGGAGTTCTATTGTAAATGAGACCGAAGTTCCCATGGAAAAAAGTTAACTTTTAAATATAAATTAAATAACAATATTATAAAATTAAAAATAAACTTTAACAAAGACATTTGAATTGAAAATTCACAAATAATAAGAAGAAGAAAAAATATAAAAAGTTTTAATAATGTTATCTATATTTATCAGAAATATAAAAACTTAACCCATAATGAAAAAGAAAATAAGACAACACAAATAGAAAGTGAAACATGTATGTAGGTATCATAAAGAGTCTGATTTAAAACTAAACACCAATTTAAGTATGCTTCTAATACTTGCTGGTGCGAAATTATCAAAATAAAGAAGAAAACATCAATTTGAACATGTAAACATTTTTCCGGAACCTATTTTGTCACGAATGTTTTTTTGTTTTTTCATCAAACATGTTATTGAGGAACGAACTTCGCGTATTTGAATATCTAAAAAAAATTTGGGACCCTATAGTATCCCAAAATACATCGTCAGCATCACACTTTACGTATTTTATCACAAACTTATTATTATTTTTTACCAAACCGGTTATTTACAAAGATACTTCTGGTATTTGAAGACTTAAAAAGTTTTTATGAATCCTAAAGTACCCCAAAACATACTATTTAACATTTCACTTTAAGCATTTTGGTACAAAATGATTTTTTTTCACAATCAAGTACACTAAAGCACACTGTTTAGCATCTCACTTTACGTATTTTGTCACAAACTTATTATTATTTTTAACCAAACAGTTTACTTACGAAGAAACTTCTGGTATTTGAAGAATTTTTTTTTTATGAATTCCAAAGTACCGCAAAACATACTACTTAACATTTCACACGTATTTTGGTACAAAATATTTTTTTTCACCATAAGTACACCAAAGCATGCTGTTTAGCATCTCACTTTACGTATTTTGTCACAAACTTATTATTATTTTTTACCAATCCGTTTACTTTCGCAGAAATTTTTGGTATTTGAAGAGTTAAACTTTTTTATGAATTCTAAAGTACCCTAAAACATACTGCTTAACATTTCACTTTACGCATTTTTGTACAAAATAATTTTTTTGCCCAAGTACACCGAAATACACTGTTTAGCATCTCGTTACATATTTTGTAATGAAATTAAATCTTTTTTTCACAAAATGGATTATTGAAGAATTTTTTTTTACATATTTAAACATCTAAAATTTTTCGAGACTATAAAATACCCCTTAAAATATAAAAAAGAAAAAATACAAAATTTTAAAATATATAAGTAGAAACAAAACAAAAAAAAACTGAAACCAAAATGGAAGAAGGGAAAAAAATGAAGAAAAAAAGTAAAAATTTAAAATATAAAAGAAGAAAAATGAAAAAGAGAAAAAATGGAAAAAAGGAAAAGAAGGAAAGAAAAAAAAAAGGCAACACACACACACATATATATATATATATATATATATATATATATATATATATATAAAAGAGATTTCAAGGTAAAGTGTCAGGCGGGTATTCCACGTGGACATTGTACACGTCGTCAACGGCTTACTGCGTGAGTTGGAAGACAGAGACGCATCTTCTTCTTCTTCCATCGATTTTTCTTCATCCTCTGAATCTTGTTCTTCTTCTTCTGAAGGTAAAAATCTCATCTTTCAACTAAGTTTCTTCATTTGATCAAACACCCACCAATCCTCAAATTATTATCCTTCATCAACTACAATTCACTTCTTTCTTTTTCTTAAATCTGTAGATACCTGTGTACAATTAATTTGTATCAATTCAAATCCAGAATACATTGTTCTTTGCTTGAATGATTCCCAATTTGATTTCTTCTATGATCCTTTTGTATTGAATATCAAAATTTGAATTGTTTTTAATATATATAATCCAGGGTTAGGAATTTGTATTCTATTTTATGGACAATTATGGTTCTTCTGTTCCATATCGATATCCAAACCCATATGTTTATCCCCCTAACCCTAACCCTAATCAAAATCCTAATCCACCATACCCACCTCCTGATCCATATGCACATGCACATGCTCCTCCATATCCATATCCTTATGTTTCTTCACATTCCTTCAATTATTCATATCCTGCACCCCCTAGATCACCACCATCCACCTCCTCTTCCTCTCATTCTGGACAATTTGATTATACATACCCCACTCCTCCTCAATTAACTTCAACCCCTTCATGGGGTTTTCCTTATCCCCCACAATCTTATTCTCCTTATCCTTATCATGTTCCTCAAGGGAGTCATAGTTCTTCTCATCATCCCCTTTCACATCATGCTAGCTTACAACATAGTTCATCTCATTCTTATCATTATTATCAACCAAATGAGGCTTATCCTCCTCGCGAAGATCGTCCCGGTGTCAATTTGCATGCCAGTAGCTTCTCTGGTCCTTATTGGCAAGATACTTCAAATTCAAGCTCCATAGGAGGTGGAGTATCACAAACTAGTGGTATTGATAATTCGAAGCCGTCTCAGAATTCTGCGTATCCATCTTTGGAGGATATTATGAACAATGTTAAATTGTCTGATAATAACCAACCAAGTGCTCCTGCATCACCTCCTGCACCTGCAGGACAGGCACTGATGCATAGTCAGAGTTTGCAGATTGTTCCAGATAAGCAACAGAAGAGGGAGGATTTTTATGGACACTCTAGTAATAACTCCTTCTCGGGTTGGGGATCCTCGTACCCCGGTCGGGTGAATTCAATTAGGCTTTCGGAGTATTCCGGCTCGTCTAATGAGTCGGTTCATAGTCAGAGTTTGCAGATTGTTTTAGCGCAGAATAAAGGGTCCTTGAGAGTTTTGCTCCTGCATGGTAATTTAGATATATGGGTTTATGAAGCCAATAATCTTCCAAATATGGACATGTTCCACAAAACATTGGGGGATATGTTTGGTAAATTACCGGGTAGTGTGAGCAATAAAATTGAAGGAACTATGAATAAGAAGATTACTAGTGATCCTTATGTTTCAATTTCAGTATCAAATGCTGTAATTGGGAGGACTTTTGTTATTAGCAACTCTGAAAATCCTGTTTGGACACAACATTTCTATGTTCCTGTTGCACATAATGCAGCTGAAGTTCACTTTGTTGTTAAAGACAGTGATGTCGTGGGTTCGCAACTCATTGGCATTGTGGCAATTCCAGTCGAACAAATATACTCGGGGGCCAAAGTTGAAGGAACATACCCTATCCTTAACAATAACGGGAAGCCTTGTAAGCAAGGTGCTGTACTGAGCCTATCCATTCAGTACATTCCAATGGAGCAACTGAGCTTTTATCATCAAGGAGTTGGAGCGGGGCCCGATTATGTTGGTGTTCCAGCCACATATTTTCCTTTGAGGAAAGGTGGAAATGTTACTCTATATCAAGATGCTCATGTTCCAGATGGCAGCCTCCCAAACGTGTTGCTTGACAATGGGATGTATTATGTTAACGGAAAGTGTTGGCGTGACATCTTTGATGCCATACGTCAAGCTCGCCGTTTGATTTATATTACAGGATGGTCAGTGTGGCACAAGGTTAGGTTGGTAAGGGATGCAGGTTATGTATCAGATGATACTTTGGGTGATCTACTGAGGTTAAAGTCACAAGAAGGAGTAAGAGTGCTTCTCCTTATTTGGGATGATCCTACATCAAGAAGTATCTTGGGTTACAGAACAGTAAGTAATGCAATTTTTTCTGTTACATATCTTTGCATTTCTGTGATTGGAAGAGCTGGTAGGTTTTGGTTGGCAATATTTCCTGTAATGCGCACATCTTTTTTTCGTGTTGTCCTCGTCTCATGAATACATTTTTCTATCTCTTTTTGAACTTTGTTGATCTTATTATTCTTAAACTGTGATAAGGTAACGATTAGATTTTTCCTTTTGCGGTCAAAAGGGACCACATCTGTAACCTGTACACATAAGGGACCAATTTGAAACAAATAATTTACAAGGGAGAAAACTGAAACCTAAAATGAAGATAAGAGATCAAAACTATAATTTAACCTTTTGTTTTCTATTACTATGAGTGTGCTACTATTTATGAATTTTACTTTTAGTTTTAATTATGTGAAACTTTTGGACTTTACATTCAGGATGGTGTCATGGCAACTCACGATGAAGAAACAAGACGATTCTTCAAGAACTCATCAGTACACGTGCTTCTTTGTCCTCGCGTGGCTGGAAAACGGCATAGCTGGATCAAGCAAAAGGTTAGCTTTGACAACTACTTTACTTACTGAAATGTTTTATTAATTTATACTCAATTTTGCTGAAATGTTGGTTCTTGTTATTGTTACTCCGCCATTCTTTAATACCTTGCATCATTAGGATTTGAAGTCGTAAATTATGATTTACATTTAGCAATTGCATATGGGAAAGTGAAACTTTTATTCTCGTGTCCGGATTTTTAACAAGATATTGTTTTACTAGCTGTTATATTATATTTACTGGTTAGCATTGGATATCTTGATATGTTATCACATACTTCTACAAATTTTATTTCAGAGTTATACATTGAATTTACTTGTCTTTTTATCAGGAAGTTGGAACTATATACACACATCATCAGAAAACTGTAATTGTGGATGCTGATGCTGGAAATAACAGAAGAAAAATTGTAGCATTTGTTGGTGGACTTGATTTATGTGATGGGCGATATGATACTCCTCACCACCCTCTCTTTAGGACATTGCAGACAATACATATGGATGATTTTCACAACCCTACTTTCACGGTATTCTATTATTTCAGACTCTTTGTAAGGGATTAATGGAAGCGTTTGTCAAAATTGAAAAATAGCAACAAAGTGAATCAATCTATGTTTTAGTAGCTCTAGAGGAAGTCAAAGCATGATTATGAAATATCGATTTTTGAGTCAAGAAGACCAGTTTCTTCTGTTGATATGAGTTATTCCATGACAGGGTAACACTGGCGGTTGTCCAAGGGAGCCATGGCATGATCTACATTCTAAAATTGATGGTCCAGCAGCTTATGATGTTTTAACTAACTTTGAGGAACGTTGGTTAAAAGCTTCAAAACCACACGGGATAAAGAAGTTGAAAATTTCATATGATGATGCTTTGCTTAGGCTAGAAAGAATTCAAGATGTTATTGGCGTTAATGACACGCCTAGTGGTGATGATGATCCTGAATCATGGCATGTTCAGGTAATTAGTTATTTAATACTTGATAGACATTTTTGATTTTCTATAAGTAATTCTTTCCTCATTTGCTTTTTGCAAATGAAATTATTGATTCTGTTTACTTTGGAATGTAGATATTCCGTTCAATTGATTCAAACTCGGTTAAGAGATTTCCAAAAGATCCGAGAGAAGCAACTGGCAAGGTGAACAAAGGCTTTTTGTTTCAATTTTTAGTTTTCATGCTTGATTTCAGTTCCTCAGACTTCGATGAACTTGTGTCTGAAAAGTTAAAATGTTATTGTAAATTTACAGAACCTTGTATGTGGGAAGAATGTGCTGATTGACATGAGCATACATACAGCATATGTGAAGGCTATTCGTGCCGCACAACATTACATCTATATAGAGAATCAGTATTTCATTGGTTCTTCTTACAATTGGAGTCAACATAAAGACCTTGGTATGGTACTTCACTTCTAGGTAGATTGTAGTTACAGAGCTAAGTTATAACAGATACATTATATTATTTCATGGTTCGCAGAAAAAGCTCATTGAAAGATAAATTATAATGATGAAAAAACGTTGTTAATGAGGTGCCACATAACTTTATTTTTAAGATCTCTTTTTTATGTTAAATTTCATATTTTTGCAGGTGCTAATAATTTAATCCCAATGGAAATTGCTCTAAAGATTGCTGAAAAGATTAAAGCAAATGAAAGGTTTGCAGTGTATATAGTTATTCCAATGTGGCCAGAGGGTGTTCCAACAGGAGCTGCCACACAAAGGATTCTATTTTGGCAGAATAAAACAATGCAAATGATGTATGAGACAATTTACAAGGCTTTGGTTGAGGCTGGACTTGAAGCAGCATTCTCTCCACAAGACTACTTGAACTTTTTCTGTCTCGGCAATCGAGAGGCCATAGATATGTACCAAAATGTCAGTGTAGTCGGAAATCCTCCCCCAGCAAATAGTCCACAAGTATGTTACTAACACCAATTTTACCTTTATATAATCTTAATATTGCTTCTTATGGCATCCAATCATCTCTTTTTAGTGAATGTGCAAGTAATTTTTTTGTATATGATGGTGCTTTCTTTGCAGGCAGCTAGTAGAAATAGCCGACGTTTCATGATTTATGTTCATTCAAAAGGCATGATAGTTGATGATGAATATGTGATAGTGGGATCTGCAAACATCAACCAACGCTCTATGGAAGGAACAAGAGACAGTGAGATTGCGATGGGAGCCTACCAACCTCATCATACATGGGCAAGAAAACTTTCTTATCCACATGGACAAGTAAACATTCTTTTTACATCACTGGCTACTAATATTTTCTAACTTTTCTATTTGAATCCGTCAACATGTTTTATAACCTGACAGAAATTCTTTTTGACACTATACTATGTAGATACATGGATATAGGATGTCACTTTGGGCAGAACATACTGGAACAATTGATGAATGCTTCTTGCAACCTGAGAGCCTTGAATGTGTGAGAAGGGTTAAATCAATTGGTGAAATGAACTGGAAACAATTTGCAGCAAATGAAGTGACAGAAATGAGAGGGCATCTCTTAAAATACCCGGTTGAAGTTGATCGAAAGGGGAAAGTTCGATCCCTTCCCGGCCATGAAGAGTTTCCTGATGTGGGAGGAAAAATAGTTGGATCTTTTCTTGCCATGAAGGAGAATCTAACCATTTGATGAGTTCATTATTTTTGAGTCTGTCACATTCTGCAATGTATGTAAATAACAAAATAGAAGAAACAATTTTGAAATGCATGATACCTACAGTCAGAAACAGAGTGTATAGTCAAACATATTTACAGGTTATTCTTTTTCCTTTCATAGGATTAATACATAAACATTATCATACATTGTTGGATAAGTTTTTACATTACCACCTTGTTGATTATTATACAAGCAAACTTATCCTAGAAAAAACCTCCATGAAATCAGTCTGGCTCTGGCTTGTGTGTATTTATTTTACATTACTTGGAAATGTTATTTGTTTTGTAATTCGGTGCTAGAAAGTATCATATGACAAATTGTTGCCAGAATGCCAGTTCTGCATAAAAATGTCATAACCTTGTTAATTATGTGTAATTTGGGATGGTTTGGATTAATTTCTCAAAAACCAGTTATAAAAAAAATGAAATATGAAAATAAGTCTTATAATAATCATGAAGTTTTCAAACAGCAATCAAGGATATACTATCTAAAGCTTGGGGTGTGTATACAAGTTTTCATATGACAGATCTAGGTAAGAACATGTTTTTGTTCTCTTTTTCAGATGAAAATCATGCTAGAGATGTGATACTAAAGAAACCTTGGTGTGGGTGTGCAAATCATGTCAAGGAACTCCATTGTATATACTGAAGGGGATTTGCTAGTTATCCTATTGCATCCAATTTAGAGTGATTGATGGGGGCGAATAAAACCTAAGGCGTAGTGTTTACACACGCCTTATTCTTTATTATTATTTATTTTACAAGTTATTCATATTTATTTGAACTTATGATTTTCTATGTTTGTTTGTTATTCTTAGTTGAAGGATTATTCCCACCAAGAAATGTTTCAACATGTTCAATGCTTTTTAATTGTGTTGAGGGTAATACTTAGTTGTGGTTTATAGAGAGGGTGGGTAGAAACACTAATTGTCTTTCTCTAAGTGGCGCTCTTCTCCCCTATAAGGGTTCAAAGAGTGAAACATCTTTTGAACCATACAAATATACATACCTAATCAACTTATAGTCATTTCCAACGTAGTCATAACCAAATCGATGAAGAACAAGACGATGAAACTCAGACTGTGGTACAACCTCACAAGGGCTGTGAGGAATAACCTTGAACTCCTCTGTTGCTGGGTTCCACAATATAAAATTTATATTTGGTTCGCAAATGAGAAGAGTTCCATTAACACTACTAGAATCCAAAATAAAATAGTAAGGGTTGATCTCTTGAAGTGGGTTTGGGAGGTCTAATTTGACCCTATTCTCAAACCTCTCACCAGAAAGTGAATACACCCATAAAAATCTATTTGAAATTTATAAAGGAAGAGAGATGTATAATCATTGTAAGAATCATGATTAGATATGAATTCATTGCGAAGGATTCCCATAAAGTGAGGATTTTCAAATAAGAGAGCCCATGATTTGCTCACACATCCAAATAGGTAGTTTTGACAAAATGGAGAATGAAAGATCATTGGGTATGTAGTTCCTAACCTTTTCACATGTCACACTTGTGGATTTATCCATCCTCATTTGCAATGGTAACATCTGATACTGTGAAGACAAAACAAATGACTCAAGTAAAGTAGACTCAAATGTCGTCGCATTTGTGAAAATCTCACCGAGCCATTGGACATATAACCCGTCTAGCCATTGACAAAAAATCAGATGACTCTGCTAGTGTTTTGATTTTAATTTTTTCAATTAATATTATAAAAGCATGTTTGTAAACTTTAATGAAAAGTAATTGTAAATCAGTTTATATCCAAATAAATGAAGATTTCTTTAATAACTTCAATTTAAATTAGTTGATCAAATTTTTTTTTGAGAAGTTATTGTAAAAGACTTTCTGCTCAAACATGAATTGAAACAGAAATGAATGGAAAGTTTGACAATAATGTCGACCCTTCTTTTCATATTTTTAAATCTATTATTATTATTATTATTTAACTAAACAACTTCTGATGTTATAAAAAAACTAATATATATATATATATATATATATATATATATATATATAATTGAGTTCCCTTTCAGGTCTAAATTTAGTGTGCTTTGATTTGTAATTGGGTTCAAGTACCCCTTTTACTCGGTTTTTGAATGAATTTTGCTTATAAAAAACTGAATTATAAAAAAATAATTATAAAATTTAATTGACAAGTCATTTTGTATATTCCAATACAACGTGAAAGTAAAATCACAAAAAACCACATTTACAAACCACTGATTAAAAAAATAAAAAAAACTAATGAACTATTCCTCCAATTGGAAGAAGACTATCCTTATAATTTATTATATAAATTTCACTATATTCGGGGTCTCCTTTAATACCAAGCTCCACAATCACCTGGGTACTTAAATTAAACAAAACTAGTTCACCATCTTCTTGAATGAAGAATATGTTGCCCTTGTTCTCTGCTCCGATAGGGCGCTTGACACAAGGCAAGGGCCTAACAATGAAGAGTTTGATCCATGATTCTTTCACACCAAGTTCACCCAAAACTGATATATGAAAAGTAGTTGTATCATCATACCATGAGATCAAAGAAATGGACCCATACAACACCGCCAAGTATCTTGGCACAAAATAAGAACTATCATCTATGTCGAAGGGTGATTTTTCAAAAAAATCTATGTCGAAGGGTATATGTGTTGTACAAAACACTTCATTGCCCAAGTTGAATGACACCAACCAATGTTCATCATTATCTATAAAACCCAACCAATGACACACTCCATCCAAGTATAGTCGTTCACCTGCAAATTTATCATGACAACGAGGAATATCGACGTCAAGTTTCCTCCAAGAATTACTTCTTAGGCTATATACCTCCCATAAGGGTTCAAAGAGTGAAATGTCTTTTGAACCATACAAATATACATACCTAATCAACTTATAGTCATTTCTAATGTAGTCATAACCAAATGCATGAAGAACAAGACGATGAAACCCAGACTGTGGTACAACCGCACAAGGGCTGTGAGGAATAACCTTGAACTCCTCTGTTGCTGGATTCCACAATATAAAATTTATATTTGGTTCGTAAATGAGAAGAGTTCCAATCACACTACTAGAATCCAAAATAAAATAGTAAGGGTTGATCTCTTGAAGTGGGTTTGGGAGGTCTAATTTGACCCTATTCTCAAACCTCTCGCCAGAAAGTGAATACACCCCATAAAAATTTATTTGAAATTTATAAAGGAAGAGAGATGTATAATCATAGTAAGAATAATGATTAGATATGAATTCCTTGCGAAAGATTCCCATAAAGTGAGGGTTTTCAAATAAGAGAGCCCATGATTTGCTCACACATCCAAATCGGTTCATAGATTTAATAGGTAGTTTTGACAAAATGGAGAATGAAAGATCATTGGGTATGTAGTTCCTAACCTTTTCACATGTATCTCTTACCCTATGTTTGGATGAAGTATTTTTAGGGGGTAATGTAATTTTTGGGGGGATTTCGGAATATTTTAGTTCAAAATTTTGAACTAAAATATTCCGAAATCCCCTCAAAAATTACATTACCCCCTAAAAATACCCTATCCAAACACTCCCTTAGGGATTTATCCATCCTCATTTGCAATGGTAACATGTGATACTGTGATGACAAAACTGACGACTCAAGTAAATTAGACTCAAATGTCGTCGCATTTGTGCAAATCTCACCGAGCCACTGGACTTATCCGTCTAGCCATTGACAAAAAATCAGATGACTCTTGAGTCAAAAAAAAATCAGATGACTCCGCTAGTGTTTTCAATTAATATTATAAAAGCATGTTTGTTAACTTTAATGAAAAGTAATCGTAAATCGTTTTATATCCAAATAAATGAAGATTTCTTTAATAACTTCAATTTAAATTAGTTGATCAATTTTTGAGAAGCTATTGTAAAAGACTTTCTGCGCAAACACGAGCCGAGTCTGATTTGTGATACTAAAAGTATATTTAGTAATTGTTACTAAATGGGCAAAAAAAATCATTTCCCTGTCAATTACTAAAACTGCAAAAAACCATTGGCTTTCAATTTTACGAAAATTACAGCGACTTCATCGTCCACAATATAAGTTGACATTAACTTCTCACAAAATTTTCAGAAGTATCATCAGGAACTGAAACTGTTATTATTACATCTAAAAGTTTCTATTCTAAATATGATTTTTCTTATGAGCTTCCATTGATAACATCAGTTTCAATATGAAAAGAAAAAGAAAATCCTAATCTAAAAATTCAACAAGATGTTTGGATACAGCCAAGTTATAGTAATATACTAATATTTCATGAAATATTTACAAGCTTTGCACGTCCAGTTTTTTGATCAACTTCAACTCGAAGACCAAGTTTAGCAATTTCAGGCATATCAGCAGATCCTTGAAGCTCCAATTCAGCAACTTCTTTTTTATTCTCCTCATTGCCTTCCAACATATTCCTCACACACCATATGCCCCATTCTCTCAAGTAAGGATTATCTTCATCAGTAACACACTGCTGTAATAGCAGTAGAATTCCATTCTTATGCCTAATATCATCTTGTGTATGTTTTCTTCTATACAAACAATTTCCAATAACTGAAACTATGTCTCTCCTAAACCCTTTATAAGGACATGGTTTCGAGGAACTTCTAGCACCGTCTTGATTTTCAGTTTGTTTGATTCCTTTCCTGATAATTGCTGGTGGTTCAAGGTCTCCAAGTAGAGACAAAAGCAACACAATGAGGCCATTTGACAATAGCACATCAACAACATCATTTGCATTTTCTGTGTTATTACCTCTAAGACTATCTTGAGCACAAATATCTCTCAATATAATAAGAGAGTAGCCAAGAACATCCACCGCAGCCGAACCACTGGGAAGACCGGACTTGCCTCTCTCCGCGTGCTCGAGAACTGTAATAGATTTATTGAATATTCCGAAAACAAACAATGCAATATCTGCTGAAACAACAACGTCTTTGAGTCGCTCATTCAAGATATCTGATATGATTTGCAGAAGAAATGCTTGTTCAGATGAAAACTGATCATCTATTGACTCAGTATCTTCACCCTTAGGAACATCGATAGATTGTAATTGTAATTTTGAAAACAAAATAGGCAATTGAGAATCTTCAAGGCATATTCTTGAAAGAATCAACTTTATCCAATCCTCTCCAAAACCAGCTGAATATAAAAAAGACAATAAAAAAATAAAACAATAAGAAGAAAAAGTCAGTATTACAACTTAAAAAATTAATCTCACATGACACTCATGACAGCATAGTAGAATGGCAAAGATTAGAAGCAATGTGAAGCCTTAGCAGCATCAACAACAACAACAGCATTGTCCCATAAGGTGAGTCTACATGAATCACATAGTGCCATTGTATTTTGTCAAAAATTTAATTAAATTTTATAAAAGACCATTCAAATCAAGGATGAAAGGTTATAAATGAAATAAAATAACAAACCAATGGATAAAGAAAACAACATAAATAGTAAACAAAATCACTGCTACAACTCAGAAATTACTCCAATGTGACAACATAGAAGAAAAACAAACAGAAGTACATAGATAAATACATAAACTGCTAATACGTTTGATTAAGTTTGTTCTTTGTAGCCTTTTTAATAACAAAAACCATTCTTTAAAAGTATAATCAAGGAAGCACTAACTAACCAGAAGAAGTCGTTCTCACGATTTCTGCAACAACAGGCAAGCCACTATCACTAGAAAGCTCACTAAACCATTCAGGATTTCCATCACAACAAGTGTAAATAACCATACACAAAGGATCACAAATCCCCTTAGTTCCAAGTCTAGCAAAAGACAAAAACCCAAGTGGAAAAAGCTTTTCCCAAATAGCCCTTTGATGCTTCTCCCCAGCCAAAGAAACATTTGCCAAAACCTGCAAACCCCAACGAACTAACATGTGATCAGGGTCTGAAGAATCAGCTTCAGACCTCAAAATACTAGACACAACAACAACCCCATCAAGCTCAAGAAATGAGTCTTGGTTTGCAAGTTCACCAGCACATAAGTTTCTGAGAAGCTTGAAACATAAAGACAGAATATTATGATTTTGATGTGATTGAACTATATTGAGAACTGCAGAGACAACACTTTTGGAAGCAAGATCAGAACGACCAGAATCAGATTTTGAATTTTGAATGAGAATCTCTAAGGAGTTTTCTAAGTTAGAAGAGTTGGAAACTTCAAAGAGTAATTTAACGGTAGCTTCTGTTATGGGGTGCTTTGAAAATGATGCATCAACAGTACCCATTGTTTTTGTTGAAAATAAAAGGACCAAAAAAATGAAATTTTTGAAATAAAAATTGGATTTTGATGGAATACACAATTGCCTAGAATCTATAATTAGTTGAGAATGCAACCCTACTGAATAGGAAATTGAAAGAGGAACAGAAAGTTCAATAGCTGAAATTGGCGATGCAGCGAATCGAAAGAGGGAGGCTGCGGCAGAAGTTACCACCAGTGCGTAAGGGTTCGATAGCGGCGGCGAACGGTGGAAGATAGTGGTGCAAAGCAGAGGTTGGCATGAGACGGTGGGATGCCGCAAGAGCTTCGCCGGCGCAGAAGAACGACGGAGTACTGCCGCAAGAGAGTCACGAGCAGAAAGAGTGTGTTATGTGCTTTTAGGTTTTTTCTGTTAAAAAATAAAAATAAAATGCCACATGGGACTTTATGGTACCTACGATTAAAATGACGGGTTTTTTTTTACCCCTCCTTCTCCCCTATACTCTCATTTTACCAAAAATGCCCCTAATTTGAAAAAAAAAAGATTTATAAAATTTTCCGGATAGGCATAAATTCAGAATAAATTTTTTTAGGTTTTCAGAAATACCTCAAAAAGAGGTATTTATGCTTATTGAGGGATATTTTTGGAATTTTTTTAAATATTTTTAAAAAAATTAAATTATTACGATAAACAACGATATATAACGAAACTCGGTAAACAACGATAACAATCAACGATAACAAAACAACACGAGAGAACAAATACCTCAAAATATACAAAATACGAGAGTAATAATATTACAAAATACGAGTACAAATACGGTAAAAAATACGAAAATAATAAAACTAAGAGTCCAATGTCAAAAGCCCTAAAATAGTCGAAAGGGTCTCATATACAGCAAGTGGAATGGCCTCGTCTACCATGGCATCCCGGAGAAGTGCGGCTGCTCTCTCCATCCTTTCATCTGCGGTCAGTGGACCAATATCCTCAGCTGCTGCCTCCTGATCTGGTACATCATCCTCTGGAGGCGGATCCAGAGTCAGACGGGGAATGGACACCTCCAAGTACCATCGTAGGTAGTCATCATCGCAAACACCCGCCACGGCTGTCCGTCTAGAAGTGTCCCTAAAAGTCTGCGCCGATGATTGACAGAACAACAATCTCTCTACAATGGACTCTGTAGATGGACGTCGACCTGAAATGGATGGATCAGAGATCTGTTGGACGTATCCAAACTGCCATATAGGGCACATCGACATCGCCCCAGAGCAGCCAACCTCTGAAACGGGAAATGTTGTAAAATCGAACGTACTGTCTGTGGTCGTTCCAAGGTCTCCATATGACCTGCTCCCGCTGTAACTCATCCAGCCGCTCCCGATAATGTAATTCAACCATGAAAATGAAATTTTTTCAACATGAAAGTTAATTAATTTTTATGGTTAATTACTTCCATAAAAATATAGAGCAAAAGATAAAAAAAATTGTTGGTTTTAGTAAATTTTTTGGTAGATTGGTTTTCTTAAATTTAAAAAGTAAAATCATTGTAACAATATATATATATATATATATATATATATTATACTTTACTTTTCTAGCATATATTATTTTACTGGTTAATAAATTTAAACGATAAAACTTACCTCTCACACTTCCCGATCTTGATGAAGTTCTTCAATTGCCTAATGATACTACAATGACTGACTGACGATTGAAATTGGGTTTTTCTAAACCTATAAAAGACAAATATATATATATATATATATATATATATATATATTATTTTACTGGTTAATGTATTTAAACGATAAAACTTACCTCTCACACTTCCTGATCTTGATGAAGTTCTTCAATTGATAATAGTTGATTTCAACGTCATTCATTGGTTTGTGTAATATTGTGTTTTTTTTTTATATTATAGACCAGAGGTAGTATTAATCAGTTGGTGTTCCCATTGCTCAAAGTTAGGGTATACTTCAAAAACTGAGTCATTTTTCTGCTTGAAGGACTATCCATCCAAGCACGTGGTTGCATGGGTATGTTTAGGCTTCTAGAGCTCAGCTTAGTTATATTTATGTTGCAAGAGTATATTTATGTTGTTACTTTTTCTATTCCTAGATTTGCAAGAGTATATTTATGTTGTTAAATCAGAGTCCATATCAAATTAGTGAATCACCAAAACGAACTAAATAAACTTATGATGAGTTTTGTGACATCCTTTACCCCGAAAGTAATTATAAGTAAAAAGTTACGAAGATGAGTAAATTTGTTTTTTAAATTATAACCAGCAATTCATTTTCTGAAATTGTTTTCGCAAGTAAAGGATATCACCAAATTACTCAAAACATATAAACACGATCCTTAACAATATAAAAGACTAAAAAGGTAAAACTTTTCTTTCAATTAAATAACCGAAATGAAGTGAAATATAATATTCCAAAAATTGCAACCCAAATCCCGATGTCACATAATCAGAGCATTTAACCTTCAATTCACTTAAATAAGAAGTAACATCAATACATAGTATCACACTACAAGCTCGGTGATCTGTAGTGATCACATCTCCACCGCTGCACTGCTACTCCAATGACACCTGGAAGCCAATCTAAAAAAGTGGTGCATGAGTGAGAAAGAGCGTCCAAACCATATAAGGAACATAAGACCGAAACTAAAACAGCAAAGACTATCACATATCAACTAGCAATCAACAGTAGTATACAACTTTCATAACGCACATGCACAAACAATTCTTAATTAATCTTCAACTAATCCTAGTATCGTGACCTCGCGTATGGTCCTACGATTACAAGCAGCAACAACAACGTCAACGGGATCAGGACCATCAGCATCATTGACAACAACAACAACAACAACTATAGGACCAGGATACCTTGCCTGAACGGGATACCATGCCCGATAATGCCCTACAAAACAACAACTATAGGACCAGGATACCTTGCCCGATAATGCCCTACAAAGAACAACATCAATAGGACCGGGATACCTTGCCCGATAACGCCCTACGAAGAACAGCAGCACGAGGACTCTGAGGACCGAGATACCTTGCCCGAACGGGATACCTTGCCCGATAATGCCCTACAAGAACAACAGGACCGAGACACACGAACGGGATACCTTGCCCGATAATGCCCTGAAGAACACCCAAAAGAGGACTATGAGGACCGGGATACCTTGCCCGATAATGCCCTGAAGAACACCCAAAAGAGGACTATGAGGACCGGGATACCTTGCCCGATAATGCCCTCACTAATGACGACGACGACGACGACGACAATGATAACAACACCTATCACCATCCTTTGAGGAACGACTCGCCCATACTGCGACGAGTCCTTGCCCATACTACGACAAGATTCCTCCTAGGATTTAAATTACTAAGGTACGACTTGCCCATACTGCAGCGAGTCTTTGCCCATACTGCGACAAGGTTCCTTAAACAACTCTCGATCACGAAGATACAACTCGTCCATACTGCAACGAGTTCTTGCCCATGCTGCGACAAGATTCTTCAACACGAACCAGCTTGCTAATCATCGCAGAAGGATAACTTGCCCCTCGCGAGACAAGTTTCCGATAACAATACACATAAAACCAGCCAGCAATAACGACAACGCATTACCATCATGTAAATTAATGACTCAAAAACTCCGAGTCAATCTCAACTACGTTAACAAACATTAAGATATCGATCGAGAACTCAAACCGTATTAATTTGTATCATTTATTCTCTCATCTCATTATAATCCATTAGCACATTAGACACTAGCTCGTCTTATAACTTTTATAACTAAATCTTCCTTCTCTATCTACAGTATGAGCAATGCTCAAGTCGTATAGGCTCATTAATTCATTCTAACTATTCTGTTCTTACTATTAAATCAACCTCACCGTCAACTCAATTTTACCTTATTGGTAACATACGGGTCATCCAAATCAAAGAACATCATTCAACATAAAATTGACTAAATTCATTCCCTAAACTTGGCATATTAGCTACATCCACCACAATATTTCAATTACAGTCATCTAAATTATTTACAGACCATTTAGATTATTACAGTCATCCTCAATGATTACAGTCTTCCAAATTAATAATAAAAAGTAAATAATAAATAAATACAGACAAATGTGAATAATCAAAACCATATTAGTTCTATCCCATTACAGTCATCCAGAACAAGTATAGTTATCCAAATTGAATAAATATAAATAATAATAATAATAAATAAATACAAGCACAGCTAAGAATTGCGAGAATCAATACTATCATAGTTCTATCCCCTATTCCCCATATAGAACAGAAACCCTTTCCCCCCGTACCTGATATCAAAGTGTATTCCAATAGCGAATCCACGAAGAGAAATCACGAGCTCACGAGCGTTATTTAATTCTAGCGGGGGTATGTTGAGACAACCAAGTGATGTCAACTTCATCGAAACGCGCCAGCGGATAATGGTTCTCAAAGAAGTCAATGAGAGACATCCAAAAATAACATTAATTTTTCCAAAAGATAACTAAGGTGTTCGGGTCCGTGGCTCACAGTAACAGTCAGACGCGTGTTGATTGCTCCACAGAAATAGATTACTACGTGATGTTAGTTCCTTGGCCAATAGGAATTGAGAAAGAATGTGAAATAATTACTCAGAAAATGGGTAGGACGTGGAATATTGTATTGAACTATGTGATGAAATTCATGGCTTTATGTATTCAAGGCCCCACCAATAAAAATAAATATTATAATTAGACTATGTATGTACCAGTAGCTTGATGGCTTTAAGCGAGAATTGGGCTTCAAATAAATACAAGGTGCTGGCTTCAGTGGGTAGGTAATACCGTGAATCCCATAAGTATCAAAGCACACAGCCTTGTGCTGCTATATGTTCGAAGAGGATTTGTTGACAGATTGAAACAATGACCAAGGTGTATGGTAGTGGCGGCGGCGGGCTACTGTTCGAGTGAAATGCGACCACAATCGAAGAAACAGAGGTCATATTCGTGTTCAGCGGCCATTTTCGAGAGGGTATGTGAGTTTTGGGGTCTGGCCGTGGAGGGAGGAGTGAAAACGAGATGGTGGAAGAAGTGGTTAGGGTTTCGCTGATTCAGCTGCGTGAGGAAGGAGAAGAACAGTGCATCGGGTCGGGTTGTGGGCTTCAGGAGCGGGCAGCGTGGTTTTGGACTGGACTACTAATGGATTAAGTGACGGGGGTGCGCCTAGTAAGGAAGTGGGGGCTGTATGCGTAAAAATGCATAAAAACAGATTTTTCTCTACTTTTAAAACTCATTTTAAATATACACACTATTTTAACACCTTAATAACCCAAAATAATTTCTAAAAATCAATTATACTTGAAACACCAATATTTCATACAATAAAATAAGCAAACTAAAATATCAATATTTCAAACGCAAATATTCTAAAAATCAAATAGTAACAATATATTACTATAGCATATAAAAATATATTTAAATGTGATTTCAACTAAATTTTCGTAATTCAAACACGCAATAAATTACAATAATTTAATCTTATCAATTAAAATAATTCATAAAATAATCACATAATAAAAGGACCACAACTCACGAAAATCGAGGTGTTACAAGTTTCATGGTACTGTACACGTGAGATGATTACTACTATCTTGCATAAGCACATCCCTTTTTATAATAAATTTAAAAGTAAGAGGGAGCGCACACAATCACAATACTAGGCAAATCATTCAATTGAAAAATTATGAATCAAATTTGCAAAAATGACATTCACTAAGTATTCATGGTTCGTGCAATTGAAACATAGGTGGCCAAAACTGCAATTGTGCCCTTTGCAAAACCTAGACTTCATGAATGGAAGTAGCTAGCTACAACTTTGCATTTGGCATATGTTTCATTGTTTGAATGGATGAACCATGATTTTGGAAGAACAATACCGAATGTCAAAAGGCTTGACCCAAAATCTCCTCATCATAAGGAAGGATAATAATTAATATCATGTTTAGCTTATAAAAAAAAATTAATATAATTTTTAATAATCTATACTAATATATCTATATCTATACTATCTATACTAATCTATACTAATATATCTATACTAATCTATACTAATCTATACTAATATATAAAGAGAGTTGCCTCTAATAACCAACTTTTAGTGTATCACTTTCTAATTGCCAAAAATACCCTTTTAAAAACCACCCACACAATTATCACGGGATAATAGTAACCGCCTCACATATCTGTACTAATATTAGAAAAATATCCGCACAAACGAACTTCCATTGTCTACGAAAACTTCTAAGTGGTTGACGTGGAAGTTTAAATCACTAACTTCCCATTCTTTTCCATAATTTACCTTCCGCCATATGCTAATTTGAACATGTAACCATTGCTACATTTTAACTCCACAATGGTTCAATTATAGCGTAAATCTGTTGACAAGAAAAAAATTATAGCCTAAATCTAGCATTTTCAGTTCTCATATAGATAGTTTTTCTTTCTGGGAAACATCACATAGATATTGCCGTGCCGTGTGTGGTTTCAAACAGTTAAAATCATTCAATTCTATGTGTCTTTCCAATATTCTTTTATCTTATTTTATGGTTACCTTTTTGTAAATCATAAGATTGCAGACATTCAAAAAGGTAAATTTACTTTCACTATCCAAAGTATTTGATTGTTGTTCTTAGACTCTGAGATAGGATGATGCTTTGAGTTGGCTTAAATATTAAATTTGCATTAAAATCCGACATGAGGGGAAGATGGAAATAAAATTGATTTATTTTTTAAACTCTAAATGAAATGGTTTGAAGTGTGTGCTCAGGCCCAACCGTTTTACCCCGATATTGTAATATTTGTCTCTTGCTTATACAGTTTTGGATGGTTAAATTATGATCAATATTGATTTTTGTTTTGCAGTTAGAGAAGGTAAAAGCAAAAATTTAGACACACATCTCAAACTAAGATACTGAATCACTCAACGTTACTCAAATGAATCTTTGCAATATGTCTCAAGTAGCCTTCGATATGAGAGAAGTCCATACAACAAGGTTTACCATTATAATCTTCATTTTATTATTTTCGAAGTAAAAGTCTTTTTTGTTATTTGAACATAAACAAACTTCTCTTGAGTGCTTCATTGTTTCGCATTTAACATGCTGCGACAGATCGATGGTGTATAAGTTGAAACACACAGATGGTAAATGAAATAATAGGGGATAAATTTAGTAATTACTCTGTGTGGCACTATATAAACTTACTATTTCAAAGGAAGACATTGAAGTGGTGAAGAGGCGATTGTTGGCAGTGTGTTTTTTAAAAATTTAATATAAAATTTTCAGCCTATTTTACCCTTTAAAATCCCTTCTAAATTTACAAAACTGCCCACATTATACGGTTACTCTAAAAAATAACTGCACTAATTTACAAAAATAATAGGTAACTGCACTATCCCTCTGTTGGAAAATGGGGTTGCCATTTAACCCCCTAGAATGAATAATAATGAGCCAATACTATCATAGAATTATTTTATTTATTTATTTCCATTTTAATTTTCTCTTTTGTTTTGTATAGTTATTCTTTTGGTTACAGATGTATTCAACACAAAGTCGATAAGTTATGGGTCAATTTAAGACGAGGTCTAAAGATGAAGGCGGACTTAAAACTATTGTGTTAATACTTTTGGGACTTAAAACTATGATGTTATAAGAAGGAGTTCGACCATTAGATCAAGAGGGGTTTGCATAGCGACTTGCAGCTATGTGCTTACGAGGTTTTTGGGGCGAAACCTATTTGGATTGAGCTAACCCAGTCCAGAACTCTCAGTAAACTACTAATACATAATATCTACTGTAGAGCAATAATCAAAAGCGGAAGACGAGCGCGCTAGTTACTCATAATAAATAGAGATTTTATCCATTTATGGTTAAGGATAACTCTCCGATACGATAATCATCTAAACCATACATTAACCATAGTTCCAAATGAGCACAATATTTATGAAATTTAATCCAACAAAAAAGAAAGATAATTTTGGTCTATGAAATCAAAATGATTGAGTTCATACTTGAGGGTAAATCAATGTTCAAGTGACTCTACATGTGAATAGATGTTGCAGATATATACTATTAAGCGGAATACTGCAGATATATACTGCGCGCTCGATCTTGGCCTATACATCAAGAGGGTATGCATAGTGACTTGCAGTTTCTTTCTCTTTTTTCTGAAGAACAGTGGTAAACCGCGGTTGTTGCAGTGATAACGGCGGTATGTCACGGTCGTCGCGGCCGTAACTAAGGTACGTCCGAAAAATGATATAGTGCTATATATTTAGTTATTTACTAATGTTTGAATTCATATATTCTTTTAGTACTCGTACAGTACCATTCACTTGAAGCACAATGGTAAAAATTATAAGGTTCTTGCTTTCGAATTTAACATAGGGAATTCTAAAACATGCAAATTGTACAACTCTGCTAACTTGAAATTCATGCCATTTTATTAAAATTTGAAGTTTTTAACCAATTAAAATAAAAATGTAATCAACCAACAACCTGTTAGTGGCTTTGTGATTTGCTTGAAACCGATGGCACTGTTGTTGAGTTGCAAGTAGCACTCTTTCATCGTGAGGGTGAGGAGAGGGGGGAGGGTGAGTTTTCAACATCAATTTCACTTTCTTTTCGCGTTTTGTGACGGTGTGCTTTTAAGTGGGTATCTTTTCAATTTTTGATTTCCATAGTTCTTTTTAGAAGTACAACTTTGCATTTAATTAATAGTAGCTACTCAATTTGTTCATGTTTTTATCATTTTTTTTATTTTAGACATTTTATTTTATAATAATGGGAAAACCATTGATTTAAGTTATACAATGTATGAGAGTACAAATAAGTTTAATAATTTGTGCAATGTTGTGGTTAATTCACACCGCGACAACCGCAATCCATAACGCAACAGTCGAAACGACCGAAATCGCAAAAGCCTTGATGCGACCGTCACTGTGACCGCGCCCGTTATTAATTAGAACCTTGGTTCTAATATCAAGTTTGCTAATGTCTTCAGCGCCTCTCTTTCCATGCAGTTAGTATGAGTTTGTTCCATGCAATTCTCCTGCAGTTTTACATTTCCAAAAGCATTAAGAAGACATTGTTGAATTATAAAACAAAAAAAGAATTTTCATCCAAATGTTGGTAACAGTTACGTCAAATCTATGTGATAAATCACTACCTTTTATATTGACGTCTATAACAGAAAAGAGAACAATGATATCACCGTTTAGAGAATCTGAACAAAAATCTTAAAAGCAATAATAATGACATCCAAAAAAGAAAGTAAAATATAAATTGGTCCCTCATGAAAAGGTGGGGATAAAATAGAAATTGCTCCAAGTTATAAGAAACTTATCCAATGCACTGTTGTCTGGTAAATCCAATGCACTATTGTCTGTATCATATGATGATGATGATGATGATGAGCATGCCCTTTAAGAAAATGTTAAAAATAATTCATACTTAATTCCTAAATACATAATCAAGTTACAATCATTTTTGGAAGAATCTCTTTTCCCCCCTTTTCACTTCATGTTTTAAAAAACTGAAATGAATGGCAGAGATCCGATAAATATAGAGGAAAAAGCATGGTTGCTGTGCATCATATGCGTTTGCATCCCTCTCCCACACCATTGGGAAATTTGGTTGCGCAATTAGAGAGTAGATGAGAGAAAGGGTGGATGCAAATAGCGGTTTTGATGTTTTATGGAAACAGAAGGATTTGGATTTTGGTTTTACACACACGATGAATAACTGGCCAAAGAAGGGGTAATAATGCCTTAACCGTGTGATTGTGATGTAGTAGTTGAATTTTGAACCGTTGGAATAAGTAGTAACTTACGAAGGCTTAAATTGGAATTAAAAAAGCAGGAGAAGAGTAGTAGGAAGGGTAAAACGGTATTTAAAAAGTGATACACCAAAAGGTAGTTTAAGTGAGTAACTCTCTTTATATAGGTATAGATGAAATTTAATCCAACAAAAAAGAAAGATAATTTTGGTCTATGAAATCAAAATGATTGAGTTCATACTTGAGGGTAAATCAATGTTCAAGTGACTCTATCTCATCTTGACTCCAAACATCCTCCATCCAACGTAAGCTCGGGTCATCTGAATTGTGTTTGTACTGGCATGTATGGCACATTCTTTTTTTACTAACACTACAAAGAAACCAAGCATTAGCAACACTTGGTTCGCGGCAGTTAAGCCCAACCGCCGCCACTTAACTTGACACTCGCGGCGGTTGCTTATAACTGCCTCCAGGGAGAAACACCGGCGGCGGGTCCTATACATCTCGCGGCGGTTCTAATTTTTCCAGAGAAAACAAACGCGCGCGACCTTTTTCATTCCCCACGAACTTTTTCAGAGAAAGAAGGAACAATCGCTCTATTCTCTTCCTCTCTTAGGGTTCTGCGTGAGAACTTCACAGAAGGAACAATCGCTGTTCCTCTTCCTCTCTCACAACAGGTTAGGGTTCCTCATTGCTATTCCTCTCTTGTTCTGTTCTCATCTTTCTCATCTTCGATTTCTCACAGATTTTTCTTCCTCTGTTCCTCATCTTTCTCATCTTCGATTTTACTTCCTCATTTTCGACTTTTCTTCCTCATTTTCGAATTTTCTTGTTAAAACAGGTTAGGGTTTCTAAGTTCTCAGCAACTCAACTTCTCTCCTCATCATCTCAAGAATAGGTTAGGGTTTCTAAGTTCTCCTTGTAATTCTTGTTTGCTTTTCCCTTTGATTGACTATTTTGCTGAAATATTACTGATCAAGCTAGTGTTATTCACTAGTGCAGAAAAGACATTTAGCATCGGTTGTTTTGGACATTTAGCATCGGTTATCAGAGGATGCTAAATCCCCAGATACTAAATGTGGGACATTTAGCATCGGTTATTTAACCGATGCTAAATGTCCCCTGCTGATACTTTTAGCATCGGTTGTACTGTACAACCGATGCTAAATGTCCCCCTACTGGTACTTTTAGCATCGGTTGTACTGTACAACCGATGCTAAATGTCTCCTGCTGATACTTTTAGCATCGGTTGTACTGTAAAACCGATGCTAAATGTCCCCCTACTGGTACTTTTAGCATCGGTTGTACTGTACAACCGATGCTAAATGTCTCCTGCTGATACTTTTAGCATCGGTTGTACTGTACAACCGATGCTAAATGTCTCCAACTGGTACATTTAGCATCGGTTGTACTATACAACCGATACTAAAGGTCTACTGTTGGTACTTTTAGCATCGGTTATATTGAACAACCGATGCTAAATGTCTCATTTTTTTTTATATTTTTTTTGGTTTTTGTCCATACCAGTCATCTAATATATAATAACCTGTTATAGACAGAGAGATATTCCAGTCATCAACACATATAAAAGTACTTAAAATTCCATTAAACTTAATAATGTCTTACATAGTGAGAACATAAGTTAAACTAATTAGAAAACAAAATACATAACAAAATGTGGTATCCACCATAACATATATAACACTATTGTGCACAAAATGTGGCGACCCTTTCCTAATTACACAAGTTAAGCTACGCACGAAATAGTGTATCTTTTTGCTCTGTACGTATCTTGAAAAAGAATTCCGCCCAAAGCTGACGAGTCTCCTCAAGTTCCTTATCGGTGTATGACTTTGCATTATCAAATACCTACAAGTTTAAAATTTACTCAAACAAATTAGATTTCAAACTTTTATACCTTCTCTTAATTATCAAATACCTACTAAAAAAGACTTTGCTTTGACAAAATTTAATACCTTCTCCCAATTATCAACAATACCGACGCTCGCAATGGTCAGCATTATAGAACACTAGAAGATAAAGGAGGTTCAGGGTGAAAATCCAAAAACACTCTGAAGAAATAAAATGTGACAAGGACATCTAAAAGACTAAAAAGCAACATAAGATTGAATAGCACCAATGCATAACTCAGTAACTAAAATCAAAATTGAACATAATATAGTATCTTTAAGACATCTCCAACTCAGAAAACAACCTAGAAGCTTCTGGCATTCTTTGGCTGTTTACAGATCAAGGAGCAACACGATGCGTCCAGCCACTTGGTCGAGATCCCTCCTGCCATTGGAAGTGATTTTACTGCCACAGAGATAAAGAAAATTGATGTTAAAACAATATGATATCATGATACATCCTAAGACAACCCAGAATAGCAACAATTATTGCTATATCAACAAAATCCTTTGATTTAAATCAAAATTTTGTCACTATCTTGCTGTCTTCAGTATCTTCAACTTTTTTGTGTTTGCTTTCAAAATGATTCAAAGCACTGTTTAAGTTAACATAGTTACCATAATATCTAACTGCAGGGTGAGGGGTTAGGTCTCTTGCTTGATGCACTAGGAGTTGACAATTGCTCTAACAATAAGGACTAATTCTCAATCACTGATACTAAATGTACCGAAGTAAGTACATTTAGTATCATTTTTTCTATATAACTGATACTAAATGTATTAATATTTTTTAATATTTTTTTTGTTTTTATCCATACCAACATATTATTAACCTGTTATATACAGCGATAATTCCAGTCATCAACACATAATAAATATATCTTACAAAATAACAATTGTTCAAAGGATCTCTTTCCTAACATACTTTAAATTCCATTAAACATAATCTCTTACAAAATAACAATTGTTCAAAACATTAACAACTCATAAACAAACACATATCCATATCAATAATAACAGAATATTAACAACTCAAGCAACTCAATAATAATTTTTGACTACAGTAACTTATAAGCATTACATTACTTCATACTATAATGACACTATTAGTACCAAATTACCAATTAAAGGTAAAAAACTAACATAAACTTTATCAAACTACTTGGGACACACTGCAAAGAAGTTAAGACAAAACAAAATTTTATCTTTATTTTTCATACAAATATATGAGTTAATTTCTGAGAATAGTTACCAAGAAAGGCCAACAATGAAAGCCAACTAAGAAATAAGTAGATGTTCCTCATATTCTAAATAACTAGAAATCCTCGAACTAATTTGAAATGTGCACACAGTAGAACACACAAATCCTTAGAGACAGCGAGTGCAGCCAAGGATGCCTCACTTGGTGATATGCATGAAACAGAGTGCATCCGGAAAAATTTTGATGAACCTTATTGAACATTTAATCCCTGAGAAGAAGAAAAAGTGTGTAACAATTAGAGAGCAGGAAACTGAGTACATTCTAGAGTACTTCAAGGAACTGTTGTGGAGAACAATTAGAGGTAAAAAATAGTCATTATCTATCATATATCCAGTTCCACACCTTGATTGATCTAAAGTCTGCAAAATATTGTCATGGCATGCAAGTGATAGGGTTATCTGGTGGCTAACCTGGATTAATTAAACCAAATGATGCTGATACTCGGGCAATGAAAGAAGCTTACTGTGTAATTGTACAATAACCATTGTTTTCTGCCAGCTTTGAGTCTTGCAAACTGTTTGCGGCATTTTCTCTACAAACAACATTTAAACAATTAGTTGTCCTCATTTTGTGGAAAGAGGTTCCAAATAAAACATAAAATGGAAATGACAAATTCTGTGGAAATCCATGTAATGTTTTCCTAGACTTTTAATCACAAAGTCAAAATTTGTGACTCTAAACTGACAAGTCAAGCATTTCCTTGTGTATTATGGAATATGATCATAATCATGGTCAAAAAATTGGTTTAAATAGTACAAAATAATTAATATTTTTTTTTTTACAAATTCTCTCACAAGTTTTGATGAAAACAAACTCACTTGAATGATACTCAGAAATCTGAACTCTAATGTATCTAACTACCCTACTTGAGTAAGTTTCCGTGAGAGGAGGTGACACATAAGTTTAAGGATAATGAACATTGAAGGACAAAGGGAAAATCCACCAAAGCTGCCATATGCACCAAGACTGCATAAAGCCATAAATCCAGAACGCAAGAACCACTCCAAGAGCAATAAAATGGTTTAGATGAGCTTGCCGCACACATCTTTCGATGATCTCCTATTGTATAAGACTAGAACAACAACAGATGTCATGTAATGTAACAATATGACCAGATAGTAACATGGTAACAACAAGTAGCCATCCAAAAAAATTCATGAAAAATGAAAATAATAACCAAGAGGCATAGTTAATACAAATCAATATGCACTTTTACCTGTTCCTACATAAGTGCATACCTCTTCATGCTCAATTGTATGTCCAAGAGGCATCGTTACTTGACTGCCAGTGAACCGCATAGCTCATACACCTTGGCTCACCACTACTCTATACTTTGCTACTGATAGTAATTAGTTTCATCTTATGGCTTCTAAATCATTGAGCATGGTATGAATTCAACTGAAAGATAATAGCACCGACACAATTGGTTTAAATTCAAACATAAAAATGCAATATTTCAGCAAACCAGTAACTTTAAGAGAACATGAAAAAACAACAATACTTATCATTAACCAAATCACTATAATATTGATATAGGCACAATGTTATTGTCTGGCAGCCAGCCCCAAACATCAAAATTCCTTTATATTGTCAGCACAGATTTCCATCAATAGGCACAATATTAAGTAAATGTGATACTGAGATTAAAATTAAAATAGACTAAAGTACAAAGACAAAAAATGAAAGCATAAGCTCACTTAAACGTACTGAGCTTTTGCCCGTTCTTCCTTTCTGCCATTAAAATGACCCTGTAATCAAAAGGAAACATTTAAATGATGAAGCACAATCCCTAAAATAAATTGCACAATCCCTAAAGCCAAAGCAGAATAAATTGCTAACAATAGTTATGGCAATCTTTTTTGCAGAAGTATCATTACCTGCAGCTTCCTTTATAGCAGAAGAATAGCCAATTTGCAAAATCCATCTTCATCAACATTTAGTTTATTTTATGCAGGCTTCTTAATGTTGAGCAATTTCAACACGAAAAATAGATAGTATCATCAAAACAGAAGAGCAACTTAGTTAATCAACAGAAATCCTTGGAAAATAAGTGCATGCTGAGAACAACCACTGAAATTACACCGATATGGTCAATTTGCACACACAACTTATAGAACAATCAACAGGTGTTGAAAAGGTCCCCTTTTATTTGAACCCTATATTTTTCCTCGTCTATATCATCGTAAACCCAATTTCATGAAACATAACAGTTTAAAACCGTCTTTTGAACCCTAAATTGGTCACACAAGTTAGGGTTCCAAGATTAAAAAGGAATTGCTAGAAGCTTTACAAGGTTTGAGATCTCCAAGCTTTGTAAGAAGAGAAAAAAGAATACTATTTCAGATCTCAAGATTACCTTTGAATGAAGTACATGAAGGTCCAAATCAGAGAAGATAGAGGAAAGCGAGCTCACGACGATATGATTGAGAGCAACAATGCGACGGTGAGGAGCAATCAGAACTGCGACAGTGAGGGGCGAGCGTGAGCGAGAGAAGACGGAGGAAGCAGTGACCTTAGAGAGAGAAGACGGAGGTTCAGAGAGTGAGAGAGCGAGAGAGTGGGATTACTGAGAGAGAGAATTGAGAACGCGAGAAGCGATGGCAAATGCGTTAGACATACACATTTAACATCGGCTGTATAAACAACTGATGCTAAATGTAGCCGTGAAAATTGAAAACTTCCACTTAATTGCAAAACTGCCACCGCGTGTACATTTAGCATCAGCTGTTCAAACAACCGATGCTAAATGGTGCTTTCTAATTGCAAAACTGCCACCGCGTGTACTTTTCTTCCTCATTTTCGAATTTTCTTGTTAAAACAGGTTAGGGTTTCTAAGTTCTCAGCAACTCAACTTCTCTCCTCATCATCTCAAGAATAGGTTAGGGTTTCTAAGTTCTCCTTGTAATTCTTGTTTGCTTTTCCCTTTGATTGACTATTTTGCTGAAATATTACTGATCAAGCTAGTGTTATTATTACCTGATTTAGTATATTGTAAAAAATGAAATTTAGAGTCTTTGGAAAGCACAGTGGATCAGATTCAGCATTTAAATGTAAGGAAATATATTGTTGAAAATGGACTGAGTATTAGCTAGGATATGTAGTGAGGATACTGATATAGGACTGAATAAATATATTGTTGAAAAAGGACCCAAATTTAAAGTGACACAGAATTTGACGTTCTTTTACATGCAACAAGAATATTTCATTAAAAAAAGTATTTCTTTCCTCACAATACAGTGCAAGAATTTCGGTTTTGATCTCTACCTCAATTTCGGTTACAATTTCTCTGGACGATCTCTCTTATTTCAGTTTCGGTTACGATTTTGATTTCGGTTTCGATTTAGGAGCTTTGGTTCATTATTTGTTGTTTTATGTTTCTTTGTACATCCAGGAAGCTTGATATATTATTTTACTGGTTAATGTATTTAAACGATAAAACTTACCTCTCAAACTTCCTGATCTTGACGAAGTTCTTTTATTGCCTGATGATACTACAATGACTGACTGACGATTGAAATTGGGTTTTTCTAAACCTATAAAAGACAAATATATATATATATATATATATATATATATATATATTATTTTACTGGTTAATGTATTTAAACGATAAAACTTACCTCTCACACTTCCTGATCTTGATGAAGTTCTTCAATTGATAATAGTTGATTTCATCGTCATTCATTTGTTTGTGTAATGCTGTGTTATTTCTCTTATATTGTAGACCAGAGATATTATTAAGCAGTTGGTGTTCCCATTGCTCAAAGTTAATTAGGGAATACTTCAAAAACTGAGTCATTTTTCTGCTTGAAGGTCTATCCATCCAAGCACGTAGTTGCATGGGTATGTTTAGGCTTCTAGAGCTCAGCTTAGTTATATTTATGTTGCAAGAGTATATTTATGTTGTTACTTTTTCTATTCCTAGATTTGCAAGAGTATATTTATGTTGTTAAATCAGAGTCCATATCAAATTAGTGAATCACCAAAACGAACTAAATAAACTTATGATGAGTTTCATGGTACCGTACACGTGAGATGATTATTACTATCTTGCATAAGCACATCCCTTTTTATAATAAATTTAAAAGTAAGAGGGAGCGCACACAATCACAATACTAGGCAAATCATTCAATTGAAAAATTATGAATCAAATTTGCAAAAATGACATTCGCTAAGTATTCATGGTTCGTGCAATTGAAACATAGGTGGCCAAAACTGCAATTATGCCCTTTGCAAAACCTAGACTTCATGAATGGAAGTAGCTAGCTACAACTTTGCATTTGGCATATGTTTCATTGTTTGAATGGATGAACCATGATTTTGGAAGAACAATACCGAATGTCAAAAGGCTTGACCCAAAATCTCCTCATCATAAGGAAGGATAATAATTAATATCATGTTTAGCTTATCAAAAAAAAATCAATATCATGTTTAATAATTACTCATAATAAATAGAGATTTTATCCATTTATGATTAAGGATAACTCTCCGATACGATAATCAACTAAACCATACATTAACCATAGTTTCAAATGAACACAATATTTATGAAATTTAATCCAACAAAAAAGGAAGATAATTTTGGTCTATGAAATCAAAATGATTGAGTTCATACTTGAGGGTAAATCAACGTGCAAGTGACTCTATCTCATCTTGACTCCAAACATCCTCCATCCAACGTAAGCTCGCGTCATTTGAATTGCGTCTATACTCGCATGTATGGCACATATTTTTTGTACAAAAGATAAGTTTTCCCAAACTTGCCTCATTTAAATGATCTCCAAGATCACCGATAGAGTATGTGACGTTTGAATCATGACTCACAATGAGACTATAACATATATTCACCTTCTGTAAATGTTCCAATTCATTGAGTACATGACATAAGTCTCTCAAGATAACTTTTATACCTCGAATACTCAAGACCTTCAGATTTGGGGTGTACTTAACTAAGGCCTCCGCTTCGTTTCGTCCAAAGAGATAAGTGAATTTTATTTCAGTGATATTTATGCAATATTTCCCAATTCCGGAAATAAGGTAACCACTGCTATTAACAATTGGGTTAATGGTAATTGACTCAAGACCCCTCCATAATCCCATTGCAACATCGATTCCAGTTTTTGACAGCACACCGGTTAACGGTAGGACTAGCCGTTTCAAATTTGGGGTCCTACAAATTGAAATACACACTTTAAAATATATACCATACATAAAATACATGTATGTGGTTTGTTTTAGAAGGTTATGTAACATATGGATTAAACTTTTTACACTCTTAACATCAAAGGAGACTAATTTGAAAGTCTCAATGAAATTTTACATTATTATATTAAAAGGAAATTAAAGTATAAGTGTATCTAGGGTAAGTTAAAAGTGTTACCTTTTGGCAGCTGTGATTAGGTGGACATCTTGCAAGTATAAGTAGAAATTAAATATTAAGCAGTTGGTGTTTCCATTGCTCAAATTTAGAGCATATTTCAAAAACTGAGTAGTAAAAGTTCTTCCAAAGTCCAATCTAGTGAAATCTACTTTACGCCAAAGAGTAGGGTCACGACTTGCTTTATTCCACGTTTTACAAACAAGCGAGACAATAGACAATTCTGCAACATTGAGAACCATAAAGACTCTCACCAAAATCTCATAAGGCAAGTGATCATTTGAGTAAGTACGAGATGATTTACTTTTTGTCATTGCTTCCTGCATGAATTACAATGAACACATAATTAATGATTCACACATTCATTTTAACTTTCTTATAAACCAGCAAAGGCAAAAACTGAATAAAATCCCACTTTTTACTTTTAAATATCGACCATGTATAAAACACTACCCAAAAAGTAAAATAATCCATCAATCAATTCATAATTTACCTAATTCTTCTTCTATTATAGAACTATCACTAATAGAAATAATGCCATGGATGAAATAAATTCTAATTGGTATGTACAATAAATCAAACAAATCTAAACTACAGATACTTCCAGAGGTACATGATTTAATTTTAATCAAAATAAGTAGTTTAGAACATGGAGTTGATGGTATTTTTTTATTAAGCAAATTTATTATTAATGGGAGATCAAAGGGTACTCCAGCGCAAACAAAAACAAGAGAAAACGAAGAGAAAATAAAGGAAATGAAAGAAAAGTAGGGGAATACTGCATTTGAAAAGAATTGGGAATTGGAATGTGTATTAGAGACGATAAAGGGTGTTTCCTGATAACAGAGTTATAGTGGTAATCACCTTTGTGTTCCCTGGAGTGAAGCTCTTGGCTAACTAATGACTCTCAATTGGGTTCTTGATCTCGAACTAAACAATATAGATTTAGAACTTGATATCTTCCTCTTTACAAAACTCATATGTTGAGTTTATCAGAAGCAAGCAAATGATGCATGTTGCTTAAGCTTTTGCAAGGGTGGTCATATCTCAAGTTACTCCCCATATTTTTAGTGATATGCCACTATGCTCTTTTTTTAAACATTGGTCTAGCCTTAACCAATGTTAAAAACTTATTATCCACTAGTAATTTTGTCAAAAATAATGTAAAACGTATTAACTTAAAGGACTTAGATTCTCTCATTTTCACTCACCCTACATCTCCCTCCATCATCTCTCCATCTCTCTTAAATTCACTCTCTCTCATAATTATTTATAATTATTTAATCATTTTCTCTCTCCTCCCACTCTTATATTTTGTGATGAAGAGGAAGAAGGGAATGAGAGGATCCAAACACATTGACTTAAATCCGACAAATCTTATAATTATCAAGTTTTGAAATATCACATGAATTCATGTTAAACAACTATACCTGAATCATGAATTCAAATGATTCAAAATTATATCAAGTACAGAAAGACAACTAATTGGATCTGAATTCATAGATTCACCCTAATATTGACCTATTTGTTCGGAAAAATTAGCTTTTGCTTTGGAAATCTGAATTTAAGAACTCAAAAACAAGTAAGAAAAACACACGAGAAATGGAATCATAAATAAAGCTAAAAATGTATTCAATGATTAGAGTTAAACTTACCTCTTACCCTTCAAAGTTCCAAATTCTATTGAAGTTCTTAGATTGTCAAATGTTACTATATATAGTGACTGACTGAAAATTGAAATTGAGTTTGTTCAAAATATAATATATAGAGAGAAAGACTTCAAAGGAACAAGACCTACTTTCCTGTGTAACGGCAATGCAAAAGTATATTCAACGATGACATTAATTTTTTGGTCAAATATTCATATTAATACTTGTCCTTCTTAGAATAATTACGTAATATTCCAGTCAAAAAGGAAAATAATCACAATATAGAACTTAATTGTAGAGTTACAAATTGCACAATAATAGTATGAATAAACATTATATAGATGGACATTTATTTATAAATTGAATACTTATAGAAATTAATTGTTTTTGTTTTTGACTGAAGAAATTAATTGTATTATTGATATTTAACTATATTAGATTAAAAATAAAATAGGTAACCCATGAAAATGAAATTTTTTCAACATGCTAGTTAATTAGTTTTTATGGTTAATTACTTCCATAAAGATATATTGCAAAGGATAATAAAGTTTGCTGGTTTTCTTAATTTTTTTTGGTAAATTGGTTTTCTTAAATTAAAAAAGTAAAATCATGAGTTTTATATATATATATATATATATATATATATATATTATACTTTACTTTTTTAGCATATTATAAGTGAAAGAGTGATAGAGAGAAAGTGATGTGTTGACATGAGTATTGGGGATTTTGAGGTGTTCAAAAATTAGGGTTAGGGATGATGGTGAACTAATAATTTTGATGCAAGCACATGGAATCAAGTTTTATAGACTGTCGCGTGTACTTGATTATTTATCTGTAAACTAAACTCTTAAAACTTTGGTTTTCCTTTAATTGAATTATTTTGTATATAAAACTAATCTTTAAAATCTCTAAACAACCCCATCACCCGTGAGACTTACGAAAGAAAGGGAGAATGCAACAATCAGATCTTTGTTCTTATCGCTATCATCTTCATCATTAAGAAGATTGGAACAATATGGAGGTCATAGGAGCACTAAGAAGATTGAAGCTAGGGTTGAAGCTTTCGGGGTCAAATTCGTGGGTTTTGAGGAGTAAATAGAAAGGGTGTTGGTGCTGTGTCAATTCTGCAGAAAAATCAAAGTTCATGGCTTTTTAATTAGGTTCTTGCATTATCATTAATTAGATTGAAATAGGAGTTGGGAGTTAGTAGATGAACAAAGGGTAATGGGAACTTGAAGTTGGAAGCAAGAATCAGAATTTGGGCTCCAATTCGTAGACATTGAAGAGCTTGAAGTAGGGATCTCAAACTTAATTCTGCACAAAATAGTTTAGGAAAACACCTTTAAGGCTTTCAAACTTTGTTTATATTTGTCTCCAATTAAGAGGTAAATTTGTTTGTTTGCTTAAGGGGACCCATAAGTCCCAATTGATTGTCTCACTAAGTTTATTGACTGAAATTGAACCTATTTGATAGCATGTTTAGGGCCCTGTTTGATTGGCCTTGAGCACTTAGAGTTCTTGGGAAAAACTGTTTTAATTATGGACAAATGATGTCGTACATGTTGTTTTATGTAATTAGAATGAGTATATGTTGTGTGTTATTAGTCATTTTGATGTTTAAAAATCCATGCTGGTTGTATATTTGAGACTTAAACGGGTTTTGGCATAGTTTAGAAGGTGTTGAAGTAGGAAAAACAATACTAAAATTATTGTGCAGGAAGTTTTGGGCGCTCACATCAAAGCATCTATCGCCTCGGTTCTGTTACGCCAACGCTAGATGCCCAGGAATTGGGCGTCGGGCGCCCACTATGTTAATTTAGGAATTTCTCAACAGCTTCTTATGTGTCGTCAACTCATAATGTTGTGCAATACTTAATTTAATCCTTGACTAAATAACCTTTTAAGGTCATAACCACCAAATATTACAGAGTGACTAAAACAAAAGAGTGGTAAAAACCAATCGCTTAAATATACAATAATATCGAACCATCACAAAACATAAGGGATGAAGAGGTGCCCCTCTCCAGAAACCATCGCTAGGATAGAGATTTGATCTGGTCAATCGACCGATCCAAATCCGACACATTAGCTCAGTCGTAGAAACCTAGAGGTATGCATAATTTTTTTCAAATGGGTCACTAATTAATTCATATGTTTATTTTTAGATTCACTCACATTTAAAATTAGACTAATTGATATAATCAATATGATAAACAGACCATTCGTAGAAAAAACAAAATGAAGAGTTTCCCCTTGTCAGAAACGATCTCTTGTATAGAGATTTGATACAATCAATCAACTGACCTAAATCCAGCAGATTAGCAGAGAAAATACATCTATTCTTGTTCCCAAATAACCCAAAGGACCATATTTTTTCTGGGCATAAGTTTTAATTCAAAGAATAATTATTAACTTAAACCTAATTGATCCATTTGTTCATGAAAATTACCTCTTTATTTGGACATATGAATTCTATATCTCAAAATCATGTAAGAAAAACACGAGAAACGAAATGATAAAAACATTGAATCGTGAAAAATAAACTTACCTCTCACACTTCCAGATCTTGATGAAGTTCTTCAATTGCCTGATGATACTACAATGACAGATTAACGATTGAAATTAGGTTTTTCTAAACATATAAAGGACAAAAAATCTAGATGAAGTTCTTCAATTGCCTGATGACACTACGATGACTGACTGACGATTGAAATTGGGTTTTTCTAAACATATAAAAGAAAAAAATATATTAAATGATATATTCAAAGTTACTCCTTTCGGTCCTTATTATAAAAAACTTTGCAGTCTTATAGGTTCACTGAATAATTGATGTATCTGTTCTATATTACAGATCAGATACATCAGTTATTCAAAGAACCTAAGACTGCAAATTTTTTTTATAACAAGGACCAGAGTAGTATTACTTTTTGGTAATATATATATATATATATATATATATATATATATATATATATATATATATATTCACTTTATATTTTTCCTTCTTAGAAACTCAATATCTTTTGTTCTATGCATGACCTAACATTATTTTATTATTATTTTTTTTTTTAAAAAAAGGACATGGGAGGCTCGTTAAAAGCCTTTGATGCAAAATCCTCCTTAGGGAAAAACATCAAGAAGGAAAAAGAGTACTCCTTAAATTTTATTGATAAAAAAGGGAAAATTCATAAAAATACGGGGACTAGACAAAAACCATGATCAAAAACAATATTACAACCGAAAGGAAATAAAAACAATCCTATAAAAGTATGCAAAAACATCACTATAATGACTCTCATCCCAACCAGGTTGGCACGAAAGTCATTACCAGTCATTTGCAACACACCAAAAAAAGGAAGCAAAAGGAAAACTCAATCCATCGAAAGGAAAAACACTAAGCCCAAGAAGGAGATGAGCAAAATCTGTAGGTAGGAAAGCCTAACCTATTGTTGAAAAAATATTCAGCAAAAAATATAGAAATAAGGGGCCCGTTTGTCTACTATCAATCCATCTACTATCAATTTATACAACCAACCCACTACCAAAAATACTAAAATATCCCCCACTTTTAACATTAATGGGTCTCACTCACACATATCCCCCACTTTTATCATTAATGGGTCTCACTCTCACATCATCTTTTAATATTTTATTTCACTTTAAAACCAACTTTTCTATTTCCTCTCTCTCACTCTTTCCACTTCTCTCTACTATCAACATAATCAAACAACCCACTACCAAAACTTATTTTTTGTAAAAAAAAGTAATTACATAAAATTAATTAAATTAATATTAAACTATGTAGAATTTACTATTTGCTATAATCTACTCAAACTACTAAACTCAATTAGTTTAACCACTACCAACTGTAAAAAAAAACGATACCGCCAGCAAAAATTTCAAAATTATTTTTCCTAAAAAACAATAATTAAATCGCATCCACTTTTTTGTGAGCCGCACAAGAGCAACAATGAGAGCAGCAACGACACCGCCAACATGAGCGCCAATAGAAGCCGCAATGGGAGCGCCAACGGAAGCGTCAATGGAGCAGCAACGAGTTTAGCCAACAGACGCGCCAACGGGTGTACCATTATTATAAGAAGATCCTGCCATTATTACATCTCATTTTCTGTTTTCCTCATCTACTATCCATATATACAAATAACCGACTACCAAAATTACTAAATAATCACTCATTTTTTCTCAATCCTAATGATAAAAATGTCAATTTAAATTATTTCGTCTCACTTTTTTTCTCTCACTCACTTTTATCATTAGTGGGTCTCACTCTCACATCATCTTTTAATTTTTTATTTCATTTAAAAACCTAATTTTCTCTTTCCACTTCTCTCTTTTATCAAAATAATCAAAAAAACCCACTACCAAATTTTTTTTAAATTTACTTTTTGTAAAAAAACATTAATTACATAAAATTAATTAAATGGATATTAAATTATGGAGAATTTTCTATTTACTATAATCTACTCAAATTACTAAATCCAATTAATTTAACAACTACCAATTGTCAAAAAAGTGATACCGCTAGCAAAAATTCCAAAATTATTTTTCCTAAAAGTATCAATAATTCATCCAATTTTTTTGTGAGCCGCACGGGAGCGACAGCGCCAACGGGAGCGCCAATGGAAGCGCCAGCAGAAGCGCCAACGGTACCAGCAACGAGAGCGCCAACATGCGCTCCAACGGGAGTGCCATTGTTATAAGAAGATATCGCCATTATTACATCTCATTTTATTTTTTTCCTTCATTTTTACTCTATTATAAATATTATAAGATTGTACCGACTTTTTTTAAAAATTTTTGCAACACAACTATTTTAATAAATTTGAAATATCGCATTTTATAGTGTTTTTTATTTTTCTCTTATTATTACATTTTGCAACTTTCAACGTATTTATAATTTCAAAGCAAATTAAAACAAATACAGTATCACCCGTGCGTATGCACGGGAAAAATACTAGTTACGGATTAAAAGATAAGTGATTTTGTTGTTAAATAATTTAGAGATTAGTTTTTAGAGATTCTTAAGAAAATGAGAAATTGTTTTGTGTTTGTGTAACATACTGTTTTTTTTTAAAAGAAAGGGTATGGAGCCTCGTTAAAACCTTCTTTTCTGATGCAAAACCCTCATTAGGGAAAAAGCACCAGGAAGGAAAGAGTACTCCCCCTAAATTTTATTGATAAAAGAGAGAAAAGGTACAGAAATCATGGGGGACTAGACCAAAACTCATGAGCAGAAACTACATTATAGCGGGAAAAAAATAAAAGCAAACCTACTAAGGTGTGCAAAAGCATCACTATAACGCCTCTCATCCCAACTAGGTCGGCACCAGAGTCGCTAACAATCACCTGCAGCACACCAAAAGTAGGAGGCAATAGTCGAATCCAGCCCATCGATGGACAACTAGACTAACAAAACCTGTAGTTAGGCAAGCCCAGCCTATTCCTGAAAAAGTCCTCGGCAATGAAGCTCGGGATGGGATTCCACCAAGTAAAGCCACTTGAACTAGTTCCATAACTTGCAAGCTTATCAGCACAAGCATTACCTTCTCTGTAAATGTGGGTGCAAACGAAATTCATCTGTCTAGTCAAGTATAAACAATTGTTCCATCTGTTGCGGAGTTTCCAAGGAACAACATCACCGTTCTTAAAGACCGAAACAACTAATTGAGAGTCACATTCTAACCACAAAGACAGCCAACCTTTATCAAACGCAATCTCAATAGCCAACATAGCTCCAATAAGCTCAGCATGAAAGGCATAACTGTTACCTATAGGAGCAGAAAAACACCCAAGGACAGCAGCACTCCTGTCTCTAAAAATACCACCACAAGCAGCTGGACCAGGACTCCCTTTAGCAGAACCATCTGTATTGCACTTAATCGTGTAAGGAGAAGGTGGGTACCAGATTACCTCTTTGATGGTTGAAGAATTTCTATAATTACCATTGACTAAAAGCCTTGATAATCATAAATTCAGCAGCAGAGGAAGTCATTATAGATTTAGAGGCATTGCCTGCTAAAGTCACATTAGAAATAGTTAGATTGATGGCAGTATGTAAGGGGATCACATGATTATCGAATCTAGCCTGGTTCCTGCAGTACCAAATTACCCAAAAACTATTTACAATAGCAGCAGAGACGATGTCATTCAATTGAGGACTCCAACCATGGGAAGTCAATGATAAAATGCTCGGAAAGGAAGCAGTGTCAATGTTGTGGCTTAGGATGCCTCAGAGCCAATTCCAAATGCGTTTGGCAAATGGACAGGTCAGAAAAAGGTGGCGAGAAGTCTCTGAATCACTACCACAAATGCTGCAAACAGAAACCACAGTGCAACCCCTATTCCAAAGTTGGTCATCTGTTGGCATCTTATTATGAATAGCCCTCCAGAGGATAAAAGATTTTGACGGCGGAATAAAATTCTTCCAAACTGTCTTCGTTCAGGGAACAACCTGCCCAGCAGGAGCGTGAAAAAGGAAAGAATCCCTGAAAGTCAGATCTCCTGAATTAGAGCAATCCCACATCAATTGATCAACCACCGGGATATTTGGGATAACAATTTGCTGAATGTCAGAGTAGATTTGGGGGAAGTGATTAACGAAATCGGTAGGGATAGACCATCTGCCATTTACAATAAAATTACTAACAGTAGCTTTGAGGTCCTTGTGTACATTAGGAGGTATACCAATGATATCCACAATAGGCCTAGAGAGCCAAGAGTCCGTCCAAAAATTAATGCTAACACCATTGCCAAGCTTCCAAGTTGAGTGCTCGAGAATTACAGAAATACAAGACTTGAATCCTAGCCAAATAGAAGAAGAGACGTGATAGTTCACCGGCTTATTATTTTTATAAACCCTGGCTTTCAAAAGTAGAGCCCATTGTAAGTTTGTAGAGATGAAATTCCAGCCAAGTTTTAGCATACCAGCCGTATTAATTGTTTTGATGGATCTAAGACCCAAACCACCTTCTTGAAAGGGTTTGCACACCTTATGCCAAGCAACAGTAACAATTTTTCTAGTAGTAACATCGCCCGACCACACAAAATTTCTAATCCATGTATCAACAGTGTTAAGGAAATTAGCAGGCCAGGCATAAATGCGAAAACTATATACCAACATGCTCAGAATTACAGAATTTACCAGTTGAACTCTACCCATAACTGATAATAGAGAGCCTTTCCCGGAGGATAGTTTAGCCTTAATTCTATCCGCAATAGGCAACAGATGGATACGTCGAGGCTTTTCTTCGAATAAAGGAACACCCAGATAAGTAAAAGGGAGAGATCCTTTCGAGAATCCTAGCAAAGCTGAGATGGCGTTAACACGAGAGGAGGATATGTTTCCAATAAAAAAATTTGACTTCTCTTTACTGATGACCTGGCCTGAGACTTGTTCATAAGAGGAAAAGAGTTCCATCAAACTAGAAATATTCTTTTTAGTAGCTCTACAGAAGATCATTATATCATCAGCATATAACACATGACTTGGCATACGGAAATTTCGCGGACCAACCATGAGCTGAAGCTTACCCTCTGCCTCAAGTTTAGAAAGGCCTCGGCTCAGAACATCTTCAGCCAAGCAGAAGAGAAGAGGGGACAAAGGGTCTCCTTGTCTAACCCCTCTTTTGCAACCAAAGAAACCAACAGCAGAGCCATTCACAGAAAAGGAGAGCTTAGCTGAGTGAAGAGTAATATTAATCCAAGAGCAAAACTTCTCATTAAAGCCGAAAGCAGCCAGAACCTGAAGTAAGAAATTCCAGTCTATAGTATCAAAAGCCTTTTTAATGTCAATTTTCAAGGCTAGCTGGCCTCCAAAAGACTTTTTCTGAAGCAGATTAATAGATTCTGAGGCTGTGCAGATGCAATCAGAGATGTTTCTACCTTTCACAAATCCCCTTTGATTTTCAGAAATAATGGCAGGAGCAACTAGAGCAAGTCTGTCAGCTATAACCTTTGTAATTATTTTAAATTTAAAATTAGCTAGAGCTATAGGTCTATAGTGCTCAATTCTATCAGCTCCATCAACTTTTGGATCGGAATCAGAGCAACAATATTAGAATTAAAGTTAGGGAGCAACCAACCTTGTTGAAAAAATTGCAGCACAACATTATAAACATCTTGAGCAACAATATCCCAGTAGTGCTGCAAGAAGAAACCGCCAAATCCATCAGGACTGGGGGCGCCATCACCATTAAGAGAAAAAACTGCAGTTTTAACCTCATCCAGAGAAGGTAAATTAGTAAGCATAGAATTGTCCTGATCTGAAACTAGAGCAGGAATAACGTCCCGAATAAGATCATTGGAACGACAGTCATTGTTCACCGAAAATAAATTCTGATAATAATTCAAAATATGGTTCTCGATATCAGCAGCATTGGTAAGAATACTATCACCGTCCTTCATAACAGAGATCCTCTTGGTAACTTTTTTAATTTTTGCCATCTTATGAAAAAAGGCAGTGTTTCTATCCCCAAAGTTATGCCAGTTAACTCTAGATTTTTCCTTCCAATATGCTTCTTTATAATTCAACGCATATTGCAAATTAGTTTGAGCCTCCTTCTCAAGAGAGAATAAATCATCGGAACCACCTTCATTATTAATCTGACCTTGGATATTATCTAGTTTGGCTAAAGCCTCATGAACATTAGTGAAAGCGTTCCCAAAAACGGTAGTATTCCAGTCCCTCAGCTTTGCTTTGAAGTTTTTCAGCTTCTGCGATAAGATATGCATGTGGCAGCCAACAACAGGGCCTTGCCAAACCTCAGAGACAAGTCTCTTACAGTCAGGGTGTTGAGCCCACATTTTCATAAACTTAAAAGAAGAATGTTGCCGTAAAGACTCCTTTTTCATAAGGAGGAGAAGCGGGAAATGATCTGACTTACTTCTAGTAAGGGTACAACAATCAACACTTTCCCAAAAATTGAGCCACTCCTCGTTACATATGGACCTATCGAATCTCTTCTCTTTATAATGATTTCCAAGTCTGCCATTAGACCAAGTAAATTGAGATCCCCGCGTGGGGAGATGGATCAAATGATTCGAGTCTGTCCAAGTAGAGAAATCCTCACAAGAAATAGCTAAAGGAAGCCCGTGACCTCTGTACTCATGAGCACCCAAAACTGCATTAAAATCACCAATAAAACCTCATGGAGCAGGGTGATCCCGCTGCAAGTTAGTCAAATCGCTCCAAAGTTGCTGCCTAGAAATGTGATTATTGGAGCGGCATACACAGCAGAGAAGTAAAGAGTCTGATTCTCCACAATTTTAGAGAAAGCTACCTGTTGGCTAGTAGAAGAAATAACTGCAGGATTATAAGCATCTGTACAAAAACACCAAAGATTGGAGGACAACGATCCTCTATTATTCTCAGCAAACAACTTCAAATGCAAATTAGACAAAAAATTAGCGGGAATCTGATCAATTCCAACCCAGGGTTCAGAAATAAACAAAAAGTCAGGCTTGTGCATTTTGCAGAGCTTTTGTAATACGACTCTTGTGTCAGGGTTACCAATGCCCCTGATGTTCCAGTAAAGGACTTTTAACATTGAGAAGAGTGTTGGAGACCACCCTTTGATCGGGTCCTGTAGGTTCCTGTCTTTTGAACTTGCAGTTGCTTCTTTCGCAATTTCTTCTTTTGTGATTTAGAAACAACCTCTGTGAAATTATCACTGTTACAATTCGCCAAATACTTGGATGACTTGTCATTGGATTCTCCCGTTTCAGAAATGTGCTCATCTTCAGACTCGCCACTTGAGTCACCCCAAAAACGACTAGCAATATGCATATCATTAACAACGTTTGCATTTGAGTGAACAATAGGAGTATTTGTATTACAACCACTAATGGTATCAAAAGTATCTTCTATCTGCGTATTGTTATCTTGAGCCTGATTTCCATCCTTGTCTGAAGCAAGTGAGTCTGGGATAATATGGACTGAACTGGTTTCCTCACTGGGAGCACCTTTAATCACTTCTTGAGCCTTAAAAAGTTCTGTAAATCCCATTATCGGTTTGCCATTACCTGCCATAGTCGTGTCTGTCACCCTACCCAACAAAGGGTTTGGGTCCGCTGCTACCTCCTGAGGAGTCATAACAATGTTGTTGATACCCCGAAATCGGTTACAATCATTATCTTCCTCTACTGATATAACAATATTTGGGGCCGGTACCGCCTTAGACTGAGGCGCAACTACATCGACGATAGTTTCATTCTTAAAAAACTACTTGTTTGAGAAGCTACTCAAAACTGCTTGTTTTGGTGGAATCTTGAGCACGTTTGTTACGGCTTTCAAAAAAGTGATTTTTTTTTTAAAAAAAAGCCGTAACAAACGTGCTCAAGATTCCACCAAAAAATCACTTAAGTTAGTACCATGACCTGCAAAATAATAGAGTAAATTTATGAGGAAGGATAATAATCAATATCATATTTAATATATATTACCCATAAAATCCATTTATGAATAAGGATAACTCTCCAATACGATAATCTATCTAAATCATATATTAAACATAGTTCCAAATGAGCACAATATTTATGAAATTTAATCAAACAAAAAAGAAAGATTATTTTGGTCTTTGAAATCAAAATGATTGAGTTAATACTTGAGTGTAAATCAATGTGCAATTGACTCTATCTCATCTTGACTCCAAACATCCTCCATCTGACCTAAGCCCGGTCCATTTGGATTGCGTCCATACCGACATGTATGGCACATTCTTTTTCTACAAATGATAAGCTTCCCCAAACTTGTGTCATTCAAATGATCTCTAAGATCACCAATAGAGTATCTGACATTAGAATTGAGATTCACAATGAGACTGACATATATTCACCTTCTCCAAATTTTCCAGTTCATTGAGTACATGACATAAATCTCTCATGATAACCGTTATTTCTCGAATACTCAAGACCTTCAGATTTGGGGTGTACTTAACTAAGGCCTTGGCTTCATTTCGTCCAAAGAATAAAGTGAATTTTATTTCAGTGATATTTATACAGTATTAATTTACTTATTGCGTAAAAAAGATAATCGTTCCTACTAACCAATGGGGTAATGGTAATTGATTGAAGATCCCTTCATAGTCCCATTGCAACTTCGATTCCAGTTTTTGACAGCTTACCTGTTAACGGTAGCACTAGCCGTTTCAAATTTGGGGTCCTACAAACACTGGCGGATCTTCTTGAGGGCTGGGGAGGGCCACGGCCCTCCCTAAAATATGTGAAATTACTATAGTACCCTTATTATTTTAAACTCAATTACTAAATATATATATTGTTTGCGCAAATTTATTCAAACACCCTATCTAGCTTGGCGGTTAGAACGTTATATTCCCACTGATGACTACCGAGTTCGATTCTCGGTGGGATCATTTTCTGTTTTGTTTTCTTTTTTATAACATTAAAAAATATAATGCAGTATAAATTTTGCAAAAACGTACTTAATGAGCGTTGAACCCGTGACAAGGAAGACAGCAACAACATAAATCACCGTTGAACCACAGTTGCAATACCCTTTTGAAACACAAACTCAACATATATACTATAATAAATAGGTAAAATATGTTTATTATGTATTACGATTTTTATTTACTCTCTGTCACTGTAAATTAAAAACCGTATCAGTGTGATCAAACTCAACATATATACTATAATATTTTTTTAATTTATATTTTGCGATTATAATTTTATTTCACTTTTTAGTATATTAGTTGATTATTTTGGCCCTCCCTATGAATATTTTCAAGGTCCGCCACTGCCTACAAATTGAAGAATACACACTTTAAAATATATACCATTCAGAAAATACATGGGTGTGTGTATATATATATATATATGTGGTTTGTTTTAGAAATTAAATATTAAAATATTAAGCAGTTGGTGTTTCCATTGCTCAAATTTAGAGCATATTTCAAAAGTTCAATAATTTTTGTGGTTGAAAGTCTATCCATCTGAATACATGGTGTCATGGATATGTTGAAGCTTCCAGAGTCCAATTTATTTAAATCTAGTTTACGCCAAAGCGTAGAATCCTGACTTGCTTTTTTCCATGATTTACAAACATGTGAGACAATAGCTAAGAGCATCTACCATGGAGATTTTTTATTTCTTAAGAAGTGGGCTTTAATAGGTACTCCCATTGTGGAGAAAAAAAATGGGTACCTATTGGGATGGAGTTCTTGAATAGGAAGTCCTCTCTCTCCTCTTTTGTAGGGACCCACACTTTTACTTTTTAATAAATAGTCAATAAAAAATGTATAGTGGGATCCATTTAGTAAAATTTTGTTGAAGTTCTAGATTGGAGAGATGAAGTTTTTATATAAGTACTATATTAAAAAATAATAAATAAGTGATGTATACATGTGAGACCCTCAATTGAGAGTTTCTCCATTGAGGATGCTCTAAGTCTGCAACATTGAGAACCATAAAGACTCTCACCAAAATCTCATAATGCAAGTGATCATTTGAGTAACTACGAGTTGATTTACTTTTTGTCATTGCTTCCTGCATGAATTACAATGAACACATAATTAATGATTCACACATTCATTTTAACTTTCTTATAAACCAGCAAAGGCAAAAACTGAATAAAATCCCACTATTTACTTTTAAATATCGACCATGTGTAACACTAGCCAAAAAGTAAAACAATCCATTAATCAACTGATAACTTACCGAATTCTTCTTCAATTATAGAACTATCACTACTAGAAATAATGTCATGGATGAAATAAATTCTAATTGGTATGTACAATAAATCAAGCAAATCTAAACAAATCCCATTTTGATTTAATTTTAAAATTTTAATCAAAATAAGTTGTTTAGAAGAGTTTATGGTTTTTTTATAAACAAAAAGTTTTATTAATGAGAGTACAATGGGTACTCCAAGTCGAACAAATACAAGATATCAACCAAGGGAAAAGAAAGGAAATAAAACAAAAGTAAGGGAATATGTCGTTTTTCTTTGTTTGGTTGCCATATAAAATAAGAAGGAAAGAAATGTTTCAGCGGGTTCCATACCAAACTTTGTTTCCCCACATTTTGGGAAGAAAAGAAAGAGAACATACCACTTTTTTATGTACCTGACATTTTAACCTTGCACTAAAAATTTTGGTCAAAAAAAAAACCTTGCACTAAAATTAATACATTGTAATAAAAAAATATTTTACTATTTTAGTAAAAGTTAGTTTTGATATTTTATTCATATAGACTTTTCTTTCCTCTTACCATTTATCCTACCAAACAAGGGAAGAAAAAACTTTTACATAATTTCTTTCCATTCACTTTTATTTTAAACCAAACAGCTAAAAAATCATCTCATTTTCTACTCTCTTTCTTTTCTATCACTCTACTTTCTCTTACCTTTTTTTTCCTCTTTGTGAACCAAAACAAAGCTTTAGAGTTAAATCTCATTAGGAGCAATTATATATCTTTTGCACTGTCATTAATTTCTTGGTGGTGAAACACAGAAAAACTTTTCTAGTTTCTCAAACATTAAATACACAATGAGCATCAAAATGTAACTGCATTAAAATTTTCATCTAGTTAATTTTGTTGTAGGAAGAGTATTACAACCCAAATATATAGAGTACTATAGTCCAAACGAAAGTACAGTATTTGCAAAGCGGAACAAGGAGAGTTGCATGTTATTAAAGGTATTTGACTTAGTAAGCTGGGTGGAATATATGTTGAGAAGAATATATGGAAACAAGCATACTAAAGTGAACATTGAAAAGAATGGAGGCTGTGAAGATATCACTAGTGAGAAGAAGAAGAAACAGAATGTTGTGGAGAATGGTGGCCCTTGGCCACATGTGGAACCCTCCCCTCAGGAGGTTGCTGTGCCTGTTAGTATTGGGCCTAAAGAAAAGGAGACTCCTCCTGTAGCCAAGACCATTAATAAAGGAAGGGTGAGAAATAGTGTTGGTGGCAAAAATCCACAACTTGCAGTGAAGGGAAAGAAAGTTGCTAAACCTAGTAAAGGTTTGACTAAAAAAGAAAAAAACAGCAAGTATAGTGAGAGCAATAAACCTGCTGTTCATAAACCCCTTGCTCTTGGGAAGGAGAACATCCCTTCTACTAGCAATGTTAACCAAGAGGAGACCAAAATTGCAGATGAGATTGCAATTATGGCTTACATGAAAAGCATGTATAAAACTCATGGGGAAAATCTCCTAAACAAATTCAAATATGCTGATCCTATTAGAAGTGCTGGGATTCAGTTTGGAGAATTTGAAAAACCTCAAGTTGAAGGGATAGGCAAGATGACTATTTTGGGTAATATACCCAAGACAAGTGGAGCTGCAAGTCCTACCCGAGGCAAACAGAAAGATAATAGGGAGTTAGCTCGCATGGCAGTTACTGAGAGTGATCTCTCTCCACCTCAAAATCTCTGAATTATGAATATCATTGTGTGGAACTGTAGAGGTACAGGTTCCAAAGGGTTCGCAGGTTTGGTTAAAGACATGAAAAGAGAGTTTTCTGCTTCACTAATTGCTTTATTGGAAACTCACACTAGTGGGAGAGTTGCACAAAGAATAATCAAGAGAATTGGTTTTGAGAATCAATTTATCAAAGAGGCAAGAGGTCAATCTGGAGGTATTTGACTTCTTTGGGATACTTTGTATTGGAATCTTCAAGTATTAAAGGACTCCAATCAATTTGTTCATGTGAAGGTTAGCCCTACAAATGCTAACCCTTGGTTTCTCACAATTGTCTATGGTAGCCCTCATTTTGCACCTAGACAAACCTTGTGGGATGATCTCCAATAAATAAATTCTGATGTTGATGGCCCTTGGGCTCTCCTAGGGGACTTCAATGCTATTCTTAGGGAGTGTGAAAGACAGGGCCCCCCTCTCATTAGAAATCAGAACTTGGAAACTGGATTTCAGCAGACTATTGACACTTGTAACTTGATTGATCTTGGATTCACTGGTGAGATTTTTTCTTGGGCTAGAGGATCAACTAAAAAAAGATTAGACAGCAGGGGTACTTGTAATATTGACTGGAGGTTAAGGTTCAATGCTGCCACTCTTGAACACTTACCTAAGCTAAAGTCTGATCATTGCCCTCTCCTACTAAATTTTGATCAGAATATAGCACACAACAGGAGAAGGAGGCCATTTAGATTTGAAGCTATTTGGCTCACTCATTCCTCTTTCTGCCAATTAATGAGGGATAATTGGAGAGAAGACAGGCACAACTTTCAGCTACAACTAAAAGAGATGCAGGGGGTTTTAAGAGAATGGAATCATGATACTTTTGGAAATATATTTGTTCAAAAGAAGCAGCTTTTGAAGAAACGGAAGGAATTTGATAGAAGACTGCATAGAGGGGGATCTGATGAGCTCCTCTATGAACAACATATCACTTGGAAAGCATATGAGGACATCCTTGCTAAGGAGGAAATCCTCTGGTACCAAAAATCAAGAGCTAAGTGGATTGAGTATGGGGATAGAAATACAAAATATTTCCATGGAGTAACCACTAACATTGAGGGATTTTAATTGTAAATAAAAGCGGTAAAGAAGAGTAGGGAGAGTAGAATGTCGAGGAAATTATTAAAAACAACAAAGAAACGCTCTGAAAACGTGTTGAATGAGTAATGACGATATGTCAGAATCTATGGAAGGGGAAAGAATATTATACCTTTCCGAGAAAATTGAAAATGATGATTCACCGATAGTGACTGCGCGGTTTTATAGACGCGTGCTGCGTTTTCGCTCACATTTAAAATTACCGTATAGTCCTCTTTGACCTAAATAGAGTAGACCTAGACCTAGACCTAGACCTAGACCTAGACCTAGAAGAAAAGGCAAAGTTAACAATATTCTTTATTAGTACTTATTTTTCTAAACAGTATTTAGTTTAGTCTTTAAAATTCTCAATGTCACGTTTTATCTTTAACTTTTGCAAGTTATATCAGTTAAGTCCTTCGCTTTTATAATTTAGTATGAATTTGGTCCCTCATATTAATTTGGTTCTATTTGGGATCAAACTAATACAACATTGTAAAACTCATAAGCTTAATTGGTATTAGTTATAAAAGTCAGATACCAACATTACATTGAGAATTTGAGAGATTTAATTGAATAATGTTTAAAAATGTTAAGGACTAATAAAGAATATTTTTAATGTCGAAAACAAAACTGAAAATTAAATTTCTAAAATTTCTGGTTTAGTGGCTTTTATATAATTAATTTTTTTCCTGAAAATATTTGTAATAGCGGCTTTTATATAATTCTTTTGACGCAAAAGAAAGCCATATTAGTGCCTTTTATATAATTAATACGTGTGCCTAGTAAATATAAATCTTATTTTTAGTAAGACACAAAATGGAAAATTAACAAATGGATGAATATCTCTTATAATTTAGAACAGAAAATTGATATTTAATGACTGACATTAAAAATCTAAAACCATGACGTCACTTAATAGAATTGATGCGACAAAGTTACATTTTTTTTACTTTCTCAAAAAAAAAAGTTACATTTTTTTACAGCAAAATTATTTTCACATTCTTCACATATGTATGTATGACAATTTTTTTTGACACAACTCGAATAAGTTTGGAAATATTAAACGCACAAGGATTAAAAATGATAAAACATAAACTTCAACATTTAAACTATTAAAACTCGGTTACATAGCCAGCAGCATTCCAACTAAATGAGTTTAGCTCATCAAAGTTGGAGTCTTGGTAGTATATTTCGTTTCTAGTATTCATTCTCATCAAAGTTGGAGTCTTGGTAGTATATTTCGTTTTTAGTATCATTCTCTTTTTTGCTCACTATGAGTTGTCTAGTATCATACTGAAATTACAAAGAGAATAAATCTAAACACGAAATATACTACCAAGACTCCAACTTTGATGAGCTAAAGAGATGAAAATAGCTTCCTCTAAATAGCAACACTTCAATAAAACAACTTTAGTGATGCTGCAGCACTGCTTCCAGCACCGTTTCTGTAGAATTTCCTTCACTGAGTGTTGAAACACCAAATCTGAGGTGAAATTAGGTCTATCCTCACCCTAAAATTCGTCCAACCCCATGAATGAAGAGGTAACAGCTTCCTTTTATAGTTCTAAGGTTGAGGAACGCATATATTTTTGTCTTCTAGTGTGCCTAAAAGTATACGGGCTTTTAATAAAAAAGGAATATTCGAATAAAGGTGTTGGTCACCACTATGGACGTGCTCTGTTCTCATATGACACGCAAAAGGCACTGCTTTTGGCACAAGAAATGTCTCCAACGTTTTCACTCTCATCTGACGCATAACAACACTGATGCTATAGCAAGTGCTCTAGCAGCTCAAAACAAAATGTATCCCTTAATTAACATAAAAAAAAACTAATCTTGAACAATATCTAAACAGAGGTCCAAAGAGAGGTACCACAAGACACCAACATGACACGACTACCACTCAAGTTTTGACAACGCAAACCACTCACCAGTAAACGCAGGAAACACGACATGAGCTCGCTAGCCACAATGAACAAGAACTTGTACATGAACAACTCAATCCTAAACCTCTTGACCCAATTAATGGTATGAGATCTGATGTAATAAAGATATACAAATCGAACCTGGGACTACAAGAGATAATTGTGTTGCTAAAGATGACACTGGTGGGATGAACCAGGATCATCTTATGCAAGGGATGCAATGAGTGATTTCATTATAGGCGGCAGTCCTTTCATCTACAATTGTTTCTCATTGATTGTGCTGAATTGGAATTGTCGTGGAGCTCACAGAAGAACTTTTGGAGGGCTCTCGTTAATTACTATAGAAGCAGCGAAGCTGATTCGGTAGCCTTATAGGAACCTTGGTGCAACAACACCACTGCGCGAGCACTATTCAAAAGCTTGGTTTTTGCAAATATTTACTTTTGGAGGCAAATGGATACTCTGGTGGCATTTAGCTCTTATGGAATAGAGATGATGTACACCATCAAAGTATACAACAAGATTTCCAGTTCCTTCATGTATCGGTAAGAGATAGTAGCGGTGCTACTTGGCCCCTCTCCGTTTTCTTTGAAGTTGCCTCAAACATGTGGTGACAATACTGACATCTTCACGAACATGGTTGAGGCAGGTTGTCACCACATGTTCGCCTTTGTTCCAAGCCTTAGAGACCACTTCCAGTAAGTCTCTGAGTTAGCCAAGCAGCTTGGAAGCGAACCGGCCTAGAGTACTTAGGAGGGATGAAAACTATTCCTCTAAGCAAGAGTGGGCGATGATCTGAGTAATGTCTCATTAGGTTCTCTACATAGGCTTTAGGAAATATATCACGCCATGCACAACCACCAAGTGCTTGGTCTAAGCGTTTTGCCACTACAAAGTATTAAGACTACCTGTGGCACCAAGGTCAATGAGGTTGCATTGTTAAATCATGGATGCAAACCTCCCAACTTAGTTTTGAGGGAACGCCCCACCTTTGACTTCGGAGGGGAGGAGAATAACATTGAAATCCCCTATGAGGAGGGGCCAAGGGATCATTATTGCTGAACGAAGCTCACATAAGTAGGGAGGGAATAGGACTGCCGCCTATTTATTATGAATTTTTCGACAAGCGGTTGCCTTGGCACAACGTGGTGTGGTTGCCTTTCGAATGTCTTGGTGTGGGCACTTGGGTGCTGGGTGGTGTGGCGCCCTGTGCTTAGGCGCCTGCACTGAGCCCTTGGCGCAGGTGCCTTGTGTGCCTGTTGCTTGGGGACATCATTGCGTGCCTTATCTAGCACTGGCGCCTCATGAGTAACAAATTTTGGGCTTGGCCATGCCATTCTTATTCAGCATTAGTTTGCTTGCTTGGCGCGTCTTGCCTGGGAATTGTTGGTTGTGGGGCAAATTTGCTGGACTTGGCACAACGTGGTGTGGTTGCCTTTCGAATGTCTTGGTGTGGGCACTTGGGTGCTGGGTACTTTGGCGCCCTGTGCTTAGGCGCCTGCATTGAGCCCTTGGCGCAGGTGCCTTGTGTGCCTGTTGCTTGGGGACATCATTGCGTGCCTTGTCTAGCACTGGCGCCTCACGAGCAACAAATTTTGGGCTTGGCCATGCCATTCTTATTCAGCATTAGTTTGCTTGCTTGGCGCATCTTGCCTGGGAATTGTTGGTTGTGGGGCAAATTTGTTGGACTTGGCACAATGTGGTGTGGTTGCCTTTCGGATGTCTTGGTGTGGGCATTTGGGTGCTGGGTGCTTAGGCGCCTGCACTGAGCCCTTGGCGCAGGTGCCTTGTGTGCTTGTTGCTTGGGGACATCATTGCGTGCCTTGTCTAGCACTAGCGCCTCACGAGCAACAAATTTTTGGCTTGGCCATGCCATTCTTATTCAGCATTAGTTTGCTTGCTTGGCGCGTTGATAACCCTTTTTCGTAAAAGCGTTACTTCCGTTCTAATACAGCAGTAAAATACTAAAGTATTAGGTATCGTATCCACAGAGACTTGGTGATATTATTGGCCGTTCAATCAGATTTTCAAATCTTAAGTTAGGAAAAGAAAGTTGTTTGTTGTTTTGTAAACTTCGAAACTAAGAGCGATAATTTTGATAAAAGAACGTGACAAGTGATAAAAAGATGTTGAGATTAGGTTTCATTAACTTATTCCAATGCATTTTAACTGATTCATACACATAACTCTATTTTACTCATTGATTTGTCATCACCATATCGTCCAACTTAACTAATTCCTTAGACTAAGTGAAATCAACAACTAATTTGCATAAATAAAGATTCCTCAACTGTTTAAGCAAATAGTAGCATTAAGAATAGGTGATATATTGACTAGAAAACGTGATTCTATTCCTAGACATCAAACTTAATAGGTGATTGAATTTAAGGCACAACCAAAAGCTTATTTTCCAATACAACTTTTAGATTCAAAGATCAAGTATAGGTGATCAAACTATAACAAGCATTAAGAACAAAATTCAATCACTAAATCAATTCGTAAAACGAGATACATATATTACTGAATTAGGTTCAATACATGGATATAAGATAACTAAACCTAACCTCAACAAAAGAGAGTTTAGCTACTCATTTTCATGATAGCTATGATACAAAACATAAAAGAGATGAAAAACCTCAAGAATGTAGCACCCTTGATCCCTCAAAATGATGCTCCAAGTCTTGATTCCGCAATTCTTTCGTTCTCTCCTGCAGTGTATGAATATATATTTCAATGTATGATGATTCTCAATGTCACAAATGAAGTTCCTTTTATAGGCAAATTCGCTCGCTAAGCGACCAGCTGCGTGTAGCCGCCTTTAACTGTTTGTGTCTTGTTCGCTAAGCGAAAGTTCCAGGTCGCTAAGCGACCAATTGTGTGCCACCGCCTTTTACTGTGTTGAGTCTTTTTCGCCAAGCGAAGAGTTTGGCTCGCTAAGCGACCAATTGTGTTCTGCCGCCTCTAACTTTGTTGTTTCTTTTTCGCTAAGCGAATGGTGAGACACGCTAAGCGACCAATGTTCTTTTAACTTTCTTCCAAGCTGCTGTGTGTCTTTTCCTTCGTGTGAAGTAAGGACGCGTTCGCTAAGCGAGCATAAAGCTTCACTAAGCCACCAGATTTTTCCAACTTGTTTCTTCTTCTGATCTATTGGTCCTTGCTTGGCTTAAAATGACTTTTTTCACCTATGTACACAACTTTCACAGAATAAAAGGATAACTTCATAAAAGATATATGCAGTTACTATTTTTACAACATTTACTACTATTTATGGGAAAAGTTAAATTAATTTGCATTTACAGTGAAATAAGTGCTTGTAAATTGTTTAGAAGTTTGAAGTAAATCAAACACCTATCAAACTCTCCCCAACTTAGAATTTTGTTTGTCCCTAAACAAAAAGTCCAAGATTCTAGTTTCCAAGTGGTGAATGGTTTTTAAACAATCAAGTTCAAAAGAATTGCATGATTTTTCTCTGTATCACCAAAATGACAATTTTAAAGAGAAAATAGTGTTTTTACATATGCGAACATAATTGTACTACACTTGCAATACAATCCTGAAAAATTTCCAATTCATTCAATCAATTGTCAGTCAATCAGGAAATAACATCCTCACATAAAAGTGTATCTCTCAAAGGTGAGTGTTTCTCTCAATTCAATAATTGTATTCACAAAAGTCAACTTTGTTACCTGTCTTCTCAACCTGTTAAAATCATATGTTAAACATGGATCACTAAGGTCTTTTGAGGCTTTGTAATGGGGCTTGACTACAAACAGAATTGGTTTTTCCAGATATTCAAAAGAACCTAAAAGGTCTAAGAGAGCAATCACAAATTTTCATTACTTTTTCTAATTCCAAGCTCACTTTCTCTCTCTCTTTTTTTTTTCCAACCAATATCTTTTTTGGCTTTGCCACATTCTTTCCTCTCTCCATCTTTTTCTTTCTTTTCACACAAGAGAATGATTTCATTACATTTTTGCACTTTTTGTGCCACTTTTCAATTTTCAATCACTTTTCACCCCAACTTCAATATAACCAACTCATGAGTGCTCTCTTATCCTAATAGGTATGGGAGAGATTCTTTGTTTTTCTTTTAAGGCTTAAAGGGTTATATACAAGAAAATTATTTCTTTTTCGGCTCGAAAGGGTAATCAATGGGATTTTATTTTTAATGTTGGCTTTTTGGCTAAGTAGGCTTAAATGAAACGAATGCCTTGATCATCTCCATGTGTCACATACAACTTAACAGTGGGAGACTCAAGCAAAATCAACTATGTGAAAACAGTTATGACTCTCAATTTAAGTGTTTAAGATGCACACAACTCACTTGGCTTTAGGTTTATGCATTTCCTGAAATCAGACAATTTTCTTGACTTTATCAGAAATATTCCATTCAAGCTTTTGACAAGATGTAAACAATTATGCACACAATGCACTCAACCACTAATTCACATATTTCTCTTCAAATCAAAAAATATTTCTCCTTTCAAAGATTGCAATTAAATTGATTTTTCAAAAACCAAACCATTTCAAAAAGCTCTTTCCTATTTAGACAACTAAAAATAAAAATGAACGTTACTGCACTAGGCAACATACTATTAGTATTTAATCAACCCAAAAGGTATTCAAAACATAACTTAGTACCAAAAGTATTTAACAAACATATACTAAAAGTATTTAACAAACATAACTTAGTACCACATAGCAAAATGATGACCAGTATTTTAAAACAAAAGCAATAAAAACAAACACTGAGTTATGGTGTGCTTTATCAAAGTATCTCCATCAAAGCTTCCATCCGAGCATCAATATCATTTTCATCTACTGTTCCCTGTTGATCAACCACTGGATCTACCCCTGGTTCTGCTCCTTGTTGATTACCACCCATCTCCTCCTGAGGAATTGGCATGTCCCCAGGCCAAGCTGCATAGTCAATGAACTGCTCCTGTGTGTATGAGAGAGGTTGACTGAGGTGTTGCAAATTTGCATTTAATGCCAAGTTTTGTCTATAAAGACTGGCATTCTGGCTGAAAAGAAGTCTCTGATTTTGGAGTATCTCCTCCTGAAAATTTCGGTTTCTGCGTCTTGGAGGCGCTTCTCTTGGATTGTCCCCTTGTCTTTCATAACAATGAGTTTTGATATATTTTGCAGTCAAAGTCTGATCTATCTTTGATTCAGGATCACTAGGAACAACCACTCCATGATATTTGCACAATCTCATAATTAAAGCTGGAAATCCAAGGGAGTTAGAGATTACCTTACCTTTGGTTGGTGAAACTAGAGCCATTCTCTGAAGTTCATCTGAAATAATAGTCGCAATATCTACCTCAAAGCCCATCTGAATACAATAAACAAGATATACCTTTTCCATGTTTAAATCAGAAGTGTGCATCCGTGGAAAGATATTGGCCAAAATGAAATTTGTCCAGATATGAGTCATTATGGTCATGTTTTTTCTTTTCAATTCAGTTGGTTGACCCAATTGATTCAACTTAAAATATCTTCCTGGGAGACATAGTACTCTTGCAACATCATCATTATCGAATCCATTTCGCTTCATCATTCTTTTGTAAGTGTCCATCCCATCGTCTGCTAGTGTTCCTGGATTCCCCCAAGACTTCATTTATTGCATCTCTTGTGAATGAGATGGCTTTACCTCTAACCCACGACATTCTTTTGCTCAGATTTTTTTTCTTCCCCCGCTTGCCAAGCATGTGCATAAAATTCCTTAACAATCTCAGGGTTATAACTGTCCTTCGGTGTTGCTAAATTCATCCAATTCCTCTGTATAAGATTGTTTCTGAATTCATCATATTCACCTAGATTCAGCTCCACCCTTCGTTCGGGTATAATTTTCCAAGACTTCAACTTGTTATATCGTCCCTTTTTTGCTTTGGATTTGAATTTGTTTCCTTCAAACCCTCCAGAGTGATGCTCTTCCATAGGGCTATCAGTGTGTCTACTGGTAGATGCTTCCCCCTGTCTTCTTTTTCTTCCTGATCTGAGAGACATCCTACAAAACAATTTGCACAAGAACTAAATGTTCTTTTAAAGCATTTTCCAAAATAAAATCACATAGCATAGTTTATCAATAGTCAAAAATAATTGTAACTTTGGTCCCCTTTGTTTCCAAAAAGATTAAGCCATATCCATAAAAATTTCCAACAAGCTCCTAGGACTTTAATCACAAAACCTATGCTATTTCAAAATCTCAATTTAGATTTCTCAATCAATCAACAATTTTTCAAAACCCAATCTTCATGCTTCAATTTTTAAGTCATCTCTTTTCAACAAATAGGACCTGAACATGCTATATTTCTATTCTCAATTCAATTCATGACTTTGCTAACCCTCTTCATCAATCAACATTTCCTCAAAAACACATTTTGGGGTTTTCTCAAAATTTTTACATGGCCTATTTTTATTCATCATCCTCCTTATTTATTTTCAACTCAACTCAACAATTTATGCATGTCTACAAATTCATAGAGATGTTCATTGATTTGTTTCAAATCTGAAGTAAGAACAAAACATGTTATCAACATAGAACCATTGAGAACTTTCCTCAAACACATTATGTTCCTAAGTTTAAATCAATCATATGTTTTAAAACTAAAACCCCCAAATGCCTTGAGCCCTAACTCTACAAATTGCAAAAACCAATTATAAAGAGGTGTTGTACTTACTTGTTCTGTTGAATGATGATGAAGAACAACCTAGAACTTGAGAAAGCATAAGAAGTTTGGAAGAAAAATTGAACTTGGCGTTTTGAAAGTGAGGAACGAAGCTTTGGGTGTTTTTGAGAGTGAAGAACGTTTTGTAAAGAAGGTGGGAAAGATTGTTTTGATTTGATGTGTGCGTGTTTTAGTGATCCTGTTCCCCTTTTCTTATTTTGTTCTCTCTCTCTTCTTCTTTTTTTTTTTAAAGCATAAAATTAATCTATACTAATATATATCAAAATACTTTCCTACTAAAAAACTAAAAGAAACACAATTTTAAATTGCAAAATAAAAGTTAAGAAAATTGGGTTGCCTCCCAATAAGCGCTTCTTTAACGTCACTAGCTTGACGTTTGATTTGGTTTCAAGGACTTTTAAGATGGATTATCATGTTAATCCTCTTAAAATCCTCTCCCCAATAAGGTTTCAATCTTTGTCCGTTCACAATCCAAGTTCTTTTCGAGGAAGGTTCCTCTAATTCAATTGCCCCATAAGGCTTAACTTCTTTGATTGTGAATGGACCAGACCATTTGGATTTCAATTTATCAGGAAATAACTTTAATCTAGAATTAAACAATAGAACCTGTTGTCCTGGCCTGAATTCTCTCTTGAGAATCTTCTTGTCGTGATAATTCTTGACTTTTTGCTTGTACAATTTGGAAGACGCATAGGCTTGACACCTAAGTTCTTCTAATTCATGCAGCTGCACTTTTCTTTTTTCACCTGCCTTATTTAAATCAAAGTTTAACAGTTTTAAAGCCCAATAGGCTTTGTGTTCCAACTCCACCGGAAGGTGGCATGATTTGCCATATACCATTTGAAAGGGCGTAAAGCCTATTGGTGACTTGAAAGCTGTTCTATAAGCCCATAGTGCTTCGTCAAGTTTAGAGGACCAATCTTTTCTAGAAAGAGAAACAGTTTTTTCTAGAATCCTCTTAATTTCCCTATTTGACACCTCGGCCTGACCATTGGTCTGAGGGTGATAGGGTGAAGCAACTTTGTGTCTTACTCCATAATGTTGTAAAGCTTTTGCTAATTGTACATTGCAAAAATGTGATCCCCCATCACTAATGAGTACTCTAGGAGTACCAAAACGGGTGAAAATGTTTTTCTTTAAAAAATTTATTACCGTTTTGCCATCAGCTTTGGGGCAAGCAATAGCTTCAACCCATTTGGAAACATAATCGACTGCCACTAGAATATATTCATTTGAAAATGAAGGTGGTAATGGTCCAACGAAATCAATGCCCCAGCAATCAAAAACTTCAATTTCTAAAATGGTTTGTAAGGGCATTTCATTTCTTTTGGATATTGTACCACTCCTTTGGCAGTTATCACATTTCTGTGCATGTTCATATGCATCTTTAAAAATGGAAGGCCAGAAAAAACCTGATTGGAGAACCTTTGTTGCAGTTCTCTCTCCATTGTAGTGTCCTCCATAAGGTGAATTGTGACAGTGCCACAAGATGTTTGTAGATTCCTCTTTGGTTACACATCTCCTCAAGATATTGTCTACTCCAATTTTGAACAGATGAGGATCATCCCAAACATAGTGTTTTGCGTCTCTGAGGAATTTCTTCTTTTGATGCTAATTTAAATCATCAGGCATTACACCTGCTGCCTTGAAATTTGCTAAGTCAGCAAACCAAGGTCTTTCCTGCACAACTAATAATTTTTCATCAGGAAATTCATCAGAAATTTCTTTTCCTCTTATTGTCACCTCTTCATTTATTAATCTTAAAGATGATCTGTAACCAAATTTTCTCTACCAGCTTTGTCTTTAATTTCCAAATCAAATTATTGTAACAACAAAATCCATCTAATCAATCTTGGTTTAGAATCTGATTTAGTTAATAAATACTTAATTGCTGCATGATCAGTATATATCACAACTTTTGAACCTATCAGATAAGATCTAAATTTCTCTAATGCATACACTATTGCTAGCAATTCTTTTTCTGTTGTTGCATAATTAATTTGAGCTTCATTTAAAACCTTGCTAGCATAATGTATGGCATAAAAGATTTTGTCCTTTCTTTGACCCAAAACTGCTCCTATAGCATAATCACTTGCATCACACATTAATTCAAAATCAAGATTCCAATTAGGTGCAATGATTATAGGTGCAGAAATTAGCTTTGCTTTTAAAGATTCAAAAGCGTTTAAACAAGAATTATCAAACCGAAATGGTGTTTCTTTGTTGAGCAGATTGCTCAATGGCTTGGCAATTTTTGAGAAATCTTGGATAAAACGTCTGTAAAATCCTGCATGTCCAAGTAAACTTCTAATGCCTTTCACATTTGTTGGTGGAGGAAGCTTTTCAATCACCTCCACTTTTGCTTTATCAACCTCTATGCCTTTGGAAGAGATCTTATGGCCAAGTACAATTCCTTCTGTCCCCATAAAGTGACATTTCTCCCAATTTAAAACCAAGTTAGTTTCCACACACCGTTTCAGTACGGTGTCTAAATTTGTCAAGCATAAATCAAAAGATGGTCCAAAAACAGAGAAATCATCCATAAAGACCTCAATACATTTTTCTACCAAATCGGAGAAAATTGCCAACATACATCTTTGAAATGTTGCTGGTGCATTACACAGTCCAAATGGCATTTTTCTATAAGCAAAAACACCAAAGGGACATGTGAATGCAGTTTTCTCTTGATCTTCAGGATTTACTGCAATTTGATTATATCCCGAGTAACCATCTAAAAAGTAATAAAAAGCCTGACCAGATAATCTTTCTAGCATCTGATCCATGAAGGGTAGTGGAAAATGATCCTTTCTAGTTGCGTTGTTCAGCTTTCGGTAGTCTATGCACATTCTCCATCCGGTGACAGTACGTGTAGGTATTAATTCATCCTTGTTGCTTTTGATGACTGTCATTCCACCCTTCTTTGGTACTACTTGCACAGGACTAACCCAAGAACTATCAGAAATAGGATAAATCATACCTGCGTCTAGGAGTTTCACGACCTCTTTTCTGACTACTTCTTTCATTGTAGGATTTAAACGACGTTGTGGTTGAGCCACTAGTTTGAAATCCTGCTCCATCATGACTTTGTGCATGCAGTATGAAGGGCTGATTCCCTTGAGATCAGCTAAGGTCCATCCTATAGCTTCTTTATTTGCTTTCAACACTTTGATCAGTTGCTTCTCCTCATTGCTGGACAAGGAACTGCTGATAATTACCGGTTTGTTGCTTCCATCTTCAAGGAACACATACTTTAGGTGAGAAGGCAACACCTTTAACTCCGGCTTCTGCTCATTTGATTTCTTATCACCAGCTTGTAGTTCATCAAGCACAACCTGATGAGGAGGAATCTCCTTGAAGCTGTCAAGATCCTTCACACATTTTTCCATTTCTTTTTCCTCTTCATCATTGAGTTCATCTACGGCATTGATCAAGGCTCTTTCAAGAGAACTGAGGGAATGTAATTGTTTCTTGGTTTCAAATACTAGTCCATCAATTGCATCAGTCTTGAAGCAATTTCTTCTATCTTTTGGATGGTGCATTGCTTCAAAAACATTAAAATTTACCTCTTCATTCTGCACTCTGACCTTCAGTTTGCCATCATCTACGTCAATGATGAGCTTTGCTGTTTTCATGAAAGGCCTTCCCAAAATTAGAGGAACTTCTACATCTTCGTCCATGTCAATCACAACAAAATCTACTGGAAACATAAACTTGTCCACTTTCACCAGGACATCCTCTACTACGCCATGAGGTCTTTTGATTGATCTATCAGCTAGCTGCAGTGTCATTCTGGTAGGTCTCACCTCCAAGTCTCCAATTCTCTCCAACATAGATAGTTGCATTAAGTTGATGCTGGCTCCAAGATCAAGTAATGCTTTACCTACTTGTAAGCTTCCAATGGCAACTGGGAGAGTGAAACTTCCTGGATCCTTGGACTTCTGAAGTATGAATTTCTGTATGATGGCATTACAACCTGCTTCCAATTCAATTGTTTCTTCTTCTATGAATCTCCTCCTTTTGGTGAGTAACTCCTTCATAAACTTGGCATATGTAGGCATTTGCTCTAAGGCTTCTGAAAATGGAATATTGATCTGATCTCCATAAACCTTGCAAATTGCCTTTCTTTGTCTTTTTTGGTCGGGGCATGAGGATAAGGTAAGTGTTTGGTTGGTGGGTTATTTGTAATATTCTTTTCTCTCACCAACTCATGTTTACTTTTTTTCTCCTCCATCTTCTCCTTTTTCTCTTTTTCTTTTTCTTTTTCTACTATTTTTTCTTTTTCACTTTTATTTATTTCTACTTCCACCTCCTCCTCATCTTTTTCTTTTTCAACCTCATCAAGTATACTCTCCTCTACAACTAGATTATCTCCAATACCCTTACCAATTGTAATGCCACTCCTTGTTGTTATGGCTTTGCAATGTTCCTTTGGATTGGTTTGAGTATTTGCAGATAAACCTCCTCCTTGTGACTCAGATAATTGTTTTGCTAGTTGTCCAACCTGTATTTCAAGATTTTTAATTGAAGCATCAGTATTCTTTTGGTTAGACATACTTACTTGCATAAACTGTCTGAGAGTTTCCTCCAATTTTGAAGTTCTGTCTGGAATTGCTGGATGCTGGTTAAACTGCTGGTATGGAGGTAATCTGGCAGATGGTCCTGCTTCCTGTTTCCACCCTTGATTAAAATTTTGATTATTGCCTCTCGAGTAGTTGTAATTCTGAAATTGCCCTTGTGGTGACTGATTTCTCATGTACTTTGCCTCCTCATTTGGTAGACAATAACCTGTAGGGTGATCGATCTCACAAGTATCACATCTCATAGCTTGTTGATTCTTTGTAGAAGATTCTTGCAGTTTGCCGAGTTGCTGTGGCAATGTGGCCATCTACTTTGTGAGCTCCTCCAGTTGTTGTGTCAATAACTTGTTTTGGGCAAGGATAGCATCATTTGTGCCCAATTCCATTATTCCCCTCTTAGCTGAAGAACCTCTGTTGTAATGACTTTGATGATCATTAGTAGCCATAGACTCGATGATCTGAATAACTTCTGCGGGACTTTTTGCCATCAGAGACCCTCCTGCAGTTGCGTCAAGTAGCAACTTTGGTTGTTGAAGAAGTCCATTGCGGAAAATGTGTACTTGCGTTTGTTCGTCAAATCCATGATTTGGACATCTCCTCAGCAATGATTTGTACCTCTCCCAAGCTTCACACAAGGTTTCATTGGCTGCCTGTGTAAATACTGAAATAGCAGTTTTAGCGTCCATTAACCTAGATTGAGGAAAATACCTGGCCATAAATTTTTCTTCCAACTGGTTCCAATTAGATAAGGTAGTTTGAGGTTGATCCAAGAACCAATCTTTGGCTTTTCCAATTAATGAAAAAGGGAGTAGCCTAAGAAAATTGGTTTCTTCTTCTTGCTCTGTTGCTCCCAATGTTCCACATAGCTCATAGAATTTGATGAGATGAGCATATGGGTCTTCATGATCAAGACCTGCATAATGGTTAGCATATAAAAGTTGGAGCAAACCTGTTTTCATTTCTGTTGTCTTTGCTCCTTCTTGATTTCCAGTTCTAGCAAGCCTTGTGAGATACCTAGGACTGTTGTGAGCGAATGCTCCGCCTGGTGCTGCCATTGGTTCCTTTTGAGCTTCAGATGAAGTTGAAGTTGAAGTAGAGGATTCCTTTTGCTGCTGCCTCTGTTTAGCTAGTTGCTTTTTCTTCCTTGTCTTGCTATTGTTCTTCCTAGCTGTTTTCTCGATTTCTGGATCAAACAAAAGTTGCTCGATGGGAGTCTTACCTCGCATAAACAAAATTTCAGCAACTAAACACACAGATTAGTCAAACAAAAGGATTTAAAATTAAATAATTTCTATTTACAAATATACTTGCTTAAGATCATAAAAATCTGCTGCAATGCTTAAATATCTAGCGCAAGTCCCCGGCAACGGCACCAAATTTTGATAACCCTTTTTTGTAAAAGCGTTACTTCCGTTCTAATACAGCAGTAAAATACTAAAGTATTAGGTATCGTATCCACAGAGACTTGGTGATATTATTGGTCGTTCAATCAGATTTTCAAATCTTAAGTTAGGAAAAGAAAGTTGTTTGTTGTTTTGTAAACTTCGAAACTAAAAGCGATAATTTTGATAAAAGAAAGTGACAAGTGATAAAAAGATGTTGAGATTAGGTTTCATTAACTTATTCCAATGCATTTTAACTGATTCTTACACATAACTCTATTTTACTCATTGATTTATCATCACCATATCGTCCAACTTAACTAATTCCTTAGACTAAGTGAAATCAACAACTACTTTGCATAAATAAAGATTCCTCAACTGTTTAAGCAAATAGTAGCATTAAGAATAGGTGATATATTGACTAGAAAACGTGATTCTATTCCTAGACATCAAACTTAATAGGTGATTGAATTTAAGGCACAACCAAAAGCTTATTTTCCAATACAACTTTTAGATTCAAAGATCAAGTATAGGTGATCAAACTATAACAAGCATTAAGAACAAAATTCAATCACTAAATCAATTCGTAAAACGAGATAAATATATTACCGAATTAGGTTCAATACATGGATATAAGATAACTAAACCTAACCTCAACAAAAGAGAGTTTAGCTACTCATTTTCATGATAGCTATGATACAAAACATAAAAGAGATGAAAAACCTCAAGAATGTAGCACCCTTGATCCCTCAAAATGATGCTCCAAGTCTTGATTCCGCAATTCTTTCGTTCTCTCCTGCAGTGTATGAATATATATTTCAATGTATGATGATTCTCAATGTCACAAATGAAGTTCCTTTTATAGGCAAATTCGCTCGCTAAGCGACCAGTTGCGTGTAGCCGCCTTTAACTGTTTGTGTCTTGTTCGCTAAGCGAAAGTTCCAGGTCGCTAAGCGACCAATTGTGTGCCACCGCCTTTTACTGTGTTGAGTCTTTTTCGCCAAGCGAAGAGTTTGGCTCGCTAAGCGACCAATTGTATTCTGCCGCCTCTAACTTTGTTGTTTCTTTTTCGCTAAGCGAATGGTGAGACACGCTAAGCGACCAATGTTCTTTTAACTTTCTTCCAAGCTGCTGTGTGTCTTTTCCTCCGTGTGAAGTAAGGACGCGTTCGCTAAGCGAGCATAAAGCTTCGCTAAGCCACCAGGTTTTTCCAACTTGTTTCTTCTTCTGATCTATTGGTCCTTGCTTGGCTTAAAATGACTTTTTTCACCTATGTACACAACTTTCACAGAATAAAAGGATAACTTCATAAAAGATATATGCAGTTACTATTTTTACAACATTTACTACTATTTATGGGAAAAGTTAAATTAATTTGCATTTACAGTGAAATAAGTGCTTGTAAATTATTTAGAAGTTTGAAGTAAATCAAACACTTATCACGCGTCTTGCTTGGGAATTGTTGGTTGTGGGGCAAATTTGTTGGACTTGGCACAACGTGGTGGGGTTGCCTTTCGGATGTCTTGGTGTGGGCACTTGGGTGCTGGGTGCTTCGGTAAAAAATTCAAATTCGGAGTTTGGGACCTCAAAATGAAAAAACGGCTCCTGGAGTTCTTCTAAATGTTACTAGGAACTCACAGAAAAAGAACCAACTCAAAATTCAATTTCTATGATTTATCGTGTATTTTTCAAGTTTTAAGGTAAAAAATTCATAATAAATAGACCGCTTGTCGAAAAATTACAAAACTTGGTACTTTTGTACCTCTCAATAGGGTCTACAACCCTGCAAAAGATTGGAAAAAAAATTCCTCGTGGAACTCCAAAAAAAGGCCTTATGTCTGTAGAAAAAAAGTGTCGACGCATGGGTAGAAGTGGTTTTGGTCCGTTTGTCTTCTATAGGGAGCACCACACAACTTGCCCCTGGCGCCCATGGCCTAGGGCGCCAGGATCCCTGGCGCCAGTGCCCCACGGTGCCAAGATCTGCGCCAGTGCCCCATGCGCCCATGCCCAAGTTTCCTAGCAGGGATCCACGACCCGTTCCGTTCCCAAGCACCGAGCCACAGGGATCCAATCATGGCGCCACGACGTCTCAGTCCCTATATATATCAAAGAAGGAAGGAAGGAAGGAAGGAAGGAAGGAAGGAAGAAAGAATCAAAGAATAAAAATAAAAGGAAGGCGCCCATGCCCCAGGATCCTAGTAGGGATCCACGACCCGTTCCGTTCCCAGGCACCGAGCCATAGGGATCCATTCATGGCACCACGACGTCTCGGTCCCTATATATATCAAAGATGGAAGGAAGGAAGGAAGGAAGGAAGAAAGAAAGAAAGAAAGAATCAAAGAATTAAAATAAAAGGAAGGCGCCGATGCCCCAGGATATACTAGGTTGTGCAATGCTGAATAAGAATGGCTTGGCCAAGCCCAAAATTTGTTGCTCGGGAGGCGCCAGTGCTAGACAAGGCACGCAATGATGTCTCCAAGCAACAAGCACACAAGGCACCTGCGCCAAGAGCTCAGTGCAGGCGCCTAAGCACAGGGCGCCACACCACCCAGCACCCAAGTGCCCACACCAAGACATTCGAAAGGCAACCACACCACGTTGTGCCAAGGCAACCGCTTGTCGAAAAATTCATAATTAACAAAATGCAGTCCTATTCTCTCCCTACTTATGTGAGCTTCGTTCAGCAATAATGATCCCTTGGCCCCTCCTCATAGGGGATTTCAATGATATTCTCCTCCCCTCCGAAGTCAAAGGTGGGGCGTTCCCTCAAAACTAAGTTGGGAGGTTTGCATCCATGATTTAACAATGCAACCTCATAGACCTTGGTGCCACAGGTAGTCTTAATACTTGGCTCAAAAAAGAAAATGGGATTCTTTGTAGTGGCAAAACGCTTAGACCAAGCACTTGGTGGTTGTGCATGGCGTGATATATTTCCTAAAGCAACAAGCCCAAAATTTGTTAATAAGAAAGGCACGCAATGCCTAGTAAATATCAATTTTCTGTTCTAAATTATAAGAGATATTCATCCATTTGTTAATTTTCCATTTTGTGTCTTACTAAAAATAAGATTTATATTTACTAGGCACACGTATTAATTTTCCATTTTGTGTCTTACTAAAAATAAGATTTATATTTACTTGTAGTCCCAGGTTCGATTTGTATATCTTTAGCAACCACACCACGTTGTGTCAAGTCCAACAAATTTGCCCCGCAACCAACAATTCCCAGGCAAGACGCGCCAAGCAAGCAAACTAATGCTGAATAAGAATGGCATGGTCAAGCCCAAAATTTGTTGCTCGTGAGGCGCCAGTGCTAGACAAGGCAGTCCATCCCCTCTCCTCTTGTATTTTGCATCCAGAAATTTTCAAAATACGAGGAGAGGGGATGGACTCGTAGGAAATGGTATGAACTAGTATGAAATGGTATAAACTCGTAGAAAATGGTTAGAGCTAGCCTAATTTCATATGAAATGGTACGAAATAGGACAAACTCGTACAAAATGGAAAGAACTAGGATGAACTTTTACGAAATGGTACGAACTCGTAGGAAATGGTACGAACTAGTATGAAATGGTAAAAACTCATTCAAAATGGTTAGAGCTAGTCCAAATTCATATGAAATGGCACGAACTGGGACGAACTCGTACAAAATGGAACGAACTAGGACGAACTCGTACCAAATGGTACGAACTAGTACGGAATGGTACGAACTCGTAGGAAATGGTATGAACTAGTATGAAATGGTACGAACTAGGACGCCACTTTGTAACTACCATTCTTCTTTAACAGTGTTAGCGACAGCAGCGGAGCTTGGTCCCTGATCCCTTGTTCTTATGACATTGTTGTTTGATGAAGATGAGGTGCCGTCATTATCAACTTCGGTTGACTTGAAAACTTGCCGACGAGTAAAGGAAGTGCATGAATGTTCGCTCTTAGGGCCATAGGACATCAATCGAATAAGCGGTAATTTCGGCTTGTTAAGCTCATCTAGGTTTCCTTCCCAATGCTGGTTTAACCAATCGCATATAACAGGAATCGGTATGCCAAATTGCATTGGGAGATCCTTTTTGGACGAGGAGGACAGCGGTGAAGAAGTTGATGGTGATATTGTATTTGGTGATGTGGCAATTTTCATAGGATCACAAATCATAAAAGCTAGATTTCCATACACATCAAATCCTGCTGAACGTGGACTCAATATGATCCCATCAGTTGACAGTTTTATGAGATTGTCAGTTGCTATTGTTGTGTTTTTTGTGAAAAACAAAGTATATTTCAAAAGTGGGAAGTCCCACATTGCTTGGTCTTTGACTTGCCAAAGCCTTTATATACCAAAGCATTATAAGAGCTTGTGAACAAGCATGTAGGAGGGACCAGGCCACATTGCTACTGCACTCACTGAGACCAGGCCACTGGAGTCTGCAACTCCCAAACAGATTCAGGTTTGGACCCATGCCAATAAGGTGTGTCGTCATACAATCTTGAGCACTCTTTCCAATGAATTGTTTGACATCTACTGCACCTACAAGGAAGCTAATCAGATTTGGGAATCAATGATTCTCAAATACACTGCTGAAGATGCTAGCAAGCAAAAATTCGTCATCAGCAACTACTACAATTGGGTGATGAATGAATTTGATGAAATTAAAAATCGGATTAACCAGTATCACAAATTGCTAGAGGAAATGAAGTCTAAAAACATTGTTCTCCCAGATGAGTTCATTGCTGGGATTCTTATTGAGAAGCTGCCTGAATCATGGAAGGACTACAAGCAACAACTGAAGCACAAACACAAGCAATTGTCACTGAACGAGCTGCTGACTCATATCATCATTGAAGATACCAACCGGAAAGAAAGCAACATAGACAAGGGAAAATCAGTGGCTGCACGTGCTAACATGGTGGTGAACAACTCTTCAAGGTACGACAAAGGAAAAACTGACTCTTCAAACAAAAGGTATGATTCCAAGACATTTCCTAATCAAAAGAATCGCAAAAAGAACAATGATCGTAACCCCGCTGTTCATAGCTCTGAATTAAAGGGAAGAGGCTTTTGTTTTGTTTGTGGAAAGCCAGGACACTATGCACCTAAATGTAGGCATAGGGCGAGAAACAAAAATCCTCCTAAGGCAAATGCCAACTTGGCTGATGCTGGTGGAGATGATAATGAGGATGACGATGTCATTAGTGCTGTCGTTTCTCTGGTCAATATGGCAACTTATGTGAACAAGTGGGTGGTAGATTCTGGAGCCACCAAGCACATTTGTGCTAACAAAGAAGTTTTTACCTCCTACACTGCTGTAGGGGAAGGAGAAGAACACATCTATCTGGGTGACTCTCATCCTGCCCCAGTTATGGGGAAGGGAAAAGTTCTTCTCAAGCTCACATCGGGAAAAACCTTGGCTCTCACAAATGTGCTTCATGTGCCTAACATAAGGGCAAACTTGATTTCTGTTGGAGTTCTGCTAAAGCATGGTATCAAAGTGACCTTTGAATCTAATAAGATTGTTCTCACGAAGAACAACACTTTTGTTGGGAAGGGATATTATGATCATGGACTTTTTGTACTCAACACTTTTGATTTCAATAACAATGCTTCTACTTCTGCTTACTTGATTGATTCTTATAATATGTGGCATGCTAGACTAGGACATATTAATTTTCCGTATGTTATTAAATTGCAACGTCTTGGCATGATCTCGATTAGTGATAAACAACATAGTAAATGCGATGTGTGTGTTGAATCCAAGTTAACAAAGAAATCATGTCCCCCGGTTCAACGCGAATCTGAGTTGTTTAGTTTAATTCATACGGACTTAGGAGATTTAAAACAAACTCCAACTAGGGGCGGTAAACATTATTATGTGACCTTTATAGATGATTTTTCGCGATATACTAAGGTGTTTTTGTTAAGACGAAAGGATGAAGCGTTTGAAGCTTTTCTTACATATAAAGCCGAAGTAGAAAACCAATTAGATAGGAAGATTAAACGAGTTAGATCCGATCGTGGTATAGCTGAAAGGAAAAATAGGACCTTAAAAGGCATGATGAATGCTATGCTAATTAGTGCTAGTGCGCCTAATAACTTGTGGGGTGAGGCTATCCTAACTGCATGTTTTATACAAAATAGAACTCCTCATAGGAAAACTAGAAAACCCCTATGAACTATGGCAAGGTTATCAACCTAACTTGAAATATTTAAAAGTGTGGGGGTGTTTAGCAAAAGTTATGTTGCCTGATCCTAAGAAAAGAAAAATTGGTAGCAAAACCTCTGATTGTGTTTTTATAGGATATGCTAAACATAGCGCTGCTTATAGATTCCTTGTTGTGAAAAGTGATGTTCTAGATAAAAATACTATTGTGGAAACTAAAAATGTTGATTTCTTTGAAAATGTATTTCCTTTAAAGCATGATAGTATATCTAGACAACCATTAGTATCTACTAGTGATGAACCTCGTGAGGAACCGTATGAAGAATTAAGAAGAAGCAAAAGACCAAGAAAAGAAACATCCTTCGGAGATGATTTTTATACTTATTTTGTTGGAAAAGATCCTGAAACTTTTTCTGAAGCAATTTCTTCTTCTGAATCAAAATTTTGGAAAGAAGCTATTAAAACTGAAATAGATTCAATTTCCAAATGTAAAACTTGGACCTTAGTTGATTTACCTCCTGGAACAAAACCAATCAGATGCAAGTGGATTTTCAAAAGAAAATATAACCCTGATGGGTCTATTGATAAATACAAAGCTAGATTAGTAGCAAAAGGTTTTTCTCAAAAAGAAAACATTGATTATTTTGATACCTTTGCTCCAGTAACAAGAATTTCTTCTATTAGAGTTTTAATAGCTTTAGCTTCTATTCATAAACTTGTTATTCATCAAATGGATGTTAAAACCGCTTTTTTTAACGGTGATTTAGAAGAAGAAATTTATATGACTCAACCCGAAGGATGTATAGTTTCTGGTCAAGAGAACCAAGTATGCAAACTCCTTAAATCCTTATATGGTTTAAAACAAGCACCAAAACAATGGCATGAAAAGTTTGATCAAACTTTGATTAATGATGGTTTCTCTACAACTGATGTTGATAAATGTGTTTACACTAAAACTGTGTGTGGAGAACATGTGATTATTTGTTTGTATGTAGATGACATGTTAATTTTTGGTACTTGTCTTGATATTGTTGTTAGAACAAAATCTTTTCTTTCATCTAGTTTTGATATGAAAGATATGGGTGAGGCAAATGTTATATTAGGAGTTAGACTCATCAGGGAAGGTGATAACATTACACTATCACAGGATCATTATGTGGAAAAACTTCTTAGGAAGTTTGGTCACATTAACTCTACCCCTTTGAGTACCCCTTATGATGCTAACTTACACTTAAAGAAAAATAAAGGTGATCCTGTGGACCAACCTCAGTATGCCCAAGTGATTGGGAGCCTACTGCATTTAATGAACTTTTCACGACCATACATTGCGTACGCAGTCGGTCGTCTGAGTAGGTATACTCATAACCCTGGTCAGGATCACTGGAAGGCAATTGCTCACCTTATGAGATATTTGAGAGGTACCACAAATTATGGTATTACTTATAGTGGATTTCCCGCAGTATTAGAAGGATACTGTAATGCTAACTGGATATCTGATTCAGATGAGACAAAATCCACTAGTGGTTACATTTTTACACTTGATGGTGGTGCGGTAACTTGGAGGTCAGCCAAACAATCCATTATTGCTAGATCGACCATGGAGTCGGAATTTGTAGCTCTGGAATTGGCTGGTACTAAAGCTGAATGGTTAAAGAACCTTCTAGCTGGAATTCCTTTGGGAATAAAATCGACACCATCAGTGTCAATACATTGTGACAGTCAGTCGGCAATAGCCGTTGCAAAGAATAAGACCTATAATGGAAAAAATAGGCATGTTCAATTAAGACATAATGTTGTCAAACAATTGCAAAAATGTGGAGCCATATCGATCGATTATGTGAAGTCAGAAGTGAATTTGGCCGATCCTCTGACAAAATCTCTGATGAGGAAATTAATCTGTGAGACATCGAGGGGAATGGGACTTAAGCCAATTGAAATTAAGAAGTGATGGTAACCCAACCTTTGTGATTGGAGATCCCATGAATAAGGTTCAAATGTGGTAAAAACAAGTCACTTCTTAATATTGCTAGCATTGAAAAAATTAACTCAAGTAATTAATTTTATTATTGTCCCTTCCTATGGTGTCATTGTGATAGTGCTAGACTGCAAGGTTTAAAGGTTAAGCTTCAAGCTTTTAATGATTTTCATAGCCCTTATGGGTGGTGTGTGACTTGCAGCATACACTTGATGAAATCACCTATATGAGTGTCAAGTGGGGCCGCTTGCATGAGATCCTGGCGAGATCTCTAGAGCACTCATTAATACCGAGCACGCGCAGGGCCTAGTAGCGCACCACCGCGAAAACAGCAACAATTGTGGGGGTGTAATGTGATAGTAAAACCTCTAACATATAATATGTGTCTTGGGTTCCATAGCTTGCTAAACCAATTCACTGTATGTTATGTTTTATCTGTCTAGGACTGGTTCCATAGCTTGCTATACAGCTCCGATGCATTACATGTACGATGTTAACCTAGGAAATTTCTTTTATAAATTTATTTTCCAACTTTTGAAATATGTGGGGGATTGTTGTGTTTTTTGTGAAAAACAAAGTATATTTCAAAAGTGAGAAGTCCCACATTGCTTGGTCTTTGACTTGCCAAAGCCTTTATCTACCAAAGCATTATAAGAGCTTGTGAAGAAGCATGTAGGAGGGACTCCCTCGCGCACACAAGCAGGGACCAACTTGGTTTGGTTTAGTGCAAATCTTCCGATTCCCCTCCCCCGCGCACGATTAGCTTGACGCTAATTTTTACTTAATCACTTTTTTATTTTTAAACTTTGATAAGCCTATCCGGATATACCCTTTTTAAGCCTTTTTTTCAAAACAGAAAAATTATTTCTGCATTAAACTGTTTTATTGCCAACAGCTATATTTTGTTTTATAACTGATGCTTTTTATGGCTCTTAATTTTCGTGTTTATGGCTGCCATTAACTGGTGGAGCCTTTGCTCCCATCAGGTGCATTTCTCAGCCTATAAAAACCAGCTAGTGGAGTAGCTGTGGACATCCATCCAAAATTCTTTCTGTGTTCGAAAATACTCTATCCTGGGTTCGTTTCCTGTTGCGAAACTCCTTTTTCCTTCTTGCTAGTTCCGCTCCCTCGCTTGCTGCTGCCAGTGGGAAGAACCGGTTGTATCTCGGGGAACTTGCGCTGTAGAGGCGAATAAGTTCTTCAGGACAGCTACCAAGCGCCTCCGGTCTTTTATCCTCACGTTTGTGCTTGTGCAGGTTTCTTCTTTCGACTTTTCCTTCACCAACAGTAAGCTCTTGTTTCTTTGTGTAGCCTAAAAGGTAAACTACACTCCCCAGATCCAAATTGGTTTTACAACATGTCTTCAAGTAGTGAAGATTTTGACCCTGCAGAATGAACAGCATCAACCTGCTCAATATTCAAATCCAAATTGGAAGAAAAATTAATACTAGTAGCTTTTAATGTTCAACTTTTTTAATCAGATGAAATGACAAATAAATACTACGACACAATTACGAGTTCGTCATAGTTACAGACAGCCATCTATGAGGTCCGTATGGGTGTACAGACACAACTCGTAGGAGAGAGAAACAACTCGTAGGAAAGTGAGATTTTTCACTTTGAGGCTAGATGCATGAACTTGGCGCCACCTTCAACAACTTGGCCAACTTGCGCTTGCCACTTGCATTTGCTGACATCATCAGGTTGTAGGAGCAATTCTGTGTTACTTAAGTTGATGCAGCTGCAATAGATTCAGGTGAAATGCTTGGGTATGATGCAGGTGCAATGCTCCTGTCTTTTGCTTTTTACAGCTTATTGCAGGTGCACCTATTGCGGTCTCCATTGCAGCTGCAATATTCAACAAACACATCAAAAATACCACAAATTATGAAATTCAATTCTAATGAGTTCCAAAGCTAAATGATGCTGATTTCAACTATTATTCTTTATTTGGATTAACAAATTACTGAGTTCTTACAATTTAATAGGACCAATGAAGATCACAATGGTACGAACTAGCTCTAACCATTTGATATGAATCTGGACTAGCTCTAACCATTACAGACAGTTCGTACGAGTTATGTGAAGGGGTACGAACCTTTTCCTGGACTAGCTCTAAATCATAGAAACTGGTAAGTACGATGGTTTCTGTTTCATATGAATTTGGACTAGCTCTAACCATTTTCTACGAGTTTGAACCATTTCATACTAGTTCATACCATTTCCTACGAGTTTGTACCATTCCGTACTAGTTCGTAACATATCGTACAAGTTCGTCCTGGTTTATCCCACTTTGTACGAGTTCAAATCATATGATTTATATTTAAGTTGTAAAAACAAAATACTTGGTTAGTGCTAGTTTGGTTCCGAACCTCATTCCGTACTAGTATGATACGTACCATTTCTTACGAGTTCGTACCATTCCGTATTAGTATGATACGTACCATTTCCTACGAGTTCGTACCATTCCGTACTAATTAAATTAATTAATACAGATTTCTAAATAGTTTAACCAGTTTAATACAGAGTAATTAAACCATAAATTTAAGACTCCAAATAATCAATTAAAATGGTATTAGATATTTAGACTTTTGAACTAATAAAATATTAAGAAGAAAAAACAATGTAAAGGGGATTACCACCAACTCTGAATGTAGAAGTTTTTCAAAAAAAAAAACTCTGAGTATAGAAGGAAATAAGATTGACTTAGGCATATCAATTAGACTTTTGAAATAGATTTAACTGTTAGGTGTTAGCACTTAACAGGCCGTTGGTCTTGTGCTTTTTATTCTTTTGATTAGAGGAAGTACTTTTATTTGGTAGGCAATGAAATGACCTTTTTTCGTGCCTGCCACTATCAATTATAGAAAATCTTAATCTTAATAGTCAGGTAAAATAAAAATTGATTGAAGAATATATGCTAAACAAGAGACTATCCTTGGAGTACCCATGTCTGCCATCATATCATATCATATCATATCATATCATCTGTTAGAAATATTTATTATCGACGACTTGTTGAGCATTTTGACAATTTTTCTTGTCGGTAAGGAGCGTGATTACTCATCTAACTTACCATAATCACTTTGGGGGAGAAGCACTTAGAAATGCAATATATATTCTTAACCAACTAAAGGAACTACAAAATCCCCTTTCGAACTTTTGACACGCAAAATGCCTAGTTTAAAGCACTTGCATGTTAGGGGTCGTCCACCTGAAACCAGAACTTATAGGCCAAATGAGAAGAAGTTGGATTCAAGGATCATGAGTTGGTATTTTATTGGATACTCTAAAAGATCTCGGGAACATAAATTTTATGATCTCAACTACGTCGATTTTTGAATCCAAAATGCTCGTTTCTTTGAGGAATTAGTTGAATTGTTAAGGGGAGATATAGTTAGGGAAGACGAGTCAATGGTGAAACCCTAAGCAAGAAATTGTTGCAAAACAACAAACACATCCCCTTCAAGAAACTATTCAATAAAGAGATCCGCGAGAGAAAAGAGAAATGAAATACCAAATGACTATATTGTATTTCTCCAAGAAGATTCGGTTGACATTGAAATAATGGAAAATGATCTAACCAATGTCAATAACTATCACTATAGTGTTTGAGTGTTGAAATTAAATTTCTAAAACACCACTAAGTGTGTCTTTTGTTAGTAAAATTTGAGATTAATTAATTAATTTGACTAACGAAAGACATGTTTGATGGCCAAATTGACTAAAGAAAGATATATTCAAAAGATATAGGGGTCGATGTTTTGTAATTTTGATAATTTCAACTATGATAGTGACAATGTCTCACACATTCAGATATTAAAATGATTATTTATTCGTTTTTTGTTACCGTATTATTGGTGTGCAGTATCCGAGAATCTGACTAGCCGCATGTATATTCGGCTTTACCAGTCCGTGTGGTTCACCCCTCCCAATATATAGAGTTTTTGCCACTCTAAGATTTGAAACCGAAACTTTGAGATGAGATCTAAGTCTAATTACCGAAACTTTATTATTATTATTAACTAAACTAAAATACTATTCTTATTCTTATTATCGCCACTCACAACAAGGTGAAACTTGTGAGTGCGTGGCGGCGATGGCCGTGTTGTTCTCTATGAGAAATAATAGTATGTGAGATAATATAATAGTTCTTCTGAAACCATTAGGCACTTTTCAGTCACGGGAACTGTCTGCGGGTTTTACTTTCAAGTCTCCACCGCACTCAGAAAGGTTTTTCTCCCCCGAGAGTCCCGCGCTCCTAGCAGTGGGATGTATACTGTGTATGCAGTATGCACTAATCTGAGAAAAAGAGAGAGAAGATGTATCAATGTGCAGAAAAGTGAGTGGTGCCTAGCTATAAAAAAACAAATGTAAAGAAAAGTGGTGTTAACTGTTTAGTATTCTTTGTTTATTGTCTCTCTTGTCTCATACAATTGTCACTCAACTTCACTATTTGCTCGCTACTTCCCCATGCACTAGCTTTTATTTTACCCCAACAATTAGGGGTGGACAAAATTTTGTGTCCGACCGACACCCGTGTAAACCGAAGCATACCAAAAACATTCGGTTGGGTTAACTCGATTGACGGGTTACCTGATTTGCAAAACGAGTTGACAGGGATTGCTGTGGGCGGAATTGGATCCCGGAAACTAAACCCATAAGAAACCGAATCCATCCGAAAAACAGCCTGCAAGTTATACTACCTCTCTTTTCTATGCACAGCTAGCTATAATTACTGTACCTTCGCTGCACAGCTACCTACCAGTATTTTCTGGCACAACCCATAACTTACAGGCTAACATCAAATCAAGTTTTAAAATAACAATGTAATACTATGTTTTATAAAAACTATTGTTGACTTTTCAAACAAAAGAAGATATTAATAGATAATTAGATACTGACATTTTTATCTAACGGGTAAAAAGTGACAATATAAAAACTATTGTTACTATTCATCGTCTCCTTGCTCGCCTCATCTCTCTTTGCCCGATTTTCTCTGGTGTTTTTTTTCCCGTCAAGCTCTCATCCTCATTTCTGCAAACGTAAGGTAACTGTTAAGACCTCCATTTAAACCGAATAAATCCGTTCATCCAAACCGACACCCGACCAAACCGCTACACCTAAAACCGACTCTCAAAATGGTCGAAATTGGACGTTGTATCTTCTCATCGGTTCTCCTTCGGATGTGGCTGAGTGAACCCGAATCCGTCCTACCCGCCCGTTTGTCCAGCCCTACCAACAATTATAAGTTTTTTTTTTGGTTTAATTGTTTTTAAATTATTTGTAAAAAATTCTTAGTTTTTGGTTACCGTGTCATTGGTATGCACTATTTATTTGATTTTTTCGGCTCGTGTAATTCTCCTCTCTTAATAGAGTTTTTGCAACACTCAAGATTCGAAATCAAAACCTTAGAATGAAATCTGAACCCACTTACAACTCAGACAAACCCTTGTTGGAAAAAAACTGTAATTAAATTCTAAGCTTTTATTTTACTTTGTAAAAATTATAAGCAAAAATAACTAATTATATAGATATTAAAAATAATGATTAACCTGCTTATTTAATTTTCTTAATGTAATCAAAATAAAATTACATCTCCCAAACTACTCCTTTTAATTTAGTTTTGTATGAGAACTTTTTTTTTAATAAACTGGGTATCCTCTGCACGTAACTGCAGTAACTAGTCCTCGGAGTTGGGTAGGACTACAATGGGCGACAAAACTCTCTCTCAAGAGATTTAACATTGCTGCATGTCCAAAGGCGGATCCAAACCCAGGACCTTAGTTAAGCTGAAAGAGACTCCTACCATCTCATCTAAGTACTCTTTGAGTTATGAGAACTTATTTTATTGAAGGATATTTTGAGAATAATATCAATAAATATGATCAAATTAGCTATATTTGTGACGGAATACGTAGTAAATAATTTGTAATAGAGTCTTATATTTTAATTGAATCTCTAGACTTTTAAATAATTTGTAATAAGACTCATATTTTTAAATAAGTAGGAATCCGGTCCATAAATGCATAATCCTAATTACAAATTATTTAAACGTTGTTATACCTAATACAAATTATTTAAAAAATTAACATGCATTCAATTATAAAATATTAGTATATTCAAGGACTTCACTGCAATTTTATGGTTTTTTTAACCCTCCTCTTCTCCCCTGTACCTCATATTTTGCCCAAATTGACGAAAATATCGTTACAGACAATAAAAAAAACAAAAATCATTATCTCATTTTTACATAATTCTGAAATCAAAGTAAGTTTTTTTTTATTTAAACTTTCCAGAAATACCTCCTTTTGACGTAATTTCGGAAGCGTTTTTCATTAAGTTTTCCGGAAACACATCAAAGCTGGATAATTGTGAAAGACAAAAGTTTTCTGGAAATACGTCCTGTTGAGGTATTTCCGGAAAACTCAAGAATTTTGTTTTTACAAGCTAATCCTAAAACATCGAGTTCCTACCATTTGGTTCCGTTTTGTACGAGTTCATCCTAGTATTTATTCGTATGATTTCCAAGTCCAAATTCATATGATTTCCAAGTTCGTATGATTTAGCTCTAACCATTTCCTAGGCGTAGGTCCATGCTATGTATAAATGCAGAGATTTATGTACAATGGATTTGATATAACACTTTTCCCATTTTTCATGCAAATTTGGTGAAATCAACATTTAAAACTTCTGGCTTAGCAATAGGGTTTTAAAAGTACTCCACTTTTACTTGTGAAAAAAATAGAAAAGGAATAAAGAATTGAAGTGCTAACTCCAAGCTTGTGTTCTTCAGCTTGAACCTTTCCAGTTTCTAAGCTCTGAAATGGAGGGTGCAACAAAGTGGGACCCGTCATGCTCGAAACCATCAGATGAGGTGCAGCATATCTACATGAAATTTCTTGACCAAAAGGTAAATACTGTATCTGTTGTATCAGCTCTTGAAGCTGAACTAGAGCAGGCACGTGCACGAATTCGGGAGCTTGAGACTGAACACCGCTCCTCCAAAAAGAAACTTGAGCATTTCCTGAAGAAAGTTGGTGAGGAAAAGGCCCAGTGGCGAAGCAGGGAGCATGAGAAAATCCGTGTATACATTGACGACATTAAAGCAGAGTTGAATCGAGAAAGAAAAAGTCGCCAGAGGATTGAAACTGTCAATTCAAGATTGATAAATGAATTGCCAGATGCCAAACTATCAGCAAAGCGCTACATGCAAGATTATGAGAAGGAGAGGAAGGGCAGAGAACTGATTGAGGAAGTGTGTGATGAGCTTGCCAAGGAAATGGGAGAAGACAAGGCTGAAGTTGAAGTATTGAAGAGGGAATCTATGAGTTTGTACTTTCCTTTCCGAGTTTGTACATGATCCTACCACGCCTAGGAAATGGTATTTGGCTGTCTGTACACGTACCCTTCTTTATCGTACATGATAAATAAAGGTTATTCAAAAGGTAAAACTTGGTTGTTTGTAACGGTAAAGGACCGAAAATAAAGGATCCTTCTCATTACACCACAAAGCCACCCTTCTTCTTCCGTTCCAAAAGATTAAGTCTTTCTCTTTCTCTCTCTACCTATCTGCTACTCTTCTCTCTTCTCCACCAGGCTAACCCTTTCAAAACCCAACAATTCTTTTCTAGTTCTTCTACCGGTTGGGAATAGTGGGGAGAAAGAGAGAGAGAAAGAAACACATAGAGAGAAGAAAGCTCAAAACCTAAAAATCTCCGCTGTCCCTTCCGGTCAAAAATTAAACCCTGTTGTTTGTGTATATGCCTCAAACATCATCACCATCATCAACCTTTATTCTCCCATGCTTAACCTCACTCTCTCTCCACCGCCCGTACAACCGCCACCTCCTTACCGTAAATCACCACAACCCTATCATCATCATCTCTTCCAAGTAAATCTTTCCTTTTCCATACATTCTATATAGAACGAAAAAACAAATCCTAATCTATCTTTTATTATATATAATAATAAATACATGTAGATAGATATATCATATATGATTCTTACCCCACCACCCTAAAAAAAACAAGACAAAGAGTTTCAATCAATCCATGTTGTTCATGATCTCATCACCAGTTCTCAGTTCGGCTTTCGACATCACCGCCGTTACCTTCATCTCCGCCCTCATAACTTAAATGTGGGAATCGGATGGGCAACATGTTGCATGCTGCCATGCCTAATGATATTACAAACCAGAAAAACAGTCAATAAGACTCGCTGACTCACGGAAATAAAATATCACAATAATAATGACTAAGATAATCAACTCCTAAATATTTTGATGCAAAATACAAGTGTAAATTAATGGTTCGTTCCAAACTTCTCCTTACCGTAAATTGATGACTAAGGAAATGAATTGAATCTTGCTGACAAGGAAGAAGAAGACGAAGGAAGAGGGAATATAGGAGGAAATGAAATGAAATGAAATGAATTGGATCTGACAAAATTGGTGACTTGTTGACTAATAATAAAAGAGGTTTTGGTTAATTAAGAAGATAAAGAACAAGACGAAGAGGAAATGAATTGGAACTGCAGGCGAAGGAAGAGGGAATAAAACTTTAGTTACTTTTTCTATTATGGTTAAAACAGAAAAAGAAGAGGAGTAGAATGTGAAGGGAAAAAGAACGATGCAATTGAAGTTGGTGGAGGTTTGGAATTTTGGTTCCGAACCGGTTCGGTTCCAAACTTCCGAACCTTTAAAAATTCAGAAATTGGGGGCGTCTGTAAATTCATAAGACTCGGTGCTTAAGATCCGAACTGGTTCGGAACTTATGGTCCGAACCTTCATAGATCCAAAAAAAAAGACGCGCACGTGATTTAGTAATGGTAATTTTGTTTTTTCACTGGTTTTGAAGGTGTCTATTGAGTAAAGGGGGGTTGTACGAAGTATGACCCCGATTATAAGTTGTTATTGGGTTGTACAAAGCAATAACAACCCAACAATGTCTTGAAGGCCCATACTGTTGCTGGAAGAGGACAATCAAGGTGGGTGGGTGTCAAAAGTTATATGATTCCATTGATAAAGTGGGCAAGCCCCAAACCATACAACTCAGTTGGAAAAAAAAAAGGTGGGTGGGTGTCAAGTAGATTCCAACCCATCTATCAAAGAAGCCCATTTCAACAAGATTTGACAATCATTGAAGGAGTGTTAGCAACCAATTGAGTAGACCCGGATGAGAAGATCAGATCCTAAAATCATGAAAATGTTGCTAAAGATGCACCATCAGGAAGTAGGTGGAATAAAAAGAAAGAAATGTGAGAAAGAAGGTTTGGTCAGCTGCATTATCTAAAGTAAACTCTAAATATGCCTTGCAAACATTTTGCCTTTGACAAAAAGGTGGAAAGTAATTGAAACCTGAAACCAATGCCACTCATATTGGATTGAATAATGCTATCTTGACAAAGGAATTTGACAAGAATACTTACAAAAATACGGTCCTGGATACAGATACGGATCTCTCTACCAATTTAAACCATGTTTTTATATATTAATATAATTAAATACTTTTTATGTTTAAAAATTTGAAAACACAAAACCCAAAAACCATCAGCTATTTCACTCTCTCTCTCTCTCTGCTATTTCACTTTCTCTCTCAACGCCTCCCTCTGAAACCCTCAGCTCCTCCGTCACCAACACCGTAAAAGGAAAAAACGAAACCACCACCCAGTCTCTCTCGTCTCCACTCTATCAATAAGCAGAAGTTTCTCTACCTCTCAATCTCTCAACGTAAACCCTCTCCTCCCTCAACCTCCAGTCTCTTCCCTCAAGCTCCGCCCTCCTCTGACGGTAACGCGGGTCCTATCTTCTCCCTCTCCATTTTCGTCTCTGCCATTTGCCGTCGTATCTCCGCCGCCTATGCACCTCTTCTCCTCTGCAACCTTATTCTACTCAGGTAATTTGTATTGATTTCCTTAATTTATCCCCAATTTCACTAATTGCAGAAACCCTAAATATCCCAAATTTATTTTTAAGAAAATTTTGTGATCTTATCATCACAGACCTGATAGATAGAGTGTTAATTATGTTCTGTCAAAAACAAATTATGGATTTTACTTTATTCTATTTTAGTTTTTCCTATTTTGCAACTATTTTGTGTTTGTTGGGCTAAAATCAAACAAATTTGTGGTATTTAATTTAATTTCTGTTATGTAGAGTGAATGGTGTTGATTTCGTGTATGGTGTAAATAGGTCCTTTGTTTGAACGAACTTGATTTGTGTGAGATTAATTTTTTTGTAAATTGAGTTTGATGTGAAGTTTAGTACTGGTCAAAATGCAATTACTTGAAAGAAGAAGAACAAGAGTGTTATACCAAATGAAGAGTCTTGTGATGTACCTTCAGAGACTTTAGTTTTGGGGTATCATCAATGGAAACAAGCAGGTTATGTTTTTTCACATATTAGGAATATCTATTTAAAGACATTTTACAATATAAGGTTATGTTTTTTCACATATTAGGAATATCTATTTAAAGACAGTTAATCATCAATAACACATTATTTAGGACATGTTTGTTAAAATTTAAGAAATAATTTATTTTGATATTAAATAATTTAGAAACTAGTTTCAGAGATTTTTAAGAAAAACAGAAGTTGTTTTGTGTAACCTAATAATTTTATTTCTAAGAAAATCTTTATATGAAAAATAGTTGCTATGAGTATGAAACGCTACTCAAATTAGCTTTGAAGTGATTTTTAGATTATTTTTAAATTTTTGTTTTTTTAAATGTAACAAATAGATAAAGGAAAACGTCTAATTTTTTTTTATATAACAAGTGATTATTGCCAAAAAAAATACATAGCTCTTGGTTATTATGATTTGAAAATCCATAAAATAAACAAGAATATGATGTTTTCGGGTTTTGTGGTCACAGATATTATGCGCAACGCAAACAAAAGAAAACAAAACGGAACACAACCCGGCATTGAATTCTCAATTTAATTTGCGTACATTAGCTGTCATTTCATATCTTTCAGTTTCCTTAGTCAATCAAACAAATAAGCACAGTACGAAATCTTAAAATCCGTTTGGCAATGACTGAAATCATCACCTACTTAACCTAAACTGTAACAACTGGAATTTAATTAGACAACTATACTTACCATGCAAAATTGTTTCCAACCTGGATAATAAATTATATAAACCAATGGAATCCATCATATCGTATATATTTAATGTATTAATTTACTACCATTAGCACATAAAACAAAATAAACAAGACAAACAAAAGTAACATTATTAGCCAATATAAGGTTGTAAAAATCAAAGAAAAATTGGAAACTCAAAAAAAAAAAAGGCAAAACTTGGCTGTCTGTAACGGTAAAGGACCGAAAATAAAGGATCCTTCTCATTACACCACAAAGCCACCCTTCTTCTTCCGTTCCAAAAGGTTAAGTCTTTCTCTTTCTCTCTCTACCTATCTGCTACTCTTTTCTCTTCTCCACCAGGCTAACCCTTTCAAAACCCAACAATTCTTTTCTAGTTCTTCTATCAGTTGGGAATAGTGGGGAGAAAGAGAGAGAGAAAGAAACACATAGAGAGAAGAAAGCTCAAAACCTAAAAATCTCTGTTGTCCCTTCCGGTCAAAAATTAAACCCTGTTGTTTGTGTATATGCCTCAAACATCATCACCATCATCAACCTTTATTCTCCCATGCTTAACCTCACTCTCTCTCCACCGCCCGTACAACCGCCACCTCCTTACCGTAAATCACCACAACCCTATCATCATCATATCTTCCAAGTAAATCTTTCCTTTTCCATACATTCTATATAGAACAAAAAACAAATCCTAATCTTTCTTTTATTATATATAATAATAAATACATGTAGATAGATATATCATATATGATTCTTACCCCACCACCCTCAAAAAAACAAGACAAAGAGTTTCAATCAATCCATGTTGTTCATGATCTCATCACCAGTTCTCAATTCGGCTTTCGACATCACCGCCGTTACCTTCATCTCCGCCCTCAAAAACATAACTCCATCCGATTCCCACATTTGCCATAGAAGCATGCAACATGTTGCCCAAAAAGGGCAACATGTTGCACCAGGAAGGGAGCCTGGCGCTCTGCCATGCGTCTAGGACACGGGCTGGCAGGGAGCTCCCCCCTATAGTAGACAAACGGACCAAAACCACTCCAACCCGAGCGTCGACACTTTTTCTACAGACATAAGGCCCTTTTTTGGAGTTCCACAACGAATTTTTTTCCAATCTTTTGCAGGGTTGTAGACCCTATTGAGAGGTACAAAAGTACCAAGTTTTGTAATTTTTCGACAAGCGGTCTATTTATTATGAATTTTTTACCGTAAAACTTGAAAAATACACAATAAATCATAGAAATTGAATTTTGAGTTTCTTTTTTTTTTATGGGAGTTCCTAGTAACATTTAGAAGAACTGCAGGAGCCATTTTTTCATTTTGAGGTCCCAAACTCCGAAAAATACTTTTTTGCACTTAGATTGTGAATCTTGGCTTCTCCATTTTTCTGGGAGCTACTGGGAACATATGGAATGCCCTCAAAAATTTCCAATCGATTCTACCAAGGGATGGATTTTATATAATTTTTTGTTGGAAATTGGCAAAAACCGTAAAAATACAAAGGTGCGTCTAGAGTTTTCTATTTGGCCCCTCTATTTTTCTGGGACATCATGGTATCATGTACAATGTTTCCACCAAGTATTTTACAATTCTTCCAAGCAACCTTTTTTTTACCATTTTTTGATCAAAATACCGTTTTTTTGCGACTACCGTAAAATGCTTCAATGAGATGTGCTCCCCACCAAACTTAACTATGGACACGGGGAATGAAGGCACATCTTAAAATTTCTAGGAAATCATGCTTGAGGAGAAATTATTAGTCGTGCCCGGGGAGGGCACAAGTGATGGCTTGCTCATGGCGCTTTGTTGAGGCACGTGGCAACATTTGTCTAGGGACCGGGCGCCTTCCTTTTATTTTTATTCTTTGATTCTTTCTTTCTTCCTTCCTTCCTTCCTTCCTTCCTTCCTTCCATCTTTGATATATATAGGGACCGAGACGTCGTGGCGCCATGATTGGATCCCTATGGCTCGGTGCCTGGGAACGGAACGGGTCGTGGATCCCTGTTAGGATCCTGGGGCATGGGCGCCTTCCTTTTATTTTTATTCTTTGATTCTTTCTTCCTTCCTTCCTTCCTTCCTTCCTTCCTTCCTTCCTTCTTTGATATATATAGGGACCGAGACGTCGTGGCGCCATGATTGGATCCCTGTGGCTCGGTGCTTTGGAACGGAACGGGTCGTGGATTCCTGCTAGGAAACTTGGGCATGGGCGCATGGGGAACTGGCGCGGATCTTGGCACCGTGGGGCACTGGCGACAGGGATCCTGGCGCCCTAGGCCATGGGCGCCAGGGGCAGGTTGTGTGGTGCTCCCTATAGTAGACAAACGGACCAAAACCACTTCTACCCGAGCGTCGACACTTTTTTTCTACAGACATAAGGCCCTTTTTCGGAGTTCCACGAGGAATTTTTTTATCAATCTTTTGCAAGGTTGTAGACCCTATTGAGAGGTACAAAAGTACCAAGTTTGGTAATTTTTCGACAAGCGGTCTATTTATTATGAATTTTTTTTCGTAAAACTTGAAAAATACACGATAAATCATAGAAATTGAATTTTGAGTTGGTTCTTTTTCTGGGAGTTCCTAGTCTGCCAGCATCAAAAGGGAGGGTCAAGCACTGGCAACCATGAAAAAGGAAACCAGAAACCTGGCGCCCAGGCAAAAGGCGCCGAAGGCAACAAGCGCGTAAGGCACCTGCGCCAAGGGCACAGTGAAGGCGCATGAGCACAAGGCGCCAAGCACCAAAGAGCCCACACCAAGACATCCGAAAGGTAACCACACCACGTTGTGCCAAGTCCAACAAATTTACCCCACAACCAGCAATTCCCAGGCAAGACGCGCCAAGCAAGCAAACTAATGATGAATAAGAATGGCATGGCCAAGCCCAAAATTTGTTGCCCGTGAGGCGCCAGTGCTAGACAAGGCACGCAATGATGTCCCCAAGCAACAGGAACACAAGGCACCTGCGCCAAGGGCTCAGTGCAGGCGCCTAAGCACAGGGCGCCAAAGCACCCAGCACCGAAGTGCCCACACCAAGACATCCGAAAGGCAACCACACCACGTTGTGCCAAGTCCAACAAATTTGCCCCACAACCAACAATTCCCAAGCAAGACGCGCCAAGCAAGCAAACTAATGCTGAATAAGAATGGCATGGCCAAGCCCAAAATTTGTTGCTCGTGAGGCGCCAGTGCTAGACAAGGCACACAATGATGTCTCCAAGCAACAAGCACACAAGGCACCTGCGCCAAGGGCTCAGTGCAGGCGCCTAAGCCCAGGGCGCCAAAGCACCCAGCACCCAGCACCCAAGTGCCCACACCAAGACATCCGAAAGGCAACCACACCACGTTGTGCCAAGTCCAACAAATTTGCCCCACAACCAACAATTCCCAGGCAAGACGCGCCAAGCAAGCAAACTAATGCTGAATAAGAATGGCATGGCCAAGCCCAAAATTTGTTGCTCGTGAGGTGCCAGTGCTAGACAAGGCACGCAATGATGTCCCCAAGCAACAGGCACACAAGGCACATGCGCCGAGGGCTCAGTGCAGGCGCCTAAGCACAGGGCCCCAAAGCACCCAGCACCCAAGTGCCCACACCAAGACATCCGAAAGGCAACCACACCACGTTGTGCCAAGTCCAACAAATTTGCCCCACAACCAACAATTCCCAAGCAAGACGCGCCAAGCAAGAAAACTAATACTGAATAAGAATGGCATGGCCAAGCCCAAAATTTGTTGCTCGTGAGGCGCAGTGCTAGACAAGGCACACAATGATGTCCCCAAGCAACAAGCACACAAGGCACCTGCGCCAAGGGCTCAGTGCAGGCGCCTAAGCACAGGGCGCCAAAGCGCCCAGCACCCAAGTGCCCACACCAAGACATCCGAAAGGCAACCACACCACGTTGTGCCAAGTCCTACAAATTTGCCCCACAACCGACAATTCCCAAGCAAGACGCGCCAAGCAAGGAAATTAATGCTGAATAAGAATGGCATGGCCAAGCCCAAAATTTGTTGCTCGTGAGGCGCCAGTGCATGCTTCTATGGCAAATGTGGGAATCGGATGGGCAACATGTTGCATGCTGCCATGCCTAATGATATTACAAACCAGAAAAACAGTCAATAAGACTCGCGGACTCACGGAAATAAAATATCACAATAATAATGACTAACATAATCAACTCCTAAATATTTTAATGCAAAATACAAGACAGTCCAAATTAATTTCCAGAAATTGTTCTTCTATGAGAGAGAAACAACTCTGGTACAAATAGGAACTCCCATTTTCACCATTTCCAGAAATTAATTTTCTACGTTATGAACTAGTTCATACCAAGACAGTCCAAATTCATATGAATTGGTATGAACTAAGACGAACTCGTACAAAATGACGAACTAGGACGAACTTGTACCAAATGTTACGAACTAGTTTGGAATGGTTCGAACTCGTAGGGAATGGTATGAACTAGTATCAAATGGTTCAAACTCATAGAAAATGGTTAGAGCTAGGACGAATTCATATGAAATGGTATGAACTAGGGCGAACTCGTACAAAATGGAACGAACTAGGACGAACTTGTACCAAATGGCACTGCACCAAATTTGAGATATAGTGGCGGTTGAATAGTGGCGGTCGATTTCAACCGCCACAAAGTAAGATTTATAGCGGCGGTTGGACGACTAACACTAAGTTCAATTAATAGCGGCGGGTGGTTGACGACTTCTGGTGGTTGAAACCGCCACTACGATTGTCTATTATTTTTTTAATTGATTTCTATACTAGTGACGGTTGGAACCGCCGGTATTGCTAATTCAACTATTAAATTTTTATCAGGTAGAAAGAAAACTAGATCTATTTTAAGTTTAGAGTTACTAATTTATTATTAAAAGATGATAAATTTAATATCTTAAATACAGGGGCGGTTTCAACCGTCAGTAAAATTAATTAATTAATTTCCACCCCAATTATTTTAGGTAAAAAGAAAATTACAAAAATAAATAAAACTTAGGGGCGGTTTTGACCACCACAAAGGCAAGTGTTTTTTTTTTTGGTAAAAAAAATATAAACTTATAAGTATTCCAGCGGTGGTTTTAGTCGCTCCTATTCTTTGATTCCCTGACTTTTCATTCCCCTCCAAAAATCCACTAGTTTTTCACGGAATTTTCATTCTCCCTCCAAAAACCCACTTATTTTTCACTCTCCTATTTTAGTTCTCTCTTAAGTGCCGCATTTTAGTTTCTCTCTCTCTCTCTCTCTCTCTCTCTCTCACACATTTTAGGGTTTAGCAAAGAAGCCAAGGAATGATGCTCTCGTTCTCTCTCTATTAGGTATGATTTTCGTTACAATACTCTTAGATTTCTTTAAAAATTTTAATTTGTCATGTTGAGTTTAATTGTTTAGGTTATTCTGGAAAGATTTTTTTTTATGGGGTTCAGGTTATCATGATTTTGTAATCATGAATGATTCTGTAATCACGTAAGGAGTTGGTAATAGTTAGTAATCGAGTGATTGAAATATTGTGTGTTCAGAGAGAGAATGGGTACTGTTCCGAATGTATGAATAGAATGGTTGTTGCTAGAAAAGGGGGATTTGGCGGAGATGAAGGGGAATGTGAAGGATGAGTAAATTAGAAAGTGGTTTTCTGTTGTGTTATTCCATTTTAAAGAGTAAAATTCCATTTTAAAGAGTAAAATTGAAAGAGAAACGTGAGAAGAAAGTGGTTGTTGCTAGAAAAGGGGGATTCAGGTATATAGCCGAAGAAAAAAGAGTGAGAGTTCTGGAAGGTATTGAAGTTAATTTCATATTGACGTTTAGTATGATTTCTTTGCTGTCTCTTGTTACCAGATTGGAAGGTAAAGTCCAACTCAAAGGCACAACAACTGATAGCAGAGTTTAGAAGGTATGAAATTCGGTTTCCAGTTTTGTCTCTATTATAGATAGATACTTGTTTTTGTAGTTGTTGCTTTAGTCTTAAGCCTTATTTGTACATAGTCTAATCAGCAACACAATAATCATGAGCAAAATTTTCTACTATGGTATTCCTTTTGCTTCTAGCTTTTGCACAGACCAACCAAAGTCTGTAATGTTAATTAATACGGCCTCCAACCAAGCCATTATTCTATCAGTTGTACAATTTGCCTTTAAGCTCAAAAAATAGTTATATAATTAATTGACTAAAACTAGTTTCCAAACGTTTTTACTATATATTTGTATTAAATAGTGTTCCCAATGGCCAATGTATGATTGTGCTTCAATAATTGATACAGTGAAAATAAATAGATTGTTAATATAGAAAAAACGCAGTTAAAAGAGAGGCAAAATGAAAGAAGATACCTCATGGTCAAGCAGCAAATTTTAAGGCTAGATATCCCTGTGATTAACATGCTTCTGATAATATGCCATTGCCTTTGTAAGGCTTAAAAATAAACTCGAATTTTTAAATAAACAAAAGTTGAGAGCCATGTAAGGCTTAAAATTCCTTTTCACATGGTTAAGGCTTCTGTACTTGTTGACAATGGTGTAAGTTATTCTTATCATATTACGATTGTATGATTAGCTAGTATTATTTTTGTATTCATGGTAATTGTGATTTCACCATTTGACTTTCATACTTACAGCAAACTCCTAATGGTCATCAGTCTTCACAATCTAACACTAGTCACTCGTAATTTGGACCCATCACTTTGGTAACAAGGTGACATTTCTTTCTTCAATGACCATCTTATCATATTTTAACTACCATTTTTTCTTTCCTAGCATTCTCATCTAGAATTTTAAATGGTAAACCATGATCGATGTTGGGATCTTTTGAGCTGTTATATCTAGTTTTTTTTATTGTTAAGTATTAGTTGTTAAACTTTTGTACACCATGGTTGTTTTGTGAATTGGTTGAGCTATATAGTTTCTTGGTCATTATTTGTTTGGTTATAATTAAGTTACATGATTAAATTTCAAAATAAGCAGCATTTCTCTTTGGCAGAACTAATAACACTAATGAGACCTTAGCAGACCTACTGGCACTAATGAGATTTTTAGCAATTGGATTATCATGCTATTATTAAACTTGTTTTCTTTGAGAGCTGCTCTATATGCTTGAATGATGTAATGGAAAAGCAGTTAAGTATTATCCAGCAAGTTGACTTTCTTCCTTTATTTCTAGAGATAACTTTTCTAGACTCAAATACTGTCAATGAAATTGCAGCAACTTTAACATATATGGTTTGGGTGGAGTACATAAATGATGTATGATCGTTAGTTAATCCAAATGTTCCTTCAGCTTTTGGGGGGAGTACGTAAATGATGTATGGTTGTCACTTGAGTTTATTTCCACACTTATTTCCCAAATTAGTTGAGTTTTAAAGGTAGAACAAAGAAGCTATAAGCATTTTCACACTTTGGTTATAATGCAAAAGCATAACATACATGCATATTCATTAAAGTATTTGTTTTCTTTCTATCATAGAATTCTGAAGGTGATTACATATTTGACAGGAACCATGGAGAAAGCATGTAGCTACTTGTGCATTTTGTCTTAGAAGATTGATTTTTTGGGGTACAAATGGAAGAACACTTATTTTGGAGGATTACTATTGCATTTGACTGAAGTTTAGATTCGTTACTTTTGAGTTGGATATATAGTTTGGTTATCTATGAACTTTAGCTTTTAGTTATTCTGATAAGAATGTCAAACAAAATCTAGAATTGGTAAACATTGCTGTTGTAATGTCTTAGAATTTGTTGAATGTGCCTACTATGGTAACTATTGATTATATCCAATATATTAGTTAACTAATTTTTTTTGTGTTTTACAAGTAGAACTTTAGATTATTGTATTCTTTTGAATAGTATTTGTGTCTCAGTTAATTAAATATGCTAAATAATCAACTACTAAGGAATTACAAATTTATTTATAGTATAAATTGATTTTTTTTTTTAAAAATAAAGCATAATTTTAGTGGTAGTTTGTGACCGCCACTAAGCAAATTGTGACTCATATACCCCAACCATATTGTGGCAGTTTAAGCCACCACTAAAATAATAATAAAATATTGATGATCTGCGGCGGTTTGAACTAACACTAAATAAAAATTTAAAACGAAAATCCAAAAAACAATAGTGGCGTCTACAACTGCCACTAGACGATACATTTACTGGCGGTTCATAACTGACGCTAGGTTACTGGCGGTTGTTCCGTCGGTTGCTCCTAAACGCCTCTATATGGACTAGTGGTGCCAGATTTAGTGGCGGGAGGGTAACCGCCGTTGGCAAATTTAGTGGCGGTCGGAACCGCCACTATTCAATCATTTTGACCGCCACTAATTCCCAGTTATCTTGTAGTGTGGTAGGAACTAATTTGGAATGGTTCGAACTCGTAGGGAATGGTATGAACTAGTATGAAATGGTTCAAACTCGTAGTAAATGGTTAGAGCTAGTCCCAATTCATATGAATTGGTACGAACTAAGACGAACTCGTACAAAATTGAACGAAATAGGACGAACTTGTAGCAAATGGTAGGAACTAGTTTGGAGTGGTTCGAACTCGTAGGGAATGGTATGAACTAGTATGAAATGGTTCAAACTCGTAGAAAATTGTTAGAGCTAGTGCAAACTCATATGAATTGGTACGAACTAAGACGAACTAGTTAGTACAAGTTCGTAGGCGCCTGCACTGAGCCCTTGGCGCAGGTGCCTTGTACCAAATGAAATGGTACAAACTCGTTGAAATTGGTTAGAGCTAGTTCTTTCCATTTTGTACGAGTTCGTTCTACTTCGTACCAAGGGCTCAGTGCAGGCGCCTAATTGGACTAGCTCGAATTAGCAGAGAGTTTTCTGGAACTACCATTTCATACGAAGAACAATCCTAGTACGCCAAATTGGACTATCCCCACATCATTGCGTGCCTTGTCTAGCACTGGCGCCTCACGAGAAACAAATTTTGGGCTTGGCCATGCCATTCTTATTCAGTATTAGTTTGCTTGCTTGGCGCTTCTTGCTTGGGAATTGTTGGTTGTGGGGCAAATTTGTTGGACTTGGCACAACGTGGTGTGGTTGCCTTTCGGATGACTTGGTGTGGGCACTTAGGTGCTGGGTGCTTTGGCGCCCTGTGCTTAGGCGCCTGCACTGAGCCCTTGGCGCAGGTGCCTTGTGTGCCTGTTACTTGGGGACATCATTGCGTGCCTTGTCTAGCACTGGCGCCTCACGGGCAACAAATTTTGGGCTTGGCCCATTTCCAACGAAAAATTATATAAAATCCATCCCTTGGTAGAATCGATTGGAAATTTTTGAGGGCATTCCATATGTTCCCAGTAGCTCCCAGAAAAATGGAGAAGCCAAGATTCACACTCTAAGTGCAAAAAAGTATTTTTCGGCATGACGGTTTTGTGCGATTAGGTAAAAAATTCAAATTCGGAGTTTGGGACCTCAAAATGAAAAAACGGATCGTGGAGTTCTTCTAAATGTTACTAGGAACTCCGAGAAAAAGAACCAACTCAAAATTCAATTTCTATGATTTATCGTGTATTTTTCAAGTTTTACGGTAAAAAATTCATAATAAATAGACCGCTTGTCGAAAAATTACTTTGATGGTGTACATCATCTCTATTCCATAAGAGCTAAATGCCACCAGAGTATCCATTTGCCTCCAAAAGTAAATATTTGCAAAAACCATGCTTTTGAATAGTGCTCGCGCAGTGGTGTTGTTGCACCTAGGTTCCTATAAGGCTACCGAATCAGCTTTGCTGCTTCTATAGTAATTAACGAGAGCCCTCCGAAAGTTCTTCTGTGAGCTCCACGACAATTCCAATTCAGCACAATCAATGAGAAACAATTGTAGATGAAAGGACTGTCGCCTATAATGAAATCACTCATTGCATCCCTTGCATAAGATGATCCAGGTTCATCCCACCAGTGTCATCTTTAGCAACACAATTATCTCTTGTAGTCCCAGGTTCGATTTGTATATCTTTATGTACATCAGATCTCATACCATTAATTGGGTCAAGAGGTTTAGGATTGAGTTGAACATGTACAAGTTCTTGTTCATTGTGGCCAGCGAGCTCATGTCGTGTTTCCTGCGTTTACTGGTGAGTGGTTTGCGTTGTCAAAACTTGAGTGGTAGTCGTGTCATGTTGGTGTCTTGTGGTACCTCTCTTTGGACCTCTGTTTAGATATTGTTCAAGATTAGTTTTTTTTATGTTAATTAAGGGATACATTTTGTTTTGAGCTGCTGGAGCACTTGCTATAGCATCAGTGTTGTTATGCGTCAGATGAGAGTGAAAACGTTGGAGACATTTCTTGTGCCAAAAGCAGTGCCTTTTGCGGGTCATATGAGAACAGAGCACGTCCATAGTGGTGACCAACACCTTTATTCGAATATTCCTTTTTTTATTAAAAGCCCGTATACTTTCAGGCACACTAGAAGACAAAAATATATGCCTTCCTCAACCCTAGAACTATAAAAGGAAGCTGCTACCTCTTCATTCATGGGGTTGGACGAATTTTAGGGTGAGGATAGACCTAATTTCACCTCAGATTTGGTGTTTCAACACTCAGTGAAGGAAATTCTACAGAAACGGTGCTGGAAGCAGTGCTGCAGCATCACTAAAGTTGTTTTATTGGAGTGTTGCTATTTAAAGAAAGCTATTTTCATCTCTTTAGCTCATCAAAGTTGGAGTCTTGGTAGTATATTTCGTGTTTAGTATTTATTCTCTTTGTAATTTCAGTATGATACTAGACAACTCATAGTGAGCAAAAAAGAGAATGATACTAAAAACGAAATATACTACCAAGACTCCAACTTTGATGAGAATGAATACTAGAAACGAAATATACTACCAAGACTCCAACTTTGATGAACTAAACTCATTTAGTTTGAATGCTACTGGCTATGTAACCGAGTTTTAATGGTTTAAATGTTGAAGTTTATGATGTTTTATCATTTTTAATCCTTGTGCGTTTAATATTTCCAAACTTATTCGAGTTGTGTCAAAAAAAATTGTCATACATACATATGTGAAGAATGTGAAAATAATTTTGCCGTAAAAAAATGTAACTTTTTTTTTGAGAAAGTAAAAAAAATGTAACTTTGTCGCATCAATTCTATTAAGTGACGTCATGGTTTTAGATTTTTAATGTCAGTCATTAAATATCAATTTTCTGTTCTAAATTATAAGAGATATTCATCCATTTGTTAATTTTCCATTTTGTGTCTTACTAAAAATAAGATTTATATTTACTAGGCACACGTATTAATTATATAAAAGGCACTAATATGGCTTTCTTTTGCGTCAAAAGAATTATATAAAAGCCGCTATTACAAATATTTTCAAGAAAAAAATTAATTATATAAAAGCCACTAAACCAGAAATTTTAGAAATTTAATTTTCAGTTTTGTTTTCGACATTAAAAATATTCTTTATTAGTCCTTAACATTTTTAAACATTATTCAATTAAATCTCTCAAATTCTCAATGTAATGTTGGTGTCTGACTTTTATAACTAATACCAATTAAGCTTATGAGTTTTACAATGTTGTATTAGTTTGATCCCAAATAGAACCAAATTAATATGAGGGACCAAATTCATTCTAAATTATAAAAGTGAAGGACTTAACTGATATAACTTGCAAAAGTTAAAGATAAAACGTGACATTGAGAATTTTAAAGACTAAACTAAATACTGTTTAGAAAAATAAGTACTAATAAAGAATATTGTTAACTTTGCCTTTTCTTCTAGGTCTAGGTCTACTCTATTTAGGTCAGAGAGGACTATACGGTAATTGTAAATGTGAGCGGAAACGCAGCACGCGTCTATAAAACCGCGCAGTCACTATCGGTGAATCATCATTTTCAATTTTCTCGGAAAGGTATAATATTCTTTCCCCTTCCATAGATTCTGACATATCGTCATTACTCATTCAACACGTTTTGAGAGCGTTTCTTTGTTGTTTTTAATAATTTCCTCGACATTCTACTCTCCCTACTCTTCTTTACCGCTTTTATTTACAATTAAAATCCCTCTGGTACCAACATATCATTTGGCAATGCATATCCACTCCATCTATGCAAGTTTTGTGGAATGGAGAAGCATCGGAGGAGTTCAAACCTTCAACAGGGATTAGGCAAGGTGATCCAATATCACCCTACCTTTTTGTAATGTGTATTGAAAGACTGTTTCAAGCCATTGAAAAGAGTGTGCATAATGGAGGCTGGAAACCAATCCAAATTTCTAGGGGAGGGCCTAGTATATCCCATTTGGCTTTTGCGGATGACCTACTATTTTTTGCTGAGGCTAGTATGGACCAAGCTGAAACCATTCATAAAATCCTTGATGATTTTTGCCTAAGTTCTGGGCAGAAGGTGAGCAATGCTAAGACTAGGGTGTATTTCTCTAAAAATGTGTCAAGGATACGTAAAAGAGATATTTGTGACCAGCTGGGTTTCAACTATACTGAGGATCTTGGTAAATACCTTGGTGTGCCTATTTTCCATAACAGAGTTGGTCTTAACACTTTTAACTTTGTTATTGAGAAAGTTTGAGCACTTGGAAAGCAAAAACTCTTTCCTTTGCAGGAAAAGTTACCCTTGCTAAATCAGTTATGCAGGCCATGCCAACTTATGTAATGCAATCCAGTGTCATTCTTAGAGGTACCTATGATGAGGTGGATAAATTGTGTAGACAATTTATTTGGGGGGGATGATGAAAATCACAAAGCTATGCACCTAGTGAACTGGAAAACAGTCTGCCAACCTAAAGAATTTGGTGGTCTTGGGCTGAGATCTACGAGGGATGCGAACTCTGCTTTCATGATGAAAGGGTTGTGGAATTTATGCTCTAATCCAGATGATCTTTTGAGTATCAAAATAATTTTAGAAAATCAATCCACCGAAGATATTACTCGGTTGAGTCGCGGACTAGGTCGCTCTCTTTAAGACGTTTCGTGGCACTTCTCAAAATTGTGCAGGCAGACTATCAACCACGACGTCCCCAGGATAAAACAACCCAGTCAAAACTGTTACGAAATATCACTGCACAATGAAATTTCGCTCAAGAAATACACCTCAATATGGTTAAAAAACCACTCTGAATATGGTTCGCAGACCACTCTTGAATATGGCTCGTAGGCCATTCTTTAAAGTAGAAGAGAAGAAAAATCGAGAGAGAGGAGAGAGAGCTTGAGGTATGATTTAACGTCAAGCGGTGTGAAGAGTCAACTGAGGGAGGGGCCTATTTATAGGCTTCAAAACTGACTTGGTGCGCAAGTCTTAGAGGATAAGACCGGAGTGCTTGCGCTCCAAGCTATAACGGATAGGAACAGACGCGGATAAGAACGGCTCAGTTCAACGAATCTGTACGCAAAGTTAGTTCATCGTATCCGGACGGTTCAACGAATCTGGACACGCAACGCACCAAAAAATAAAATAATAATTAATTATTTTCACAAAAATATATTTACACCTCACAAGCCAAGCCCAAGCCCGGCCCGGCCGAGCCGAGCCGAGCCGAACGGCGGCACGCACGCATGTGTGGTGGTCAGATGGTGTGCGTGCTTTCCCATTTACAAAACTGGGTATCCATTAGGGTCCAACCCAAGGTGTAAAGTCCACACTTATAAACACTCTTAAAGTGTTTATTCTATCCAATGTGGGACTTTTTCAATTCACAATTAACAAAGTTCCAACAATCCCCCACTTGAATTTAAAAAGAAGTTTCAGAAGTAGCGTCAAACGCCTCCATAAGATTGTGCATAAGCAGAGGTGTCATACGACTTGAACCTTTTCGTAGCGGTTAAGATTTAGATTCAACAAGAGTGACTCGTAGTCTTGAACTCTATCTCTAATCGTCAAAACCGCACACAACCTTTTCCTTAGGTGTATTCTCAAAAGCCCGTGCGTTTATGGCCCTGCACGTCTATCCCAGTTTAGTGAACGCTCTAGGAATTTCTGCCAACAATTCCATAGAAGGCGGCTCCACTTCCACATTCACAAAGGTGAGTCTATCAAGAGTACTCTTGTAGCTAGGTACTCCACTCCACATAGAGTATAGATCTCATTAAGAGTTTCTATTATCTCAACCTTACATCGCTTCAGGAATCATGCTTCTTTACTTTTAATAGCATGTTCATCTCCTATCACTTCACAACTTGTTATTACCCATTGAACCTAATTCTTGGGATCTCCAGTCTTTTAGGTCGGGTTACCATCGTGAGTGACTCATGGTTCTAAAGGCAGTAGTCCCATCCTTCGAGATGTATTTTGGACTTTCTCTCTGGCTAATCCTTTCGTCAAAGGATCGACTAAGTTCTGATCAGTGTGTACATGATCCACTCTCACAACTCCTTTTGAGAATAACTCTCTAACTGTGTTGTGCTTACGACGTATTTGTCGTCTCTTACCGTTGTAATAACGATTCTCCATTTTTGCAATAGCCGCGGTACTATCGCAGTGGATCAACACAACTGGCATCGGTTTTTCCCATAAGGGAATCTCTGCTAGCAAGCATCTTAACCAGCTAGCTTCTTCACTAGCTATGGCTAGTGCTATCATTTCAGACTCCATAGTGGACTGTGCCAAAATGGTCTGTTTCTTTGATTTCCAGGAAACAACACCACCGGTTATACTAAATATATAGCCGCTAGTAGCTTTGGAATCATCAGATAGAGTATTCCAATCAGCATCATTGTACCCTTCAAGTACAGTTGGAAATCTCTGATAATGTAATCCAAGATTCATGGTCCTTTTCAGGTATCTCATGACTCTTTCAATAGCATGTCAATGCTCGATACTAGGTCGACTAGTAAACCTGCACAACAATCCCACAACATAGGCAATATCGGGTCTAGTTCAATCAGTGGCATACCTAAAACTGCCAATGATGCTCGCATATTCCGTTTGTCTTACACTGTCACCAGTGTTCTTAAAGAGCTCGACACTCGGATCATATGGTGAACATGCAAGTTTACAATCAAAGTAATTGTATTTCTTTAAGATCTTCTCAATGTAATGAGATTGATCCAAAGAAATTCCCTTCTCGGACCTAGTGATCTTAATACCGAGGATTACACTTGCTTCTCCGAGGTCTTTCATATCAAAGTTGTTGCACAACAATGATTTCACTTTATTTATAGCATGAATGTTTGATCCAAATATGAGTAGGACGTCTACATAGAGACATATGATTGTGCAAATGTCATTCTCAGTTTTGTAATAAATGCATTTGTCACTTTCATTCACTTTAAACTCATTCGATATAATCAAATTATCAAACTTCTCATGCCATTGTTTGGGAGCTTGTTTGAGACCATATAGAGACTTGTCCAACTTACAGACGTTGTGTTCTTGCCCATGGATCACAAAACTTTCAGGTTGCTCCATATAGATTTCTTCTTCTAAATCGCCATTTAAAAAGGCAGTTTTACATCCATTTGGTGTACTTCTAAGTTATAAATAGCGGCCATCGAAATTAGTACCCTTATAGATGTAATTCTTGTAACAGGTGAATATGTGTCAAAGAAATCTATATTCTCTCCTTGTCTAAAACCTTTGGCTACAAGGCGAGCCTTCTATTTATCAACAGTGCCATCAGGTTTTAGTTTCTTTTTCGAAAGTCCATTTACAACCAATTGGTTTGAAACCAGGAGGCAAGTCCACTAAGTGTCATGTCTTGTTAGACTCTAGAGAATCCATCTCATCATTTATGGCTTCTTGCCACAAATCAGCATCCAATGACGACAGAGCTTCTTGAAGGCTAATAAGATCCTCCTCTAATGTATAGACCGTATAGTCGGGTCCATAGTCTTTAGCAGCACGTGCTTTCTTACCTCTTTGAGGTTCTATTCCCCTTTCTACGTTGTTTTCAACGCTCCTAAGCACAGAAACTTGAGCAGTTCCGGTGCCCCCACTATTTCTTGATTTAAAAGGGAATCTACTTTCATAGAAGTCAACATCATTTGACTCTATGATCACTTTCGCATTAAGGTCATAAACCTGTATGTTTTGCTATTTACTGCATAACCAATGAATACACATTCATAGGCTCTACTGGCGAGTTTAACTCTTTTTGGGATTATGACATAATCCAAGTTATCCCAAATTCAAAAATAAGACAAGATGGGCTGTCTTTTCTTCAAGATCTCCGAAGGAAATTTTTTATTTCTTTAGATTCGGCGAATCTATTCATAACTTAACCAACAGCTTATAAAAATTTTCCACAACAGAGATTAAGTCCTAGAATTCAGCAAAATAGCAAATCAATAAAGATTTTATTTTTCTTTCTGCTTTACCATTCATTTCACAAAAAATATGGTGCAGTCGTTTCATGTATAATTCCATTAAATTAATGAGAATCATACTCCGTTCCTTAATCGCTATAAAAACTCTTAACCTTTCTACTTAATTGATTTTCAAAAGTCTGTAATGGAAAACTTTGAATATGTCGAGCACTTCATTTTTATTTTTCCCAAAGTATACTACAATGTAGTCAAAACAATTATAAATAAAAGTGATAAACTATCGTTTTCCATTTCTGGTTAACGTTCTATCTTATTCACATGTATTATTGGAACTGAGCAGTAGTTTTGACTTTTGAGGTTGACGATGCATGTTTTCAGGAAGGCAATGAAGCGGCTCTGGGAAACTGATATATCCCTTCAAAACTCCTTATTTTGGGATGGAGATTGTTGCAGGGAAGAGTGGTCAAATATTCATATTAAGAAAACTAATCACAATATAATAGTATAAATAAACATTATATGGACATTTATTTATAAATTCAATATTCATATAAATTAATTGTATTTTGTTTTTGACTCTATATTAGATTATCGTAAAAAAAAAAACAATATTAGATTAAAAATAAAATAAGTCAACCATGAAATTTTAAATAACATGAAAGTTAATTAATTTTTATGGTAAATTACTTCCATAAAGATACACAACAAAGGATAATAAATTTTGTTGGTTTTCGTAATTTTTATTTTGGTAGATTGGTTTTCTAAAATTAAAAAAGTAAAATCAGGTATATATATATATATATATATATATATATATATATGTTATACTTTACTTTTCTAGCATATAAGATTACTTAATTGTATACTATTCTAAAAAAACATTATGAATGTGTCTACAAAAAGTTACTATTATTTGAAAAAGATAATTTGTTAACTAAAAATCTATTTGGACTCCGAGTAGGAGTGTCAAAATGGATGATTTGGATGGATATGGATTTGGATTATAATGGATGGATTGAAAAAGTCCATTTAAAAATTTATATCCATTAGGATTGTATCAAACAAATCCAATCCAATCCATCCACTTAAAAAAAAAGTCCATCCAATCCATCTATCAAATTATTTTGGGATATTTTTGTTGTACCCCCACCTTTTCCCTCAATACCCCCACAAGATTTTTTAAGACGAAAATACCCCTGCCTAAAAGGAACGTGATCGGATTTACCTTAGGGGGAGGTAAATCCGATTTGTTAATTTTAGCCATCGGATTTACCTTTTTATGCACCCCCACTAGGTAAATATGACTTTAAAATTAACAAATCGGATTTACCTTAGGGGGAGATAAATCCGATTTGTTAATTTTAGCCATCGGATTTACCTTGGGGGGAGGTAAATCCGATTTCCCTAAAAAAAGGAAAATCGGATTTACCTCCCCCCAAGGTAAATCCGATTTTGGATATTTTTTTTTTATTTAATTTTTTTATAAAAACTTATAAAAACGCTACTAAAAGTCCGTTAAACAGTTAGAACTAATTCAAAAATTATACAAACACCACTAAAAATCTAATAAAACCAAACTAAGGCTATGCAAATTTTTTTAGATTTTTTGGACACTGTGAAAAATTAAAAAAATTAATAGAAAATAGTAAACGATTGAATTTGGGAATTTGATCATTGATTTATTTCGGATTTAATGGCCGTGGTTTCATTGCAATCGAAGTAGATTGCCCGAAAACTTATTTTTTAGCCTAAATTATTCGCTCGACGTACAACATCGTCACGTGTTAACGAACAACACACTAAATTGAACCCAAAGAAGACCGATATTCATATTATTGATATATAATTTCTTTTTTCTTAAAAAAATAATTTAAATATTTTAAGTGATTTATTTATTTATTTTTGGATAAAAAAGCGGATTTACCTATGGGTGGGGTACATCCGATTGGAAATCGGATTTACCTTTGGGTGGGGTAAATCCAATTTCCTTTTTTTTTTTTGAGTTCGGGATATGTTGGGGTTTTTGAATTTTGTAAAGGGGTATTTTGGTCTTTTCAAGGGTGTGTGGGGTATAGGTTCAAATGGGTGGGGGTACAAAAAAAAAATCCCACTCATTTTTAATGGATGGATATCCAATCCATCCAATAGGCCCAACTATTTTTTTTTACCAATTAGGCCCAACTTTATATATTAATACATATAAATACATATTATATTATATTCAATAAATAAATAATTAAATAGGAAGTTGGTGGTGGTTGCAGCGGTGGCCGGCGGAGCTCCGACGACCCACAGTGGTTCCAGTGGCGACGCTCCGGCGACCCGCGGTGGTTCCGGCGGAGGTCAGCGGCGGCGACGGTGGTGGCTTCTATTTGTTTTTAAAATATATATTTATATATATATATTTGTTTCTGAATTTTTCTAAAAAAAATTCTGGAATTTTTTTTAAAAACCGAAAATATCTTTAAAAAAACTGAAAAGTGTTTTTAAAAATATTTTGTTGGTAAAAAAGTATTTATTAAAATTATCCAATGGATTTTGATTTTATATTTATTGGTAATCCATTGGATTTAAAAAAATTAATGGATGGATCACAACCATCCACAAATCAAGTGGATGGATCCAATCCAATCCATTTATTATTATTATTTTGTAATGGATGGATTTGATGGATTTTGTTATGGATGGACCGGATATCCAATAGACAAATGGATCATTTTGACACCTCTAACTCCAAGTAGTACAAAAACAATCACTAAAACAAAAATAAATTAATATAATATGACCTTCACTAAGTATTTGTGTATTCACCAATTTGGACGATAACAAAAATGATCCATCGACACCCAAAGTGTATAGAAAGAACGAAATAGAGTGGTATGATAGAAGGGCTGTTAGTCTTGCATTATAATTAGATTGAAAAATCAAAGTTCATGGCTACCTATTTAGGCTCTTGCATTAACATTAATTAGATTGAAATAGGAGTTGGGAGCTAGTAGAGGAACAAAGGGTAGGAACACTTGAAGTTGGAAGCAAGAATCAGAATTTGGACTCCAATTCGAGGACATTGAAGAACTTGAAGTAGGGGACTCAAACTTAATTCTGCACAAAATAGTTTAGGAACACACCTTTAAGGCTTTCAAACTTTGTTGATATAATCAATATGATCAACAGATCGTTCATAGGACAAACAAAATGAAGAGTTTCTCCTTTCCCGAAACGATCTCTAGTATAGAGATTTGGTCCAATCAATCAGCTGACCTAAATCCAGTAAATTAGCAGAGAAAATACATCTATTTCTTGTTCCCAAATAACCTAAAGGACCATATTTTTTCCGGGCATAAATTTTAATTCAAAGAATAATTATTAACTTCACCCTAATTGACCCATTTGTTCGTGAAAATTACCTCTTTATTTGAACATATGAATTCTAGAACTCAAAATCCTGTAAGAAAAACACGAGAAACGAAATGATAAAAACTTATTAAATCGTGAGAAATAAACTTACCTCTCACACTTCCTGATCTTGATGAAGTTCTTCAATTGCCACATGATACAACAATGACTGACCGACGATTAAAATTGGGTTTTTCTAAACATATAAAAGACAAAAATATATTATTTTACTGGTAATGTATTTAAACGATAAAACTTACCTCTCACACTTCCTGATGTTGATGAAGATCTTCAATTGCCTGATGATACTACAATGACTGACGATTGAAATTGGGTTTTTCTAAACATATAAAAGTCAAAAATATGTTATTTTATTGGTTAATGTATTTAAATGATAAAACTTACCTCTCACACTTCCTGATCTTGATGAAGTTCTTCAATTGCCGGATGATACTACAATGACTGACTAACGATTGAAATTAGGTTTTTATAAACATATAAAAAACAAAAATATATTATTTTACTGGTTAATGTATTTAAACGATAAAACTTACCTCCTCTACACCAGATCTTGAAAAAAAAGGCGCTAAAATGGGCAGCGCTTCTGTTGGAAGCGCTGCTTTTGGCTAAAACACGCGAGCAATGGGTAGCTTCCATGCCAAACGCTGCCTATTGGAGGACGCATATGAGCAATGGGCAGCGCTCCCTTGCCAAACGCTGCCCATTGGAGGATGCATATGAGCAATGGGCAGCGCTCCCTTGCCAAACACTGGCTATTGTTTTTTTTTTCATTTTCCTTCCTTCGTGTACGTTTTAACGTTAATATTTTTTTTTGGGTCTTCTCCATCACCTAACTCTCTCACTTGAAGCTCTCACTCACGTATACTCTCTCAAGCTCTCCTCCTCTCTCAAGCTCTCCTCCGCGCGCCTCACCTCCTCCCCTTCGCGCGCCTCACCTCCTCTCTCAAGCTCAACGCCACCAGCTCAACGCCTCAAGCTCTCATTTTCGTTCTCACTCTCACACTCTCATTTTCGTGCCTCAAGTTCAACGCCTCACACTCTCATTTTCGTGGCTCTCTCTCATTTTCGTTCTCTTTCACAAAGGTTAGTATTACTACATGTTGTTCTAGTTATTTTAATGGCATTGGAACCTTAGGTTAGATGATTCAAAGTTGATGCTTGATGATTGGTTCTTTGAAATGGTGTTTCTAAACTTGAGGGGAAATGTAGTTGTAGTGTTTGTTGAAATGTCCAAATGAAATGCTTGTTAATTTAATTTGATGTAGGTGTAGTGTTTGTTGAGATGTCCAAATGAAATATTGCTTTTTAATTTAATGTTGCTCTAGGTTAATGAAATACTGTTTATTGATTTTACTCTATGTATGTGTAGGTGTAGTGTTTGTTGATTTTACTCCATTAAACTATAGGTTGTGATGATATGTATGAACTAGAAAAAGTCATAGAGAGAAAACTAGTGAAAGAATCAATACATTCAATATTCTTATTCAATTTCAATGAATGAACTAGTTATGCAATGAATGAACTAGTTATATCACTCGACGCTTATCGGAAGCTCAACATACAAGCGTTGATACCATGTTTTTGGCACGGTGTCTCGTAGGGTGAGAGATTTAATCTATTCTTATATAACATGCATTTTTTAAATACTAGTCAATTACTTATTCAAAGTTTTATTTTGTAGGGATCATTGGATTTTGCTTGCAATAAATCCTAAGACAAATACGGTGTACTACATTGATTCTGTGCATGGTCATTTCAACACCCACCCAGAGTTGGTTGCGATATTTAATAGGTGTGTGTATTTCGATCACTCTGCATATTTCTTTGTTTTATTTATATACATATGTATTTTTAATAACATAGTTATATCCAATTGTGTTCAGTTGTTTGAAGGAATATTGGGAATTGGAACAATCACAGACAAAATGGGTGCCAATATAGGTAAGTTTGTAATCAATCTTCTCATATAATTATTTACATTATTGTTGTCAAAAAAATGTATTAAATTAAATTTAACAATTAACTAATCTTTTGTTTTGTAGTGTCCGAAACAACCCAATAACAATAATTGTGGGTATTACGTAATGAGATTTATGAAGGAAATTATTACCCACAACCAAATGGTTATCCCCAGACAGGTATCTTTTTTGAACTCTTTTTTATTTTGATTTAACCATATATTTCAATTCTAATTTTATTTAATTATATAATTTCAGTATTTTCCCGATTGTCGGTGGAAGACATACTCTACTGCACAGCTTGATGAGCTTAGAGGAGAGTGGTGCCATTATGTCTCGCAATTCTTTTGATTTTAGATAGATTGTAATGTTATAAATTTTTAGAGTTTGATTTGGATACATGCATATGAATTGGTTCATGCATATTGTAAGTTGCTAACTTGTTTTAATTTAGATACATCTTGTAAGTAGCTTGCTAGTTTTGGATACATATTGTTAGAGAGTTTGATTCGGATACAAATTAATTGGTTAATATTGTAAGTTGCTAAGTTTTGGATACATAATAACTTGTTAGCTAGTTTGTTTTGGTTTGTGATCATATTGGTGCATTTGGATATATAACTAGTTTATATATATATATATATATATATATATATATATATATTGTTAGTATATAATGGATTGGATTGGTATTGGCTGTATATGACCAGGAAATTATCAAATGTAAAAAGGAAAATACATAAAAACAGAAGAAAAAAAAAAGGAAAAAAAATTATACAATGGGTAGCGCTTGCAGGGAGAAGCGCTGCTCATTCACCTAGCACCTTTAGCAATGGGCAGCATTTTCTAGAAGGAAGCGCTGCCCATTCACCTAGCGCGTTTAGCAATGGGCAGCGCTTCCCTTTACAAAACGCTGCCCATTGCTAAACGCGCTAGGTGAATGAGCAGCGTTTCTCCCTTCAAGCGCTGCTTATGACTACCAATGAGCAGCGCTTCTTAAACGCTGCCCATTTTTGGGGAGGAATAAGCAACGCCAAATTTAGCAGCGCTCAGAAACACTGCCCAAGGCTAAAAAAAAACACTGCCCATCCCCAAATCTGTTGTAGCTCTAACACTTCCTGATTTTGATGAAGATCTTCAATTGCCTGATGAAACTACAATGACTGACGATTGAAATTGAGTTTTTCTAAACATGTAAAAGACAAAAATATATTATTTTACCGGTTAATGTATTTAAACGATAAAACTTACCTCTCACACTTCCTGATCTTGATGAAGTTCTTCAATTGCCTGATGATACTACAATGACTGACTGACGATTGAAATTGGGTTTTGATAAACATATAAAAGACAAAAATATGTTATTTTACTGGTTAATGTATTTAAAGGATAAAACTTACCTCTCACACTCCCTGATCTTGATGAAGTTCGTCAATTGCCTGATGATATTAGAATGACTGACTGACGATTGAAATTAGGATTTTCTAAACATATAAGAGACAAAAAAATATATTATTTTATTGGTTAATGTATTTAAACGATAAAACGTACCTCTCACACTTCCAGATCTTGATGAAGTTCTTCAATTTCCTGATAATACTACAATGATTGACTAGCGATTGAAATTGGGTTTTTCTAAACAGATAGAAGACAAAACTGTATTATTTTATTAGTCAACGTATTTAAACGATATATTCAAAGTTACTCCCTCCGGTCCTTATTATAAAAAAAAAACGCAGTCTTAGGTTCATTGAATAATTGATGTATCTGGTCTATTAAAAGTTACAGATCAGATACATCAGTTATTCAAAGATCAGATAGACCAGAGTATTATTGTTTTTTTGGTCAAATACAATAAAAGAGAAAATACATAAAAAATATAAGGACTAGACCAAAGTCATTACCAATCATTTGCAGCACAGCAAAAAAAAGGAAGTAAGGAAAACTCAATCCATCAAAAGGAAAAGCACTAAGCCCAAGAAGGAGATTAGCAAAATCTATAGCTAGGCAAACCTAGCATGTTCTTTAAAAAAAATCTTTAGCAATAAAACTAGATATAAGATTCCACCAAAATAAATCACTTAAGTTAGTACCATGACCTGCAAAATGATAGAGTCGCAAAATACTCAATAGTATAAATATATTTTCTATAGACTTTTTTTTTGACATACAAGATTATTATTTTTTAAATTTATTTGTTTATACACTATTATTAATGAATAAAATACGGTTTAATATTATATTCAACTTAGTTATACAATTATTATATGAGAGTGTTTCTATTATGCTCTTCGCAAGTGTATCTTTACACTAAAGTGTGAGTCATATTTATAGGACACAAATAGAAAAGTGAATGATCGATCAAATACAATTAAAGGCCACTAACATCCGCTCACTAATGAGAGTTATGGGAATATGGAAGACTAAGGATGCCTTTGTCTTCCAATGTGACAAATCGGGCGATACTCCTTAAGATCTTGAAGATTCTCCTTCTTGGGAATAAGAGAGAGGGAAAAAATCGAGATGTCTTTGGTCATCACTGCATTAGTGTGGAACTCTCCTAAGAAACCCCAGATGTCCTCCTTCACCACCTCCCAACAATTTTTTATGAAATTAAGGTTGAAGCCAGCAGACTAGGCTTTTGTTCCCATCGCAACCCCTGAGAGTAGTTCTTTTAAAATGCGACTCAACATAGCTAGTTTCAAAAAATCTTTTTACTTCCTCCTTCACCTCGTCCACCTCCTCCAACTTCCTCCCGTCCCTATTCAAAGAAAAGATCTGGTTAGCTCTATTACGATTCTAAATGCAAGTGTGAAAATACTTAGAGTTGTGATTCCCTTCTCTGATCTAATTGACACAAGATTTTTGTCTGATCGTACTCTCTTTAATATGTAACAAAATTGCTAATACTAAGATCCATCCAACTGAACGCCCCCTTACTCCAAACCTTGAGCATAGCTTTCAACAATTTAAGTTTCTCTTTAATCACATACCCTTGTTGTCCTTAACCGCAAACTTTTTCCACCATTGCTCTTTGAACTTAGGATGCTCTAACAAACCATTAAACAACACACGTCAAATAATTCATAGATACTTCCCCTCATGTTTTGACAAGAGTCGAAATATTCTTTTCCCCTTTGTGTCTCTCCCAATAAAACATAATACTTAAATAAATTTTACAATGAAGTTAGAGAATTTAGTTTTAAAGAGCAAATTTCTTGATGGTATTATATTATATATAAAAGAAAGGGGAAAAAACAAGTGTTACTGTGATTAAGTGCACGTCCTTCAAGTTCACACATGAATTAAATATCAACTAGTTCGCATTTTCACTAAAAAGTAAAAAATAGTTAATCAATTGATATATTTAAATTTAGCCAATCAATTGATATGTTTAAACTTAGCTAATATGGGTGTGCGTATGCGTGTGCGTGTGCGTGTGCACATGTGTGTCTATGTATGTGTAACCTTCCATTTAGTTGGAAAACACCCGACACATTCCAGTTAAAAAGTAATCGAAAAATATCTATGTCTCATCTATTACATGACCATACACTTTGATCAAAGTTTCATATTTTCAAAAAAAAAAAAACATTAATGAAAAGACATAGTTGTAACTAAATAAAAGTAAGTTATCAATAGAAAGCCACCATCTGCAACATCTAGGGCGCCATGTAATGATACCTCTGCTTTTTTTTTTTGGTAGATGAAGGGAAAACAAAAGAAAAAACAACAGCAAAGAAAAAATAAAAACTAAACACTAGCTCCTTGCAAACAAGACCCGAGCGGCATCAGTTTGAAGGAGAGGAAGAGCTGCAGTTGGAGGATCTCTAAAATCTGTCCATGCGTCTGAGCCTGCCGCACCTGACTTGACTAGAAGGTCCGCAACAGAGTTTGCTTCCCTCAAAGTATGCTTAAAACAGACATGCCAATTTCTATTCACCAAGTCTTTGATGTTGGATAGAATCGATGCATAATGATGCCAAGGATTAACCTCTCTGTCAATTAATTGAATAGAAAGAGTTGAATCTGAGTAACAGATTAAGTCTTTGTGCCTTTGGTCCCAAGCCACCCGCAAATCATGATAAATAGCAAGAAGTTCTACATGAAGGATGGTAGAAATGCCCACAGATCCCGCAAAACCAGAAATCCAATCTCCATTTGACTGTCTCAAAACACCACCGAAGCCTGATGGCCCTGGGTTCCCTAAGCTACTTCCATCAGTATTGAGGATAATAGCTCTGCCTGCATCTGGATGCCAAGCAACCCACTGCTCTGCATTAGATTCTACCGTTAACATCATTAATGTTTTCCATATTGCCACCAACACTCTTATTTGTATTTGCATTGTCAGCTAAAAATTATGCATTTTGAACAACAATATACGGTCATCTTCTAGGAATCTTGATGCGAGACTGTGTCAAAAAAATCAATTAATACATGTAATAGAATGTAATCAATAAATTATGGATAAAAAATGAAAAGTGTACTTACATTAGAAGAACGCACAATAGCAAGAAACTTTTTGTTATCCATAATGTTGTGGAGGGCTGTATATGAATAAATCAATTTAGATTGAAAACACTAACATGATACATTGCAAAAAGACAATGATATGATTAAAGAGTTTAAATGTTATGCACCGTTGGTGTAAAACATTTTTAATTGAAAACCAATCACAAATCATGATTCAAATAACTTTTCATGTAGTTGAGAGAAGACACAACCATTTTTAAGGATAAGTCAAATTGTGATTTGTTGATAATATAAAAAATAAAACTTTACGACGATAATGTATAGAAATTAAATTCTATGAATCCCAAGGGGTTGGTCTAGTGGAACATAACAGAAGTTGTATCTAAGGAGTCCCAGGTTCAACTCCCCACTAGTCCCATTGGGACGAGGTAAATGTAGTTACCTTCGTAAGTGCTCAAAGAGCCTGATGGTCTTCCCTTCTTTGGACTGGGGTTCCATCCATTCCTTGGACTGGGGTACCATCCTCTCACCCTAAATTTTATGTAACCAAAAAAAGAAATTAAATTCTATGATTAAGTTTTTTTTTTAAGTTTGGCCCGCGTAAAATAAAAAATTTGTTTTTCGTCCGTGGAAATATAATACATTTTGCTTTTAATTAGTCTTTGTTCTTGTGCTTTGGTCCCTGCAAAATTTGTTTATATTGGAATTATTTCATGTAGTATTTAAAATAGGTTTATATATTTGATCCCCCTTGCAAATATCTCATTTTTCCATTTATCCCCTGTAAAAAAAAAATTAAGGTTACCCACCTGCAAATATAAACAGTCTTCGGTCACCCCCCTCTGTTAGATTAAGTAGTGTATAATGGGTAAAAACCATGTACAATTACCCCCTGTAAAATATAAAAAGTTTACGGTTACCCCCTGTAGGGGGTAACTAGAAACACTTATTATTTGCAAGGTTGATTTTAAAACTTTTTTTTTACAGGGGGTAAATGGAAAAATGGGATATTTGCAGGGGATCAAATATTTAAGCCTTTAAAATATTTATTTTGGTCCTTTATGTCGTTCATATTATTAAAGCGACTAAAATCAAATATTTTACGTATTACAACCGAATGAGATATCGTTCCAATACTAGTCAATAAAGAAAAGAGTAATGTTATTTAGCCAAACTTTTTCAGCCAAAAATAGCAAAAAACTACATTACAATACCGATTAAGAAAATAACCAACATACTTTTTCACAGTTCTAGGCCATTGACTAAAAACTGTGAAAAAGTAGTTCGACTATTTGCTTAAAAAATTTAGTTAATTGGTGTTGTAAGGTAACTTTTGACTATTTTTAACTTGAAAAAATTTGGCTAAATAACATTTTTACGAGAAAGAGAGTATAGTGTTTGGGTAGAAGCAAGCAAGCAGCAATGGCGGCGAAAACTTCCCATCCCGCTGGTCAAACGGAAACACCATCTTCTTCATCCACTGCAATCTCAATCGATCCTCAACATGTTTCTGAGACACTCAATTTCTTTAAACGAATGAGCATTTCCAAACCCATTCCAGATCAGTTTGGCTGCAATACCAATAGCTTCTATTCCTTCTTCTTTGGAAGTTGCATCAAGGTTGATCACATCGGATTCGGTTTCTCTCCTGTTAATTTAACCTCCAGTCACTCCTGTCACTTAAATGCACACCATTAGATACATCAAACGGTTAAAATTATTTATCCTTCACAAAAATTAAATCATCCAACTGTAACTGAAAATGCAGGGGAAGAACTACAGCATCTCACCACCGCAACACCGAACATCACACTGCCGCAATACCGATCCTGTCACCGTCGCATCGACGACCAGCTCACCGCCAAAACTCGGATTATCTCACCACCGCAAAGCCAATTGTCTCATCACCGTGCTGCCGATCTGTCTCATGTCCGAAACTGATTTGTCTCGTTGCCTTATCTCTTCTCTATATCCATCTTCAAAATGAAGAGATCTTATCGCAGCTCCGAAGAACACGATCGATCCTCCTGCCAAACCACTTATTTCATTTCATTTTTCCCTTCATAAAGATGATTGTTGTTCCTGAGTTTTATTCCCAAGTTATGTACCTGATATAAATCAAGACATTATTGTTATGTTATGTATTATTTGTATCATTGCTTATGGTTCTAGAGCTCAAGTTTCAATCTCCATTCCTCTTTATTTTTTTTCGCCAAGTTGATTCTAATTCATTGCCTTTTGTTGCATTGTAGGTGGAATCAAGCTCCACATTACTCAATATGAACTAAGCTGCAGATCCCTATTGGCATTAGAGGTGGAACATCAGAACACAGATTCCTATTGTGAAGAATCTGATTTTTTTAGGATATTGCAGCTACTGAGACTTGGAACATTGGGAGTGTTGTAGTGTGAAATTGAACAAATAATTTGCACTTATTTGTGTCTGCTCATTAGACAATGTAGACGAAAAACATGTAACTATTTGGTGAATTAATATAATGGTTGATTGTGAATGATTTTGGATACCTTGTTTTGATCTATAAAGGCTTCCTTGTACATAAATATGAATTGATAATTACTAAATGTGTTTTCAAGCAAAATGTGAACAAAAGTAAGCGCGTAATGAGCATAAAATTGTGATATCACTGTCTTGACAACAAAAAACATTGTCTTGAAGATAATTAATAACTAGTCTTTGCTACCATAAAAAATAACACGTCTTGGCAACTAAAGAAAAAACATCTGCATTCTCAATTAATATGAAAAAACTGGAAACATAAAAAAGCTATGCATATTGACTTGGACTTAGGATTATGAATGAAATGAGGGGAAATAAATGAATTTTCATAGTTAACTTGGTTCACTCATTTGGAGTTCAGATAAACAATGATATAGGAAGAACAAAACTGAAGCCAAATAAAAATTATCTTGAAGAAGAATGAATGGTTGCAAATGGAGTTATTTGAAGAAGATAAATGTTAATGGGTTTTAGAAAGTTGTTGGACTAGGAATGAAATGGGTGGTGCGGTGGTGTGCCATTCCCGCGTACTTTTTATTTTTAATTTTTTCATTTAACTTTGGCTTTAACATAAGTGGATGATTATGAAGCGTTGGATGCAATGAATGACTTGGATTTTTTTGACAGGAGTGATTGGAGGTTAAAGTGAAGGGAGAGAAACCGAATCCGATCACATTCAGCGTGGAAGAATCTCTTGATAATTCCCCCTTTTCACCTCTTTTTGTTTTGTTTACTTTATACGCATAAAAAATAGTTTTTTATTTTATTTACCAGCTTTTTAGTTAGTGGTATTATTTTATACATGTTAGATGTTATTTTATTGCTGTGATATTTTTCGACCTTATGCTGAGAAAATATATGTTTGAAAATTCTGATTTTGGTGGTTGCTTGCTTGAAATTCAATTTGGTTTACTTGCTAGAATTCAAGTTAGGAGCTTTTGATGTTGTTCTGGAATGGGAAGAAGCCCACCCCAGCTATGGCAACAAAGAGCGGCCCAAACGAGAATGGGCAAAAGAGTGGAAACACCAGATCAACGGTGCAGATGAGTCCGTACGACCATCCAACGGTCAAGCATGATTCGCGCATACGTCAGTTGTTAGGTACACACTATTCACTAGTATTGATACTCTGCTCGTTCGCTCCTGACTTGGGCGTTGGAATATATTTGCAGGTACACCCGCCCTCTTTGTCTGCCCGTGGAGAGCGACCAGAGTAGTTCCGGATAAAGTCTGATTCCTGAAAGCTTGCACAAGGCGACCTCATGCCTAGATCAGATGTAGTGACTAATGATATGAATTTTCATGGTGGATCTATTGAAGTCGCATGTGGACTATAGATATGATATAAGTAAATTTATAAGGTTTTGTTGGTCCTTCCTTACCTTACAAGTCGCTTTTATAGAGATAAGTTTGACACTAAACCCAAATTTAAGATGGTATCAGAGGCCATCATAGATTTGTTATTGAACTAAAACCTCTGTTATTCTACCCGTTTCTCCACACTTCATATTTCAGTCTTGAATGTGAGGGGTGTTGAAGTCTCATATCGACTAGAGTTATGTCATAATCTCTATAGCATGGACACTCTCGGTTGACGGTGTGTCCGGTGTCTCCGTGTTTGTGTTTGTGTCGGTGCTTCGTAGGTCCTAATTAGTCCTAATAAGGATTTGACCGTTCTTACCTCAAAATTCCTAGGAGATGGCACAAATTCTCACATGTGGAGAGGTTGCGGAAAAACTATGCAGTGGAAAGAAAACACCAACATTACCTGAAAGTAACCGGAGTGTCACTCTTCTAATCAAAAGTTCTTATTTCATTTTGATGAGAATGTGTAGCAGTTGCCATTCCCTAGTCTACAAAACAAATCTCCATACCAAATATTATACCACAAGGAAACAGATTATCAATCTTTAAGTGTTTGGACGCTTTTGTTTTGCTACCACATTGTAGCTGACAGAACCAAACTCAGCCAACATGCCACACCTGCTGGTTTTGTTAGCTATTCTATAGGGTACAAGGGTTACAAATTATATGATGTGCAAGCCAATAAATTTTTCATTTTCAGAGATGTAGTCTCCCAGTCCTGACATTTATTTTAGTTGGACATCAATAATGTCTTCCTAAATGCTCATCTCTATGGAATTACTCTCGGGATATCAAGTTAGAAGGCAAAAGCTGGTCTACAAGTGAAAACTGAACAAATCCTTATATGTTTTGTGTCAAGTTTCTAGACAATGGTTTTTACTACTTATATTTTTCTTTACAAAGGTTCAAAGTTTGCTGTAAAACTATCCTAAGGAAATATACACTAGCTTTGTTGGGAGACACTACTGGCTTTGACCTTGATTCTGTTGAGTTTTCCTATGGATCCCAACCTAACATTGAATTCAACAGGGGAGAATTTATTGAAAGGCTCGTGTATTTTACCATCTCCTGTCTAGATAATAGTTTTCTTGCTCATAAACTAAGTTGATTCGTGTCCTCCCTGGATTCGTCATCTAAATGATGTTTGCTACTTGCTTCGATATCTCAGCTGTTTGGTTGAAAAGATTACTTGCTCTCTTTCAATTTTCCACCTTCTTCACTATGATTTTCCGTGAGAATCAATCAGCTTTGCTTCATTGCTTCTAGCATCTAATCCTGCGTACGTTCCATGAGCATTCCAAGCATATTTACATCGTTTCCGCTTGAGAATTAGCACAATCTGGTACGTTGAAACTTGTTCATGTCAAAATGCAGCACCAATTAGCTGACATTTTCACGAAAAGCATTAGCTGCTGCTCGATTCCTGTCTTTTATATTCAAGATGATAATTACAGACTCATACTCCCTACTTGACGAGGATATTACGCATAACAAGTTTGTTTACCAGCATGAAAGCATCTGAGTTAGGTAGTTGCATAAGTTAAGTTTGTTATACATATTATTATTATTATCTTGCTGTTTGGGTTAGTTAAATTAGTTGAGTGGCTGCAAGTTTGGTTAACTTTTTTCACCCAATGTTATGGATTATTTAAGTTTCTATATTAAACTTGCAGAATACTTATGGAGCACTACACGGCGGGTCCGTTGGTTCAGTGGTGGAGTTGCTTTCGATTGCTTGCGCTAGAACCGTTGTTGCCGATGACAAAGAACTTTTTCTTGGAGAAATTAATGTTTCATACCTCTCTAGTGCTCCAACAAATGTGAGTTCTGTTTATATATAAATGAATTTTGATTCTCTCTATTTTCATTATTTCATATTGGTATTACTGCTTTATTTATGTTTGTATAGGCAGAAGTTCTAGCTGATGCCTCTGTGGTGAAGAGTGGAAGAAATGTGACAATGGTTGCACTAGAATTTAAACTGAAGAAGACTGAGAAATTGATTTATATTGCTCATGCTACCTTCTATAACATCCCTGTCGCAATGTAATGAACAAAGCCACATCAGATGATTTAGCAGGTGATTTGACATTCTAGTCATTAAAGTGTAACATGTCAGGTGCCAGCATGATAGTATCTAACACAATTAAGTCTAAGTATATTTTCTCACTGTACATCAAAATAATTCAATTCAATACTTGTATTTTTGAAAACCTAAAAGACCGTTCAACCTAACAACTTGAATAGGTTTATGTGTCGAAAACAACTCCAACAAAAATCATTACAGTTAGTGTAGTTACTTAATACTTAGTATTTTGGTATAGACTCAATCTTGATGCTTCCTATGGTAACACATCCTTTTCCAGCCATAGGTACCAAAGTAACCACCAAGTAATCATCTTCATCAGCTTCCAAAATCTCCAATACTTTTGATATCCCTACCTTAAATCTAGTATTCACTTTATCCCTATGTCCATGCTGCAAACTCACAAAACTACCCACAAACTCTATTTGATCAGGACCACTCAACTTATCTTCATAATCATCAATATGAACATCAAACTTCACATACACATCACTTCCAAACTCAATTCCTTCTATTACTAAAACTTCTTCCTCTTGTTCTTTCTCTCTCACACACCTCAACTTCTTAGGTCTCTTAACAATAGTAGTTATTGTTGAGTCTAAAACTAAAGGAAATTTCACAAGCTTTGAACCCAAAAACTTAGCCTTTTTTGCTACCCTTAATTGCTTACTCATTCTTGGTGACGTAGGTGGAGAATTTAACCATGGAAGATGAACATCTTCATAAACATACCCCAACTTTTTAGTATCAATACAATCTCTTATTTTCACACGAACAAGATTTGCATTTTCATCATAGAAGAAAAAATGAGTATCTAACCAATCAACATCATCACTATAATCTCTTCTTCCTTCTTTTCCTTCCAATGTTTTCCATATAACCCATAATCTATCTATGTTAGAATGATGAGGATAGAAAATAGGGTCTCTAGCAGCTGTGTAGAATGATCCCATGTCCTCACGATTTGGAGTATCAGCATCACCAACCCAAAAATGAACATGGTTATGAGGAACATTCTCTAAAGAACCAATACCTGGATGAAGCTTATCACCAAGTCTAAGAGGATTTCCCAAGAACAATTCTTTTGTACTTGCTAACATCATTTGTTTGTACATAGTTGCAAGGTTGAAAGAAATTTGTTGTTCATAAGGGACAAAAGTGTCATTTCCATTGTAGTTAAAATCAACCACATTGGGTGACATATGGTTTTTGTGTCTAAGTTTATGATAAAGAGAAGAATTTGGGTTTGAAAAATATGTTGGAATGCTCATGCCTTGTATAGAGTCCCAATTCCAAAAGGGTAAAGCAAAAGATGTGTCACCTATTAAATTCCCTAAGATTCTCTCAAAGAAATAAATGTACCAACGATGGAAAGGAAAGAAAAGCCATGACCTATGAACATCAAATTTATGATCCTCAAAAGGAGTTTGTTGATGATAAGCACCATTACAATAAGCACAATGGATCTTAGATTGTTGATAAAAGCTTCTTGGGTCATCGCTAGGTAGTGCTTTCATGAGGGCAATGCCTTTTTCAAATTTGGCTATGAACTCTTCATCAAACAAGTGAGATGGTTTTCTAACTCTAAGTGGAATGTTATTTGAAGAGGGTAAGTCTTTGAAATCTATGAATTTGAAGGGAGATGGTAAAGGTGGACAACAATTTGTTGATGTTATTGCATGTGGAGGTAAATCAACAGGAAAACACTTACTTACATCAAGGTGAATTGCACGTGAAATAGTGTTAGAAGATGAATCTTCAATGTTTTTGTTGAATAGTAAAATTAAGGGGATAAGCAAAATGATGAGAGCAAAAAATAAAGGGAAGAGAATATTTGATGGAGATAATGCCATTGCTAGCTACCTTAGCTTTAAAGGTCTCTATTGCCTTAAAATGGACCTAAATGTTAGCAAAAACTTAGTTAATTAAGATATATTAATGTGTATATTCTTATGTCTCGTAATAATATAATACAATGCAAGTCACCTCACCTAGATGGATCCAAAGTCCAGCTGAGTTTCACATTGTGTCATTTTCTTCACTACTAATTAATTAACTTTGCATGGATCACGTGGACAGCTTTGTTTACAGCATTAATACGGTATTGTGTTTATTGCTAAGTAGACAAAGCTGACATGTTGTGTTATTTTAACGAATGTAAACGAGGCAGGTATTGGTTTTTTTGTTCTTACCTAAAATTTACACATGTAAAATAGGGATTTCGAGTTCGAATTGAGGCAACTACGAAAAATATCGCATGACGGTCAATTGATGACAAGATTCATTAATGGCATTTTGGTCTTTTCACGCGTTTAGGGTGCCCACTGAGTAGAGGGGAGGTTGTACGAAGTATAGTTGTGTTATGTGTTATCTACTTCACGCTCGTTCATCCCCTCTTTATATTTATCTCACTATTCATTCTTTCTCCATTTTCTATCTCTATTTCTCCTCCCATTCAATTTTTTTAAAAAATAAATAAATACTCTTCTCTTATAATTTTTTTGTGCACATACTTTATTTTTCGAAAAATTGAGAACACCCTATCAAAAATATAAATTTCTCATTCACTTAAAACAACACTATTTGGGATATACGGAATAAAATATTAGAATTCAGCTATTACTATTTGAGGATATTCACTTATTAGAATTTACACTACAAAAAGAGGGCAATACACACACCTAAAAACGGCGGGAAATAAAAGGGATGTTGCTCATGTGATTGAGTGAAAGGGACATCGTTGGTGAAAATGTAGGCGTACTGGGTTCGAACCCCTCTCCCCTCTAACTACTAACACACTAATTTCTAACCACTTTGACTATAAAAAAAGAGCAAACTTACACTTTTTTTTGTCAACAAAAACTTACACTTAAATAGCTATGTTTTTCTACCCTCTGCACTTAACAACTTGGGCCATGAGTCACTTTAAGGAGATAAACACACCTAAAAAATTAAATTAATTCTAATTACTAATTGCACCTCCTACATTTCTTAAATGAAATCTTTGAGCTAGTTGGACTCTTTTTGGCCATCCTTTTGAGTCTACTAGAGCCTAATTTTTGCACCTCAAGTCGGCTCCTATCATCCTGATTAATTTTGGGGTTTTTTTTTACCCCCACAATATCTCCTAATGGGCACACATTGTCTTATTCCGAGAATACCCTTGACAATTTGACTTGAACGGAATTACCTAATTAATAGATAAATCCGTTTGTAAAAAAATCCCAAAAATGGATTTACCTTTTAATATGGTAATTCCGTATGTAAAAAAATTTGTACAACAGAAGTTAAACAACATAAATCTGTTACCTGTAAACAAACAAAACGGAAATACAAAAGAGATAGATAAATCCGTTAATGATAATTTTAGTTAACGGATGTACCTACTAATAAGATACTTTTGTTTTGTAATTTTGTACTAACGGATTTATCTATTAATTGGATATATTCGTTTTTTAAAATAAAAATAAATAAAATTCAACATTTTAAAAGATAAGATCTAAAAATAATAAATAGGGAATGTTAATTACGAAAAACTAGTGCCAAAATATTAGTGAAACGTCAATCAGAATCAGTTGATAAGTATACAATCTTTGGCGGATGAGATGGTGGTTTCAGGATTGAAGCCAAAGACGCCCATATTTGGAAACGCCCCATATAAGGATCCAAACCATGACGTAGATTCATTAGATGAAAAGCGCTTTCATTGAAGACCAATTGGTGGCAATGGACACTCAAGCAAGAGGGCAACATGCATCCAGTGACAGTCGTTCATGTGAAGAATAGAGATGATGATGCGACTCTTAGTAGATGATAAGAACCTCTCAAAGGCAAATAAGTATTCGAGTTTTTCAAAGATAATTCAACTAGGGTGACATTATATTTGATAGATATAATGTACCCCATCTCAGCAGCTCCTAAATATTAGTTCTAGGACCCTTCAAAGAAGACATCTAGTTGAGGCATAGAAGTCACATTGCCCGGAAATTTATTCTTCAAAGCATTCATACAATCTTTTGGGGCAATACTCAGTGATATGTGTTCATCGACCATAGCCTTCTCCTCCTTTGTTAACCAACCAAACATTGTGGAGCCGGATGAGGTTCTAATTAAGCAGCTCATGTGTGGGGAGTCCACACGTAACCCTCAAATGCCAACGCCCATCATGAACCGTACATGTAGCTCATGACCCGATGACTCTAGAATTATTAGTGAATTTCCCATGTTTCTCGCAGCCAAAAATAATTTTATCTATCGTCCCCCTTTTACCTCCACCTTTTGTCAAATCTAACGATAATAACGACAACTCCAATGCCTCTCCCAACGTCTCTGACCCAATGTACAACATCATCACATGTTGGAAATAGCTACAAAATATACGATTGTTAATTACTTAATTAATTAAATATATACATACATTTTTTTAAAAAAAATAATTAATTAAATATACTGTCACCGTCATGAATGACCCTGATGTATCTATCGAGAACGGAACCAACTGTGACTCCGTATCCATATATGTTTCATTTTTTAAACAAATTAACTAAATATAATAAATATAATACGAAACGGATTTATCTATTATATACATAAATTCGATTTGATTTTTTACAAATCGGATTGATGTGTATAAAAGATAAATCTGTTAACAGAAAAAAAAATAATAACGGAAGTAATTTTTAGAAACATAAATCCGTTTTTAAAATTTATTCAAAACGGATTTATTGTTTTTTTTTGTAACTCTGTTGTTAACCGCATTAAATGACAAACAGAAGTAACTTTTGGATATACTTCCGTTTTTGAAAAAAAGTCAACAATGGAAGTAATTTTTCAACCCTTACCTCCGTTTGAAGTTGAAATAAATGATTAACGGAATTACCTCCCTGTAGGTAAATTGCATGGCGAAAATGTGGGTCCCACTCAGAGAATTTGGTCCAAAGTAATAAATATGAAGGGCATTTTCGGGATAAGATAAATGGGGTAATAAAATATAGTACTATATAATACACTATCCAAACCCTATATATTTTCATCACAAGCTATCTCTATAACTGTATCCAGTACTGGCGACTTTTTTTTCATGTTTTTGGACTAGGTACAAAAGCGCTACAATAATTTACTTCGGGTGAAATTTCTCGGGACTTATAGCACCTCTCTTATTTAATTGTTTTTTTACAAAAATTCAATTATGTTATTCTAGTCCCAATTTAAAATACCTAAATTTGAAAACTTTATCAGTTTATAAATGGTAAGCGCAGTTGACACATATGCTTAGAAGTATTTGATTTGGTTCACTACTAAAAAAAACGAAAATTAGACACGTCTCAAATTCATCGCTAAACAACGAAAATCCGTCACTAACTAGTGGGCTGAAGATCCACACATTAAATAGGAAAATTATAAAGTTAAAAAAGAACATTTTTTTTGTCGAGACCAATGTATCCAACTGCGAACCCAGTGACTAATCCCCTTGTTGGATTGGAGGCACCTCGAAGGGTGGACCACTGGCCCAGGAATTTAAAGCTGCTCCATACCCAATGCGAGGATCGAAAGACACTGCTTAGCATATCACTTAACCCAGTGACTAATCCCCTCGCTGGATTGGAGGCACGTCGAAAGGTGGACAACTGGCCCAGGAATTTAAAGTTGCTCCATACCCAATGCGAGGATCAAAAGACACTGCGACCTAATTTAAAACCTAATTTATTTTCTAATGCTAAAGTACCTCAAAAGACACTACTTAGCATATCACTTTATGTATTTTGACACGAAATTATTTTTTTCACCAAATCAGTTATTGAGGAACTAACTTTACGTATTGGGACAATTAAATTATTTTCAGAACCATAAAGTACATCAAAGTACACTACTTAGCATACCATTTTATGTATTTTGTCATCAAATTAATTTTTTCTGTCCAATCATTTATTGAGGAACAAACTTCACGTATTTGAACCGATTTTTTTTTTCAAACGCTAAATTAGTATTTCAACATTTCAATTTTTTCCCGAATGCTAAAGTACCCCCAGACACACGGCTTAGCAAGACACTTTAAGTATTTTGTCACGAAACTAATAATTTTTTCACAACATTAAAATATGCAAAAAAAAAATAAGCAAAAAAGTTTAAGTTTAGAATTTAAAAATACAAGAATGGCATGTGTTGTAAATATATATGATTGAAATTGGGGGTTATTTTTTTGCTGAAGTTTGGCCAATGGCATGTATTGTAAATACAATTGAAAATGGGGGTTAATTTTTTGCTGTAAGTTTGGCGCTCATTATGCCAGCTCGCATATTAAAGAGACTAGCCTCATTACCCGTCGATGCACGGGGTGAGCTAGTATCAATGCATGTAAAAACATTAAATTAACTCATTAATATTGTGCTTACCGTGAAAAAAAAAACTCATTAATGTTTTGAGTAGGTGATTATTAATTAAGGATAGTTTGGTAAATCTGTTTATTTTTTTTATGAATTAAATACAATTAAATGTATAAAACTACTATCCTTAATCTGTAAAAGATAGTTATATTTGCTTATAATTAAGTCCGGAGGAACTACATAATGCAGGTAGGGGTGGGAATAGGCTGGGCCGAGCTAGGCTTTGCATGGCCTGGGTCTGGCCTGCGTTGAAAGTGTTAGGCCTGTGGCCTGTCGTAGGTTCATTTTTTAGGTCTGACCTGGCTTTATTGAAAGCCTGCTAAGGCCTGAAAGCCTGTTTAAAAGCTTATTTCAACATTTTTTATAAAAAGCCTACACCCTTTGACTGATTTACACTTTTGTAAATAGACTAAGAAGAAGCTAATATGTCAGTGAAATTAAGTTCTATTTTATATGACATCCAATTTAAACTATATTTTATATTATAACTTTAAATGTGTCAAAAAATTGATGTATGTTGATATGTTTAAATTATTAGAAAATATTTGAAAGTTTATAATTTAATACAATATACTAAATTTAATATAATAACAATAATATTCATAAAAGCATTTTTTATATTTACTTAAATAGGCCGGCCTAGTAGGCCTAAAAAACTTTTTCGATGGCATGTGGTCTGGCTTTTTTAGCTAAATAGGCTTTTTAAAAAGCCTTAGCCTGATCTATTTAAAAAAAGTCTGGTCTGGCCTAGGCCTGATGTAGGCTGGGCCGTAGGCCACTGTCGGACGGTCTGGCCTATTCCCACCCCTAAATGCAGGGTTGAATAAAAAGCACCAATAAAATAAAAGCACCTATACAAAGTTGATTTTTTTTGGAGAGTTCTATATATTGTAAGTGAGGCCGAAGTTTCCACGAAAAAAGTTAAATTATAACTATAAATTAAATAACAATATTATAAAATTAAAAATAAACTTTAAAAAAGACATAGGAATTGAACATCCATAGATAATAAGAAGAAAAAGTCTAATTTTTTTAATGTTATTTATATTCATCAAATATAAATATAAAAACTTAACTCGTAATTAAAGAGAAAAGAAGACAACATAATTAGAAACTTCTGATGCCATCATGAGCCGGTTATTTACGAAGAAAATTCTGGTATTTGAAAAGTTAAATTTTTTTCAGAATCCTAAAATACCCTAAAACACACAGGTTAACATTTTACTTTACGCATTTTGTTACAAAATGATTTTTTTGCACCATCAAGTACACAAAAACACACTGTTTTGTATCTCAATTTAAGCATTTTGTCATGAAATTAATTTTTTTTCATCGTATTGATTATTGAAGAACAAAACTTGCATATTTAAACATCTAAAAATTTTCGAGACGGTAAAATAGCTATTAAAATGTAAAAAAGAAAATATCAAAATCGTAAAATATTTACAATAAGGAAAAAAAAAACTGAAGACAAAAAAACTGAAACAGAAAAGGAAGAAGAGAAAAAAAAACAAAAAAAACTGAAGGAAAAAAAAAGTGACACAAAAGTAGCTGTTTGAGGGATAGCATCATTGCTTGACAACACTCTCCATAATAGTGGTGTTTTTTTCTGATTGCCTGGGCAAATCAGTTAAGAGAAAACGCAAAAAAAAAACCTAAATAAACGTATTCAATATTGACGAAACACGTGGATTGGAAAGAAATTAAAACCAAAGTAAAATGGAAAGAAAATAAAAGTCACTACTCTAGAAAACACGTGGAATAAAACTATATTAAACACCAACCAACAAAGGAACGAAAAATAGGCACAGCACAGGACACGACACCGTTGTTGATAGATGACGCTCCAATAGAGAGAGTTTTTTTTTTGGCGTCAAAGGAAGTTGAAGGTTGGCGGAAAAATGCGAAGCCGCATATATTTCTTAGACTAGCCGTCTGACTCGTGCTACGCACGGGATTGACTAATTTTTAGTTAACAAAATTAAACTAAAATCGGAAGGGGAAAACCTCTTTAATAAATCAATCATTCAAGACAACAGTTTTCTGTCCACTGCAGGAATCAAACTCGGGAGCACTAAGTCGACCCCGTGTCCCAGGGTAGCTTATGCCAGTGGACCAATGATGTTGGTTTGTAAAATATATAGTCAAATAATTGTGGATTGAAATTAAATTATAGCTATAAATTGAATAAGAAGATTATAAAATTTAAAAAGAATATTGACAAAAAAACGTTGAAATTAAACATCCATAGATAATGGGAAGAAAATGTCTAAAACTTTTAATAACATAATCCATATTTATCAAATGTAAATATAAAAACTTAACCCATAATAAGAAAGAAAAGAAGACAACACAATTAAAAACTAAAACACTTAGGTATCATGCATGGTTGTATGAAAACTCATGATAAAATAGGAGCAGTTATATAAAGTTGAAATAAGATAAAAATTTAAACACTAGTTAAAGTATGTTTTTAATACCGTTTGATGTGAAAAGACAAAAATAAAGAAGACAACACAAATTGAAAGTGAAACACATGGGTATCGTGCAGGGTTAGATGAAAACCACAAATAAAATAGAATCATCTATAGAAAGTTGAAAGAGCATGAGGGGATCTATTGTAAACGTGGCCGAAATTCCGGTAAATAAAAATTAAATTAAATAACTATAAATTAAATAAAAATATTATAAAATTAAAAAGAAACATTAACAAAGACATCGAAATTCAACATTAACAAAGAAACTTTAATAACGTTATCTATATTTATCAAATGTAAATATAAAAAATTAATACATAATTAAAGAGAAAATAAGACAACATAATTAAAGAGAAAATAAGACAACATAATTAGAAAGTGAAACACGTACGTATAGGTATCATGCAGAGTTTGATTTAAAACCACCAATAAAATAGAAGCACATATACAAAGTTGAAACAATTTTTGAAGAAAGACGTTCGCATATTTGAATAAAATAGAAGCACATAGAAACACTATTTAGTATCGCACTACATATTTTGTCACAATTTTTTTCCACCAAACGGGTTTTTGGAATGAGCTTTGTGTATCCGAACATGTAAAAAATTTGAATCCTAAAGTACCTCAACAAATTATTTGGCATCACATTTTACGTCGTATTTTTTTTATTTTTCGTCAAACAGGTTGTTGAAGAACAAACTTTACGTATCTGAACATATAAAATTTGTTCTGGTCCCTAAAGTACCCCAAAATTCAATGTTGGCATTACACTTTACCTATTTTGTCACAAAGCTATTTTTTTTTTACCAAACCAATTATTGAGGAAAAAACTTTGCGTGTTTGAACAGCTAATTTTTTTCTGAATCCTAAAGGCCTCAACACACATTGGTTAACATCGTACTTTATGTATTTTGTTAAAAAAATATTTTTTTCACCATCAAGTATACCAAAGCACACTGTTTAGCATCTCATTTTATGTATTTTGTAATGAAATTAAATCTTTTTTTCACCAAATCGATAATTTAAAAACAAAATTCGCATATTTAAACATCTAAAATTTTTCGAGACCGTAGAGTAGTCGTTAAAATACTAAAAAGGAAAAAATGGAAAACATTAAAATAAAAAAGAGGACAAAAATTTTTTTTAAAAAAAAGTTAAAAAAGAAAGTGCAGCAATTCCCGCACGGGGTTGGCTAAATTCTATCGTATATCGAGTAATTAAATCTTTTCGAAAGACTAATATCTCATTGTGCTTGAATGCAAATTTTGCACTGGTCAACACTGAGTTTGTCAACTGTGAGAATCAAAATCAGGAGCACGGGATCGACTCCCGGGCCCCAAGATAACCTATGCCATTGGACAAATGGTGTTAGTCTGCAAAATATAAAATCTAATAACTGTGAATAAAAATTAAATTATAAATATAAATTTTAATAAAAAGATTATAAATTTTAAAAAGAACCCATAATTTAATAATATAATTCACATTCATCAAATGTAAATAAAAAAATTAACCCATAATTAGAAAGAAAGAAAAAGACAACACAATTAAAAAGTGAAACACGCTGGATATCAAGCATGGTTGAAAGAAACCCATGATAAAATAGGAGTAGTTATACAAAATTGAAAAAGATTTTGGAGATTTTATTGTAAATGCGACTGAAGTTCCCGTTGAAAGAAGATCATGAAGGTTGTATTGTAAATATGGCTGAAGTTCCCGCAGGAGTGAATGCAGCAATGTTATACTCGAATTTTAAAGAAAGATAAAAATATAAACACCAACTAAAGAATGGTTTAAATACCCGTTAGTGCGAAATGACCAAAACATAGAAGAAAACACAAATAGAAAGTGAAACACGTGGTATCGTGTAGGGTTGGATGAAAACTACAAATAAAATAGAAGCACCTATAGAAAGTTGAAAGAGTACGATTGAGGGACCTATTGTAAATGTGACTAAAGTTTACGTAAATAAAAATTAAATTAAAACTATAAATTAAATAATAAGATTAAAAAATTAAAAACAAAAGGTTATTGAAAAACAAACTTCACATATTTAAACATTTTAAAAAATTTTGGGACCCTAAAGTACCCCAAAATAAGATGAGGAAGGTTCTATGTAATATGGCCGAAGTTCTCTCAGGAGTCAACGTAGCAACGTTGTACTCGAATTATAAAGAAAGATAAAAATATAAAAATATAAAAATATAAAAACCAATTAAAGAATAGTTTAAATACCCGTTTGGTACGAAATGACCAAACTAAAGAAGAAAACACAAATAGAAAGCGAAACACATGGAATCGTGCAGAGTTGGATGGAAATTACCAGTAAATTAGAAGCACCTAAAGAAAATTGAAAGAGTACGGTTGAGGGATGTGTTGTAAATGTGATTGAAATTTTTGTAAACCAAAATTAAATTAAAATATAAATTAAATAAGAATTATAAAATTAAAAAGAAAAGGTTATTGAGGATCGAACTTCGTGTACTTGAACATCTAAAAAATTTTCGTGACCCTAAAGTACCCTAAAATAAACTGTCACCATCCCACTTAATGCATTTTTTCACAAACTTATTTTTTTTACCTCACCGGTTATTTACGAAAAAACTTCTTTGAAGAGTTAAATTTTTTTTGAATCCCAAAGTACTTCAAAACATACAACTTGACATTTCACTTTATGCATTTCGTTACAAAATAGTTTTTTATATCATCAAGCACACCAAAACACACTTTTTAACATCTCACTTTACCTATTTTTTCATTAAATTAATTACTTTTTCAATGAATCAATTATTAAAAACCAAAATTTACATATTTAAACATCTAATTTTTCTCGAGACCATAAAGTACTCTTTAAAATATAAAAGAAACAAAAACAAAAAAAAGCTGAACAAAAAATTGAAATAAAAAAATTGACATGTGATCGACTGGATCGAGTGAACTTAACAGATTGGGGAGTCATTGTCATCGTACGTTAATTAGAGAGAAGATTCATTTGTATGGATTTTGTTCGGTTGGAAGCAGGAAGTGCCAACACCAACTCAAAATATCATTTACTTGCAACAACAAAAATTAAAAGAAATCATTTATTTGCCATTGAGGTAGGTAACAACAACTCTTGCATTTCAAACATTCAGAATTTAATTAGGTTTAAATTTCCACGAAACATGGGACATTTAGAATACAACTTGCAGTATTGGAATTTAACTGCATGATGTGTCCTGATGTTAAATACAAAAAATAGGAAGTGGTGCTTTCCTTAATTTTTGTAAGTCAAAAATGGTGTATCGATAGGAAAAAATTTAGGTGTTTGTATCGTGTTGTTCACCAATTATAATATATAATATGAATTAAAACTTTTATTTGAATTAGAATCCAAAACGATCTTACTTTTCTTAATACATGTATTATTATGATTGTAAAATTATAAAAATAAATACATATAGTCTTCTCAATCTCATTTTTGCTTTTGCATTTGCATAGTCATTGGTGCATGCAAGTCGTCTCTTGTTAACAATAAATAAAGTTTTTGACTTAAAAAATAATAATAAATTAGGTGGTGGTTGGTGTTTTGGATTTCGCCAAATATTGATTATAGATAATTCTTTTTTATTAGCAAATGTTATAGTTGTTAGTGTTGTTAAGAGAAAAGGTTAGTCTCCAAGGTTCGAAACCTGCTCCTCATTCTTATAGTTCTTCGGTATTTCTTAGCTAGCAAACTGAGCTACCTGTTTGAAATATGGTTGGTGATAAATAATTAAACACGTGAAAAACGTTAGTTTAGACATTTGGAGTTAATATTAATTGTTCCTCAAATTTTAGGAAAGTTCAGTTTGGTATGTGTGGCATTAACAATAATCCAAATTATATGAAGAAATAAATTTTCCATAAAGGGATATATATATATATATATATGGACTTTTTCTATTGAATTAGTAGAGATGGACCATTTTTGTCACCTTAGATAAAATGACAAATAAACACGCACACTATCACACGTTCAACACCGAGTTTGAACGCAAGAGTTGGTATCTCTACGTCATTGAAATTGTCAATGCAATTAACAATCCCGGATAAAGATAGATCATTTAATTACATCATCTCACAATATTCTTTTATATTTCCTATTTATAAATAATATTAAATATTTTTTATCCGTGTAGAGAAGGAGTTGTTTGAATTTATATAGTCCCCACAGAAACAATTATGTTTTTTTGTCAGTAACTTCATGCAAATATCAGTACTTTCTTGAACCGTACCTTGGGGTGGTCGGCGGAGATGGTCAAGGGACGGGTCGTCTGATACTGTAGATTGAGGAAGACCTGAACGCGCGGAGGGGTGCCAATGAACCGTACCTTGGGATGGTCTGCGGAGATGGTCAAGGGACGGGTCGTCTGATACTGTAGATTGAGGAAGACCTGAACGCGCGGGGGGGGTGTACCTGCAAGAACACTCCGACTCCCAAGTCAGCTATATCGAGCTACAGTGATATCTAGTGAATATTAGAATGAATTGCGTACCTGACATCTGGTGACTGGAGGTATTTATAGTGAATAGTCTGGATCGTTGGCGTCGGATAGCCCATTTGCGATGGGGGCCCAAGTATCAGTGGAACTGACCACTTCGTTATTGGGCTGGTTGGTTAGTTGCTGGGTTGGATCGTTGCTACTGGATTGGGCCTGACGACTGACCCAGTCCAGAACATTTCTTTTTCTTCCCTCTGTTATTTCTCTACTTGCAAAGGTTGATTTGGCATATGTTGGTTTTCTCTAGCATTAATTGTTGAGTCAGATTATTCATAACAAATGGATTAATTGACTGGTAATTGTATTATTAATTAGAACCTGTGCAAGCACACAAGAAAATTAATTTGCTGAAATTTTCTATCGTTTGAGCTGTAGCAATATGATCTAATAAAGAATTGCATGACATTAGTGTTGTGGAAGAATTAGGTGGTAGGTACTAAAAAAGTTTAAGCAATGTATTTCTTACACATGGCATTAATGTTGTGGAAGAATTAGGTGGTTGGTACTAAAAAAAGTTTATGTATGCAAAACACAAAAGGGTGTGAAATAAGATCAACAGTCCAAATTCATATAGTTTGTTGATCAATAATTAACTTGGATATTCATACAACACGGAGGGTGCGACCCACTCCCTCCGTGGCGCATCAAAAGGGGTGACCCACTTCCTCTTCGGCGTGAACAAAGTCGCCCCTCCTTGGCTCATCGAAAGGGGGCTACCCATTCCCTCCGTGGCGCATCAAAAGGGGGCGACCCACTTCCTCCTCGGCGTGAACAAAAAAGGGTGATCGACTCCCTCCTTGGCGCATCAAAAGGGGGAGACCTACTTCCTTCTTGGCGTGAAGAAAAGGGGGCGACCCGCTTCCTTCTAGGCGCAACAAAAAGGGGGCGACCCGAAGCTCCTTGGTGCGAACGAAAAAAGGGTGACCCGCTCTCTTATTGCGCGCAAACCAAAAAGGGGCGACCTGCTTATTTCGTGGGCTAACACAGTACTATCCCATTTTTCCCGACTCCCTCCTTGGCGCATCAAAAGGGGAGACCCACTTCCTTCTAGGCGCAACAAAAAGGGGGCGACCCGAAGCTCCTTGGTGCAAACGAAAAAGGGGCGACGCACTCCCTCTTTGGCGCATCAAAAAGGGTGCGACCCACTCCCTCCGTGGTGCATCAAAAGGGGGCGACCCACTTCCTCCTCGGCATGAACAAAAAGGGGCGACCGGCTCCCTCCTTGGCGCATCAAAAGGGGGCGACCCATTCCCTCCGTGGCGCATCAAAAGGGGGCGACCCACTTCCTCCTCGGCGTGAACAAAAAGGGGCGACCGACTCCCTCCTTGGCGCATCAAAAGGGGGCGACCCATTCCCTCCGTGGCGCATCAAAAGGGGGCGACCCACTTCCTCCTCAGCTCGACCGACTCCCTCCTTGGCGCATCAAAAGGGGGAGACCTACTTCCTTCTTGGCATGAAGAAAAAGGGGCGACCCGCTTCCTTCTAGGCGCAACAAAAAGGGGGCGACTCGAAGCTCCTTGGTACGAACGAAAAAGGGGCGACCCGCTCTCTTATTGCGCGCAAACCAAAAAGGGGCGACCTGCTTATTTCGTGGGCTAACACGGTACTATCCCATTTTTCCCGACTCCCTCCTTGGCGCATCAAAAAGGGGAGACCCACTTCCTTCTTGGCGTGAAGAAAAGGGGGCGACCCGCTTCCTTCTAGGCGCAACAAAAAGGGGGTGACCCAAAGCTCCTTGGTGCGAAACAAAAAGGGGCGACCCGCTCTCTTATTGCGTGCAAACCAAAAAGGGGCGACCTGCTTATTTCGTGGGCTAACACGGTACTATCCCATTTTTCCTTATTCTTCGTGTCACTTAATTTTACCGTAGTGAGCTTGAAGGAAATCGATGGGGTGGCATCTTTATTTACCAGGACTTGGTAATTTTTGGCGATCACTCATTTTTATACTGTGTTTGCAGGTTTGATCGCAATCTTGATCCTTTCTCTTCTCGATTTGGCGTTTTAATCTTTCGGGTTCTTTGACTTTTCTTTCAAGGTACACGGCCTTAAACTTCATTGCTTGGAATTTATGAAGATAGTTGTTTGTGTGGTTTTAATTATAAGCTGATCATATCGTTTTTCTTTGAGTCTGATCGATCCTTTTATTTTTGTATCCAGTGAGTGGTCTTGACCATCCTAGTAGGTGACTTGGTCTCCTCAGTCGGCAAAGTTTGATACAAAGGTATTCTCCCTTTCTTTCGTATTCATTCTTTTTGTTGTGTTTGTCTTTGGTTTGGCGGGGAGGGGCGATCAGGCTTGGGGTGAGACAATCGCCCCTCATCTGCAAGCCTAAGTACTCGTTTAATGAGTGATCGCCCCTTCCTGCAAGTTCGCATCGTGGCGAGGACCAAGCAAACTCGACGCAAGTCTCCATCCTCCGATCCTCACGTTGCTCGAGTTGCCACCTCAAAAAAGGGGAGATCTCCCGAGATGTCAGATGGGGAGGGGGATACGAGCTCTTCTGAGTCTGGCCCTTCTTCCGAGTCTCATGCCCATCCTACGGGGGATAGGTCGTCCGACTCTTCTTCCCAGAGCGCAGAGTCGTCTAAACCTGCCAGGCTCAGGTCATCTTTCGGGGGTCAAATGGACATTGATTATTCTTGGGTTTCTTCCACCATTCTGAATGAAGTATCGAAAGTGACAAAAAGGGAGTTGGATTTGGCGGCCCAGTGCGTGGGCAATGACGACCAGGAGTGGCAGGTCGAGAGCATGGGAATTGGTGAGCACATTGCTACCTTCTCAATGGAGCTGAAGTTCACTATGAACATGAGGGTTCTCAACATCATGAATATACGACCACCCTTTACTCTCTTTGAGCGCGGGGTCCTTCGTTTCTTGGATGTCGCCCCATCACAACTGCATCGCAACTCTTGGGGCTTCGTCAAGGCATTTGAAGTTCTGTTAGGTGAGCTGAAGAGGCCGGTTTCTCAGAAGCTCTTCTTCACTATCTTTGATACTAACCGGCGTGGAGAGAAGCATAGTCACAAAACTAGGTGGGAGTTTCTCAGTTTGAAGGCTGTTACCGGTTTCAAACTTTTTGTACCTTATATGGATTCTGTGAAGAAGTGGAAGAGCATGTTTCTTTGGGTTGCCCCGACCAGCCGTGCCGATCAAGACTTGGTGGGATATCTAAACGACTACGGTGAGGCCATTGATTTCGTGTTTCCTATTTCTTGGTCACCGCGACACTACCTTCAGGAGCCACATACTTACTGGTTCACCCTAAAGCAGCTGGGTGCTATTGATAGAGAGACCATGAGATTGCTCAGGAATTTGGCCTCCCACTTACCCTCTAGAGAGAAACTGATTCCCTACAAGCCACTTGTTCTATCTGACTCACCTGATAAGTTGGCTGCAGCCTTAGGTCGGCTGGCTTTCTTATTCGTGCATTAGTTTTTATCCATGTGTAATGGTCTCGTTTGTTTTCTTTTGACTGTCTTATCACTTATTTGCCGCCTTGCTTGTTTTCTAACAACTGTTTGTTTTCTTGCAGACGAGATGGCAGGTGGACAGTTGACTTTTACTGAGCTAGTTGCTGGTGCCAGACAGGGGCCTCCGAAGCGCAGAACATCGGTTCGTGCTGAGGGTTCTACCCCTATTCCTTCCCCACCACCTCTCGAGACGCATCCACAAACTCCTCCGGTGGATCCACATCCCGGGGGCGACCCTGAAGGTCCTCAGAAAACAAAGAGGAGGCGGGCTGATGATGTTGTATCTGATGGAGCGGTCCACCATTCCGCGGGCGTACCTGATCAACCTGGGAAGAAAAAGCATGGTCATGGCAAGTCTCCTAGGGTGATGTTGCACCAGTTGGGTGCTGCTTATCGTGATCGCTTCATGGAAGACCCTATCGACACTGCTATTGACATCTTGAAGGCTGCTTCCAAGCAGCTGAAGAGGACTCAAAATGAGGAGGATGAACGGTTTGCAGGTCAATTCTTTTGCTTTAGCTTGACCGGTCAACCTATCTTTCTTTTGGATTTCCTTACATTACTTCTTTCTTTTTGCAGAGTTGACGGCGAAGAGGGATAAGGCTTTGGATCAAGCAAAGAGAGCCAGAGATGCCCTGGAGGGATCTGAGAGGAAGGCTAACATGTTGAAGGAAGAGCTGCAAAAGCTGAAGTCCGCCCACTACAAGAAAAACATGAATTTCCGGCGGATTTTTTCCGTGGGTACATTTCCAGCGGATGTTTGGCATTTCCGGCGGATTTTTGAAATTACCAGCGGATTTCGTAAAAAAAAATATTCAAAATCCACCGGTAAAAACTGCCGGAAAATTACCGGCGGATTTTGCAAAAAAAAGTAATTTTTTTTTTGCAAGATCCGCCGATAAAAACCGCCGGAAAATTACCGGCGGATTTTGCAAATTTTTTTTTTTTGCAAAATCCGCCGGAAAATTACCGGCGGATTTTGCAAAAAAAAAAAGAGAAAAAAAAATTCAAAATCCGCCGGTAATTTCAAAAATCCGCCGGTAAAATTCGGAGGGAAAAAAGTCCGCCGGTAATTTCAAAAATCCGCCGGAAAAATTCGGAGGGAAAAAAGTCCGCCGGTAATTTCAAAAAATCAGCTATAAATACAACTTTCTCCTACACTCCTCTCATTCTCTCATTTCACTCTCTATTTCCTTCTCTTTCTCTTATACATTTTCTCTATCTTATATTTCTTCTTCTTCTTCCTCTTCCTCACACTCTCCAATCTACATAAATTTCTCTATACTCTCTCCTTTTTTGTTCATTCTCACTCATTCATTCTTATTTCTTTTTGCCCATTCTCTCCAATTTTAATACTTCTCATCTCTCCTTCATTCTTTATTCCTCATTCTCACTCCTTCATTCTTCTCACTTCATTCTTATTCTCACATATTCTCTTTCATTCCTTCATATTTCTTGATTCTCACCCCAACCGGTACAAATAGAAGGGGAAATTTGAAATTGGACAAAATTTAGATATAGTAACATTTAAATTTAAAAAACGAAATTCTTATTTAAATTTTAAAATTTTAAAATTTAAAAAAAAATTAATGTTTTTTTTAAAAAATCCGCCGGTAATTACCGAGGGAAAAATCCGCCGGTAATTACTGGCGGAAATTCCGCCAGTAACCATTACCGACGAGTGAATTACCGGCGGATTTCCGGCGGAACAAATCCGCCGATAATGCCCATTTTCCGGCGGATTTTGGCCATTACCGGCGGATTTTGTCCGCCGGAAATTACCGAAATTCTTGTAGTGGCCAAAGAGGTTTCTGAAGCTAAGATGAAGGAAGAGCTGCAAGAGCTGAAGTTGGCCAAGGAGGCTTCCAAGACTAAATTGAGGGAAGAGTTCGAGAAGTCGGTTTCCACGCTCAAAGATGAGGTCGAAGAATTGAAGAAAGAGAGAGATGAGAATGAGAAGGCATTGGAGGAGGCTAAAGATTGGGGTGACAGGGTCACACGTGATGCCGTTGAGATCGTAAAGGATCAGTTTGCTAATGCTCTGAAGCAAGTCCAACTTCGTTATCCCGAGGTGGTGGCTGACACGACTGTTTTTGATCCCAGTCATGTCGTCCTAGATAATCAGATTGTGAAGCCCACCGGCAGACCTGATGGGACCAACCTGGTTATCTATCAGCGGCCATGAGGGTGGTTGGGTCTTTCTTACACATCCTTTTGTAGTTCTGATATTACTTTGCCCTGATTTATGCTTTAATTTTCTAGCTTTGGGGTTTATCTGATTTGGTTGTAACCCACACTCGGTGTGTTCATACTCTGACACTTTGTTGCATGGTTTATTTTGCCTAAACTCTTTGCGCATGTATGATACTCAAATTCTTTGGCGATATATTTGACATGTTCGATATGCGTTCTCGTCCTTCGAAACGTTTGTTACATGGGCAACGTCATGGCAATATATACTTGGCCATACTTGGTCGCCCCTGGCCAGGTCGTACTTGGCCAGGCATGATCGTCCCTGGCGGGCATGATCGTCCCTAGCAGGCATGATCGCCTCTGGCAGGCACGATCGTCCCTTGGCGATCGTCCCTGGCAGGCATGATCACCTCTGGCAGGTATGATCGTCCTTTGGCAGGCATGATCGTCTCTGGCAGGCATGATCGTCCCTTGGCAGGCATGATCGTCCCTGGAAGGCATGATTGCCTCTGGCAGGCACGATCGTCCCTTGGCGATCGTCCATGGCAGGCATGATCGTCTCTGGCAGGCATGAGCGTCCCTTGGCAGACATGATCGTTCCTTGCATTGCCAGGTCATGCCTGGCCAGATCGTCCAAGGGAGGAGCGGCCACGCCCGCTAAATGATTTGTTTATCTGGTTTCTATTATCATGCAAACCGCTAAGTTCGTTCGGTTTACTTAATTATTTGATAGCCTTACGTGTTAGACTTGTTGATCTCGCGTTATCTGTATTTTCCACCTGTTTCGTTCGAGTGGGATCGATCTTAGCCCGCGAATAGTTTACCAGACTCCTACCTAGATTTAACTCGCCCTTGGGAATGCGCCTGTTCGTTCGGTTGCTTCGTTTTACTTAAATTCGTTTAAGTGTTTTTCCCCACCTTGCAGTTTATCAAACTCGGTTTAATTCTAACTCGCATAGTGGGGTGAACCATCATTGGTTCGCTCGTAATAGATCATTCGTGAATAAAAGATCAATGCACACATCAATAAAAATGGCTCGTCTTTATTGACGGAAGGGCGGGACTCGATAAAAAACCTGTAGGAAAAAGGGCGTTCCGCCCGTTTATTTGTTCGCATAGTTTAACACAAAATTCATTGGTAGAAATACAAAAAGACTAATCAAATGTAATATCTCCTAAGGTTGATGGCGTTCCACGTCTTGGGAATTAGTCCACCATTTATAGTCTGCAGCATGTAAGCACCTTTGCCTGTTTTGGATATGACACGGTAGGGGCCTTCCCAGTTGGGGGCGAGCTTGCCCATGGCTGTGTTCCTCTGTCCAATATCTGCTCTCCTCAACACCAGCTGTCCGACACTGAAATCCCTGGGGACGACCTTGGCATTATGCCTCGTGGTCATCCCTTGCTTGATCAAAGTTTCTCTAAGTGCTGCCTTGCTGCGGAGCTCTTCTACTAAGTCCAACTCCTCCCGGATGGCCCGGTCGTTCTCACTAGGCGGCTTGGAGTTGGTCGTCCTCCAGCTTAATTCTCCGATCTCGACCAGGATAAGAGCATCGGTCCCGTAGACCATCTTAAAGGGGGACTCCCCAGTGGTGGAATGTGGGGTTGTTCGATACGCCCATAGCACATACGGGAGTTCTTCAGCCCATCTTCCCTTTGCTTCATCCAATCGCCTTCTAAGGCCACGCAAGATCACTCGGTTTGCAGTCTCTGCTTGTCCATTCGTCTGCGGGTGTTCAACTGAAGAGAAGCGCTGCTTCACCCCAAATTCGATCAGAGCTTCCTGAAATTTTTTGTCCGTGAATTGCGTGCCATTGTCGGACACGACCACTTCTGGAATTCCGAAACGGACCAGGATATTCTTCTTGAAAAATCGAAGGCAGTTCTTGGATGTTATCGTAGCTAAAGGCTCTGCCTCGATCCATTTCGAAAAATAATCCACTGCTACCACAAGATATTTGAGCTTCCCAGCAGCAACTGTGAAGGGACCCAAGAGGTCGATTCCCCACCAGGCAAACGGCCATGGCGCAGTCATGCTGTTTAGTTCGACTGGGGGAGCGAGGTGGACATCTGCGTGTCTTTGGCACTTGTCACATTTTTTAACTAAGAGATTCGCATCCTCATCCATAGTAGGCCAATAGTATCTTGCCCTGAGCGCCTTCTTCGCCAATGATCTTCCCCCTAAGTGATTTCCGCAGATCCCTTCGTGAATTTCTCTAAGAACATTGTTGGCTTCCTCGAGGGGAAGACACTTCAGAAGTGGCATGGAAAATCCCCTTCGATAGAGCTGTCCGTTGATAATTGAATAGGAGGATGCTCGCCTGCGCACAAGAGCGGCCTTCTTGGGATCCTCTGGCTCTTCCCCATCCCTGATATATTTAACGATGGGATCGATCCAACTCCCGTCTAGGTCGATCATGCATATATCAGGGTCCATAACTATCTGTTCAAGCTGCACGCTGGGCTGTGTGAGTACTTTCCGAATTACGCTCCTGTGGCTCCCTGGACTCTTTGTGCTTGCAAGCTTTGCCAGTACATCTGCTCTTACGTTCTCCGTCCTAGGGACATGCTTGACTTCTGCGTGATCAAAGCGCTCCAATAACCCTCTTACTTTAGTTAAGTACCTTTGCAAGACCTCATCCTTTGCAGTGAAGGTCTCTTTGATCTGAGATACCACCAGCAAAGAATCTGAGTACAACTCCACTCGTTTGACGTGAAACTCGATCGCAAGCAGCAGTCCGGCAATGCAAGCCTCGTACTCTGCTTGGTTGTTGGAGGTAGAGAACGAGAATGTTAAGGAGACTTCGATCGTCGTCCCCTCGTCTGAGATCACTGGTAGCGACTCAGGCATCCGAACTGGCAAGAATTTCTGGCGTCAGTGAGTGACTTTGGTAACAGGAGATGAACCCAGGAATTCTTTTTTCTTCTCCTCTCTTCGTTCTCTTTTTTAGAATCATGTCACCAAGCTTTTTATATACTCATTTATAAAACTTGTTCCACGGGTTACTTTTCAAGAAAATATAACGTTGGATAATAAATGTATCCAAATGAATGTAATTAACTCAAAGTAATGTCAAGGAATAAAGGATCCAACGGTTACATTACCAACAAACTTAATTGTGAGTTATAGAGATTAAATATCTTGAAAAAGTAAAACTATCGGTTACTATATATATGTCTCTAATAAAAATTAATAAAATATTATAGAAAATAGTATAACCCATATACACTTGAATGCCATTATTCCAACAATCCCCCACTAATGGCAATCAAGTGAAAAAAACATATTTAAATATTGTAGAAAATAGAATTTTTGGATAGGCTCAAATAAGCCCAAAAATTTAATTATAAAATAATATATCGGTAAATAAAATTTTGATTTGTCCAATGCTAAGCAAGGGACTTCCCACTTTTGAAATATCTCTTAAAATAAATAAAATCACAACAATCCCCCACATATTTCAAAAGTTGGAAAATAAAAATTAAGTTTCCTGGGTTAACATCGTAGATGTAATGCATCGGAGCTGTATAGCAAGCTATGGAACCAGTCCTAGACAGATAAAACATAACATACAGTGAATTGGTTTAGCAAGCTATGGAACCCAAGACACATATTATATGTTAGAGGTTTTACTATCACATTACACCCCCACAATTCTTGCTGTTTCCGCGGTGGTGCGCTACTAGGCCCTGCGCGTGCTCGGTATTCATGAGTGCTCTAGAGACCTCGCCAGGATCTCATGCAAGCGGCCTCACTTGACACTCATATAGGTGATTTCATCAAGTGTATGCTGCAAGTCATACACCACCCATAAGGGCTATGATAATCATTAAAAGCTTTAAGCTTAACCTCTTTACCTTGCAGACTAGCACTATCACAATAACATCATAACACCATAGGAAGGGACAAGAATAAAATTAATTACATGAATTAATTTCCAGTGCTAGTAATATCAAGAAGTAACTTGTTTTTACCACATTGAACCTTCTTCATGGGATCTCCAATCACAAAGGTTGGGTTACCATCACTTCTTGATTTAAATTGGCTTAAGTCCCATTCCCCTCGATGTTTCACAAATCATTTTCTTCCCTAGGGGTTTTTCAGAAGATTATTCACTTCTGATTTCACATAACTTGAGGATATAATCCTTCTCGCATATTAGTAGCTACTTTACACTGTTACGAAAGACACTATTTCTTCCATAAAGGAATATTGACCAAGACGTCTCTTAGTCAATCAATCTCATATATCACAAAGTCTTGAGTAATATATTCAAACTCAATCATCTTTGAGTAATAACCATAATCTCTATAAGGTAATTATCCAAGTCTACTTAGACAATTTCTAAGTGACAACCATTCATAAATAAATCCACTTTTAGATTTATTCTCATGTGAATCAAACTCGTCTATCATCACTGTATCATTGCAACACAATGGATATTCACTATGTATAGTAACATAGATGCCTCTATAGACAATTTTATATAAATGCTTAGATAATTTCTAAGCCACATCACCATAACATACTTATACATACAGGTCTGCTTAGGTAATTTCTAAGCGACAACATTTCCATAAAATAATTATAGATTTTCACAAGTATGTTAATAATGTCTCATATCAAGTGATATCAAAATATATATATCACATATATCGAAATCATAATTCTCAAATCTGATAGTTATCCATGTCAACTTTAAATCGAAAAGACCGTTGGATTCAATCACTTAGAACATGTCAATAAGTGATCTCATTTTCTATCTTATAGGGAATCAAATTTCTTGCTCTAAAATAAGACACTTTTATGATCTTTATTAATCCAACGAAAAGTGGAAACAAAGACACCAAGAATCCCAATAATCACATCTATATATTAGTTGTATAGGTCTTAACAAAAACATCTACCATAACTATACCAACTAAATCACTTGCACATTCTAATGCAATTTCTATAAAACTTGATAATTTAGTTATCAACATAGCATGTCTACACTTTGAAGACTTAGTTTTATAGAAAGCATGAATCCAATAACAACCCCCACAATGCCTCACACAACATAGCATTCCAAAATCAAAAGTAATACATTATATATTAATGAAAATATTACTTGTAAGTTGAAACTCTAAATAAAACAATTTGTTTTATATTATTAGCTATAAATCATTAGCATATTTTTGCACATATAATTCATCCGATAGGATCAATCTCAATTTCTCAGTCTCACATTGCATAATACACAAAACATGCTTACATTAAAATTAATAAACTGATTATGCAAAATCCTTCCAATAAAATTGATGTACATTCTCAAAACATAGACTAATTACAATAAGCAAAAGCCCAATTTTGTCATTCTAAGCTTATGTGTTCTAAGTCTTAAACATGGGGATCAATTGAATGAAAACACACATAAAAATATTCAGCACATTATCACGCTAAGCACATCAATGAAATAAAATCCCTCACTCTTAAATAGTTGCCAAAAGCAAATCCACAATTTCAAATACTTTCAATAATATAATATTTGTAAAAGGAAACTTCTCAGTTCTCACAGTATAAAACTCGTGCTTACACATATATATCTTGTAGATATCTCTAAAGTAGGAATATCACATATGCATAATACAATATTTTCATATATCTCATGCTTATTCACTGTACCTCCTAACTCTAAAATATTGTTAGGTTTAGTCACTTGAATATATGTCCAAAAAGAAACTCCAACACTATTTGTTCATCACACCTATGACATATCCTTATGTAGTATTAAAACCTTTTGGAAAACAAGTTGTATTGCCAGGAAGTCGCTAAGGTTTTATGTACATGGAAGTAAAATCAAGTTTAAGAATGAGTATAAACTGTGATATAGGTTTGGAGACCAACCTGTTGTTTACAGAGGAATTAAGCGATGTTGTCTCATTTGTATAACTTTTTACTGCACAACTTGGGTACCGCTACTGAGACACATCAAAGGCGACATGCTTGGACAATTCTTTGTGAAGCACGAGCCTAGTCGCGTTCTAGATCTCCTTGAACAGGGTCTTCTCATCCACCGTCAAATTTTCCTTCTCGTCGGATGAACCTCATCAAGAAAATATTTATTATTGCATATAATAATAAAAATAATTTGACATAAATTAGACTCGCAGTTATTATCGTCAATCCCAAAGTAATTTCACTCAAATTGAAGTTGCCACTTTAACTATGCAAACAATATGTGGCATGTTGTATACAAATATAATCACTAAATATATCGTCATTCAATTAAAGGAAAGAGATGATCTTTATAGGTTAATCAACAACATATATATATATATATATATATATATATATATATATATATATATAAACATTACGAGGAATGATATGTATTTATTCAAAGTTTTTTTTCCCCCCATATTCGATTAACAATGGTTTAACAAGACAATGAATATCAAAAGAGCATATACCAATTTCAAGATTGATCACGCAGTACAAAATCACCCCCAATATTAAAATTGTAACAGTCATACTAATTTCAATACAACAAAACAGAAACTCAAAATAGGCATATTTATTAATGAAAATAATATATGAATATTTATATATATATATATATATATATATATATATATATATATATATATATATATATTTATATTGAAACTCTTGAGATGTGGATATCACACTAAGGATAGCAAACATATAAGTAGATATTCAGAATATACAATTGCCAAGAATTAAGCACATAATAAACGACACAACAAGTATAGTTAAGGAGACTTATCTTCCATGAAAGGCCTCGAACTCATAGAATTTTTATTATCATGTGGTCAATGTTCGAGCTGTTTGGGTGTTGTAGTTGACATCGAACTTGGCTCAGTGAGTGCAGCTGCAACACCGAGCTCGTCAAGGAGAGAGTTGACTCGTTCTTGCCATCAACGAAAATTTTGGCCGTTGCCGTTGTTGACATGAGTGGTGGTATCGCCGTTGGTTGGTCGGAATAGACATGAAGATAAATCCTTAAGATTGTTGTAAATTGAGCCTGATACAACATTATTCCGTCAAACGATCTGAACACGAATGAACACCGGCAACGAGTCCTTAATTATAAACCTGCAAAACAATAAACATTAGAGAAAATCAACCGGAGGCGTCTTGCGACTGCCCTTAAGGATTTATCCGCCTCTACAGCGCAAATCCCCCGAGGGTACAACCGGTCTCGTCTGAGATCACTGGTAGCGACTCAGGCATCCGAACTGGCAAGAATTTCTGGCGTCAGTGAGTGACTTTGGTAACAGGAGATGAACCCAGGAATTCTTTTTTCTTCTCCTCTCTTCGTTCTCTTTTTTAGAATCATGTCACCAAGCTTTTTATATACTCATTTATAAAACTTGTTCCACGGGTTACTTTTCAAGAAAATATAACGTTGGATAATAAATGTATCCAAATGAATGTAATTAACTCAAAGTAATGTCAAGGAATAAAGGATCCAACGGTTACATTACCAACAAACTTAATTGTGAGTTATAGAGATTAAATATCTTGAAAAAGTAAAACTATCGGTTACTATATATATATATATGTCTCTAATAAAAATTAATAAAATATTATAGAAAATAGTATAACCCATATACACTTGAATGCCATTATTCCAACAATCCCCCACTAATGGCAATCAAGTGAAAAAAACATATTTAAATATTGTAGAAAATAGAATTTTTGGATAGGCTCAAATAAGCCCAAAAATTTAATTATAAAATAATATATCGGTAAATAAAATTTTGATATGTCCAATGCTAAGCAAGGAACTTCCCACTTTTGAAATATCTCTTAAAATAAATAAAATCACAACATTCAAATGGAAAAAGAGAAGAATATTCGGAAGGGGTTATCAAAAGATAAAGAAAAAATATTAATGATAAAATTAAGATTGAACTTAGATTGGGCCTAATTACTCAAATTTTTATATATAAAACAGCAAAAGAGATAACTATTTTTCTCGGAGTCATCTACATCCACCCCTGCCTCTTCCTACAAATGAGGATGATCAACAAGAGGATAATGAGTATTATGAAGATTAGATGCAAATCTTTGAAGAGTGTTTTGTTAAAGTGGTTTGTAAACACTACTAGTTTTATGAAACCAGAGGTTCATGTATGTTTTGATGAATTAACATTACTCATGATATGTATGGATTATGTTTATAAGCTTTGTTAGTTATATGAAATATGTTTGTGTGCTTTTTAAAAAGTTTCTAATATTTATTTTTAAAGATTTTATAGAATATGTTTTAGATTAGTGAAGGTGTAGGGGGCATCTTCCCTTAACCAAGTGTCGAGGGTTCGATCCTCGTCTTGGGTATATGGAGCAACTTTAAATCCTTGGGTCAGCTATCCCACTCTTCGAGGTGTCTCCAATCCAGCGAGGGGATTAGTCATTGCATGCGTTCGGCGGTGGATAACATGGTCTCGACCAAAGATTAGTGAAGGTGTAAAATCTATAACTATTATACCTTCGTATTAAATGTAAAGCATCACTAGTTTGATATTAAAGGTCTTTTGAAATTAGATGTGAATAAATTCAAAGAAACTTCTAAGAAATTCCTCACTTATAGAGGAGCTCTAACAGCGACAGAATTTATCCCCCACTATACATTAACGACGGAACGTGTCCCTCATTGTTGGCGACTGGAGTGATTTCTCACTAGCGACAAATACTTTCCTCACAAATAGGGACAAGAAATCCTCTGTTAGATCCAATTTTCATATGATTCTTGTTTGTGACAGATATGTTCCTTTTGTGAGGGCCGGGTGTTATCCTTCGCTAAAACTTTTGTGACTCCAAATTCTGTGGAGTTTTTGTCCATCACAAAGTTTGTCGCTGATATGATTTGTGACGGATTTTCCCCCTCATTAATATCTGTTTTTCTAATAGTGTGTGTTAAAAGTTCTCCATTTGTGGTTCTCCATTTCTATAGTAGTAGGATAATAGGTTATTTGTAAAAACCTCATTTTGTATAAGTTGAATAAAAAATTGATTTTTTCTCCTTTTCTTTTTCTCCAAAACTAAGAATATTAGTTAAAAATAGTATCATGATAAGCTTTTCGAACATCATATTTTTCATCTCATTTTATTTGAAATCTTACGCTAAGGTTATAATATAACAAGTGTTTTGAAAGATTGTTATGTGTTTGACATGTGTCAAAAGTTTCTCATTTGTGGTCCTCCATTTGTAAAATTCGAGGATAATAGGTTAGTTGTAAAAACCTCTTTTTGCATAAGTTGGATAGTATTTAGGTGGGTTAAATATATTTTTGGTCCCTATAAATATAGAAAATTTTGTTTTTATTCCTTTTAAAAATTTTTGAGCACTTTTGGTCCATACTTTATTTTCCGTTAGCACTTTTAGTCTCTGTTATTAAATTTCATTAACGGTGCTGACGTGGCACCACTTATGTGGCAGTTTTTTATGCGCCGGCAGCCACATGTTATTTCCAAGTCATTTTTTAATGCCACGTAATATATAAATTCTGGAAATAAAAAAAAACTACAAATAAAATTACAAAAACAAAAACTACACAACATAAAAGAACGATTGAGAAGTGTATTGCTTGCTGGGTAAAATCTGAAATATGCTATCATACAAATTCCTCTTATGGTGAAATCTGAAATCCCAAATATTAGGCATTGCTTTCATATGAAATCCCAAATAACATTTTTAATAAACGTGATATCTGAAACACCAATTAGGAATGAACATTGGGATGTGATATCCCTAACCTAGAAAAACACCCAATTGAAACCAGAACTCTTCAAGCTCTTCTCCCCTCAAAATCCTTCATTGCAGAGCGCAGAAATCTGCTCTCTCTCTCTCTCTCTCTCTCTCTCTCTCTCTCTCTATCTCTCTCGCGATGAACCTTCAGAATTAGGAATGAAATCCCTAATTTTCCCTTTCTCTGTGCACTCCCTCCCTAATTTTCCCTTTCTCTCTACACTCCCTCTCTCTGCGAGCAACACATATCGACGGTAGCAGCAATGGAGTCGCGTTTGGATCTGAGAACGGTTGTGCATCGATTCACTGTTGAAGGATGTCTTGATCTTGAAATTATGTGCAGATCTGGATCTGGGTTAGGGATTTTGAGGAGAGAGAGCGTGAAGAATTCTGTTGCTGTTTTAATTTTAATTTTTGTTTTTTGTTTATTTAATTTTGCTTTATTAAATCCAACGTGTTAGCTGAGGTGTGTAATTTAAATGACGTGGCATACACCCTAAAGTGCCAACACATTAAAAAAAATTGCCACATACGCAGTGCCACGTCAGCGCCGTTAGTGAAATTTAACGGCAGGGACTAAAAGTGCTAACAGAAAATAATATAGGGACCAAACGTGCTCAAAAAAATTTAGAGGTACTAAAAAAAAATCGCTATATTTATAGGGACCAAAAACATATTTAACCCTATCTAGGTCCATTTTAAAGGCAACCAGGAGTCCACGTTTCTCTTTACTCACTAAATTCTTCATTTAAATACTCTTGTTTTATTCACATAATTTTGAGAACAAAGGAGACGTTTAAAGAAAACGCACCAATGGCATTATCTCCATCAAAGCTTCTCCTCCCTTTATTTTTTGCTCTCATCATTTTGCTTATCTCCATAATTTCTCTATTCAACAATGTCGACTACTTCTCCATCTTCACCCTTAAACCCTTTTCTTATTACTTGCCTTCCTTTCATGGAAAACAAAACCATCCCTCCAATTTTAGCATTCCATGTAAAGCCTCAAATGATCATAAACAAGAAAACTCCAATGAAAAAAATAAACATTATTTTCGAAACCCTTTCATTGGTTTCAAAAACATTGAAGATTCATCTTCTAGTATTACTTCACGTGCAATTTACGTCGATGCAAGTAAGTGTTTTCCCGTTGATTTACCTCCAAATGCAATAACACAACCAAATTGTTGTCCACCTTTACCATCTCCTTTCAAAATCATAGATTTCAAAGACTTACCTTCTTCAAATAATATTCCACTTAGAGTTAGAAAACCATCTCACTTGTTAGGTGAAGAGTTCATAGCCAAATTTGAAAAAGGTATTGCTCTCATGAAAGCACTACCTAGTGATGACCCACGTAGCTTTTATCAACAATCTAAGATTCATTGTGCTTATTGTAATGGTGCTTATCATCAACAATACCCTTTTGAGGATCATAAAATTGATATTCATAGGTCATGGCTTTTCTTTCCTTTTCATCGTTGGTACCTTTATTTTTTTGAGAGAATCTTAGGGAATTTAATAGGTGACCCATCTTTTGCTATACCCTTTTGGAATTGGGACTCTATAGAAGGCATGAACATTCCATCATATTTTTCAAACCCAAATTCCTCTCTTTATCATAAACTAAGACACAAGAACCACACGTTATCCCATGTTGATCTTGACTACAATGGAAATGACACTTTTGTCCCTTATCAGCAACAAATTTCTTTCAACCTTGGAACTATGTATAAAAAAATGGTGTTAGCAAGTACAAAAGAATTGTTCATGGGAAATCCTTTTAGACTTGGTGATAAGTCTCATCCAGGTATTGGTTCTGTAGAGAATGCTCCTCATAACACTGTTCATACATGGGTTGGTGATGCTGATACTCCAAATCGTGAAGACATGGGAACATTCTATACAGCTGCTAGAGACCCTATTTTCTACCCTCATCATTCTAACATAGATAGATTATGGGTTATATGGAAAACATTGGGAGGAGAAAAAGGAAGAAGAGATTATAGTGATGATGTTGATTGGTTAGATACTCATTTTTTCTTCTATGATGAGAATGCTAATCTTGTTCGAGTGAAAATAAGAGATTGTATTGATACTAAAATGTTAGGGTATGTTTATGAAGATGTTCATCTTCCATGGTTAAACTCTCCACCTACATCACCAAGAATGAGTAAGCAATTAAGGGAAGCAAAAAAGGCTAAGTATTTGGGTTCGAAGATTGTGAAATTTCCTTTAGTTTTAGACTCAACAATAACTACTATTGTTAAGAGACCTAAGAAGTTGAGGTGTGAAGGAGAGAAACAACAAGAAGAGGAGGTTTTAGTAATAGAAGGGATTGAATTTGGAAGTGATGTGTTTGTGAAGTTTGACGTTCATATTGATGATTATGAAGATAAGTTGAGTGGTCCTGATCAAATAGAGTTTGTCGGTAGTTTTGTGAGTTTGCAACATGGACATAAGGACAAGGTCAATACTAGATTTAATGTAGGGATATCAAAAGTATTGGAGATTTTGGAAGCTGATGAAGATGATTATTTGATGGTTACTTTGGTACCTAAGGCTGGAAAAGGAGAGGTTACAATTGGGAGCATCAAGATTGAGTTTCTACCAAAATACTAAAGTATTAAGTAATTACACCAACTCTAATGATTTTTCTTGGAGTTGTTCATAGATGCATAAACCTGTTCAAATTATTAGAAGCGTGTTTGAAATCCCTTTTTAAAAACAGTTTTTAGTTTTTTAAAATTGTAAACAAACAAATTTGGTATTTCTTAAATTTTAAAAAACAGAAACAGTTTTTAAAATTCATTTCAAACAAGCTCTAAGTTTAATAGGTTTTTAGCGTTTCAAAAATATAAGTGTTGAGTTGAATTATTTTGATGTACAGCGTAAAAATATATTTAGAGTTGATTGTGTTAGAGATTATTATGTTATTTTTAATAGTGTCATAGAAAATTGTTTGTTTAAGATTCCTTTGGTTCTTTGGTATTTTGAAATAAATGTTATTGTACTGGACATTAAAGGTCTAACATGGCTAGCAATAGACTGGACATTAAAGGTCTAACATGGCTAGCAAATGTGGTTCTTATTTCCCAAGGGCACACAGGTAGTACGGGTGGGCGTTTGGTGGGTTGGGTGCGTTTGGTACTCGACCCCTGCATAAATGTTATCGTACTGGACATTAAAGGTCGACCCCCTACATAGGAAAATGTCTTAAAGAAACTAAATAGATTATATCCCACGCATGAAGTCGCTTTCTTCATCAGCTTCTACAATCAGCAAAACAAAAAAATTATAAGTCACATTCAACTACATATTTAAGAGTACTCTGCACCTAGACTTTGGTTAACTTTTACATCAGAATTTATTTTCAAGGTAGACTAAAGTAAGTTCTCTTTAAAATGTTTTAAAGGATTAATGGAATTAATTGAAAAATTGAAATTTGGTTGAATGAAATTGAGAATTTATTTAAGAGTTCTCTGCACCTAGACTTTAGTTATCAATTCGTATATGTAAGATCGTAGACAAAAAAATTAGTATGTGTGTAAGATCATAATGATATGGGCTGGGTTGGGTTGAGTGGGTTCTAAATTTTCATTCCCGCTACCCAACTCGTATTCTATGGGTCTCCCTATTTTGAAACCAACCCGTTTTTTGTGGGTTGAGTTGGATTGGGTTGAGGGTTGGGTTGGGTCAATGGGTACCCATGCCCACCCCTAACTGGTAGGGTGCCAAGGGGACAAGGCCGTCACTAAAAAGGCGCACTTTTTTTTGAAAAAACTCAAATCAGTCCCTATTTCAAAAGTCAGTCGATAATGCTGACGTGACCATTGGCAGACCTTGAAACTCGTAATATTCCTCATGTCCGTCGCTAATGCCTCGGTCTATCGCTAAAGGGTTCGTCGTTAAAGCCTTGGAACTCGTAATATTCCTTGTCCGTCGCTCGCTAATTTTAACTTATTTTTTTAACCTAGCACTGTATCACTCTTCTTCTTCTTCTTCTTCTTCTTCTTCTTCTTCTTCTTCTTCTTCTTCTTCTTCTTCTTCTTCTTCTTCTTCTTCTTCTTCTTCTTCGTCATCTTCTTCTTCTTCTTCTTCTTCTTCTTCTTCTTCTTTTCTTTTCTCTTATCTCACTCATTTCTCTCCTCTATCACGAAACCCCTGCCACCACCACCAATACCTCTCCATTTTAACCACCACCATCATCTTCTCCCTTTTCTCTCACGAACACGAAGCTTTGAATAGGTTTCTCTCTAATCGTCAATACCTCTCCATTTTCACCACCACAATCATCTTCTTCGTTTTCTCTCACTCACGAACACGAAGCTTTGAATAGGTCTTTCTCTAACTGTCTCCCTCTCTCATTGTACTCACAATGTGGGGTAAGTTTTTGTTCATGAGTTGTTCCTATGTGTAATTAGTATGCGTGATGTTGTTTATGGATGATGTTTGTGAATTTTTTTGATTCTTCTTTGTTATGTTTGCACTTAGGAATTTTTGGGAGTGATTAAACGCATAGTAATTCTGATTTGGTGGAGCTGTTTCTCTTGCTGGAGCTGTTTCTGGTATAGTAATTCTGATTTTCGAGCTGCAAATTTTGTGGAAAAGCAGGTATTTTATAAGCCAAACTTTTAATTATTAGGAATAGAAGTTGAATTGTTGTTGCTTGTCATGGTTTTTTGTTGTTTCTTTGTTTCTCTTCTTCAAAATTAATGGGAATAACATTGAATTTCATATTCTCAAGTCCACTTTTTGCATGAATTTCATATTGTTAAGCTTGAATAAATTCTAAATAAGTGTTAGTTTTCAAAATTGTTTTCAAAATGGGAAATGTATATTATTTGGGGGTAAATTGTTGCACAACTCATTTGTGTATTGTTGTTTTGATGTTTGATTAACCCTAGGTTAGACGACTATATTGGAAGTTGTTATTGTGTGTTGTTGATGGAAAATGGTGAGGTGCTGTCCCTCACCCCCATATTTTGCTCGAAATCATCTCCATTGAGATAATTGTGAGACAATACTAACAACGGTAAGGTTTGGAGTTCGAAATAACTTCATTCACTACTTGGAAGGAAAAGGGTTTTGTGTTGTCCTTGACCCCATATTCGGCTCGAAATCATCTCCACCAAGATCATATCGATGCCACTAACTTGATAGGTTATATATTGGGAATGTTGTGGGAATATAACGCGTTTTTTTAAATGCGTGTAGATGACTTAGAATCAATTGAATCGTAGTTAGGTGATGTTTGATTACATCCGGGAAGAGCGTTTTTGAAGGAAACTTTGGTAAATGGGGTTGAAGAGTTTATTAGGGTGGCATGGCGACATGATTTGGCTAAAAAGGAAGGGGGTTAGATATCCATGCCTTAAATGCGACAGTATACCTATTACACCTGATGATGAAATTAGGGAGCAATTGTATCGTATTGGGTTTAGGCCTAATTATTGGATTTGGGTGGACCATGAAGAACAACTTCCAAATTTTGACTTAGGGGCTTCTTCAAGCAGTTCTAGTGTCCATGTTCCATCTAATGAACAATTTGAGTCGATGGAAAGCATGATTTCTGATGGTCTCGGGTTGAATGTGTCATTTGATGAGCCTCAATATGATGATCATGATGAACTTCCAAATGAAGAAGCACAAAAATTTTACTGTTTGTTAAAAGAGTCAAACACAGTTGTTTAAAGGCCCGCCAGAGTCAAAATTATCTATGTGTGTGAAGCTTTTAGCTCTCAAGTCCATGAGCAATATTTCTGAGTTGGATTTAGATTCTGTGACTCATGATGTTGGACGCGACACCTAATAAGGATAGTTTAGCAAAAATTTATTATGAAGCAAAGATGTTAGTTTTGAAGCTCAGATTGGAATGTAAGAAGATTGATAGTTGTGAGGATGGGCACATGTTGTTTTACGACAACAAATTTGGTAAAACTGATGGTGCGCTGCAGGCTTGCAGATTTTGTGGAAAGCCGAGGTAAAAAATTTTAATCAATTCTATTTAGCGACAAAAAAATCCCTCGCTAAATCCCCCTCTAGAATTTAGACACGTGGCATCGAAAAGGACACACGGCGTTTAGAATTAGCGAGGGAACTGTCCCTCACTAAATCCCTCGCTAATATTTAGCGACAGATCCAAATTTGCCTTGCTAAAGATTAGTGAGAACCATTTTAGCCAGGGATTTTGTCCCTCGATAGTTCCGTCGCTAATGTGCATTAGCGAAGGATTTTTGACGTTTAGCGAGGGAAAAATCTGTCGCTAGTCCCATTTTTTTTAGTATAAGAACTACCAAGTCGAGCTTTGAAAACAACCAGCGTAATATTTTAAACGTTTAAATTCTTTTTGAAAGAAATCACACTGGGCATTCAGAAATAAATCGATGTGGCATATTAAGCGTCTTAAATGTTTAATTATTTTTTGAAAAGTCACGCTAGGCGTTTAGGAATAACCGACACGGCATATTAAGCATCATAAACATTTAAATTCTTTTTCTAAAGTTGCCCCATGTATTAAAAAACAATTGGCACGACGTTTTAATTGTGTTAAAGTTTATTTACATCTGACATATCACGTCGGTCATTTTCTAACAACCAACGTGGAATGTTAGGCGTCATAGGTGCTAAAATGAAATATAACATTTTATTTACAAAAATGTCACCACGTGTTTGACACCAGCTTTAACTAACACTTATGTTAAATCACAAATTTTAAAACGTTTCGTGTACTAGTGAGTGAGTATAACAAGCTAAGTCTTTAGGCCTAAAAAATTTAACTATATTTTATCAAAAACAAGACCTCATAATTTATTTATTTATTTGCATAATTTTATAAAAGTTAGAGTAAGTTCGTAATTTAGTCCTAAAAGTGTACCACAATTTCTCTCCTCTCTTGGGCCCCTAAACCTCATAAAAGTAATAAGTAATTCCTAAGAATTATAAGAAATATTGTATTAGTCCCTAAAATTTTATAAGTGCTCACTAAAGTTTTGTGAAATCCATATATATTAGTCTCTATAAAGGCATCTTGTAAAAATATATATATATATATATATATATATATATATATATATATATATAAAAGGAGAATTAATCTGTCAAAAGACCTCACTTTAGGGCAGATCACACTGTCCCTCAATGTGCTAAGTCTTTGAGTTTAATTGTTTATATCTTGTTGGGTCGTCTTGTCGTAAATTCTTTAGACCTCTCAAGCTACAATTCTGAGCTGAATGTTTCCCTATTGGGTTGTAATGGTTTGGGTCTTGCCCGATTAATGAGAATCATTGCACTCTTAACAAAAACAATACCTCACTTTTTCTATCAGTAAAATCAAATGAGTCCCCAAATTAGAGCCGCCTTAGGCTTGATATTTGTTTTTTTAACAAAACTTCAATATTTGTTTGGTAGGCTTGATTAGTTGTTTAATTAAAGAGGATTATTAGCTTTATAAAAGTCTTTTCATTTATTCTTAAATTTGTTCAATCAAACAATATTAAAAATAATGTATGAAGTATCTTTTGAATTAGTTGTATGATGTATTAAAAATAATTTACTCTTAAATTTACAAAGGCTTTTTTTTTTGTACCCCCTCCTTATACCCTATGCCCCCATTTTACCAAAAATTCCCAAAATGCCCCAACTTTTTAAAAAAAAACTGTTTTTTTAAAATTTTCCAATACCTCTTTTTGAGGTATTTCAAGAAATCCCAAATTTTTATATTCCGAAAATATGCTTATTTAGGGATATTTCTGGAAAATTTTAATTTTTTTTAAAATTAAATAATTACGATAATGAGCGATATATAACGAAACTCGGTAAACGATGATAACGATAAACAATATATACAAAATACGAGAGTAATAATGTTACAAAATACGAGTACAAATACGCTAAAAATTCGAAAATAATACAACTACGGGTCCAATGTCAAAAGCCCTAAAGCAGTCGAAAGGGTCTCATATATAGCAGGTGGAATGCCCTCGTGTACTATGGCACCTCGGATAAGTGCAGCTACTCTCTCGATCCTATCCTCTGCGGTTAGTGGACCAATATCCTCAACAGCTGCGAGTCAGACTGGGAATTGACACCTCCGAGTACCATCATAGGTAGTCGTCATCGCAGAGACCCGCCACGAGCGTCCGTCTAGAAGTGTCCCTGAAAGTCCGTGCCAGGGATTGATAGATCAACAATCTATCTACAATGGAGTTTGTAGGTGGACATGGGCCTGAAATGGGTGAACCAGGGATCTGCTGGACGTATCCAAACTGCCAATGGACCCTGTCTGCCATATAGGGCACAACGACATCGCCCCAGAGCAGCCAACCTCTGAAAAAAGGGAAATGCTGTGAAATCGCACGTACTCTCTGTGGTTGTCCCAAGGGCTCCATATGACCTGCTCCCGCTATAAGTTATCCAGCCGCTCCCGAAAATCTTTAAGCTTGAGGCTGTCACACTTATGGTTCCCCCACCTGCTACAACGTGGAAGCCCAGATGCACCGTGGTCTTTCCACACCACGATGGTGGGGAAATACTCATAGACTCAGCACTAAAATAATTAAATAAATAAATAAGTAATTATATAAATAAAAGTATTTAGTTAATTAATTAATTAATTAATTACCTGTAGCAGAGAAGTGTATCAGCCAATCTGTGATGTCTCCCGATAACAGGCGTCGTTCAGCTGGTCGTAAAGAATGGTCAGAGCAGCTAGACCACAAGCCCACTAGCCACAAGTCTGAAAATCAGAAATAAGAGTCACCCACTTGACGGCCACACAAGTGTGACTCTTGTCGGCGAAGATCGTATAGCCCAAAAAGAGTAGCAAATAACATTGTGCCGCTTGATCTAGAAAGCCAGGCTCTAAGTTCTCTCTATATGCAGCCTCCAAAAAACTAAATCTGAATGTCGGTCCCTTAGTGAACCGACTCTCCGCCAAGCAAGCTGTGTGGTCTATATACCCAGCTGCTCAACTCCAGCCTGAATGGCATCAGCAGTGTCAAAATATGGCCGATGCGCCAAAGGTGTGCCGGTGAGGGGCAAGTGGAGTAACACGGACACGTCGTCCAACGTCACTGTCATCTCCCCTCATGGCATGTGGAAAGAGCTGGTCTCTGAATGTCACCTCTCCACAAAAGCTTATATGAGCTCATGGTTGATGTTGTTGAGAGGCGTGATATCCAGCTCAAACAGCTTGGCCTGCTCCAACCATCTGACTATGTGTGGGTGGTGCTGTTGAGGTCTAATCTTTAGTACTTTCCCTCCATGAGATGCAACCTTCATCTCACCGCGGTCCTGTAAAAAAATAAAAGTAATTAATAAAATATTAGAAGTAATTAATTATTGTTAAAAAAATAAATAAATTATTAAAAGTATTACCTCCCCCAACTGTAGCCTGGAGACGCACTGCACATGCAACCGATGCAACAAAACCTGCTCAGCAGGCTGACCGTCATGCTGAGCAACCTCAGCCTCCTCCTCCTCCATCTGCATGGCGTCCTGCTGCAAGTGGTCCTGCTGAGCAGGCTCGTGATAATGCTGCTCCTGCTCAACCCCGCCTATGTTCTCTCTCTCGGACACGCCTCTGACGCTCAGAAGCGTGACCGACCTGTCTTGTCCTCAATCTAAACCTCGTCCTAGTGCCAGGAGCAGGAGGAGTCTGATCATCTCGTGGTCCTGCTCCCGAAGACTCGTCTCGCTCTATGTTTCCTATTCTGGTCGCCACTGAAAAAGCAAAAAGAAAAAGTTAAAAAAAATTTTAAAAAAATTCGGAAATAGGGGTAAATGCGAAAGAAATTTTTTGTGGATTTCCGGAAACACCTCAAAATGGGGTATTTTCGGAATTCAATTTGTGTTCCGAAAAGACCCCCTTTTTAAGGTGTTTCCCGAAATCCCAATAAAAAAACCTTCCGCATTTATCCTAACTTTATGTATATCTGGAAATTTTTTTAAAAAACTTTTCAGAAATAGGTCTATTTCCAGAAAGATTAGGGAGAATTACTTACTTTTTACAGAAATAGATCAAAATGATTGATGATTACGTTTTTTAAGTTTTTTTAAAGGTATTTTGGTCTGTTGGGTTATTTATGGTCTGTAGGCCTTATTACTCTTTTTTTTGACAATATAGGCCTTATTACTTTTACGGTGTATTAAAATTAATTTGCTCTTTTAAATTGTTTTAAAAAAAATTATATTAATATTGCCATCCGAACATACTCAAGTTTAGAAGTATCTTTTGAACTAATACATTTAATTATGTAAAGATTTTACGCGAATCCTTAATAATATAATATGAATTAACCAATATAATACTGCACAAATGGTAGATACTTAGGCCCTTAACTATTTGGTCCTGGGTTCGCTATTAGCCGGTGCTTATGGAAAAATATTTGTTCGAGACGTCAACCCCTTAAAGGATCTCTGATACCTCGAATGATTAGTCTCAATAGTCGTCGTGAAGGATATATATCTTGGTTTACAAAAAAATATGAATTAAGATAATGTAATTAAGATTCTGTTTGACGGGCCTCATTTAAGTAGATAGCAGATTTGACTTGTGAATTTCACTAACACTACAAATAGAGATATGTTTGATAACTACTAACCTTTAACGTTTTGAATAGCCTTAAGCATTTTTCAAACACCAATTCAAACACCGGTCTTTCACTTTTTCTTTGTCATTCTTATTATTATTTATTTAAAAAAGTTAAAATAAATTAATTAGATAAGATATTGTCCTTTACACGTTGAGTCCATACAATCTTTTTTTGTTTTACCTAACCTCTCTTTGAATCATCGGCCAAGCGAAAGTTATGAAGTTGATAAAGTGGAATTGACCAGCTCGTGGAGAATACTTGTCAGCAACCTGTCAGGTACTAATCGAAAGTGATGAAAAAGAAAATGTGTCATCATAAATCTTTGTCTTATACGGGACTTCCTCCGTCTCATATTAAGTGTCATGTTTGCCATTTTTCTTTGTCTCAAATTATCTATCATTTTAGAATCTCAATACAACAACTATTATTACTCTCCAACAATGCCCTTACTTTAGAATATCAATAACCGTGTCTTTGCACCAACCAAGAAAAGTGTAAGGGTGTTTTAGTCCTACCACATTTTTTTACCATAAAATTTAGCATATTCAATCATTTTCTTAATACCCGCGCATAACCTTAAACGACACTTAATATGAGACGGAGGGAGTATTAATTAAATTGTCTCTAGGTAAAATGTCTAAATTAACGTCTTCCACGAATCTATAATTACTCCCTCCTTCCTATATTATATGACTTTGTAGCAAAAAATTTGTCCCGTAATACATGACTTTTTAAAATACTAATGCAACATAAATTTTCTTTTCCAGTCTTATCCTTCATTATTTAATATATCTCTTCTTACAATTCTTAATTTCTGTGCCACAACCTTAAACGACTTATAATATGAGACGGAGAGAGTATTTATCAACAACATTTTATTTCATGCACCTATGACCATGCAAATGCAAAAGCAAAAATGAGATTGAGATAATGTCTTTATGCGTAGTTTTTTTTATTTTATTATCGTAATTAATGCATATATATTAATCATCCAATAATAATAAAATAGATCATTTTGGATTTTAATTCAAACTAATTCTTTTACTCATAATATAAATGTCTCAATAAAGTAGATCAATTTCTGAGCTAAGAGATATAAAGGAGTGCATAATAACTAAATTTAGTTATAAAAAAACTCATAATAAAATATAATCGGTGAACAAGACAAGCACGTAAAATTTTTCCTATCAAGAATTCACCATTTTTGACTAAAAGAAAAAGAAAGAAACCACCACTTCCTATTTTTGGTATATATCATCAGGACACATCATGCAGTTAAATTCCAAGACTCCAAGTTGTATTCTTTGTTTTCTTTTGGTGCAAGCAAGTTGTATTCTATTAATTATATTGAAAAAGTCCAATATCGCATGTTTTATGAAAATTTAAACCTAATTAACTTCCTAATATTTAATAAAAGAGTTGTTGCTTCTTTTCTTTTCTTTCCTTTTTGTCATTTCTTTTCTTTAATCAAAAAAACTCACTTTTATAATCTCTATTTTTTTTGTCACATCACCACTTTGAGGATAAAATTATTATTACAATGAAATCATTCACATGTATATATTCTTATTTTTGGCTCATCGCACGTTCACCAAAAAAATACTTTTTTCTCTCCTTTCACTTTTGATTACCTATATTCTGATTTAATTTTTTTTAATCTATGTAATATCTTTTTTTTGTTGTGAGTCGAATATCTTCTACACGCAACTACATAGACTAGTCTCTCGAGTCGGGTTGCTATAACCGTAATAGTCAGCCCACTGCTCATGCACCTGAAAAAAATTCATTCTCCTCCTCATTCATTTTGATTCCTCTCTCTCTCTCTCTCCACGTTTCAATTTTTTAATCTATTTACCATCTATCTAATCAGAACACCCACTAATAAAATCTCTATTTTCCATCTTCTACTTATCTATCTAATAAAAACATCTAAAAATATCAAACTACTCATCCCTATCTTTTTGACACGTCAACTTTGAGGATAAAATGGTAACTCTAAATTAATTTTTATATTCTCTTTCCGCTTATCAAAAATCAAATTTCCTCTTCTCAAAATTATGTGTTAGTCTAATTTCATTACTTTTGATTTCTTACGGGAAAACGTAACATATATGTTGTCGGTATAATCACTTTTTATATTTTTTTCACGAATGTCTTTATTTTTTATAAATGAGAATCCTGCTTTTGAATCTCGACAAGAAAACATTACTTTTTTCAGAATAATTACTTTTTATTTTGCTTTTGAGTTTCCAAGAGGAAAGCCTTAAATGTTGTTAAATATCATTACTTTTGATTCCTAATGGCAAAACATTACATCTTGTCGGCGTAATTATATTTTCTTTTCACGAATGTCTTTGTTTTTATAAACATTTATTTTATATTTTATAAATGATTTTTTTGAGTCAACATGAAAAACATTAAATGTTTTTGGAATAATTACTTTTAATATTATGTTTTTGAGTTACAAGGGGAAAACGTTACAGGTAGAATTTCATTATTGATAAAGTGTTATAAAATCTTTGGTTTAATTAAAAATACTATAAGAATATTTGACTAAGAGCACATAAATCAGTTTTACCTTTAAAATTTATTTTTATAATATCTAGCACAATATAATTTATTTTTTGTTTAAAATAAATTTTCAATTAGTTGTCTAATAATTAAATTATTTAAATATTATAATTTATATTATACATGATTAATTTAGAAATGTCATCTACGATTTATAGGTTGATAATTATATTGCAATTTCGATTTGAGACTAGTTTTACAAAAATAGCACAATACAACCTGTGCGCATGCACGAGTATTTTATTTGTGCAGAAGTGAAAACCAACCAACCCTTACCTACCTCAAGGGCAAACAATTGATTTCTATGGGTTGGTGTCGGAACTTCCTCATTCCAATATCACAAAAATACATACTTTGTAATGAATGTTGTCTAAAATTGAAAGAGAAAGCTTTGGTACTTTAGTACGAAACTTATTCAATATTTTAGTTCTGTACTATGGGTGCGTGAGAAATTAGATGTCATTGTACCAAGGTACTGTACCTGGTTCGGTAGTAAAGTAACTACGTACCCGTTGAAGGTCAGAAAAAAGGACACGCTTGAAAAATTTGTTCATTAAGGGTACTTTTGTCTTTTCGTAGGGTGGTGTTTAGTGAGTAGTAGGATGGAGAGTGGGAAAAGCATGGGCCAAAAAATATGGAGCCCAGGAATGGAGGCAGTTCACGTGAGCCAACAACGCAAGCGAGAAAATTAACGTTGTTGCAAGCAAGGAATGTGATTTGCCAATAAAACAACAAAGCTACGAATGTGATTGCACTGGTATGACAGGATGTATACCTGTTTCCACTCTGTTGGAACCTGGTTCTCACTTGCATCATGATGACAGTGGTGCCTTTCCTGATGTTCCCCAATATGGTTGTCTCATTGGCTGCTTGCTCTATCTTACCACCACACGCCCGGACATATGTTTTGCCATCCAACAACTCAGCCAATTCCTCTCCAATCCCACTAATGCTCATTTCCAAGCTACCCATCGTGTGCTTAAATTTTTGAAAGGTGCTCCCAGCAAAGGTCTTTTCTTTCCTAGCAACTTTTCCATATCTCTCTCTGGGTATAGTGTTGTCGATTGGGCTGGTTGCCCAGATACTCGCCGATCAGTCAGTGGTTATTGCTTCTTCTTCGGGAATTATCTCATTAGTTGGAAATCAAAGAAACAGGTCACTATGGCTCGCTCCTCTTCTAAAGCAGCGTATTGTGTCTCGCCTCTACCTCTTGTGAGCTTCAATGACTCACCTTCCTTCTTCGTGACTTGACCACGCCTTGTTCCAATCCTTCTGCTCTGTAGTGTGATAACAAGAGCGCTCTTCACATTGTTGCCGATCCAGTGTTTCATGAACGCACTAAGCATCTAGATATTGATTGTCATGTTGTTCGGGAACGCCTTACCTCAGGGCTGCTCAAGCTCCTTCCAAATTCATCTTCTGAGCAACTTGTTGATATCTTTACCAAGTGCCTTTCTCCCAGGTTGTTCCATCGCTTTGTCTTCAAGCTAGGATTGGGTGACATTTATCAATCCTCAAATTGCAGGGGGTAACAACCGGTTAATTTCGTTGGGCTTCTATTCAGTTTTGCTACAGAACTTATCCAGACACCGAAAATGTGTGACACCAACCACAGAATCGATAAACGCAAGGCCCAATCTATTATGAATAGCCATCCATATTGACCGAGAACACCAGCAAAGAAAAATAAATGGGAAATTGACTCATTATGATCAAAACAAAAGAGGTAGCACGACCCATGAGGGTCCTTAATAATATCTTTAGAAATAAGAGCATCACGAGCTGGAAGCTTTCCCAACAACAATCTCCATCCAAAAAACCTCACCTTTGTGCGAATTGAAAGTTGTCACATCTCATCAAGAGCACTCTGAGTATCATTATCCAACCTGTCATGCTGCAACAAATTAATCAAAAACACATAACAAGATTTAACAGAAAAAGAGTGGAATTTATCTAGCCTCCACTGCCAACGATCTTGCTCCGAACCGTCAAGATGAAGCAGATTAAAGTGTCCAACAAGTCAAGATCAGTCCTCTCCTCGACAGACAAAGTATGACCCCATTCGAGATTCCAATGCTAAGTGTTATTAAGCCAATACATATGTGTTCCAATATAATACTATCATGCCTCAACATCTGAAGCTTCAAGCTTGCATAACAAAAGGACTCAAAGGCTTTCAGCGGTGGATTTTGTGAACCAAGAGACTGGCAACCATTGGCGGATCTACGTATATTCTAGGGGGTTCGGCCGAACCCCCTGGAAAAATAAAATTAGCACAGGTACATTTGGAAAAAAAATGTTTTTGTACCTCCTGAAAAATATCTTTTGCACCTCCTGAAAAATAACTTTTCCACCCAAGTTCCAAATTTTGCACTAAAGTTCCTAGTTTTGCACCACTCTTTTTTTTTTGTTTCAAAAAGTTTAGGTGAGTTTTGCACCACTCTAACACACCACACTCTCGCATATTTTATTTTAAAAAAATATTTCTCCTTGAATCGATTCTTGTTCTTACTGACCTAATTTTGATTTCTGTTAGTGTTATTTAATTGGTAATTAGTGTTGGTACTATTTAATTAATTTGTATTTTGTGTTAGTTCTGTTTAATTTATTTTGATTATGTTAGTCTACTTAATTTGAATCTGTTATTATTTTGTGAATATGTTGATTCTTTTAGTGCTACTTAATTTGTATTTAGGAACTTGTTAGTGTTATTTATTTGTATTGGTCTTGTGCAACACAAGTTGTGAACTTGTTTTAAAGTATTAGGTTTATTATATTTTTAATGATCTGTTTGAAAAAAAATTCACCCCCTAACCTAGGACCCTGGTCCACCACTGCTGGCACCAATATTAGGAGATGCAATATAATGTTGCGGATCATGACATCTCTATATGACATGACATGCATGGCAATTTGCAAAGCAGAACACTGATGCAACTTTTATGGATCAAATTAGAAGCATAGAACATTGTGATGTAGCGCAGGAAGAAAGGAGCAAAATAGAAACAATACTTAAAGATCCTAACTTATAAATAGATGATAGCTCGTATTTGGAGATCCATTGATTTTGATTGTGATCTGTATCTTATCCGACTTGGTGTAACCGGTCTAGATAGTTGGTAGGTAGGGGTGGGAATAGGCTGGGCCGAGTTAGGCTTTGCTTGGTCTGGGCCTGGCCTGCGTTAAAACTGCTAGGCCTGAGCCTGGCTTGTGGCCTACCATAGGCCCAACTTTTACGCCTGGTCTGGCCTTTGCGAAAGCCTGGCAAGGCCTGATAACCTGTTTAGAAGCCTATTTCACAACTTTTTTTTTACAAAAACCTACCATCTTTAAGTGATGTATGTTTTTTTGTAAATAACGAAAAAGCTAATAGATTAGTAAAATTAAGTTCTATTTTATATGACATCCTATTTAAATTCTATTATATAATAATAACTTTAAGGCTTAAATATGTTTGAGGCCCTGCAAATATAGCGTGTTTTGGTTTAGCACCCTGCAAAAAAATATTTTAGTAAAAGCTCCTTGCAAAATGCAGCTTTTTGATTTAGGCCCTTCTGTTAGTGGTCTGTTAAAAAAATGCTGACTTGGCTGACAGAATGCTGACTTGGCATGCCAACTCTTTTTTTTTTTGACAAAAACTCATTATTTTTTATGTTCCATTAGTTTCTATTATTCCCCTTCTCCGCTCTCTTCTCTCCCTCTCTCACCCACACAACCACCACACCACCACCACCACAACCACTCTCTCTCTCTCACACACCCACACCACAACCACTCTCTCCTCTCTCTCTCACCCACACCACCACCACCCAATCCTCTCCCTCTCAAATCAACCCAAAATCTCAGCACCATCTCCCTCTCAAATCAACCCCACCCAATCATCTCCCTCTCAAATCAACCCAAAATCTCAGCATCATCTCCCTTCATTTGATTAGTGAATAGAAATTTGAAGTCGAGGAAAACATCTCACATAAGAAACCATAACCAATTTGAGAAATAACACTTTATTCCCCCTTTTTTGAAAAGGATTTTTTTTCCTTCTCAAAACCCTATTTTTGACAACGAGAGGGCAAGAAGGTTGGAAGATGGGAGGAATATAAGAGCTGGCTTTTTCAATCTTCTTCTCATTCTTGTTTTTTGTTTTTCAATTACTAACCTTTTTTGTGTCTTTTAAGGCATGAAGAACTGGAGATGCACTACCTTTTTTGTGTTATTCTTGTTTGAGATTTGGGGTAAGGTTTTATGGTTGACGAAAGATTGAAGGGAGGGCATTGTTTTTCTGGGTGTGAAGAGAGGGGTGTAATTGAAAAACAGAAAGATAGAGGTGAAGGGTCGCTGGAGTTTGGGGTGGTTGGTCATGGAGATGGGGAAGGGAGGGCCTGATTTTAAGGGGAGATTGAGAGAGATGAAGTTGAGAGAGATGATGATGTGGATGCCAAATAATTAGGATTTTAAAAAAATAGAAATAAATATAAAAGCCACGTAGGATTTCTGTTAGTCAACTGTGTTTTTTTGTAACGTTTGACTAACAGAAGGGCCTATTTCAAAAAAGTTAATTTTGCAGGGACTTTTTACTAAAAACAATTTTTGCAGGGGCTTAAACCAAAACATGCTATATTTGCAGGGGCCTAAAACATATTTAAGCCAAAAACCTAACTTTAAATATGTTAAAAATAGATGTAGTTTAAATTAACATAAAAATTAGCAAATTTATGATTTAACATGAAATACAAAACTTAATACAACAACAACAACAATAATAATAATAATAATAATAAATAATAATATTTATTTTTACTTAAATAGGCCGGTCTGATAGGCTTAAAAGGTCTTTTCAGTGGCATGTGGTCTGGCCTTTTTAGCTAAATAGGCTTTAAAAAAAGCCTAAGCCTTATCTGTTTAAATAAAAAGTCTGGCCTGACCTGACGTAGGCTGGACCGTAGGCCCATGTCGATCGGTCTGACTTATTCCCACCCTTATTGGTAGGGTACTCTTGCTCAAGTCGCGGTGGAGAGCGGGGGACGGAATCCAACCAGGGTTGTACCTGCAAAGAACCTCTGACACCCAAGTAAGCACAGCGAAGTTAAAGCTAGTTTTTAGGGATGAGTGAAGGTGTACCTATAAGAGGGAGTTGAACCCTATTTATAGACTCAAGTAGGCACTGGAGTCTGGTTGCGCGTTGTTGCTTGTTGCGCCTCCACCGTACATTGGATCCAGTCGAGACAATGCTTGCCGTTGAAAAGGACTAGGCACGGATCCCTAATCACCTGCATGGAGGCACTCTTCTACCGCAGAGGGGCTCTCTGCTTAGCGGCCCAATAAACGAAATGGGCCCTTGGCCCAGTCCGGGACAAATTGTATGGTCAAGAATTCTGAGGGTTTATGAGAAGGAGGATTAATATGTGTTAGGAAAGTTGGTTTATTAAATATTTAGTTCTCTTTTTCTGGATCTGGTTTTGTGGGTATATGTGCTATAATAAAGGATGAACTGTTATAATATGTAAATGTTTATTCTCCATGCTTTATGGAAGGTAAGAGAATGGCGGGGGAGGAAATTACACAGCTGAAAAATGATTTTCATAATGAGGAGCAATGTGTGGTGGGAGACTTTAACGTTGTTGCTTCTAGAGTTGAGAGGAGGGTTGAGTTTGAGCAAGTGTCTCAAGTAGGAATTAGAGAGTTTGGTGATTTTATGGATGCGGTTGATGTCCCTATTTTAGGGAAAAGGTTTTATTGTTATAGTTCAAATGGTCTATGAGTTGGGTTGGTAGAATTCAGTTACTTGGATGGTTGATATCCAAATGGAAATTGGTAGTTTGGTCGATTGGAGATCAGGGCATTTCAGACCATTGTCTGGTGTGGTTTCATTATTCATAGATGGATTAGGGTTCAAAACTATTTCGCTTCAACAACTATAGACTCACTACAAGAAAAGTGTCGATTACCCACCAAAATTACCGAGGGACACTAAATCCGTTGGAAGTATTTTTTTTCCCTTTACACTAGAACGTAGAAACCATTCACTCTCATCTATCGTCTCCTCATTCAGTTAGTGACTCTCTCATCTCTATTCTCCTCTATTGTCAAAAAAATCTCTCGTCTCCTCTAACTCTCGTCTCTTCCCCTCGGACCTCCTATCTCCTCTACCTTCCTCCGCGCTCCTCCAGCCTCCATGCTCACCTATGACCTCCTCTCCTCTGTTCCCTCTCACTCTTCCTCACCCACCACTCTTCCTCCTTAAAATCGGCCACCATCACCAGAAAAATGGAAAAGGTTTTCTTTTTCTTCCTCCTCGAAGGTAAGTTTTATTCTTCTATTCTACTTCTCCTCTACTTCTATTTAACACAAAAGCCCTAATTTTTTATTAGCTCGAAACTCTAACCCCTTCCTAATTTTACAGCTTCAATCTGAACCCTAACCCCTTCTCCCCTGCGGGGTAATTTGTGACATACTACTATTCAGACTTCTATTGCTACAAAAAATTAAGTCACTCTTCAAAAGATTTTTAGATTCCTTTTATAACAAACAATGCATCTTGAGACATAGGAGTAATGATGTGATGAATGATGTTGAATAGCTATTTACTCAACTAGGAAGAAGGCTTTGTTGAAGATTATCTTGTAGAGAGTTTTTGGGAGAGGTACTAATTGCTTTAGGGAAGGAACATAATATCAAAATGGCTTTGGTTTTCTCCCTTTAACAGAAAATTCTCCAATGTTGATTTTTTGTATATATGCATCCATGTTGGTTTTTTGTAAAATTTGTTTTAAGTGATGAAGCAAGACATTTTACCCACTGAAAGCCTATGAGAACCATTTATGCTTTTAACTTTTTAAATGATGTGGTTGTAGTTAGGGGTGTGCAAATATAAATGGTAAACCTGAACCATACTTAAACTGTACTGGACCAATTAAAAAAGCCCATATCACATTTTAATCCATTCCCATCAGTAAAATATCTGGTAAACCAGTAACTTCATTCCAATACAGTAATTTACCAAATCTGTCCCATTTTTTCATGAGATCTGAAATGTTTACGAAACCTGCGCTCCGCCACTCCCAAATCAGAAATCCCCAATTTCAAAAATCCTAAAATCCCAAAATCTCAGCCACGATTCATCAAGCCTTCAACCACGATTTCGAAATCTCAGCAAGCCTTCAACCACAATTCGAAATCTTGTCTCTAATCGATTCCAAAATCCGATTCTCCCTCATCAATCTCTCTGCTCGCCCCTCTCTTGCTGGATTCCGTGAATCTGAAATCTTGGCCGTCGCCGCCGCACGTCACTGCCGTCGCCGCACATCACTGTCGTCCCTGCTCTTACTCTCTTCATCTTATGCTCTTACACAGGTATACACACATGGAATCTTTGCAGTTATTTGCAGTTTGTATGTTTAAATAGTCACAAGTTACATTTGTATGTGGGTATTTTACTGAAGACACATTTGTATGTTTAAATAGTCACAAGTTACTGAAGACAAATTTTAAATCGTCTATGCATTTTGGCTCTATTTGCAGTTTTGAATTTTTTGATGTGGGTATTATATTCAAATTCATATATCTATAGTATTGATTTTGTTATTAAATTGAAATTGAAATGAGTTCATGTATCACAATGATTTTTTTATTATGTCATATTCTAAGACCCTTTGTGATTAATGGTTATAAAGTCATTGCAATTTCACCTGATTTTGATTATATATACCAGAATAATCAACTTAACCATATCTGTTAGTTGTTGTACAGTTCTATATAGTTCTACTTGTAAACTGTTTGTTTCATTGATTTGATTTGTTTCCTGGAAAATTTATGGTATTGTTTCTGGATGACTGAGTTTAGAAATTTGGAAAAATTAGTATTAGTATAATATACATCAGTACATTAGAAATTTGGAAAAATTAGTATTAGTATAATATAGTATTAGACGTGATTGAAAAGTATATATTCAGTTTTGTTTATGATTGAAGCTTAATTAGATATGACTCAAGAATAAAATTTCAATTAGAAAAGTATAGGTTTGTTTCTGCTGCAGAGATTTAGGTTAGTTCTGTTTTACGGTTTATATATCATTCTGAATCTGATGTATATATCATTCTGAATCTGTGTATATATATTTACTTTGTGAAATTTAATATATCACTTTCATAACATGCTGTATTAATTACTATGAGTAGAAAAGTAAATAGTTTATATGAAGTGTTTCATAATATGCTGTTTTACAACAAGAGATTTGAGTTTTGTTCTGTGCTTGTTTGTATTTTCAGTTTTCTGATCAGCTAGGTAAGTAATTTGGAGTTGAAAAAGATGAATGGTAATGACTTTCCTGCTTCAGAGGTAGGAGAAGAAGTTGCCTCTACCCCTCCACCTACGATGTCTAATGCTCGCAGCATGTTTAAAAGAGCTTGATGATTCTATCATTAGAATTCGTAGTGCAGTAAAGTTTATAAATGATACTCCATCTAGATATGCAAAATTCAAGGCATGTATTGATCCTAACATGGAATATAAGGGTTATGTTGGCTTGGATTGTGAAACAAGATGGAACTCAACATACATTATGTTAGATGCCGCGCTTAAACATCAAAAAACATTTTATGAGTTGGAGTTGCAAGATGGTAAATTTGTCGAGGAGTTAGAAAAGAAGAAAGGCGTCCCATCGTTTGATGATTGGGAGTATGTGCGAGCAATCATTCCCTTTTTGAAAGTATTTTATGATGCTACCTTGCATGTATCAGGTTCCTCTTTGGCATTAGAACAACAATCAAGGAAATGTATAAATCTAGTGATCCGCGCATAACATCCATGGCTGAAAGAATGGAAGAGAAATATGATAAGTATTGGGGGAATTTAGATAATTTAAATATGCTTATGGTGATTGCTTTTGTATTGGATCCTCGCCACAAGATGCAATTTGTGAATTGGTATATGAATTTGAATTTTGAGATAACTGTGGCCAATGACTTTATTAAAAAAGTGGAAACTTCTCTAGACTTGCTTTGTATGGAGTTCAATGGTGGGGTGACGGGGTCTACCGCTACCTCAGCAGATTCCCAATCTCTTGGAGGTAATCATACCGATCGATATAATTTCGATATATTCTACCAAACAAGTGGGAGCAACATTTCAGAATCTGAACTAAGTAGGTATTTAAAGGATCCGGTAGAGCCTAATAAAGAGATGGATGTGCTAAATTGGTGGAGTATAAATTTAAGTCGATATCCAATCCTTGCAGAAGTTGCAAGAGAAATATTAGCCATACCTGTCTCCACAGTTGCCTCAGAATCGGCGTTTAGTACCGGGGGAAGGGTTCTTGATCCATATCGATGTCGTCTAACACCAACAACCGTGGAAGCGTTGATATGCACTCAAGATTGGTTTGGATCACATTCGCCTATGCTTACTGAGGATGATTTGAGGGAACTTGAGAATATTGAGCAAGGTAAGAATCATATGATTAGGTATTCTATATTTTTACTTATTATTGTTACTTCATACTTAAGATCTTATTTTTATTTTTTTTCTAGAACTCAATGATACAAGAAATGTTGCGGCTACTTCTTCCATCTCCATCGCACTTGATGATGATTGAGTAAGAAGCTTGATGATCTTTTCTCTTTTGTCAGTCATGATTCTGAAATAGATCATATCAGAAACTATAACAGTACTGATTTGTTATTATTTGGTTCTGAAACACTGTTTCCTGATTATTTGTTATTAGAGTCACTTGAATTTAGATTAATAATGAGTGGTATATGTTTAATGCTAACCTAAGTTGACTGATATATGTTATATTATTCTGTTAATAATGAGTGGCATCTTGCATGGGCAAATGAGTGTTGAACATAGTGATAGGTTAGAGTAGGTGCATACTATATTTGACACAAGTGGGAACTCATTGTCTGGAAGTTTGCCTTTGAGTCTTGGAAATTTAACTACCCTTTTGCACTTAATGAGTTACTTTGCTGGTTTAATCTATACTTTTATTGTTCTTTACTTTATCTCTCTTACTGGTTTAATCTATACTTTAATTGTCTTCCATTTGAAATTGCAGAGAAAGAGATTATATCCATTAGTTCCAGTAGAAGTTACTTTGGTGTGGAGAGAGGCTCTTCTAATGTTTCTCATAGCTCCCATAAATTGACTTGAACTCAGTTGGAAAATTGCTATCTATTTTGACACTCCCAGCAGAGATTGTTCACTTTATTACTACTGTTCATGGTTTATTATAATTTGTATAGACTGTTCATTTTATTATAATTTGCTGAGATTGTTCATGGCTTTTTTATTACTATACCGTAGTTTTGTTTGAACAATATTGCTCAATGCTTATGGTTTGCGAGACCCTTTTTTCTGTCATTATGTGCAAGTTGATGATCTTGAGATCAATAATAAGTAAATCGTTTTAAAAATCACTTTTAGAGTGAACAAACCTGTTTTGAGAAGTGGTAAACCACTTTTGGATGTAAAAACTGGTTTTTAGAAATGGGAAACCATTTATGCTCTTAACTTTTTAAATGATGTGGTTGTAGACTTGTAGTTAGCGTATGGAATATAAGATCAAAGATGAGGTACATCGCACTCTAATACATAATGTTTGTCTTCCAAGTCTACCAAGTTTCCAAGTCTGGCTCATGGCTGCTCACTTGGATTGTACAACATCTGTTAGTTGAAGACAATTAGTGATTAAATGTTTTGCACATGGATTGCGCTCATTTATGATTGCGATCATTATGTTTTGCTTTATATATGTTTATTAATTTTGATATTGGAGTATTCACATGTTTTGTATAGATATCACTATTAAACAGATTTTGGAGGTATAATTTAATTTTTTTTAAAAATTTCCGACGGATTTGCGACGAAAAAATCAGTCGGAAACAATTTGTGCCAAGCATTTTTGCGACAAAATTATATCCGTCGGAAATGGCCATTTGCGACGAATTTTTTCGCCAGAAACGAGCGAATTCCTTGTAGTGGCTTACGTATGAAGAATTTTATGAGTATGAGTGTTAGGGGGGATTTTTCCATGAAAGGATGGGCTTCAATTGTGACCAAAGAAAGGCTAAAAGAGTGAAAGATGTATTTTTACTAAAACACCCTTTAAAAAATTGAAAATTTATTTGCAAACAACATAGAATTTCTTGGCTTCTATTTCTTTTTCCTTGGTAATAATAATAATAATAATAAAACCCATCATGTGAGTAAGTTTCCTGGTATTTTTCCTATGCGTTGTCCCCAACAAACATGATTACCACAACTAGTGCTGTTGACTTGGTATAGAACAAGACTTTTTTGTTCCCATGCAAATTTAGGATATATATACTTACTCAGCATTGCCATTTTGGAGCAGAAGATGACATCTTTTTCCCAGCACAGCACCACTTTGAAAACTAACAGAAATATTTAATTGAAAATTCCAAGTAACTTCAAACACCTCATTTTTCTAACCCCTTACACAAACACAGACTGGACCATTCCCATCCCCGCTGTTCTAATTCCTCCCAACTCAAATATTTCCAAACTATAATCAACGCAAAAATCAACTTCTCTCTTTCTCTCTTCTTTCCCTCACATTACCTTCCACATATATACTATATAATATAACCCTCTCTTCTCCAACTTCACTTCCCCCCTCAACCCTTTACACATACATACATGTCAATATCCTTCATTTTCAAATGATGTCTCGCACTATAGAAATCACAATCTTGTCAGCTGAAAACCTCAATATGAACAAAAAACCAATAAACAAAAACACATTTGTATCTCTTCAATCTGATTCATTATGCAATGACATTTGTTATTCTACCAGAGTGAATTCTGAAGAAGTTGGAAGATGTTCTTTATGGAATGAGAAGCTTGTGATGGAGGTGCCATTGGAAGCAAGGTTTATAATAGCTGAGGTGAAATGCAAAGCATCGAGAGGTGGTATTAGAAGTGTTGGAGTGGCCAGAATACCAGTGTCAGATTTTTTCTATGTCCATGAAAATCAAGTGCAGTTCTTGAGTTATAGGCTATGGGACAGTAACGTGAAGAGAAATGGTGTTATTAATATTTCAGTGAGGGTAAGAGTGCCGGAATATTCTTTGTCGGTGACCGGAGTGCCGGTGGCCGGTGCAGGTTCCACTGGGGTTGTAACTGGAATTCCAGTTTGGTTAAGAAATCTTTGAAGAGATTGTTGTGATGTATATGTATTTTCCTTCCTCCTTGTATATATCCAGTCGAAAAATTATAATTAGGAGGATTCTTAACGTTATCCTTTAATTTTGATGTATACAGTATTAATTACCTGGCAAAGTAATTGAAAATTTAAATTTATATTAAAATAAATAAATATATAGATAAAAAAAATGGCACATCATTAAATAATTAGAGGAATAAAACTTTAAAACTTTAAAGTAATGAAGTTATCATCGTATATAATTAATGTATGCCGACCTAATGCGTGCTAAAAAAAATTGCATCCTTTGAGCCCAAATTTCAACAAAGGCTTTTTGGCTCTGTACGAAAAAAACCCAAGCATGATGCAGGCTGACCCAATGGAAGTTAGATAGCCCATTTTTCCAGTTATATCAAATATGGGTTGTTTATAGAGCCGTTAAATTGGGCTGCTTGGCCCGACGCAACTTGCTAGGCCAAAATGCAAAGCGGGATGAGTTGAGATTTTTGTAATTAGAAAATAAAATTTTAATTGAATACGAGACTATTTAAAAAAAAATAGAAACACTCGATTAATTGGACCGAGAGGAGAGTAGTGAGGGGTGCAATTCTCTTATGGGTCATTGTGTGATCATTTTACCTCACCCACTAGCCACTCAAATACCTAAAAAAGAAATTACACTACTAAATTCAGAATACAGTTACTTCACTTTATAATGTGCACATGTTGCTTTTTTTTATCTTTAGCTTGTTTGAGTACATACTTGACTACGTAATGTGCACATGTTGCTTTTTTAATCTTTAGCTTGAGTACATTCTTGACTACGTTGGGTCAATAATACACACTAAATATTTTTATATATATGGAAAGGTCACACAGTTTTAAAAAGTTTTAGTTTACCACTTTACCTATATCTCATATCTATTAGAGATATATGTACTTTCTTTACTTTTTTTAAAAAAGAAAAGACACGTGTTAAAGTATTATAAGGTAAATGAATTTAGTTTTATAAAGAAGGACAATAATTTATGCCCTTTTGAATGTGGAATACTCAAATGATAACCGAATTCAAGATAACACAATAGTAAGTATATTTTTCTCTTTTTTTTTGGTCCAAGTATGTATATTTTTCATAATTGTATCCCGTGCGCTGAGAGAATGTATTAAATAACATATAGATACAAAGTTAGGGGAAAGTTTAGAATAATTCGTCACAAAAATTTGGTTACACACAAAAACTGAAATAAATGCACTAATAAAATAATAATTGTGCGTTTTCCAAAGTGCATTTATTTCTATTTTGTGTGTGTAGCCAAATAATGTGACTAAATTTTTATAACCACCGAAGAATTATTTGGAAGTTCACTTTAAAAAGTTTGAGAATCCTTCTCCAATATTGATAGCTCTATTTATTGATGGAGTAATGTTATTTAGCCAAAACGTTCTAGCCAAAAAATAGTCAAAAATCAAATTACAACACCAATTAACTAACTTTTATAAGCCACTAACCAACTGTTTTTTCATAGTTTTTATTCAATGACCTAGAAAACTGTGAAAAAGTAAGTTGGTTATTACTCCCTCCGGTCCTTATTATAAGAATTTTTTTGGAACATTTTTTTGTCCTTATTATAAGAAAAAGATACACTTTTCAAAGCACATTAATTGCTAAAAACATTTTTATACCCCTATTTAATGTGAGATATAGGTTTACTAAAAAGTCACATAGTGGGAATAAAAATTTAATACTAAGGATATATTAGAAATAAGGCTTAAATTGCATCACGTTTAATAACTTCCTTGGTCATTGTGATTTTTGTATTTTTTTCTTATAATAAGGATCGGAGGGAGTAACATATAAAATTTGGTTAATTAGTATGTAACTTCGTTTTTGTCTATTATTAGTTGGAACATTTGGCTAAATTAGATTATTGTTATTGATGTTATCTATCTCTACTTCCAACGTCGACGAACAATGAATATCAACATCATGGAACAGCTTTATTATGAGTGCAATGAACCCAAATCAAAATACTATGGGTTATAGACCCACCAAACAAAACGGCGCCGACTCGCCGGAATTTTTGAAAAATCACTCGTAAAAGCCCAACACACATGCGCCACTGCACGCCCCACGTAAACCATGCTTATCATTTCATAACATGAAGAGTCAACAATGTTCCACCACATCACACAAACATAACACGCCAATTTTGTCCGCGTCAAACATTAAGCACTACCAAACGAAACAATCTCCTTTATAACCCTTCTTCAGTTCACAAAATCAAAAACCTTTGCGCTTTTTTTTCCACATAATGTTAACCCACATGCACCCACCAAACAAAACACTAGAGCTCACCGTGTTATCAGCAGAGAATCTCCATGTAAACCGAAGACTAAACACCAAGGATCTATATGTCGTCGTTCAAGCTGAGTCAATCAACAGCTACACCACCCACACAGTGGAAGAACGCGGCGGCGATAGCGAAAGCAACCCTTCATGGAACGAGAAGTTATTAGTAGATATACCTATACATGCAAGGTGTATAACGTTAGAAGTGAAGTGTAAGACTTCAAAGGGTGTGAAAGACGTTGTTGGTGTGGCAAGGATAGCGATTTCTGAATTTTTTGGAGGTGTGGTTCCTGATCATTGCTTGCAGTTTTTGAGCTATAGGTTGAGAGATTGGGAAGGTAGGCGTAATGGGGTGGTTAATTTCTCTGTCAAGGTGGTGAAGTCGTCGGAAAATGTGCCGGAGATGACGGAGAAGGTGGGTGAGAGGAGTGGATCTTCTAGTGGCGTTGTTTTTGGCATTCCTGTTATGTGGAACAATTATATTAGTAGTAGTAGCAGCAATATTTGGAATTTGAAAAATGAATATAATGGTCAGCCATGGCTGTGAAGACGCTTTTTTTTTCATTATTATTATCTTATAATTATATTTACTCTAGTTTTCTTCTGCTTCAATTTTGGTTGTGTATATCAATCATGTATACAAAAATACCCAAGATTACTTGGATAAGATGGAAAAGGTCTTTCAGCTTAACCAAGGTTCAGAGTTCAATCCAATAGGAAAAGCTTTGCCGTCCATCGTAGTCCTACCAGGCTTGAAGTCTCTGCAGTTGCACGCAGAAAATACTCGATTTATACCAAATCATGTATAAAAAAAAGATTGATAAGTTAAAGGGGTTGACATACAGAAGCATAATAAGACTTGTATTTGACGGGTTGTGTGTTTTAAATACATGTTAGTATCATGGGGTGAGATAAATATAATTTTTTAAAAAATATTTTTAAAAGATCACAAGATTTTGTTAGAGAGAGAGAGAGAGAGCATGGTTACAACAGACAAACACAAAGAGGAGGATTTAGACCTAGACATAGAGGAGGATTTAGACCGGCAGTCTTTGATAACGAGCGCGAGAGAAAAATGAGATAAGATAAGAGAAACTAACAGATGAGAGACATAGACACAAAATGGGCTAAATACATGATACCTATCCTCACCCAATAGATACTGAATCCCTTCCCAATAGAGGTGCTCAGTCGTGCAAGATGCCGGCACAAACCGTCCTAGGTATTCAGTTTATTGACTCTAACAAACGTGCCAATTTACTCATTTACTGTATAAAAGCGTCTCAAAGCATACTATTCTGTGAGATCTATTTGAATATGGAGCCCTTAAATTTTGCAAGAGTAAAATTACAAGACCAGCAATATTTATACACAGGGATTTGGAAAATTTCATTCTAGCTTCATGACCTTGTCATCTAAGAGATATTAGTTTACACACAACAGGTAGGACCTTGAGCAAGAAATTTAATTCCTATTGTAGGTAATGCCTATTTGATCATGTTATGAGCTAAAATGAGAGGACTCAAAGTCTTCATATATACTCATGGAATCAAACAGTTCCCAATATGGTTAGACTGAGAAACAAAATACAGCTGATCAGAAACTAATTCAAACTCCTTGATGGAGGTTACCGGTCCCCAAAATGTTAAATTTGCAGAGAGGGCAGGTAGCATTGATTAGGAGCCATTTGTCAATGCAAGTGCGATGAAAATGGTGGTTGCAAGGAAGTTCTCTAAGTTCAGCCCCATCATCATAAGCAGAAAGGCAAATACAGCATTCCTGTTATTTCACCACAAACATCCGTGTCAGAAGTAAGATTTGTTAAGCATAATTGAATTTTGTAATGGCGAAATTGGAAAAGTGACACTATCATTCTGAATATATAGCAAGGCTGGAAGGTACAGGATTAAACATAAAAGTATAGCTTTCCATGCCATTATTTAGATATGATTTTTCAGGTGTTAAGTAAGGAAAGATTTGTATAATAGCTTCCAATTATATACTTAATACTTAATAGGTAGCAACAGGATGTAAATTACTGTTTCATACACCAGCAAGGCGACCAAGACATGAATAACTGCAAATAACTAGAAAACTATGGTGTTTCAAAACAAAAAAAAAGATGGAAGATCAGATAGTTCTCATAGGAACTTACTGCATCTTCTGAGGCAACAAGATGCTCAGCAGCTGCATCACTGTCACATTCGATCATCATTCCTCGGGATGATTCTTGGGCATCGTCTTCTTTCTTAATTTCCTTTATTATTCTGAACTGATATTTTGGCAACTGGTCTATCTCTTCCATTGTCGCCCCTTCCTGTTTCCACATTATAAGGTCAAATTAAATATGATAGAAGCTGAAAAAAATTATGATAATGGAAGAAATGGAATGGAATGATAGGGGAAAAAACTTATTTACCCGGTCGGTCACTACATACAAAATAGCAAGTATGCATGGAAGACAACAGCAAACGGCAATACCAATGAGGCATGCAAAAGCGAGACAGATCAGTACAACAGCCACGTCGAAAGCTAGAAATGTAATACAGAGCCTGCAAAACGCAACATGCATGATTGTTACAAAATTGCAAGGCAGAATATGGGACGAATGCGTAAAGAGGACAATTTAATGAATAGATATTGTTCCAACTTCCAAGTTCCAACTAACCAGTAAAGCTGAGGTGCATCCCTTGTTAAACTCTGCCCACCAGCAGTCACCCAGTAGAACCCAACAATCCACCATATGAATGATAGAATGGTATTTGCAGACTCTATGTGCTTCGTGATGCTGACAAATAATAAACAAAACAGTTTACAAACTTTTATAAGGCCAAAAACAAATACCTATAAACTCAACCTTAAATGCCAAATACAGCAAAGTATAAACTGCACTCACATCAACATAGTCTCAATTGCGATACCAACGGAATTTATAAGGGAAAGAATGTCTGAACTCTGAACTGCATCAAAACATGATGCAATAGTGCAATACATATATTGAACATAGTCAATTTTCAGTTCAACACTCTCAGCTTTCATCCATTGTTACTTCAATTAACCATACTCAAGAATAACTCTTCTCAATTTTCACACATCACCAAGCCACAGCTTATGTTTCATGAAATCAGAGAGCAAACCTATATCTTCCTACTATATAATCTCTAATTATCTTCCTATTGGGATTCTATGGTTCATCAAATGATATCGGTTGTTGCCTCTTGAAAATTTCACCCACAAAACAAGTTTTTATCAATAAGTAGTAAGACGTTTGGATAAACAACTTAATTAAGCACATATAGCATAAGCACTTATCATATAAGTGCTTATATGTAAACTATAAGCTTATAAAAATAAGCCGAAAAGTGAAAACATAAGTTGTTTCTATAAGTTCTCCCAAACAATTTTACAATCTTATGCTAGTAGATAAGCTCAAATAATTCAATCCAAAGAGAACTCAAAAAAAGATTTAATTTACATTTTCTTTTAAAAAAATTAAAGACTAGAAAATTGAATTTGAAAGAGGTATACCTATTTTCATCATCATCCAGAAACTGCTCTGAAGCATCATCATCGTCATCATCATCACTTTCGGAACTAAAACTCCAATGAGGAGGACTACTATGATCCAAAATAGAAGAACTCTCAAACAAAGAACTCCTTCTCCTCCTCAACCTTCTTCTAAATTCCAAAACAACACCAAGAGAGTGAAACAAACCTTGCAACAAGTAACCCACAATCCACACCCTAAGAGGCATGCAAGGCTTCTCCTTTTGGCTCATACCTAAAACAGTAGCACCGATCGCGATGAACGCTAAGTTCCATGCCAAGTCAAGCGCCACCACCGGCTTCGAGTAAGCCCAATCCCTTTGCCGTTCCTCCACCTCCGCCGCCGCAGTATCCCGGACACGAACTGATGGCTCACGGAGCATCATCCGTCGCCCGCTTGCTTGTCGGAAGAAACGTGCCGCTGTGCGAAGTGGTGGAGAGGGAGCACGGCGGAGCAACCGCTGGCTCCGGAGAAGAAATGGCTCTGTGTTGACGGCGGAACCGGCTCTCTGCATTCTTTTTTCTTCTCTTTTTGTCTGTAATATTTTTTGATAGATTCTCTCTAACAGTGAATTGAATCCAAAAATTCTGTATGTGAATTATGTTTAGGATTTTAGAGTAAGAAAAGAATAACGTCTTTTTTTAAGGATAACGTCTTGTTGACCATTTTATTAAAATTGAAAATACCTTTTAAGTGAAAATATTTATCATTGTTTCAAAACAAAAAAAAAATTATCATTATTTTAGAATTGAAAATACCTTTCACCTAGAAGCATCCATTTTTTATGTTAAATATTATTTTAAATAAAAAAATTATTATTGTTGTCTTTTTTGACGTAGAATTATTATTCTTGTTGTTGAGCAGTACTTTTAGTACATTGGTTAAAACTATAATAAATAAAAGTTAAAATATTACTAAATATAAATATAAAATTCAATACCTTAAATATTACAAAATATTTAAAGTTATAAAAATAAATGTAAAAATTCCATAATAAATATTAGGCTTAAATACAGTTTTTGTCCCCCAAGTTTCATCAACTCACGAGTTTGATCCCCCAAATTTTAATTTCACGAATTTGATCCCAAGTTTCCCAATTTGTAAAATCAGGGTCCCCACTAATCTGGTCAAAATTGATGCTGACCTGTCCGCCACTTAAACTACGTGGCAGCCACGCTGGCATGCCAGAGTGGCTTTTTTATATTAAAAATTGTTATTTTTATTTTAACATTTTGTTTATATGTTTTTTTTAATTTCTAATTTCTTAAATATAATATAAATATACATATAAACAAAATGTTAAAAAAAAATAACAATTTTTAATATAAAAAAGTCACTTTGGCATGCCAGCGTGGCTACCACGTAGTTTAAGTGGCAGACAAGTTAGCATCAATTTTGACCAGATTAGTGAGGGACCCTGATTTTACAAATTGAGAAATTTGGGGGATCAAATTCGTGAAATTAAAACTTGGGGGATCAAAATCGTGAGTTGGTGAAACTTGGGGGACCAAAACTGTATTTAAGGCTTAAATATACATTTCGTCCCTGCAAATATACAAATAATCCAGTTTCGTCCCTGCAAAAAGAAAAACTTCAAAAAATACCTTGCAATTACAAAACGTGTTTAGTTTAGTCCCTCCTGTTAGTTTGACATTAACAGCGTTAGTTTTAGATGACGTATCTGCCATGTTGGATGCCAAGTTGGATAAATATTGTTGATATCATCATCTCATTCATTTTTGTTTCTCGTAAACCAAGGTGAAATTTCTTCTCTCTTCTCCCCATCTTCTCTCTTCGTTCTTATCATTTTCTCTTCACTTTCTCTGTTCATTCTTTGTTCTTCTGTCTTCACCTCCAATGGCAACAAGCAATGCATCTTCAAATGCTACTTCAAGGCAATGGGTACTCCCTGTTTGTGGTTGTGGAGATACCATGCGAATGTTCATATCAACTACAGCTCAAACCCCTAACAGAAGATTTTGGAAGTGTGTTAATTGGGGGGTAAGTAAAAATTAGGGTTCTTTTGTGATTTTGTCGGAAAATTAGGGTTTTTTTACTGTAGTTATTTGATCTGTTTTTATTTACAGAGGACACCAAGAAGCTGACAACACCATGGTTGCAGTGACAACACCACTGCCAATTCCAGAAAACAATATGCCAATAGAGGCAGCAAGCCCAAAAACAGGATGTGAATGCAAGTGTGCTGAGATGTTCAAGGATTGGGAGTCGAAGAAAATTGCAAAACTGAAGCTGAAATTGGTAGAAGAGAGGAAGAAGATGAAGTGGATGGAAGGAATTATAGTTTTAGTGATTTCGTATGTAGCATATCAGAAATTTGGATTGCTTTAGGGTAGTTTTAGTGATGAAGTTATTTATGTTTTTATTCAATGAAGTTGTTTATGTGATCTGTTTTACAAACATTATGTAATCTGTTTCCAGTCAATGAAGTTATTTACCTAATTTGTTTTCAGTTGATTCTAATTCCAATTAGCAATCTGTTTTACAAACATTGGCAGCATAATAAATACAGAAACAAAGTCTAAATTGGAAACATTAGTCTTCATTCAAACATTACCAAATAATATTCATTACACAACTTCCCATTGGCTAATAGTCTTAATTGTTAATAGCCTAAACAAAATACGCAACTTCCAACATTACAATTCACCAAAATACATAAGTTCCAAAATAACCTAAAACAGATTACAAAACTCTAAAATTCATTCTTGAGTTAGGTCCCCATTGTGTTGTCCTGCTTCATCATCATCAACCATCAGTGGTTTGTTTGGGTCACTACCAGGACCTGTATAAGGTAATACAGTCTTGGTAATCCTTGTGCTCCATCTTTGCCTTTTGACAGGAAGTTTCAATCTCCTTGACACTTTACTAGGAGTAGCAGCAGGCTTTTTAAACAACAAAGAAACAGGTATAAAATCAGTTGGTTGCAGTGGTTTAGCAGGCAATTGAACTGGTTCTGGTGCAAGCACTTCAACCGGTTCTGTTGCAGGCACTTGAACACGTTCTGGTGCATGCTGTTGAACTGGTGCAGGGTCTTCAACTGCTGCAGGCTTTTCAACTGGTGCATTCACAGACTCTGGTGCAGGAACAGATGCAGTGGATGACTTTGGTGCAGGAACAGATGCATTCACAGACTCTGGTGCAGGAACAGATGCATTGGATGACTCTGGTGCAGGTATTGGTGCCTTCTTTGGTTTTCTCTGTAACAAAATATATCAATGCATATAAATTAGTCACAATTCACAAAGGCATTTAAAAATATATCAAGGCATATAAATTATGGTTACCTTTCTTGCTTGTGCTGCTGGATTGATCTCAGTGCTCTTGCAACCCCGGCTATTGTGGCCAAATTGATCACATCTTGTGCACCTATATGTTGTTCCAGCCCTCTTCAGTTTCTTAGCATTAGGTTGTTGATCTTCATAAGGGTCCCTCCTTCTGAGGTTTTTGGGTCTACCAGGACCTCTCTTGTAATGAGGTGGCAGCATGTCATCCACTTCAACAACAGGCCACATATCTTGGCCATTTATAGGACTTATACCATGACCATAGCATAGTTCATAACTATATCTACTGTAACATGAATGAACAAAATCCTCAGGTTTTTGTTGTCTATATGCAATGGCAGCAGAAGCATGCATACAAGGTATACCTACTAGCTGCCAAAAGTTACAACTGCAAGTCAATTTCCCTATGTCAACAACAAAGGCCATACCTCCATATATGCTTGTAACTTGAAATTCAAGGTCAACAGACCAACTGGCAACCCAATTTGCACTTGCCTCAACCTGTAAATCTAACCTCTCCCTAGGCCTAGGCATCACTCTATGTTTCCACCTTTCTAGTTTTAATCTCTGCTTACCAAACCTATCCATAAGGTACTCCCTAATCCACTCAAACATTGTGAGAATAGGTTTATCTCTGGCAGTTAAAATTGTACTATTAAAAGATTCAGCCAAATTATTCATTACTACATCACACTTAGTATAGAAAGGGAATGCATGCTTACACCAATATTTTGTTGGAACAGCCATTAGCCATTCCCAACACTTAGCATCCACTGTTTTTAGTGCATTCATCTTAGCTTCCCATGCTTGTTTGTATGTTGCCTTTGCTGCCCCCATCATAAGTTTTCTGATCACAGTACCCCCATCAAATTTCTTCTTGCAATTTGCATATAAGTGCATCACACATAACCTATGCTCAAGTCCCATCTCCTCAAACAATTGTATCAGTCCCTATAGTGCAAATAACCAAATAATCAGTTCATAAATATTAAATTTTAACAGTAAAAAGTATTGCAGATGGGAAATAAATATAGTTCATAAGAGTACCTTTTGTTGGTCTGAAATAAATGTCCACCTTTGATCTTGACCAATGTCTTCGAGCAATAAAGTTAAGAACCATCTCCAGGATTCTTTGGTTTCAGTTTCAACAACAGCAAAAGCAAATGGGAAATATTGATCATTGGGATCTCTCCCAACAGCAACTAGAAGTATACCACCATATTTGGTCTTCAAATGACATCCATCAACACAAATAAATGGTCTACATGCCTTCATAAACCCCTTCTTGCACCAATCCAAACAATAATAAAATGATTCAAACCTTGGCTGACTGTCTGGTGTTGGTCTCACCATTGAGATCTTGCAAGTGTTACCAGGATTTACCCTTCCCAACTCTTCAGCATACCTCCATAATAATGCATATTGTTTGTCTGCATCACCATCAACAATTCCTTTTGCTATTTGCTTTGCCCTCCAAGCTCTGCCCCAGGATATCCCAGCTTTGTAGCTCAACCTCACATCAGCCATGATTTCTCTAACCTTCACAGAGTCAGTGGTTTGTAACTTTTTGGCCACTGACTTTGCCACCCACCTTGCCCTAGCATTACAATTATTTAACACTCTTGCACAGTTGTGGGTCCCATCCCACGTTTTCATCCTGTATGTTTTACTGTGGCCAACTTTACTGACAAGTGCTACAAAACCACAGTCAGCCTTACACTGAACTCTGACCCTATCTATGTCGTTTTTGGGCATCTTCATCTCTCTACCATTTAAAATAGTCCATTCTCTAATTGCATCTTTAAATTCTTCAAGACTACTAAATTCCAAACCAACTTTAAATTGGTAATTTTTGTCAAGTTCAGCTGGATTAAACTTGTCATATTTTGGCCCTGACCTACCACCTCTCTCACTGTCACTGTCACTTTCCAACTCTTCAGATTTGTAGTTATCATCTGGGTCAACAACCTCATCTACTGGTGCACTAGAACTTGCACCAGTTGCTTTCTTGTTTGGTGTACTGTTTGCCCTTTTCTTCACTCTATAAGGGGTGCCATTGATCACAACCCTTGAGCCACCAGCAAATAAAATTGATGGTGATGGAGGTCTGGGTGGTGTCCTTGCTTCATTTTGAATAACAGGATCAAACCCATCATTGTTGCCATGTGTTCTCTCCTCTTCACTATCATCCAACCTGATACCCTTAATATCATCATCACTCTCTTCAGTACCATCCTCATTATCTTCTCCATTACCATCCTCATCATCTTCTCCATTACCATCCTTATTGCCACAGTCAGTATGACTTCCAAATTGCTCAAAATGCTCAATGTAAATATGAGCTTCAACTCCAAACTTAACTGCATGGTCAGCTATTTCCAAAGCATCTTCATCATCCAAACATCTCCTAAACTGAACATCTTCATCTCTTTTCCACCATAATCTATAAGTACCATTCTGATATCCTAAGTCTTTTGCAATACCAGTAGCTTCAAAGAAGCTCCATTTATCTACATCCTGATGTCTAACAACTAATTCAGTACCCCCTTCGTATTCAACTACCAAATTCTTAGTAAACTTTCCTCCATGGTGAAACACAACAGTAATAGACATACTGTACAACAAAGGGGTAAAAATCAGAGACCCAAAATAGACATTAAACAATAGCTACTACATAAGGGCTAAAATAGACATTTCAACCTAAAACACAAACCCAAAATAGACATTAACCCTAATACAATAACCAAGTCAATGTTCAAACCCATTAACACATCTCTCCAACCATGAAAACGACACCAAACACATTCAATATTAAACCCTAACCCACATGGTGGTCCCCTTTCATAGAACATTTATACAATGAAGACAGAAAGTACCAAAAAGAAGAGAACATGTACAAACCTGTGTTTTTCGAAAAAGAGACCTTCTCTTGGAACTTGTCGCAGCGTTCTTTCACTTCGAACCCACAGTATTGACACTCAACTCAGTTGAACATCCTTCTTCACGTCGCCATTGTTGTTTCCTTCGCAGAGCTTCTCTCTCTCTCTCTCTCTTTTCGCAGGGAAACCCTAATTCTGAGACCCAAAATTGATACCCCAACGTTCATATGCCAGGTCACAGTCACATGACTTCACACGTGTTCATCCACATCACCAACATGGTAGACACGTCATCTAAAACTAACACTGTTAATGTCAAACTAACAGCAGGGACTAAACTAAACACGTTTTGTAATTGCAAGGTATTTTTTGAAGCTTTTCTTTTTGCAGGGACGAAACTGGATTATTTGTATATATTGCAGGGACGAAATGTATATTTAAGCCTAAAAAAATAACAATTTTTAATATAAAAAAGTCACTTTGGCATGCCAGCGTGGCTACCACGTAGTTTAAGTGGCAGACAAGTTAGCATCAATTTTGACCAGATTAGTGAGGGACCCTGATTTTACAAATTGAGAAATTTGGGGGATCAAATTCGTGAAATTAAAACTTTGGGGATCAAAATCGTGAGTTGGTGAAACTTGGGGGACCAAAACTGTATTTAAGGCTAAATATTAAGAAGTCAATCACCCTATTTATATTAGGAGTTTAATTGATATGCAACACGGTGTAAAAAAGATTTATTCTGTCAACCAATAAATTATTAACGTATCTATAATCTATAATATAAATATTTGAGAATGCATTTTCATTAATGCATTGTCACATGTTATTTTATTATGAAATTGGTAATTAATTCTCTTGAAAACTTCCAATGTACTCTTCATGGAATTTCTTATTTTGAAAACCCCAGAATTAATACTTACAATAAATCTCCTACTTTAAAAACTTCTAATGTACTCTTTGGATCAATTTCTCTAATATATATAGCCCACCATTTCTCAATTTTATTGCAAAAACTATCGCTCCACTACTCCAAAAAAATTACATCACGTCCGTTTTTTTGTTCATTTTCAATTAATGCCTGCAAAAAATCATGAATAAGTCAGTTTGTTGTGGTTCTCTTCCAACTACTTTTCCCACCCAATCTCATAGGCCCTATGTTCTTGAAATTCTTCCCAATTACCATTCTAAACCCAACATGCACAGCCTGAAAGGGACATGGTTACATGTATTTTGATTAAAATAAATTACAATTTCTTCTATTGCTTTCATTACGTTGTTATTTTGTGGAATTGTTTTCGTTATAGGTAAACCGTAAACATAAGGGATTGAGGAAATTGGTTCCTTTCAAGATAAGTTTTGTGGCCAATTCTAGAATGCATTGGAGGACTCTAAATGGTATTTGTAATACTACTTGCATTACTTCAAGTACATTTGGATTAGCAAGTTTGGTTCTAAGTTGTTTGCATTTGAGTTGTCCTCTTTTATTGTTATTTTTTAAATAGTTTTACATGTTTAAATCTATTTTCAAGTAATTTTTTTTGTTTTTTCTCATGGTGTATGGTTGTGATAAGCTTTTGTCTTACAATCCAAATGTACTCTGACCATTCATATTTTCAAATTTGGTTGCCAGATTGAAGAAAAATTACATTTCATTTTTCTTCCTCTTATCTTAATCTTAATCCTAACTATACTCAATTAAAAATTAATATGTCCACATAGACCGACCACTTATCCACATCATTGTACACCTCATTGTGCGAATAAAAAATACGTAGACAACCGTGAACAGCTGAATTCCAACATGGCATCCAAAAATTCACGGCTTCAAGACCTTACTCTCTCCTTTAATGGATCATATTTATTATTTTTGATTTTTTTTGCTTAAATTTGTTATTTTTGAATGGCATTAGAAACATTTATTGAAAATTTATTCTCTTTCATCAAATGTTTCTAAACGGAAAACGATTTCGTATAATTGCTGAAAGATAACGTGTCTCCTTCTTTTATAGAGAAAGGATAAGATTATGATAATCCTAGTGAGTTCCTCAACGGTACCTCACTATACATATACTCACGGTATCTTTTAATTAATTACCCACGACGCCTTCCCTAAGAGTTGCAATCTTACATAACTTTCAAATGCTACAAACCCCACCGTCGGGAAACACTGACCCGACATATTAGACGGGTTCTAAACTAACAGTCTAGGCCTCAGGCTCATATACTTCCCTCGCCAAGTGAGCCATATAATTCTTTAATTTATTTAAATATGTATACACACACATACACACACACACACATATATATATATATATAGTATATTTTTTCCTCATATAATCTCATTGAACGATAATATTGTAGAAAACTCATATCACAACCAAGCATATCAAGCATTAGGGTCTAGGATAGATTGGGAACACTTTTATAATTAAGATGAAAACAATTCTAACATTTGTTTATAATTGTATGTAGATATTATGGTTAGCTTTCCAACGCAACCAAGAACACCTAAATCAGAGTTTTGGATCAAGAGTTACGAACGAAACAAGTTGGAAGGCTACCTACCGAAAATCCCCCACAGTCAGAAAGTAACACGGGTGCCCGTGTCAGTTTAGCAGTGTGCAAAAATTTGTTTTATATAAACACTTTAAACATCACAATTCAATCAATTACCACCCAAACAAACACAATCAGCACTATTATCCTTTATCAATTTTCATGCATTCAACTTAATCAAATCACACATATTCAACAACAATAACAACTATAATTCTCCTATAAATCATGGAATGAACTCAATCATGAATCAAATTCAAGATTCACAAACAAATAAGCTCCAAGTACCAAGAGTACTTAAAACCCTAAAACTTGATAATGGGGAAAAGGAAAAACTCACATATGATAGAAGAATGGTACGAATTTGTTGAACACACAAGACCTCAATAACTTTACTGACCTCCTATCACCCAAAATCAGTTGAGTCCCTTTCTTCTTTGCTCTCTAAACTTAAGATTCAACACCAACAATCCCTATCCAAGTCCTCAAACTAACATGTAAGAAGTGTAGTGTCCAAAACCATCTCCTATTAATACATGCATGATGAAATACAGTGTGAAAGAGTGATTTCTCGGTAGCAACTCTGATTATATTGGAAGGGAGTAGGTGGTTTTTCACAATCTTGAAGAGGAGAGAAAGGAGATGGAAATGAGAGAAAATATAACTCTATTTCAGTTGTAATTGAGGACGATTTACGTGGGTTTTCACTCTCTCTTGGTCTCTCCCTTTCTCCTTCCTTTCGAGTTCTATCTTTCTCTCCCTCTATACTTTTGTCTAAATTTTGAACTAAAGAGAGTGGGGGTTGAGTTGTGTTTGTGTGTGGGTGTTCAACTGAATCATGTTTTAAAAAGAAAAGGGTGAAATGAATAGAAAACCTTATTGTGCCCTCTTTCCCTTTTCCATTATTTAGACTCTCACACAAACACATTCACATTCATAAACTCATAATCAATTTAAACATACAATTAAACCTTCAAAACATAACCATATATCCACATTTTCTCTTAGCATGTCAAAAAAATAATCATGAAGTAATATAATTACTTCGGGTGTTACAATAATTTTATATAACATATATTATAATATAACTAGAAAATTATTGTGAAAATAATATGAGAGACGATATAGGAGAGGGAAGGGGGATAGAGGGAGAGGGAGAGAGGTCATGATATGAAAAGATATAAAGAAGAGAGATGGGAGGTAGAGGGAGGGAGGGAGGGAGAGAGAAGAATGAGATAGGAGAGAGGCCGAAGATGAAGAGAGGGGATAGAGGAGAGAGAGAGGCGGAGAGGGAGAGGGAGAGAGGAGTCCTGATATGAGAAGATATATAGAGGAGAGATGGGATGTAGAGAGAGGGGGAGGGAGGGAGAGAGGAGAATGAGATATGAGAGAGGGAGAGGAAGAGAGAGAGGACACACAGAGAGAGAGAGAGAGGGAGAGAGGGGGAGAGAGAGAGAGAGAGAGAGAGAGAGAGAAGAAATAGAAAGCAAAGAGGAGAGAGACTAAAGGAGAGAGAAGATAGAGAAGGGGGATAGTAGAGAAAAAATGATTGAGTAGGAAATAAAAATAGTAATTTTGTAATTTTGGGGGGAGACATAATGTTGTACTGTAGGACAAATATCAGTTTGTTTTCAAACAGAAACAAATAAAATACAATAAAATAAAATGTAACAATTATATATTAGTTAAATTATATATCAATGAATACTAAAAAATTAAAGTCCCAATTCAAATTGCATGGTGGTATCTATTTAAAAAAAGTCATACAAATCAAATGACATAAATACATTAACACAAATTTAATCTTTAAAATATACAAATATCTAAATACGTGTATTTATTTGTTATATAAATTTTATATAGATGTACATAAAAGATACTTATATAATGTTGATAAAAACAAGGGTAAAATATGTTTTTAGTCCCTACAAAATTTTGTTTTTTTAAATTAGTCCCTTCATTAACGAAATAGGCGTTTTGGTCCCTACAATTTTTTCCCGTTTTCATTAAGAGTCCTTGACGTTAAATTGACTAACAGAAAGCCCAGTCAGAATTGCCAGGTGAGCATTTTATCTGACATGGCACCCACAAGTCAAGGGTGCACTGTTGATCATCTTCTTTACCCAGTTCCTGAAAACGGGTTGTTTTGACCCGTGGGGAACCCGTTTCTTTCTAATGATTGAGGCCACCATTTTCTTCGATTTTGTAGCTGTTTTAACCGTGTTTCAAATACAAGATGAAGCCCCCATATTGATTTCGTGAATGGCTCAACCTTATCACAAACCCAGAAAAAAAAAACACTAGATTGAAACATTGTCTCTTCGTCCCAACTCCGGCGGAGATGCTGGTTTTTATGGATTTGAGACAGATCGAAGCATAAAAAATAAACTGTAACACTAACAGTAACACTTCACAAAGTTTCAGTTTTTCTTCTTCAATAGAGTAAGAAGTAGAAGGCAGATGAAGGGTTGTGAAAATGGAAAGAGTACTAAACTTGGTTTCTGGAAGTGTGGTTGTGAGAGAATGGAGAATGATGTGGACTTTGAGGGTTTTTAAATTGTTGCTGATAGCAACAATGATTCAAAATAGGGGTTGCAACATCCTCTTTATCTCTCTCCATTTCCGATTTCAGATTTTTCTTCTCCCATTTTCGATTTTTCTTCTTCAACTTCTGATTTTTATTTTTCATGCGGTCTCTGCCATCACCGCTATCTCTCTCTGCCCCGATCTACTTCCATTTAATTTGCTTCCATCGTGTGGGGTTGTGGGGAGTTGGAAGAAGAAGGAAGAAGAAGAATTTCTGGGTTGTTTTCTTTCTGGGTTGTGCGATGGTAGTAGAGAAAAGAAAAAGAGTTTAAAAAAACACAATTCAATAAAAAAATTTGGTAAAAAAAAGCCACATGGATATGACACCTAATTTATTTGTGCCACGTAGATAAAAAGAGCCACATGTACATGACAAATCAGAAAAACGTTATGCCAGTCACCATGATTTAACGGCAGGGACTAATATTGAAAACGGTAAAATAAGTTGGGGACTAAAACGCCTATTTCGTTAATGTAGGGACTAAACTTAGAAGGACCCGATTTTGTAGGGACCAAAAACATATTTTACCCTAAAAACAATTAATACTTATGTAATATATACTTGAACAAACATAGGTAAAAGAATATTCCCCATGCAGGGCACAACTAGGAATACTAGTAACTTTAAAGATGATTACGAAGACAAGTCAAAGTTATAGGATGATGGTTGTGTTGAATTTCTAACTTTGACACATAAGATTCATTGCTGGTAGTGAAAGAAAATAAAATCAAACCTAAGTACTTTGTTAGAGTCAAAGTGTTTAGAGTTCATACTCGTTTTACTCTTTAGCTATTTTTTTTACGTGACAAATTGATTTCTAACAATACTTTAGGGATAAATTAGTCAATTACATTTAAAAAGAGAGACAAGTTAGTCCATTTATTCATCCGATAATTGAGACTAATTTTTCCATATCTAAATATTGTCTAGAAACAATTTTTTCCGTAATGAAATGTCAGGAATTAAAATTAAAGATTTTCTAAATGCTTAAGTACCAAGTGCTATATCAATTACTTTTTCATATATTAAACAAAATAGTTGCCGTCGCATCTTAGGGTTCCAAGCGCCGTTGCATATTGATCACGCCACAACCTGATCACGCCGTCGCCTCCCATTGAACCGTCGGCCAGGGCTTATCTCCACTATGCGGCTGCCCTGAATCAGAGTAGTCGTGCTATAGTCATCTCCCTTACTAAGCTTTGATGTAGTACAATGCTCTGAACGAAAGAAATTTTGACGCAGAGCGGGTATACTGAACGAAGGTGAGTATGACAGGGGGTGGGTTTTCGAAGGGAGGTCGTTTCTACGATTCAAGAAGGTTCACTCCAGCAGACAAGGATGGGTGGCAACGTATTCGAAGCAAGCAAGAGAGGAGGTTTGGGGGTCGTAGAGGACAAGGAAACATAGCGGAGGGGAGATTTCATCGCTATACTTCACTTCATTCCCCGAAACTTGGAGAGCTTGGGACATGCTCCAAATCTTTGACAAGCATGGAAGAGTCCAAGAGGTCGTTATCCCGGCGAGAAGGAATGCGCAAGGAAAGAGATTCAGTTTTATCTGGTTCTATGAAGTCAAGGATCCGGAACACCTAGCTATCATCCTTGATAACATTTTTGTTGAAGGAGACAAGATCCATGTTAATCTTCCCAGATTCAAAAGGGAGGAGAAGCTAGTCGGTCATAGGTAACCTTTGCATAACCGAAACGAGAAGGTGAGGAAAGTTTGGGTGAAGAAGAGTGACGCCAACCCAAATGTGCAGGGCTCTAGAAAGAACGAAGAGATTGGAGATCTGGTGTGCGATATTGAGATAGGACCCCTCTTGCCTAAGGCAATGGTGGGGGAGGTTATCATTCCCGGGAAATCCTATTATATACAGGATGAATTGGCCCAGCAAGGCGTGTTTGCAATAAAGGCAACTCCGATGGGCTCTAACTTAGTTCTCTTGGAAGGTGATTCTGAAGAAGGAAATTTTAATGAATATATAGATGAGGCTAGGGAGTGGCTGTATCAATGGTTCAAATGGATTCGTCCATGGAAACCAACTAATGTTGACCCCGAAAGGGTAACTTGGCTCAGGTGTAATGGTATTCCAGTTCACGCTTGGACCTCTACCTTTTTTTCCAAGCTTAGTGCCTATGTGGGAGAATTTGTTTGTGCTGATGAGAAAACAGAAAGGAAAAGGACGCTTGATGTTGCTAGGCTAATGGTGCGGACTCAGTCGTCGGAGTTGGTGAATAGAACTTTTAAGGTGATTATTAATAAAATACCTTACTTCATCAAAGTAGTGGAGTGGTCCGCTTCAATGGAGTGATAAGGGGCGAAGGGAGGATGAATTGAACGTTGATGGGCTAAGCTCGGAGGAGGAGTTTTCTGATCATGGCTTCTCAAAAATGATGGTGACCACGGTATTGAAGAGGTGGATGAAGACGTATTAAACGCCTTACTTAACGAAGTGCGTAGCTTTAGGAAGACAAATCAGGAAGCCCAGTTATTGGTGGATGAAGACGTATTAAACGCCTTAATTAATGAATGTAATGAGTCTTCAGCTGAAAGTTATGTGGCGGAGAGCCCAGTTATTGGTGGTAATGCCATAGAACTCCCTTCAATTCCAAATAAGCACGTTTCGCCCAAAGTAGATATTGCAAGGCCTCGAAAAGAAAGAAAAATCATGATGATAGGCGAGAAGAGGAAACCAAAATCGGGTAAGTTAAAGAAGGCGAGTAGGGAGTTAGCAGAGGTATCTCTATGTTCTATCCCAGAGGATCAAGTGGTGCACCATTCTCAGGATGTTAGTATCAACTCTTCATCTTTGTTCTCGGCTGGCACAGTTTTGTGTGGTGGGTCTATATCTAGCGGAGACATTAGTTTATGTAATAACAGGTTCTGGGCACTTCAAGGAAAGGCAGTGGCTAGAAAAGTATAGGAAACGGCTAAGAGCCTAGGTGTGGAAGGTAACATGCAGGATGAAAGGTATATTGATCTGATTGAAGAAGGTGAGCGCAGAGACAAAGCAGAGAGTAGCAAGAGGGCGAATAACATCAAGACCTCATGAATTTGCTATCTCTAAATATTAGAGGGTGGGGCGATCGAGGTAAACGTCACCAATTGGTATCTCTTTTAAATTCTCGGTCTTTTGAATTTGTATGCATTCAGGAAACAAAGAGGGAGGTGATGGTTGAGAGCGAGATTGGCATGCTTTGGGGAAATCGTCCTTTTCAGTGGGTTCATCAACCTTCGTGTGGCTTGTCGGGAGGTATCTTGTGTACTTGGCTTGAAGGGACTTGTGTTGTCTCGTCTCATTTTTCTGGTTATGGATTTCTTGGTGTCAGCGCAACCATTCGGGGTACGATAGTGCACGTGGTAAATATATATGCCCCTTGTTCCATTGTAGGGAAACGAAGAGTGTGGGCGGAATTGCTAGCTGCCAAGCAACGATTAGGGGGAGGTGAATGGTGTAGCCCAGCTTCACAGCAACTGAAATGAATAACTTGACAATGCTATAGCACAGCTTCACACCAACTTATGAATAGCTTGACAATGCTATAGCACAGCTTCACAGCAACTGAAATGATGAACACGAAAATAAAAATGGAAGGTTGAAGGTGCAGATTAATGGAGGAAATGTGTGTCAAGTTTTTCTTCCAAAAACTCTCTCTAACTTCGAATGGGAGTGAATCAATGGAGATGAAGATGACTTGACATATCTCACCAACCAAAAGATATTCTTCCACTCAAAAAGTGCCAAGTGTCCACGCTAGCCAATGGGGAGTGCGCGCGTCAGTCCTAGCTGCAGAAAGGAAGATACGCTGACTTGACATAGAGCAATAGGCGCCAAAATTTTACTTTTCTTTTTGATGCTCAGCTGGGCCCGCCAGTTGACGCTATAACGTTTGACGCTGTAACACTAACAAACACATCAAAACATTCACTAGGGGCACCAAATGTGCCAGATATTAGCAAATCAACAATTAACCCTTCTACTTCCTAAAATTCTAATATTTTACTAAATAAACATCTATAACACTTGAGAACTTGCTTGGAATTAATCTTTAGAGGCATAAATAACTCATATAAATATGAGTTATCACACCCCCAAACTTAAACCATTGCTTGTCCTCAAGCAATGACACTTGACATAAGACAAGAAAACACAGATATATAAGCACATAGTCCAGCACACAATCAGTTTCCTTTCTAGATTAACAATTGGTCAAGATTGTTCTTAAGGGGCTAACCTTTCAGATCCACACCCACACACACACACACCATTGCATTTCACAACTTATAGAATCATTATTGCTCAATTGTGTGTGTGTGACCTCAGACTCAACTCAATTCCTAGCTAGGTTCAAGATTTCTCTTAGCCTTGGAGAGAGTGGCATTCTTTCAGTGAAAGCAAAGAGTTTTTCAAAACAAAGAGTAGACTAAGTACTTCACAAAAGAAATGAGGGACTTCAAAGCACCACAAAGGGCTTGATTAGGCATTTCAAATATTGGTCAGTGCACTATCTAATTACAAAGAGAGAACCAGATGCTATAGCGCTGGATGCTATAGCTCTGAACAGATGATGGACAAAATAGAGTTTGAGGTGCAATTCCCTCATTACTGAGCTCCTTTATGCTGATATTCTCTTCTCTCTCTTTTTTTTTTGATATCAATGTACATCTGGAATAGCCCAGCATTTGCTTCGGGTAATTACAACTACTTACAAAGTTAATGAGCTGCTACATTACATTGATATATATGAGATCCTATTTGCACTGACCCTCCTAAAATCATCATGCCTAGCCTTAATATCACTAACGCACCCCCAAACTTAGCTTCAAAAGCTACTCTAAGTTTTTAATAGAATTTTGATTTTCACCTTGGTTAACCAAGACTAACTTCAGCATCAGATAATCTTTAACTAGCTAAGTTTTTCCTTAAGTTCAGAGTTTTGTGTAGAAGCAACAATAAGACTACTCATTAATCATGCAAGGTTACTCCACACATTTCACTTGATCATCATTAAAATTAGCCCAAAAAGAACAATTTCTAATATTGCAAGACTAGAAAACAAACAAACTGATTATGCACTAAACACTTAGCACTTAACAGAATATATATATATATATATATATATATATATATATAATGACATGCAAAGGTCCCCCCCCCCAACTTAAGAACCAACAGTGTCTCCACTGCGCACGTTTGTAGAGGGAGAGGCCTACAAAAAGGACTCAAACAACAAAGAAACTAAAATGAACACATGTAAAACATACTGTTAAGTGCACAACAACGCTATAGCACCTAACAGGTTTATTTGAAAAACAGGAAATTAACACTAAATACTAAGAAGGGTTAACTATTTTTTTGTTACCCCAGACCTGAGCCTAGTGCTTGTTCTTGAAGGAGCAGGTGTTGCTTTGCCAGGTTTGGACTTTTCTTAACTGGCTTGGTGGGCTCCTCAACTTCAGCTGCTACAGCTTCAGACGCTATAACATCAACATTTGCTGCTACCTCTACCGCTTTTGAAGCTTGTAACCCAGCCAATTTGGCAACTGCTTCATTCTCTACATCTTTCATCGGAAGGGTTTCCTCAGTAGCTTTTGCTTCAGCAGGGTGCGTTGTAGGCTGAGATGCTACAGCTTCAGCTTCCACTTCAGCAGTAGATGATTCTTCAGCGACTAGATCTTCCTCAACCTCAGCTAACTTTGCTCTAGGGTTTTTTCTTGCATCATAGTAGGTTGGCACCCTTCTCTTTGCCACATGCTTTTCTTTCATCTTGGGGGCTATAGCATCAGCCGCTATAGCATCAGTAGTTTGAATTTCAGAAGCTTTTTCCTTTCCAGCCTCTTCAGTTTCCTCTTCTTCTCCAGTGAAATATTGCATCTTAGTAAGAGGATTTCTGAGCTCTTTGCTTGAATCTAGGCATTTTTGAGAGGGGGACAACAGCTGCTGTCACACTTGTTGAAATGGCAGATGCTACAGCGTCAGCTGCTATAGCATCTGAATTGGTGGTGTCTTCTTGTATGGGTTGTTGTTGTGGACTTTTCTTGGGTGAAGGCTTTTGTGGTTGGTCATTTTGGGGTTGGGTGCTTTCTGGAGGGGGTGAGTTAGGAATGTTATGCTGGGGGGTGGTGATTGAGGGGTTTCAGGGACAATGACTGGTTGTGATGGGGATGTTTGAATTTTTGTGGGGGATTTATGGATGTGTTTAGGGTTGAGTGGGGTATCACACTGTATCTCAGTAAACTGCTCACTTTCAATTTTCTCTTCAGATGAATCCTCACTCTCTTCCTCACTATTAATCTGCCTTGCTATCCTCTTGGTTTCCTCTTTCAGCAATGAATTCCATATTCCAGAATTTCTTGGTATCATCGACGATTTCAGTGGACGGTGAACCAGAGAGGCTCAGATACTGGTCGTTTTCCAGTAGCCTTTGAAGGAGTTTGCTTTTTAGGCGTGATGAAATTGTTTGAACTTGCTAATCAGTGAGATGAGAGCTTAGGGTTTTGTGGGTAAGGTTTCGAGAGAGAAGAGATGAAGTTTGAGGTGAGAGAGATGAGAGATGCAACGACTTGATTTATGGGGGAGAGGAGTTATGGGAAGTTGAGATAAAAATAAATAAAGTAACCGTTGAAAGTGATTGATGAAGAGAGAAGGTGAAGGATGTGACAGAATACGAGCGCAAAGCAGTTGAGAAGTGACTGATACTTGCCACGTCAGCACTGAGCTTTTTGAAAAAAATTTGACTTTCTGACCAACGCCACGCAGCAACCGCTATAGCATCAGCGACACAACAAAAGCTATAGCGCCAACTGCTACCACAACAACTTCACATGATATCATCCAACTCTAGATTTCACTTCTGCATAAACAAAATTTAAGAACACAAAATTTGGTTAATTAAAAATTTGGGTTGCCTCCCAAGAGCGCTTACTTTAAGAGTCTTCAGCCAGACTTCCTCTGTCTGCTAGAGGTTTTGAAGATCAACAGTGGTCTTGTCCCTGACCACTTGCTCACCATGGTATTGCTTTACCCTTTGCCCATTTACCTTGAAGGTGGTGCCAGTTGCTTCATCATACAAATCCACAACACCATGTGGGTATATTTTTATCAATTTAAAAGGGCCTGACCATCTGGATTTTAATTTCCCAGGAAACAGTTTAAGTCTTGAGTTAAATAACAGAACCAGCCCTCCTTCTGTCAGCTCTCTTCTTTGATATTTGTGGTCGTGCCATACCTTAGTTTTCTCCTTGTAAATGGCTGAGTTCATAGGCAAAATGCCTAATCTCCTCAAGCTCATTCAACTGCAGCAGCCTAGCTTCTCTTGCCCTTGTGTGATCAAAGTTCAGCTTTTTATAGCCTAGTGGGCTTTATGTTGCAGTTCAATAGGCAGGTGGCAAGCTTTGCCATACACAAGTCTGTAAGGTGACATCCCCAAAGGAGTTTTAAAGGCTGTTCTGTAGGCCCATAGAGCATCATCCAAGTGTAGAGACCACTCCTTCCTAGTTGGACCCACCATCTTTTCAAGAATTCTCTTAATTTCTCTGTTAGACAACTTTGCTTTCCCACTTGTTTGAGGGTGGTAAGCAGTAGCAATCTTGTGCTTGACTCCATATTTAGCCAAGAGGGTTTCAATCAGCTTGTTGCAGAAGTGGGATCCCTCATCACTTATGATAGCTCTTGGAGTTCCAAATCTGGTGAATATATTCTTCTGAAGGAATTTACTCACTGACTTTGCATCATTATTGGGTAAAGCAACAGCTTCTACCCACTTTGACACATAGTCCACTACCACAAGGATATAAAGATTTCCATGAGAAGAAGGGAAAGGTCCCATGAAATCCATTCCCCAAACATCAAAGAGCTCCACCTCCAAGATGTTGGTTAGAGGCATCTCATGCTTATTGGAAATATTCCCAGTTCTCTGACATTTGTCACACCTCTTAAGCATTTCTTGAGCATCTCTAAACAATGTAGGCCAGTAATATCCAGATTGTAGCACCTTTGCAGCTGTTTTGGTTCCTCCAAAGTGCCCACCACAAGGTGCAGCATGACAGTGCTGTAGCACTTGGTGTTGTTCTTCTTCTGCTAGGCACCTCCTCATCAATTGGTCTTGGCATTTTTTGTAGAGGAATGGTTCATCCCAACAATATTGCTTAATTGTGTGGAAGATCCTCTTTCTCTGCTGATGATTCATGTCTGCAGGCACCACCTTGCTATCCAGAAAATTTACAATGTCAGCATACCATGGTGCTGTAGCATCAGACGCTATAGCACCAGAAGTGATGGTTTTAACTGTTATAGCGTCAGATGCTACAACAGTCACTGCCAGCAGCTTTTCATCTGGAAAGTACTCTTTGATTTCTCCTTTAGTTGCACCTGCATTTTCTCCTTCAATTCTAGACAAATGGTCAGCAACTTGGTTCTCCACCCCCTTTTTATCACTAATTTCTAAATCAAATTCTTGGAGGAGGAGAATCCACCTAATTAGCCTAGGCTTTGCATCTTTTTTTGAGATCAAATACTTGATGGCTGAGTGGTTAGTAAAAACAATAACTTTAGTACCCACCAAGTATGATCTGAACTTGTCAAATGCAAAGACAACAGCCAATAACTCTTTTTCAGTGACAGTGTAGTTTAATTGTGCTTCTACAAGTGTTTTGCTGGCATAATAAATAGAATGAAAAACCTTATCATACCTTTGCCCCAACACTGCTCCAACAGCATAGTCACTTGCATCGCACATGAGCTGCAATGGTTTTGTCCAGTCAGGAGTTACAATAACATGAGCAGTTACTAGAGCTTCCTTCAACTTCTGAAAGGCTTCCAGGCAGTGTTCATCAAAGATAAAAGCAGTATCATGCTGTAGCAGCTGACACAGAGGTTTTGAGATTTTAGAAAAGTCTCTGATGAATCTCCTGTAAAATCCAGCATGACCAAGGAAACTTCTGACACCCTTGACACTTGTAGGTGGAGTGATAGGCCGCAAGTGCACGGTTCTATCGCGTAGTAAAAATATCGATCCCACAGAGACTTTGTAATTACCGATTTTGTTTTCGATTGTGATTAGCTAAAAGAATGATTTGTAGAAGAGATTTTTGATTAATTGAAATTCAGGAATAAAAGACGCCTTGGGATCATGGTTAGATCACAATGATGGAAATAAACAACCCTTTAACTATTCTCTATCTTATTTTGAAATTGTTTTAAGGACAAGGTATTCTTTTGGTGTAATTCAAGCTTCCTCTCGGAATGCAAGAACGTGTCTCGAAACAATGATCAAACCTATTCTCATGGTTGATCATCGCAGAGACCCATTAAGCACAACCTTATTGTCCCAAGGTTAGCAATGCTATTCTCATGCTTTGCTTTGCCTTGTCTAATTCCATTTGTTCCAATATCAAACTTCACCTCTCGGTACTTTGTTTGATATTTGTTTAATAGAAATTTAGTTTGATGGAATTAGATTAAAATCAAGTTTTAAATAAGATAGAGTTTAGTCTTGGATTTGTTTAGGGACCCATCATTGGATTGTGTCCCACAATCCCAAGACTAAAGAAGTCTACTCACACATGATCATAGTAGACAAGGGAGTAGAAGAGAATGACATAAAAGAAAATGACATAAAGATAAATAACAGAATGTAAATGACAAGAATATAAAGAAAGCAATAGAGAACTGAAATGTAAAGTGCTGAAATGTAAAAGAACTGAAATGTAAAAGTGCTAGAAGATAAATGGCAGAAAAATAAAGAGCAAGAAAGTAAAAGAAAGCAAGTAAACAAGAACTAAAATGAGAATAAAAACTTAGATAAACTTTGAGTGTAAATTTCAAGTATGCAAAGGTGAGATTACAACTGAAATAAGGTCCTATTTATAGGCTAGGATCAGTAGACAAGCTGATCAATTCGCATCAAATACAATAAAGACCATAAAGAGAGAAAGAAAACAGTTTTGAAACTGTTTTCTGGGTCCTGAAGAGTTGCACGGTCCGTGCAACATTGACACGGGTCGTGCTGAGTGAGAATACAAGCGAAACTGGAGATTTTAAGGTCTGCACGGGTCGTGCAACTTTAGCACGGGTCGTGCAATGTTTCAGGTGCACTTTAAAAGTGACTTTTCAGCAACCAACTTGACCAGCACGGATCGTGCTGCTTCTGCACGGGGCGTGCAACATTTTTGGCTAAAATTCCTTGGCTTTTCGGTTGAGCACGAGTTGTGGCACGGTCCATGCTATATTCCTTGTATCTTGGCACTATTTTTCTCCTTGCTTTGCACTATTCTTCCTTGCTTTGCACCCTCTTTTATTCTCTTCTGATTCTTGACCTATTCTTCATGCAATGTTCATTCTTTCTTCAATTTGTAATCCCTGAAAATAAAATTAATAACTTGTAGTAAAATAGTTCAATAATGGAACTAAATTCCCACAATATTTATTCAAATTAAACATTAAAAACACTCTATTTTTGGACTTATCATGGAGGCAATTTCTCTATGACTTCAATCTTTGCCCTGTCTACTTCTAGTCCTTTCTTGGAGATTCTGTGGCCCAAAACAATCCCTTCTTGCACCATGAAGTGACATTTTTCCCAATTCAACACTAGGTTTGTTTCTTCACACCTTATCAGAATTTCCTCCAAGTTGGCCAAACATGCTTGAAATGATTCCCCAAATACAGAAAAGTCATCCATGAAGACTTCCATGGATTTCTCAATGTAATCTGAGAAAATAGCCATCATACACCTCTGGAAGGTTGCAGGAGCATTGCATAGTCCAAATGGCATTCTCCTGAAGGCAAATGTGCCATAAGGACATGTGAATGTGATCTTTTGCTGATCCTCAGGAACTATTGCTATTTGATTATAGCCAGAATAGCCATCTAAAAAGCAATAAAATTCCTTTCCTGCAAGCCTATCCAACATCTGGTCAATAAAAGGTAGAGGGAAATGATCCTTCTTTGTAGACTTGTTCAACTTTCTATAGTCCATGCAAATCCTCCACCCTGTCACTGTCTTGGTTGGTATCAGTTCATTCTTGTCATTTGTAATTACTGTCACCCCACCTTTCTTAGGGAAACATTGCACAGGACTAACCCGTGCACTATCACTGATATGGTAGACAATCCCAGCATCCAACCACTTGATTATTTCTTTCTTCACCACCTCCTTCATTATTGGATTGAGTCTTCTCTGCCCTTCAATACTGTTCTTGGCATTTTCTTCCAAGACAATTCTGTGCATGCAAATAGTTGGGCTAATTCCTTGAATATCAGACATTTGCCAAGCAATTGCCTTCTTATGTCTCTTTAGGATATTTATGAGATCATGCTCTTGATCTTGCAAAAGATTAGAGGCAATGATCACTGGCAGAGAATCATTTTCCCCTAAATAGACATACTTCAGGTGCTTAGGTAATTCTTTCAACTCAAAGGAAGGTGGTTGCTCAATGGAAGGAACATTCTTTTTGAGGTTGGAGTTTTCTTGCTCAAGTGACTCATACTTTCTGACCCAAACCTCTTTTACCGTCATTTCTTCCTAGATAGCTCCTTCCTCCACAAGCTCATGTTTCTCACATTTATGTAGAATTTTGCCCAAGTGGTCGTTGCTTTTATGAAATTGTTTCTGATCCACTTGGTCAAGAGAGACTACAAAAGAACATTCTTTTGTGTTGGTTTCAGGGTACTTCAGAGCATTGAGGACATTAAACATGACTTCTTGGTCATTGACCCTCATTATCAGTTCCCCTTTCTGCACATCAATTAATGTCTTCCCTGTTGCTAAGAACGGTCTTCCCAGAATGATAGGCACCTCCTTGTCTGCATCAAAATCTAAAATAACAAAATCCACAGGGAAAACAAACTTGTCAACTTTAATAAGCACATCTTCTAATATCCCTTCAGGATAGGCAAGAGTCCTATCAGCTAACTGAAGGGTTACAAAAGTAGGCCTGGCAGTTCCTATACCCAATTTCATGTATATGGACTTAGGAATCAAGTTAATACTTGCTCCTAAGTCACGTAAAGCACGACCTTTGTAAAAATCTCCAATGGAGCAGGGTATAGTAAAGCTACCAGGATCCTTAAGTTTTGTAGGAAGTTTGTTCTACATAATCATGCTACATTCTCCTGTCATAGCCACAGTTTCAAACTCCCCCAGTCTTCTTCTTTTGGTGAGGACATCTTTCATGAACTTGGCATAGTTAGGCATTTGTTGGAGAGCTTCCACCAAATTTGTTGAACTGCTTGTCCTCCTGTGCCTTCTTCAACCTTTGAGAATAGGGAGGTGCAGGATATTCTGGAACAATCTTTGGTGCAGTAACAGGTGTTGTAACATCAGGCGCTATAGCTTCAGATGCTATAACGTCTGCAGAATTTTTTTCATTTTCACTTTTCTTATTTTTTTCTGTTTCTGGCTTTCCTCTACTAACAGTAGCAGATGGCTCTATCAGTTCAGTACCACTTCTCAGAGATATGGCATTTGCTGTTTCTTTCCCATGAGGTTTGGAAGTTGAAGCTTCAGTAGTGGAAGGTAAAGCTCCACTTGGCCTTTGGGTGAGAACAATTGCTATCTGCCCAATTTGATTCTCTAGATTCTTTATTGAAGCTTCATGAGTTTGAAGAGTGGTCTTGCAATCACTCATGAAAGATTTCATAAGATTTTCCTGGGAGGTGTCTACAACTGGGGCATTCTATCTTGGTTGACTCTGAGTGTTGAATCCTGGTGGAACAGTAGGAGCACTTGAACCTCCTGTATTTGCATTGTTACCTCCCCATCTGAAATTGGGGTGATTCTTCCAACCAGGGTTATAAGTGTTGGAGTAGGGACTATTATTCTTATTATAGCCCACAAAATTCACAGAAACAGGATTGGCTGGGCACTCTTCATAAACATGGCCTCCTCCACAATAGACATAACTCGTTTCACCTGGAGGGGCTTGTTCAATAACAGCAGCAGTTGACTCAGTAGCTGCTATAGCATTAGTTGTTGTAGCGCTATGAGTACTTAAATTCTTGATCATGTTGGTGAGAGAGGCCACTTGTGCTGATAGAGCAGAGACTTCACTTACTTCATGGACCCCAGCTACCCTTTTTGCAGAACTTAGCCTATCAGTAGGCCATTGGGAACTGTTGGTTGCAATGAGTTCTATCAAGTCGCAAGCTTCATTAAAGGAGGAGTTCAAGATCACACCCCCTGAGGAAGCATCTAGCATCAATCTAGTTTGCGGCTCCAATCCATTATAAAAGGTCTCAATTTGAATGACAACAGGTATCCCATGATGAGGACACTTTCTCAACAATTCCTTCCATTGTTCCCATGCTTCATAAAGTGATTCACCATCTTTTTGTTTGATGGCTGTAATATCATTCATTAACATGGCATTTTTGTTTGGTGGGAAGTATTTTGCCAAAAAAATTTCTGCCATCTCATTCCAAGTATGGATAGAGTTAGGTTCCAAAGAATTTAACCATGACTTAGCTCTATCCTTCAAGAAGTAAGGAAAAAGTTTTAGTCTAAAGGCATCTTCAGTTACACCAGGAATAAGGAAGTTACTACAGACTTCCAAAAATTGTCTAAGATGTGAATACGGGTCCTCTTGAGGAGAACCTCCAAATTGTCCCATAGTTTGAAGCATCTAGAACATCATTGGTTTGAATTCAAAATGGCCAGTGTTGAGAATTGGTCTAGCTATGCTGGTTTGCATTGTTTGAGGATCAAACACAGCATAGTCTCTCATGGGTCTATCTCTGTCATTTACCATGCCTCCAGGACCTTGATTAATCAGTTGCTGCCTGTACCAGTCTTCAGGATCATGCATAGTAATAGAATGGGTGATTGGTCCTCTTCCCCCAATAGGTCCACCTCCACCAGGGTCAAATCTACCACCTCTTGTGCTTCTACCACCTCTTGAATTGGTTCTTCCCCCTTGAGTACCAGTACCTCTACCAGACCCACCTTGTTCTGACATGGTTGGTTTTGGTTGCTGTTGTTGTAACCTTTGAAGTTGTCTTAACCTCCTGAATCTTCTTTCAGGTTCTGGGTCAAACTCCGATTCATTTTGAATGAAGAGTTACGGTTCTCAATCTTGCAATTTGTGAATGACACAATGTTGTTGGGGAAGGCCACGTGGGACAACGTTTGGGGCATCAAGTCTATCTTGAGGTCGTTCGAATTGGTGTCGGGTTTGAAGGTCAATTTTCATAAGAGCAAACTCATTGGTATAAACATCTCGGATGGGTTTTTGGATAGAGCAAGTGCATTCCTCTTTTGTAGACCGGAATCCATTCCTTTCAAGTTCTTGGGGATTCCTATCGGTGCCAACCCCCGACGGGAATCCACTTGGAGTTCGGTTCTAGGGACTTTGAGAAAGAGATTATCAACTTGGAAGGGGCGTATTCTCTCCATAGGTGGCCGGGGTAACTTTAATTAATTCCGTATTGAATAGCATCCCGGTGTACATGTTTTCATTCTATAAAGCGCCGAAGGTAGTTATTAAGAAGATGATAAAAATTCAAAGAGATTTTTTGTGGGGAATCAAAGAGGGGGAGCACGGAATGTATTGGGTGGCTTGGGACACAATTTGCAAACCAAAGAAGGAGGGAGGCTTAGGGATAAAAAATCTAGCATTATTCAATATGGCGTTGTTATCTAAATGGAAATGGAGATCTTTGACGGAGCCTAGTGTGTGTTGGAGTCGCTTGTTAATTCATAGGTATGGGGATTTTACCTCCAATTTTGTTTATGACTCGTTGGATGGCCACATGCATCGTAATTTTGGTTCAATATGGTGGAGGGATTTGTTATCCTTGGATGCAAAGATGGAGGAGCCGAATAGATTCGCGTGATGTATTAGACGAAAGTTGAGCGATGGTAAATTGGTTAATTTTTGGAAGGATCAATGGCTTGGCATTGAGCCCCTTTTCAAGGTGTTCCCACTAGTTTATGAAGGATGTGGACAGCAACATAAAACTGTGGCAGATTTTGGTAGCTGGATAGGTGACGCAGAATGTCAGCGACGATATTACAGCAGCTGAAGGGGAGATTTTGAGCAGTATTTTGATGTCCGTGGTGCCAACAAAAGGGAAGAAGGACTTGTGGATTTGGCCGCACGATGCCTCAAAATCTTTCTCCGTCAAATCCTTCTACTTGGAGCTGATTTCTTTGGCCAACCAGCAGCAGCCCCCTCGATTCAGCAGGTATTTTCTGTATCTTTGTGGAAAACAATTGTCCCATCGAAAGTTATTGTGTTCGGCTGGCGCTTGTTGTTGGATTCACTGCCTGTGCGCATGCAACTTCTTCGTAGGAATGTCATCAATTCCGATGAAGCAGTGTTATGCGAAAAGTAGTTGTGCAAGTATACACAATCGCAACAAGTAGTATAATGAAAAAAGTAAAGATCGTACCCACAGGGATTGATATTAATTTTAAAGTTTAGTTACTAAAACACTAGCGAAGCAAGCAAGAATAAAACGTTGTGATTTTAAACATAAAAATTTAAGTTGGTAAGTGAAAATAGTAAAGGAGTTTGAATATGAGAGAAAGGAGTTGGATTGCTTGCTACTAAGTACTTTCTCAAAGGTAAGGCGCTATAACATAAGATGCTATAGCGTCAAGCGCTGTAGCATATGATGTTGTGCCTTTCAATCACTCACGCCAAGGTTTTGTTATAAGACTCCTATGTCTAGGTTCTAAATAAGTCCACCCCTGTATAATGAAGAACCCACAGCTTAAGCCCTATGAACTATTTCTCCCCTATGTCTAGAGTTAAGCAAAAGTGATTTAAATGTCTTTAAATTACCTTTCATTCATATCAACCCTTGAGTTCGATTCATGGACCATGTCTGAATCCACAAATGTACTTACTCATTTCAATTGGCCAATCCCAAAATAAGTTGAAAGCATTAGAATACAAGGATTGAAACGCAAAACATCAAATGTTATATTAACAATACTAATGGTTCATTACAAAGCTTTAAGCAATCCAACTACAAGTGTTTAGCTCATGGTGAGCATCATCAACAAAATACAAGACAAGAGACTCATATTACCATACACAAGGAGAGAAGTTACGGACGGAAAAGATACAACCCGTAGCTTCCAACTTATGAATAGCTTGACAATGCTATAGCACAGCTTCACAGCAACTGAAATGATGAACACGAAAATAAAAATGGAAGGTTGAAGGTGAGGATTAATGGAGGAAATGTGTGTCAAGTTTTTCTTCCAAAAACTCTCTCTAACTTCGAATGGGAGTGAATCAATGGAGATGAAGATGATGTCCCCTTTTGCTATATCCCATAAAGTAGCTTTTACAAAAAGGTGACTTGACATATCTCACCAACCAAAATATATTCTTCCACTCAAAAAGTGCCAAGTGTCCACGCTAGCCAATGAGGAGTGCGCGCGTCAGTCCTAGCTGCAGAAAGGAAGATACGCTGACTTGACATAAAGCAATAGGCGCCAAAATTTTACTTTTCTTTTTGATGCTCAGCTGGGCCCGCCAGTTGACGCTATAGCGTTTGACGCTGTAACACTAACAAACACATCAAAACATTCACTAGGGGCACCAAATGTGCCAGATATTAGCAAATCAGCAATTAACCATTTTGCTTCCTAAAATTCTAATATTTTACTAAATAAACATCTATAACACTTGAGAACCTGCTTGGAATTAATCTTTAAAGGTATAAATAACTCATATAAATATGAGTTATCAAGCAGCTCGCTGTCCTCTATGTCAACATCAAGGCGAGACAGTCACCCATTTATTTATGAGTTGCTCTTTCGCAAATTCGGTTTGGGAACGTGTTGGTTCTTGGCTTGGTGTTGCGCTTGACACGTCTATGAATTTGGAGGATTTCCTTTCTAGTTGTGCGACTATATGCAAAGGGAAAAAATCAAAACACACGAGGCACATGTTTTGGTTAACAACTTTTTGGAGTATATGGCTTGCTAGGAACAGAGCTATTTTCAAAGATGAGGAGGGGAACGTAAACTCCACGATTACACGCATTAAGAGTTTGACTTGGAGTTGGTGTATCTATAGATTGAAATGTAACTCATATCTCTCCATTTCGTTGTGGTGGTCTAATCCACTACAAATCCTAAACAATTTGTAACATCATCATTGTTTGGGTTTGAGCACCCCTAGTGCTCCATCAATGAAACTTTTTCTTATAAAAAAAAAAGTACCAAGTGCTATTGAAGGTTTTTTTATTATAGTGCTTTGGAAGATTTACAAGGCATTAATAAGAATTTAGGAATAAAATAAACTACATTAACTAGAATTTTTGTTTAAATTATATTTTAATCAATGCACATAAGTAAATGAAATTTGAGTTTTAGTTGAATATACAACTTTCATATGTCAAGTAAAATCAAATGTTTTTATTTATCAGTTACAACCATTTAATTACTCTCATTAGAAAACTTTATCATTTTAATAATCTATTTACATATTATTGTCATAATAATAATAATAATAATAATAATAATACCAAGGGTTGATCCGAGTGGTAATTGAACTCGGATCTCAAATATTATTTTTTTAAAAGTAAATAATAGGTAATCCTTATCATTTAATATTGCCAATAATAAATGAAATTAATAACTATTATATTAATAATTTTTATTTGACAATAATTTAATAATAATATTTAAAAAGAGAATTAAAACAATGAAATTCATTAATGAGAGTAATTGAATATTTTTTTTGACAAAGAGAGTAATTGAATACTCTTAATTCATAAGTTGAATTAAAACTATATCTAATACAGAATTTTCAAATATCTATGTTTGGTAAAAAGTGGCGGATAATGGATAAGTTATTAGATAGCAGATGCGCTAGTGGATAATGGATAGGCTAGCTCATAGTAAATAATGTGTTTGGTAAAACTAGTGGTTGAACTAGCAGATAAATATAAAATGACATAAAAGGACATATTTATTTAATTCATGATTAAATTTATTTAATAAGGATAGAGACGTAATTTAAGGAAAAAAGAGTAAAAATGCCAAAAAAAAAGTGAGACGTTATCTGCTATCCGCCAGAGTTTGAAAAAAAAAACAATACTTGAAGTAGGGTTTAAAAAACATTAACGCTACCTGAAAAACGCTAAACGCTAGTACTTACCAAACACGTGTACTCTTCACCCGTTACTTTCATCTGCTACATTCATCCGCTATCCACTAGTAGATGGGACACGCCAAACAACGCCTTAAATTTACCTTTTTCACTAAAAAGAGTACATTTAAATTTTTGAAAATTCAATATTAAATATAGTTTTAATTTAACTTATTGTCACATGACATATGTTATGTACATTAAATTGATATGAGTTTTTTTGGTAAAAAAAAAAACATTATACACGTTCAAATAAATATTTATATTTATTACCCACAAAAAAATATTTGTATTGCTTAATAATAAGTTTGTTTATTAGGTGCAAGTTAATAAAATGAAATATACTAATTAGATATTCATGAAAAAAATATTATAATCAAATATAAAATATTATGATAATTATTAGAATTTGGCAAGTCTCATCCGCTGCGAATGGCAAATTTGACTAGCAGATGATAAATAGACATGTTTGGTAAGTATTAGTGTTTTTCCGGTAGCGTTAAGTGTAACACCCCCTTTTTCTAACCTTTAAAAGTGGTGCTATACTTAAATAATAATCCCATTTCTAATTCCTTTTGAAAATATATTGATTCAAAGTAGATTTGAATTCAAATTCTTAACTTATGAAAAAAAATTCTAAATATATGAGAAGCATAAAGGATAAGGCAAAATCATACATCATCGAAATATATATAAATATGCATCATGTATTGATCACTACTAGTTGGATCATAGTCATGCCCTTAGGCTTACATAGGCTATCGTCAGAGTACCACGTCACAAAGATGTCCCAAAAGGTGGTACTTTCTATAAGGTTATATATATACCATAGATTAGGCTAAAATCTAAGCAGTCAAGCTAATATACTGAAACGCCTAATAAACACTGTATCAAAAGGTAGAGTTATAAGAGATTACAAGCCAGACTAAATCCCCAAAAAAAAACTCTTATACTCTAAGTAGAACCATAAAGACCCAACCTTCAACAACCACTAATGATATCCATTGGGGAGATCCCCAATGGTACCACTACTATCGGAGCCCTCAGACGGCTCCCATTCAGGTACAACAGGTACATCAGGAACCATGGCCTCCTGAACTACAACCCCAAGCACTGCTACACCAGGAAACATGGCCGCTATCATACGGTTCATAGGCAACTCGATCTCTAAAGTCTGATGAATAGTAGTAACAGTTATGGGTACTCCCTGTGTCCCATCAGTGACCTCAACTACACCAGTATAAGTAATGGTCTGAGCTTCTGGGTCGATCTCCCAAATGGGATCTCCTATATCCTCTAGGAATCTAATCCTCCTGAGTCCAGAGTGTCCTAGCGGTTCCCCCCGTCGCCATCTGAAATGTAAGGGGTGAAATACTCGTACACAAGTTTGCAACACGATGGTTACACAAGTTACAGATAATAGGATACAATCACAAGTAATAATAGTATATAAACATAATAAGTGACACACATCAAACTCAATCAAGACTAAGACATTTAACCACACACAATCACCAAATCCTGCAAAACATGACTAACATTCTGGTGAAATCAATTATCGATAGTTAGTCAAATAAACTAGATATCACACTTATCCTGTAATCCATCAACAAAGTTAGTCTACTATCTAAAAATAATATACTCAACCTACTCCATGGAGATTTCTCTATCAACTTGAGCGTAAGGCCGTTTCAACTGCCATAACATGATTGTTTTGCAATGAGCAGATATCCAATCTAAACCCCAATCATTCTGGCCCGAGCGCTGCACCTTATTATAGATAGTTCTGTACAGTCAGGCGCCTCACCGTGTCGGGTAGTACGATTTCCCCCAGCCAGAGATGCTACAATCTGACCATTGGTAGGAGTTCGAAACACAAGTGCCCCCAGAAGGTCTGTAGTCAACCCAACCGAACCTATCCTCAGTCTTATATACTTGATAGTACTATAAGAAACATCCTGTAATAGCTCTTAGTAAAATCATCAGTCTTACTAATCTAATCCATAATCAACTTGGCAATTCAGTTCTTAGAATCCATAAAACAACTTGTGAGATACACCTTAACTAATCAATCCTCATAAGTCATACCACTAAGTAACAACTAATATTCTCGACTAAATTCAAAATGTACTTATTTTGACACATTTGTAATTAATTCAAACCAATCAAAATCACATAATTCCCTTAAAGATATCTAAATAACATATATACAAGCAACACACAATTTATGCCCATCAACTTATTATTAGTATTTCCCCTTACCTTGAATTATTTCCAAAAGAGTTTGTTGATCCGCACTTGCTTCAATTTCGACGATACCTATTACTCATTAAAACAACTATGTCTTAATACACTATAACCATAACTAAAATTATAACTAAAATATTTTACTAGAATCCTATTTCAATACTTGTGTGTTTCAAAATGCCAATAAATATGTATTCTTAAAGAAAAGCCTTTGATTTTTTAGTGCATATGACAAAATATAATAAACTAGAGTAAAAATTTTTTTTGAACTAATGTATAAGCATATATACGTATATAATCTAGTTCATTATCTCATTTAATCAAGTTTTGAATTAAGTATTCTATCTCATTTTAAAAATAATGCCATAAAGATTTCACTTTAATTTGTAGCCTAGTGCAATTATATAATGAAATAATGAAAATGATTAAAATATAAATAAAATCTAAACTGAAAGTTGTTAATTAAAATGGTATAAGTTTGCATAACAGAGAGAGAAGAAGTATATACAATTTATGAGAACAAATTTTCATTACTACTAGTAAAAATGAAATTTGGAAGATCATGTAGTTTAATAGAAGTTTTCTTGAAAAACTTGAAAAGAGAACAATAGAAAGACTAGAAATAATAGAAAGTTTTAAAGAGAGAGAGATTGAAAGAAAACCAGGAGAAACCAGAAAGCTTTCGGTGATGTGAGAAAAAGGTGAAGTGAATGGTTCTATTTATAGTAATATCAAGAGGTCATCTGGTCAAAAAAATGGATACGTATCGGTAATAATTTTTTTCTGTTCATCCTCTTTCAACCACACACTTATTCTTCCTATTTTATTTCTTACTTATCTGTTACACAGGTAATAATAAAAGACGTATTTTTAGCAAAATAAAATTCTGCAGATACAATTTCGATCTTTATATTTTATGGAACTTAATGAACTAAATTTCAAGATTTTCTAATAAGTTTGGACTTTTTAGTGCATTACAAATTTGCACTGACTGATACTTTTTAGTTATAATTTGATTGAGTTTTTAGCTCAAATATTTTTCATAACCTTCCATAATATTTCTCTCTAGTCCTAAAAATTTATTTTTCTTAAAAACACTCTCTAGATATTAAACTAATTATTATATCACATAAAGTAAATACACAGTTATAATACACAAAAAGGAATTAAAATTTAGGGTGTTACATTAAGCATTTTTCGAAACGTTACTTCAAGTAACGTTTTTTGAAATGTTATTTGTAGCGTATGGCGTTTCACTTTTTTGCTCTTTATACCCTTAGTATTTTTCCTAAATTCTTTTTCTATCCTTATTAAAATAAATTAAACAACTTTAAATCCTTAACTTTTATGTCATTTTACATTTATCAATTAGTCTAACCGCTAGTTTTACTAAACACGTGATTTGTAATTAGCTAGCTTATATGTCAATTATAAGCTAACTCATCCGCTATCAGCTACTTTTTACCAGAGTCTGTTTGGTAAAAAATAGCGGATAGCGGATAGCTAATAGCAGCTAAGCTAGTTGATGGTGAATGAAGTATTTGGTAAAATTAACGGTTGAACTAGCTGATAAAGTAAAATGGGACAAAAAGACATGTTTAATAATTGGTTAGATTTATCTAATCAATATAAAATATGTTAAAATATGTATAAATTATTTTGCTATAAATTCATGATAATTAAACTAGTTATTCAGATATTTAGAAAATAGTATGTCAAACATTTGTATTTTAATAGTCTAATTTATAAATTTATTTGAAAGTATAATTTAAAATATAACTAAAATAAATAAATAAATAAATAAATAAAGATAGTCAGCTCCCCACTTTCTCATTACTATTCTAGTGCCTATAATATATTAGTGAGGATAAAGAAGGAATATGATAAAAATAATGAGTATAAAAATGACTAAAAATATTATAAGCTATAAGTTATAAGCTTAAACGTTACTTGAAGTACTGTTTCAAAAATGTTATAGGTACTAAGAACGGTAATCGCTACTCCTTGTCAAATAGGACTAATTTTTTCCATCTACTATTCACTAGTCAAATCCACTATAAGTTAACGGATCTGACTTGCCAGAAAATGTTGTTTACTATTTAGAAGTTATTGTAAAAATAATTAAATGAATTTTTGTTACTACCAAATAATTTTTTTTGACAAACACTAAATATTAATTATTATATATAAAGAGAAAGAAACTTTTTTGTTAAAAATTAACTATTAGATGAAAAAATTATATCATATCAACTATTAAATAAATAACTCCATGCTTAAGTGCAAGTGGTTAATGAGTTCATCCAAAGGGGCGGGGACATAGCTAGTACCTGGGTTTGACTTTTGATCCCCGACGATGGGGTAAAATAAAGCCAAATTTTAGTCGAACTTCGGATTATTCAGAATCTCTTCCTCCTGAACACCGGAGCGGGGTCAAAGACCCCTAAACCAAAAACGATTGAATAAAAAATTATATCATATTATAAAAAATTTGCAGTGTAATCCATACTAAAAACTTATATAAGTTCAAGTTTAATCTTTGAAATTGTACTTGTCTTTACTTTTGAAATCGTTGCACGGTATCAATTTATTCCTTATTCCCCGTATTATCACACGGGCTGACAAAATCGAGTACTCATGGCCAGTTCTCCGACATAGATTAGTCATCGGTAATGTCCGTGGAATCTGCGCGCCAAAAACATGGTAATCAAATATTCCTCATTCTAAAAGTATCCTCGTGAGATTGCAATTTGCAAACAGCTTGTCAAATTGATCCCTCTATAACATTAAATTGGTAATCTCAGAAATATATTTTTAGTTAAGTGAATAATGTAGTAGATAAATTCACAAAGAGAGTCTGAGAATAATTTGATTTACATTTTGAATAATATACCGCTATTCCGTTGAACTCAAGTCTCAACTCAACGCATTGTTCTCTTGCTTCTACTACTGCAACCTTGTTGAAGTTGAAGACACTGATGAAAGAAGGGTGCGGTGAGTGGTTATGCACAAGTTGGGCTCAAAAGTTCTGGTCTTTTCTAACCACCCATTCAAGCTTATGCCATTTCTACGTTGTATCCAAACCACCATTGCTGGTTCATATCAATCTACGTACCAGTCTAACAAGCTCCTTAATGGGTTATCAAAATCTGGTCGAATCGAGGATGCCCGGAAACTGTTTGACAAAATGTCTCAAAGGGATGAATATTCTTGGAATACCATGATATCTGGTTATGTTAATGTGGGAAAATTGGTTGAAGCAAGAGAGCTTTTTGATGGGTTTTCATGCAAGACTACTATCACATGGTCTTCCCTCATATCTGGGTATTGTAGATTTGGGTGTGAAGATGAAGGTTTTGATTTGTTTAGGTGGATGAGGTTGGAGGGTCATAAACCTAGTGACTACACTTTAGGGAGTGTTTTGAGGGTTTGTTCTGCATTGGGTTTGATCCAAACTGGGGAAATGATTCATGGGTATGTTGTCAAGAATGGATTTGAATCCAATGTGTTTGTTGTTACTGGACTTGTTGACATGTATGCAAAGTGCAAGCATCTTTCAGAGGCTGAGTTTCTCTTTAAAGGGTTGTCCTTTGATAAGAAAAATCATGTCTTGTGGACTGCCATGGTTACTGGTTATGCTCAAAACGGTGATGCTCATAAGGCATTTGAGTTTTTTCGTTATATGCGAGCTGAAGGGGTTGAGTCCAATCAATATACTTTTCCTACCTTATTGACAGCTTGTTCTGCAGTTTCTGCTCGTTGTTTTGGTGAACAGGTGCATTCTTGCATTGTAAAGAGTGGTTTTGGATGCAATGTCTATGTTCAAAGTGCATTGGTTGATATGTATGCAAAATGTGGAGATTTAAGGTGTGCAAAAAACCTGCTAGAAACTATGGAGGATGGTGATGTTGTTTCATGGAACTCGATGATACTTGGGTGTGTGAGGCATGGGTTTGAAGAGGAAGCTTTACTCTTGTTTAAAAGTATGCATGGAAGAAATATGAAGATTGACGATTATACGTTGCCATCCGTCCTGAACTGTTGCATAGTAGGTAGTATAGATGCGAGATCGGTTCACTGCTTGATAGTCAAAACTGGATTTGAGAATTATAAGCTTGTTAGCAATGCCCTTGTTGACATGTATGCCAAAACTGGGGACATGAATTGTGCATATACAGTTTTTGAAAACATGCTTGAGAAAGATGTCATCTCATGGACCTCACTAGTCACAGGTTATGCACAAAACGGCTCCCATGAAGAATCCCTGAAGATTTTTTGCAGCATGAGAATTTCAGGAGTAAATCCAGATCAATTTATTGTTGCAAGTATTTTAAGTGCCTGTGCAGAACTGACCCTTCTAGGATTTGGTAAACAAGTGCATTCAGACTTTATTAAATCAGGCCTTCGATTGTCAATTTCGGTGGATAATTCTCTTGTAACCATGTATGCAAAATGTGGATGCTTAGATGATGCTGATGCCATTTTTGTTTCAATGCAAGTTAGAGATGTAATTACTTGGACAGCTCTTATTGTTGGTTATGCAAAGAATGGTAAGGGAAGAGACTCATTAAGATTTTATGATGCTATGGTTTCAAGTGGCACAAAACCAGATTTTATAACATTTATAGGATTATTATTTGCTTGTAGCCATGCTGGTCTAGTAGAGGATGGGCGCAGATTTTTTCAACAGATGAAAAATGTTTATGGAATAAAACCTGTTCCTGATCACTACGCCTGCATGATTGACCTTTTCGGACGATCAGGAAAACTCAATGAAGCAAAAGAATTACTAGATCAAATGGATGTGAAACCAGATGCAACTGTATGGAAGTCACTCCTTGCTGCATGTAGAGTGCATGGAAACTTAGAGTTGGGAGAAAGAGCAGCTACAAATCTTTTTGAGTTGGAACCTATGAATGCTATGCCTTATGTTTTGTTATCGAACATGTATTCCGCAGCTGGTAAATGGGACGAATCTGCGAAAATTCGAAAGCTGATGAAATCTAAAGGAATAGTAAAGGAGCCTGGTTGCAGTTGGATTGAGCTAAACAGCATGGTTCATACTTTCATTTCTGAAGATAGAGGACATCCGAGGGAAGCTGAGATTTATTCCAAGATTAGTGAAATTATAGCGCGAATTAAGGAGGCTGGTTATGTTCCAGACATTAATTTTTCTTTACATGATATGGATAGAGAAGGAAAGGAAGTTGGTCTTGCTTATCACAGTGAGAAACTGGCTGTTGCTTTTGGATTACTTGCTGCTCCACCAAGTGCACCAATTCGGATTTTTAAGAATCTTCGAGTTTGTGGGGATTGTCATTCTGCTATGAAATGCATATCAAGTGTTTTCTCTCGTCATATTATATTGAGGGACTCAAATTGTTTTCATCATTTTAGAGATGGGGAATGTTCTTGTGGGGATTACTGGTAGGCTTTTTCCTTCAAGAAAAAAAAAACTCCATACTAGTACTCCTCCACTTTCAAAAGGGAATCAATCCACGTGACAATCAAGCTTTTGAGGCTTCATTTGCTGCTTCTGTTGTACTACAAAGGTGAAATTATTTTTTATGTTAAAATCTTACATATAGAAATGAACATTGTTCCAGAATATTAAGATTCTTCTTTGATACAAAACTAACTTTAGATTCTTCTTTGAACTAGTAATTGAATTTCATTAATTTAGATTAAGGAGCATGCAAAACTAACTTTATTTCTAAAAGTTTGTTTCTTCAATAATAGCATGGGCGGTGAATTTAGCCAATAAATCTATGAAAGTGTTTGCTGTCCAGTGAATATTTCTTTTTTGCCAAAGTAACTTGCTGCTGCTATATACAGACAAAACAGGGCATCAATTTGAAGAAAATGTTTTCTTGACTATGAAAATATCTTTCGGGTTACCAAAAATTACCATTTCCTCTCTTACAATAGAATGGCTTATCCTGTCTGCTTGAACAAAAGAAAATTGCAACTATATACCTTGTTAAAATTTATGTGATCAGCATACTTTTGGATCGACAACTGAGTAATCGTTACTTTCATGGGGTAAAATGAAAAGGTGGAATATAATATTCTTAAATCGCTCTAAAAAATTACTGGAGAAGTGTTCATTCTCGATTTATAAGGGGGAAAATACGAATTTAATCATCGAATTTATGTGGAACTTTAGTTTAACACAAGACTTGGCTATAAGCAGAACCAAGCACCACATGCAGAATAATAAATAAATGATGGTTTTTTTTTTAATCTCAAAAATGGAAGAAAACAAAAACAAAATAGAGAAGCTTAAGGAAAAAGAAAAAAAAGATGCCTACTCATTTCATGATTCCACATAGTCCAATTTGAGTAACAAACAAGCTTGAACTATATGAAACATGAGTAAAGAATTGTAAGAACTCAATTATCTTACTAAAATGAGGCATTAAATAAATAATAAACTACTTTAAAAAATGGATGCAATCCTTCTCAGCAGGCACTCCTACAGCATGTCATTTGCAGGTCCCACAAAAAAGAGGTTGCTTGGTTTTGAGGTTCAGATGAGTTGTATAAGTCATGATTATGCAGGCTGGATAGCAGAGACCTGATCTGTTAGGGAAGGTAGCATTGCTGGTGTAGTTATCTTATCTACTCAACCAAAAATCCATTTACAATCCCCAATAAATAAATTAACTTCTTGCATGCTCAGGAATGAGACGTCGACGCAACTCATCAGGCGCGCCTGCCAATTCTGCAATGTTTTTTCAAGTAAGCAATAGCACAAGATTTCATATAATTATTCAAATTTAGTTTATCTTTATCACCATGTTACCTTGAGCAGTGAAATCAAATAAAGGAGGTAGTGCTTGCCCATTCGGTAAGCGATAGCACAAGATTTCATATAATTATTCAAATTTAGTTTATCTTTATCACCATGTTACCTTGAGCAGTGAAATCAAATAAAGGAGGTAGTGCTTGCCCATTCGGTAAGCGCGCATCTGGGCGTCGAAGATCATCAAAGAAGGGGTGTGCACATGCATCCAACTGTAAACAAAATGTGATAATCATTTATGTGCATCTTTGACAGACAGAGCTACATATAGTATCATATGACAGAAATTCAACGTTTCTTACAGCAGTGCAACGTAGATTTGGTGAATACTGAAGCATTCTTGACACGAGATCCACTGCTTCAGCAGGCATTCTTTTGTGAAAAACCTGAATGTTACTCAGTCAGTAAGATCTCTGATTTGAAGTATTACAAATTATTCATAGTAGGGAGTAAAGAATTGCTAACCTTGTGCCATGGGTGTGCTTTAATCTGAGGAAACTTAAATTCAGTGTAATTAGGATTCATGCACTTTATTTCTTCTCTGGTTGGTGTTCCCAAGATCTATATATACATAATTACACTCAGATTGAAGATCCAAAAACCAATAGAAAGCAACTTTCAAGAAAAACCTAAACAAAGAAATTTACCTTAATTATCTCTACCAACTGATCAACCCCGGTCTCTCCAGGAAACATTGGCTGCAACGAAAATAACATAAGTCATAAGGAAAGGAACAGTCTCATAAGGAAACTATATTGCAAGCAACTGACACACTCCCTCTAGTCCTATTTATAAGAGAAAAATACAGTCTTAGGTTCATTGAATAACTGATGTATTTGGTCTATAATATAGATTAGATACATCAGTTATTCATTGAACATAAAACTTAGGACTAGAGGGAGTAAGTCATAGCACTTATGATATTAAAGCTCCCTCTACAATTCCTCACCTGTCCTAGAAGAAGCTCAGCCAAAACACATCCAGCAGACCAAATATCGATAGCAGTTGTGTATTCTGTTGCCCCAAATATAAGTTCAGGAGCTCTATAATACCGCGAGCATATGTATGATATGTTAGGTTCACCAGGCACCTACATGGACAATAACAATAATACCATAAGGACAGGCACATACTATCATACAATTTTCAAGTAGATGATGAAAAAAGAAGAACTTACCAACATTTTGGCACTCCCAAAATCACATATCTTTAACTGATGACCTTGGGTATTAACCTGTGATGTTCAATCAGATGTCAGCTTAATACACATTTGGCATTATAAAGAAGGATCCCAAGCAAAATATGATGTGTTAAAACTATTATCATCAGGATGCTTTGAAAACATTTAGGGTATGTTTGGGAGAGGGTTTTGGGAGGGGAAGGGAAGGGAGGGCATATTTTTCAAATCTAAATTGTGGAAGCTATAGAATGTCTCTAAACATGAATCAAATGTGATTGAAAGTGTTATATTGATATCTATAAACTTGTTCTTTAAATTTTTTAAAATCTCTAATACATATTAAAATATAGACAAATCTTTTTCAAGCCATCCCTTCCCATCCCCTCGCAAAACCCCCTCCCAAACATACCCTTAGAGTGTTATCTATGAAACACCGACACAGACACTTGACACTACACAGACATGGAAACACTGGTTGTAATTTGAAAAATACAAGTAACTAAAATGTCGGCGTCCGACACATGCGGATACCTAACACGTCTTCAACCAGAAGTGTCACTGCTAGCAATTCTCCAAATATAAAATATATGGTTCATAAACAAGGAAATTTAAAAGAAAAAATGAACCATTACCAATAGATTTTGTGGTTTGATGTCACGATGGCAGACTCCAACTACGTGATGCATATAATTTAAACCACGACATATCTGAAAAGAGAGTTTTGTCATGACCAATTAATAACAGCAAAAAAATAACAAGCCCAAAGCAAATGACTGGAATTCTATAAACATCATCAAGGAAATTCATTAGCAAAACAATAATAATAATGATAATAATAATCTACGCAATTTCTAGTTTACCTGATATGTATATAGTTGCACAAAAATGATAGGCATATATTGGTGCATTCTGACATATTGCTTTGAAACTCTGTAGACAGTTTCAGGAACATACTCCAAAACTAGGTTAAGGTACACCTCATCTTTTTCAGCCGTCGAGTAGAAACAGTGCTTTAGTTTAAGAACGTTAGTATGGTCGAGCATACGCATAACCTGAAGTTCCCTATTCTTATATCTCTTGTCTTGTAAGACTTTCTTTATTGCAACAGCTTCACCAGTTTCAAGGCACTTAGCCTACAATACATTCAAGTAAATTGTGTATAAGCAAAGAATATAAATCCTGCATTTAAAGAAACACTGCTAAAGGAACATACATACCTGATAAACAACACCAAAAGAACCGGTACCGACCACTCGTTCTGCCATGTATGAGATTGTCTGAGCCAAGCAAAAATACAGTAATTTAATCCAAAATATTTTGTAGCAAGCAACTAACACTATTTATGGAATTCATGAGAAAAATACCCGCTTTGGTTGTCCGTCTCTACCGCCAATAGCAGTTGTAATTATTTGACCTGCTTCTGTTCCATTTCCGTTCACAACAGTCGCCGCCATATCCTGCTAACAGCAAAACAATTACCAAAAGATTTTGATGGATACAACATATTTATTTATAAATGATTTTTCAGTTTAATAAATGTCACAGTAATGACTAATAACATCACAAGTATGAAAAAAGAAAAAATGTATGACAGTAAATACCTTTTCATTGTTGTTTTTGCTTTTTTCATCTTTAATTTTCATTTCATGTAGTTCATTTGGAAGCTGATCATATCCTGACTTCTCAGTCCTAGGGGCGGTAGAAACATTTGAACTAAATGTGCCAACCGTAGAAACATTTGAACTAAATGTGACAGATTCTCCTGATGCATCTGCTTGCTGCTCCTGACTTCTTCCGCTTACCTCGACATAATTTGTTTCCTCGTTATCCTTTTCTTCAGTCTCTTGATCATACTTGGTTCTTTTTGTGGTTGAATCCCCTCCCTGAAAAGGAACATTTTGAATTTAACCAACGATTATGATATTTAGTTCTTGTCATAATTAAATAAAAAGTGCAATGTCAATGAACAATCTGCAAACAAGCAAAAATAAACTAGGATACATTACCCAATTGAAGATAGCTTATTGAAACAGCTAGCTTGTGACATGTTCATAAGCTGTTTTTAGCTAAGATAGCTTATGAAATCATTTTATAGTAAATACTTTTTATCTTTTATTATAGGAACAGGTTATTCATAAGCTCTTATATGGCGTTTAATTAAGCTGTTTATCCAAACAAGACCCTAATCCAACCGAGGCTTTTGAGTTTTGACACCTGATACTCTAATAGTAACAACACATCTATTATATTACACTTTCAACAGCACAATTATGTCAAAATCACATAGATGTAATGCTCACAAAGCTTCTGTTCATCCAGATTGTCAAATTATAAAATATTTTGAATAAGAACAGTCACATCTCAAAAACAAAAAACAAAGCAAAAACATGGTCACAATCACAACTACACACAGAAAAGGGAAATAATTGACACATGCAAGAACCAACATCAGCAAATAGGTGCAAAAAGCAAGAATCTAAGAACCAAATTAGGAGCCCAAAAAGTATAAATAAATATAAATATTAAATACATTTCCTAATAAACCATACCAATGAACATACACATTTCATAAATAAACAAATAAATAAAAATCTTCTATTTCCCCAGCTACCAAACAACAACAAAAAAGCAACACCCACAACCTAAAAATGATAAAAATCAAAACTTTTAAAGAGGGAAAGATGATAAACTTACAGGATCTGATGAAATAGAGGTTCTCCCAGAAGCAATGCTCTTCAATCTTCTCATCATATTCATACTTTTCTATTCCAACCTCCACAACCCAACTCAATCTACACCTCAAATAAACCTAAAAGAATATTTCTTTACCCCCAGAAAACAAAAAGAGAGAAACACAAAAAAGAGAGAAACAAATATTTCTCTCTCCGGTTTCTCTCTACCTCTTTTTCCTCTAACTCAGTTTCCTGCAAAGAACACAAAATGAGAGAGAGAAAGAGAAAGAAAATGAAACCAAACAAACTTCAACACAAATTTTATGAACCTTCTTCTCTCTCTAAATTAGTAGGTGCCAAGTGGTGTTTTTTAGTTTTTTGAATTAATTAAATTAAATTCCGTAGTATTTTTCAATGGTCAAACTACCATCAATTCCAATCATTCCAACTTCAAAGTTTGTACCTCAGTCAAACATAAGATGTTGACCGTTGATAGGTCATTGATGGAAATTGAACGGTCAAGATCTTCTAGTTTAGACACAAAAAGCAAGTGTTTGGATTAGGTAGTTTGCCGTTACAGAGATTAGACTTTGGAAGGATGGATTTAACATGTCTCCACCACGACGTGTAAACGAAATATTCGGAAGGATTTAACATGTCTCCACCACGACGTTGTCTTGCGACATTTTAGGACAAAAGTGGATAACGTATAAATAAATGTACCTTTTGCCACTAAACACAATTTCTATTTTTTTTGACTGAAAACACATTTTCTATTTTCTATTTTCTATTTTCTAGTAGTTTTTTTTTTGACAAGTTAAAAATATTTGTTTTTTTTTACGTGGTTATTAAAAATTAAAAATAAAAACACTACTTGTTATTGACCCCTGATACAGATTTTTTTTGGTTAAAGATATAGAATAGACATAAATAAAAAAACTAGGGAATTAATTTACAGAACTTTTATAAATAAAGTTTTCTTATATAAATCATTGTTTTGGGTAAAAATACTAGAGTTATTTTTTAAATTATCAAACAAGAAAATGCATATTCCAAAATATTCTGTTTCTTTTTTCTTTTCAAACAATTAAAGTACGGAAATGTATAAAAAATTTAAATGTGAAATAATTAATAAATTTAAAATATAAATAAGATTAGTGGTGTATTTTTCTGTTTGAAAGATTCTCTTACATGTTTTAAATGTTGATTTAAATATTTTATTTATTTATAAAATAATAAGAGTTTTTTTTTGACACAAAAATAATAAGAGTTAAATATTGGGGAAAAAAGTCTTTTTTTGTCTAGATCAGAGTATCTACCGCCGAACGCAATGACTAATCCCCTCGCTGGATTAGGAAAAAAAAGTCATTTACGACTACATGTAAGATATACTTAATTTTAGGAAATCTTTTTAAAAAAAAACATATTCATTATATTTTAGAATGAGTTGAAATAACATTCATTCAATATATAAAAATATTGTTAATGAATAACGGGCAATTAATTAAACACTCTAATCAGACATTTGTCAGTACTTAGTAATTAGAAATATTAATTAAGTCGTAGGCCGATGGCTGAGAGAAAAGCAGAAAATGATTAGAGTGCTGAGGCAGGCCACTAGACAAAGTCATAAGAGGTAATTGTTGAAGAAATGAACTAAAAAGAGGCCCTCGGGGCGAATCACAAGATAAACTCCCCGAGGAAGGGGTAAGCCTGAGGGATAACGAGCAAACAAGCCAAAGGAGAGTAAAGTCTCAGCCTATAGAGTGCCACAACCATGGTGTCTCAGGTGCCTAAAATCGTAATTGCTGTCCGAGGACAAAGGTAACCGACTAAATGGCCGAGGTAAGGCAAACTTGCTTGAAAGGCAAGGAAGAGGGAGCATGATGATAGAACATGGGACCAGTTGAAGATTAAGCGAAGGAGCGAGGCCTTGAAAAGCGGAGCGAGGGAGTTTTACCCCACTAATCGTACTAGTGGATCGTGGGTGGTTACTCTGCCTCTTTAGGGCTTAGGAGCAATGATAGGTGTTGATCTTTGATTGATCCAACTGTAGGCAAGTGTTGGCTCGAACAGTGGCCGGCGAGGGCCTATGTATATAAATAGGAAGAGGATAATTGTAAAAAGACACACATGAATACAATAACTCTATTTTTCATCAATTTATCGTCTTTTTATCACACTTTGTTGTTATCTTTATCTTTATGCATTAGGTCAGTGGAATAGTCCAACCCTCCCGTCCCATTCACTCAACTCGACCCTTTCTAAAGGAGTCAGGAAACCCATAGTCGAGGAGCAGAGCTCCCTCATTGGCGCAATTGCTTCAAGAAAAGAGGAATCAAAGACTGTCCAAACCTCCGACCGATCCCACGGCTAGAACCTAAGAGTTTGACGCAACAATATATATTACATTTTTAAAGGATAAAATTGGTCGTGTGAATAAATTGCCTATAACTTTTTTTTGACAAATACATTTTAAGTTATTTGTCAAAAAAACTAGTAATAATTATAAAATAGTAATAAATACTAATGAAATAAATTTATTCAATTTTTTTTTTAAAAAAATCCTTGATACTATCAACTAAACTGATTCAAATTATAAAAAACTGTACAAGTAACTAAATAATTCTATTATATATTTTAAATAAGCTCATAAATAATTATATGAAATATAGTATATGTTAATAACAAAACTACTCATGTGGCAATTATATATCATTTGTTGAAAAATTAAATTAATTTTCTATTTTTATATTTTTTAATAATAAATTTATTTTTCATCACATATTTTAATTTTATAAATTTCAATAGATTTACAATTTGTAGATTTTATAAAATGAAAAATTACCCTTATCATAAAATTATACTTTATTTTTTAAATTAAGAATTAATATTTTTAATTTTAAATAAAAATTTATTAATATTTTTGGTTTTAGTTTATATTTTTTATTAGATTCTTTTTTATATTTTAGAATTTATTTTAAAAGGATAAACAAATAAATTATTTCCTTATCCAATCTTGCTAGTCAGCTCAACGTCAGGATAAATTTTCAACTAGAGTGGTAGGATAGGATAAGTCACGGGATTAAGTTATCATATCCTACTGGCTCAACAAACATTAAACTAACACAACATATGATAGACTTATCATATCCCGTCTTCTTATCCTGACCGCCAAACGGACCCTAAGGATTTTCGCAGCATTTAGATTGTTGATAGGGCTTTGCAGAATCAATACCTTGAGATAGGTGAGTATGATATGCCTCATATATCCTCTATTTTCGTTGTGGTTATGTATTGTTGTCGAGCTATTCTTAATCCTTTTTTATTTCTAAAATCATGACGAAAAATGAATTGTCTGGGATCATTATGGTAAATTGTATGTGTCTGTATATTGGTGTTGCGAGAGATTTTCTTGAAGTGTTACCCAGTGGTTCATTATCTAATTTAAGGTGGGGAAAAGGTACTATATACGTTAGACACTACAAGAAAAATGGGATTTTTCGACGGGCAAAACCGGTCGAAAAGTTGGATTTTCCGGCAGATTTTTGGCGCTGGTAGCAAACGGTTTCCGGCGGATTTTGTTTTTTAAAAAATCCGGCGGTAATGTTAAAAAATCTGCTGGAAAATCACCGATAACATTTCCGGCGGATTTTTGAAATTACCGGCGGAATTTTTTTAAAAAAAATCCGCCGGTAATACCGTTTTTTCCGCCGGAGATTATCCGGCGGAAAAAATCCGCTGGTAATGCCAAAAATCCGTCGGTAATGCATCGGCGGAAAAAATCCGCCAGAAATACAGGTTTTTCTTGTAGTGAGAACGACTAACGTAAAGTCGTTATTTAAACACAAATAGAGTGACTTAATTAAGCTCTACTAGGGCTGAATAATCGACAATACCTAAAGACCATTTGGTTGATCCCAAGAGTAATGCTAAATAAGGTTGAGGTTGTCGACGATTGTTCAACAATGGGATGATCATATGATATTGAAGATGAATTGATCCATACCTCAAGAGCATCAAGAGAATCCATTTTATTAAAATTAGAATGAACCTTATTTTATTTTAAGTTGTTTTATATAACTTTCATTAAAATTATGTCTTACTTATCTTGGTATTAGAGTATGTTTGCGTGCATATGCACTTTTAGCTTAGGCACTATGATGTGCATGGTGTGTAAGTTTAGCACAATCCTTGATTTTTAAGGAACTTTATAACCTTGTCTTGAGAGTTTTTGATAAAATATAAAATATAGTATTGTATAAAATATAATATACACAGAGGCGGGCCTACCTTGTATCCAGGGGGTTCGGTTGGACCCCTTGGAAAAAATTGTTAGCACTAGTACTTCTACAAAATTATTTTGAACCCTTTGAGATTTTAAATTTACGATATATAGTATCTTTAAATTTGCACCAAATTTTTAATAAATCTGTCTTATTAATCTTCATAAGAGACTATTTATAAAACTTTAGTAAGTAATTTTACGGACATCACATATTTTACGGACTACTTCTTATTTTCCTATAGTTTAGGACTTAAATAGGTAATGACTGGTAAACTTTGAGACTAATTTGGCGACTTACTCTTAAATAATTTTGAGTAAGATAACTTGATTACTTAGTTTTAGTAAATTAGGTGAGGATATTTGGGAAAAAAGAAAAACAATTCAATGAACCAACATTTTTTATAATGGATTTTTTTTTTGCACTCCCCTACCTAGGGTCTTGGGTCCGCCACTGAATATACATTTGTATGAGAATAGTGTTTCTCCAGGATTTTTTGATGAACCACATTAGAATCTTATCAAGAGTCTCTTACTCTTGTGGTGATTCTTCATGATCTTATCATCATTTTGAATGTGACAATTTCTCCATCTTTTTACCTATTTCATTTGTATGTTTATTTTTCCCTTTCTCTCTCTAGAATACAGTATCATACCTATAGATAAATATTTACAGATATAATGTTTCCCTATCTATGAATACATTTATATATGGAGGCATCCTAACAATATTTGGACAAACACTTCCAAACATAACCAAAAATAAAATAAAAAATAAAAAACCATGGAAGAACAGGTTACTAGAGGGATGTTGTGATAAGATAGAAGAAATGAAATAGTGGAGTGAAGAGAAGGTTGGTCTGAGGGTAAAAATGGATACAAATATAAAAGACAATGGAGAGTGTACGGTAGCAAAAAGGGGTGTATTTAATAATTTCCTTACACGATGAGACATGTCATAAAATGAGCATTCTTCAAAAAGGCCTGCTTCAAAAAGGCCTTCTTCAACTCATAAAATAAGGCCCAAGCTTATCCCACACACCTCCCTACTCACCACACACCCCGTAACCCCCTAAATACCCAAACTACCCCTAGTTAAAAAACACTCCTTCTTCCTCTCAAACTCCTCACGTCCCCTGACAAACACCCAAACACTCCCATAATCAAATCCCTAAAACCTCTCCCTCACCCACTTTGATTTCCCTCTCCAAACTCACCCAAGCTTCAATCTCTATTTCGGAACAAAAGGTACACCATTCGTAACCCTATTTATCTTGTATTTCGTTTGTTTTGTTGTTGCGTTTTTTATACCTGTAATTCGCGACGCATTCGGTTGAGGACAACCGAATGTTGCAAGAAAGACGATGAAAATAACAGTGATTCGGTGGAATCTGAGCCGTTGATTTTTTTTAATCACGTGTATTAACACATATGCGACACTAACAATAAATCTTATAGAATTATTTCGATGGTGTCTCATCGTCAAGCGTCTCAACATTGACAGGTGTAATGTCAATTTTCCCTTCATATCTTTATTCTGTAAATCAAATATATTTTCGAAGATCAACTTCCTTTGAACAACCAACATTAATTTGAGTAAATCTGTTTATATACAAAATTTCAAATCGATGGCCAACAGAAATAAACTTCGTAAAAGCAAATAAGTACCAAAAAATTGCTATCTAATCTAGAAATGAACCTCCAAATAGAAAGGGGTGTATTATATAAAAAGCAAGGTGTCAGTAGACAATAGTTACAGTAATAGTGGTTGAGAAAGCCATTATCACTATCATAGACTAGCCCACAAAGAGTTAATTTCTACAAGTATTACACCAAGAAATCTTTCTATCTACCAGTCTACATCCAGCATTAATGGAATAAGCATTTTTTCTACCCCCACCATTTCAGAATCTACCCCACAAAATTTGAAAACCCGAAAATATCTCCCCAAAATTTAAGTTCAAACGAATTTATCTCCTGTTAGATACATCCGCTTTAAAATTTTCAAAGCGAATTTATCTAATAGGAGATAAATCCGCTTTGCATTTCTTCAAAACGAATTTATCTCAGGAGATAAATCTGCTTTGAAAAAATTAAAAGCGACTTTATCTAATAAGAGATAAATCCGTTCGACTCAATTTTTTGGCGTGTATTTTCGGATTTTCAATTTTTGTGGAAGTATAACCTCAAAGGGTTGGGGTAGAAAAAAAAACCAATAGAATAATTGCCTTCAACAAACTATATTTAGATAAAAGCCTATGCGACCAACTAATTAGTTGAAGCCATCACAGCAACATGTTGAACAAGTCGCAAAGCTAAAATCCATTAATGCATGTCAACTTGAGCTACCAGCAAATGAGAATCCACCTCCTTATATTGATTGGAAAGTTATGGATCCATACACACCAAGTTTAGGCAGATAGCAGTTTCAATAGAATTTCAATATGCATTAATTAATTATCGATGGACTCTAGGAATCCTAATGGACAATATGTGTTATGAATAATTTTTTTTGTTCGGATCATTATTAACTACTGACAGAATGTTTCAATGTTTTTAATGAAAGGCTACTCTCTATTTGTGAATAAGTGCATAAATTTCAAAATTCCTCCACGCGTCTTTTTAAGTTATTTTCTTATTTAAAAATCTACTAATTATATAAATAATATAAATAATTATGCCTACATGGCTGTAAAAATCTTATATAAGCAACATTTTCAATATTTTAATAAGTAGAATAACTATCTTACTGGTTAAATAATTGTAAATTTTGCCTATGTGAATTTTTCCTTATTATTGTCTCTCACTTAATATGTCTAATTTCAAAGTGAGTTATTTGTTTTTATTTTGTGATGTAGTGGTAAAAATTCTGAGACACGTGACACAGGGTGTCGTCACGGGGTTTTTAATGTAGTTCTCTTTTTGGGTTTGATATCCATTTTTTGCTTTTGGTGGCGATACTTGTTATTTCATTTGACTTAAGATTTTCATAAAGACATGATTTTTATTAATTCATTTATTTGTGTTACTTATGTTCCAATAGAGTAATGTGTGTCACATTTAGAGCTTCGAGAGGGTGTCACATTTGGAGCTTCGAAATACTTTCTATTTATAAACTTATTAGCTATTGGAGGTCTTCTCTAACATGGTAATTTCAAGAAAATTTCTTAATAAAATACTTTTTTCAGTTTTACCACTGTATAGTAAGATACTTAAAAAATTCGACTATTATGTGCATCATTTTGAAAAATAAATAAATATAAATAATTAGGGCAATTTGATAAAATCCACATTCACTTTCTTTTATTTAAAATTATTCCTTAATTTGTATAAATACGATGGTTATTGCGGGACGAGAGAGTAGTGAATTTGTTGTGTTAAAAACACACTTGAGAGCAAGTGTACTCTCTTGCAGAAGTAGTATAAAAAATATCGTCTCTACAGGGATTAATTAATAAGCACCAAACTACTTAAGATTAATTATTATTTAGACGAACGAGTGTTTGGTTGTATTAGAAATTAAAATAAAACGAAGTAAATAACAAGAATTAAAATTGAAAAGTTCGATCAACGGAGGGAAGCCTAGGGTCTCGGTTTCACTTGCTAGTTTCGATTCCTCTATGTCTAATTCTACCTGAATTCCCTTATTTTATTCAATTACCAATCCCTTTACTAAACCTATTAATCCGTTTGGTCATTCGTGATTAATATTCTTTTCCCTAAATTAATCCTAGTTTGGTCATGCTAGAATTTAAATTTAAGAAAAGCATGAAGTACAAAAAGGTTGAATGATTGGAAGACTAAATTAAAGTTTGGTCATTCATTAATTATAATCTCAATTATCCTATAGGTCCACCAACTAGTTGTAGTACGGTCGCTAATCAACTAATTGATTATAAACATGCAAAGGGTTGTCAGTCCTAATTATGTAATAAAGCAATAGGATAATATTAATTGAAATAAAAATTGGGAATTCAAAATATAAATTAAAACATAAAAAGGTCTCTAATCAAGCAAGATCCACCTAAGACCCTAGAAGAGGATTTAGCTATCCATAGTGTTCAAGAACATTGGATTAAAATAAAAAGTCATGAATTACAGAATATAAAAATAACCCGGAGATTGAGTAAATTCTGATCCTGTATTCAGTCTCTGTATTCTGCTCCAAAGCTCTCTCACAGTGTCAAGAACGGGTACGTCCGTGTGCGTGTTGTTGTTGTTGTTGTTCCTCTTTTCTCCTCCGCCTTATTGTTCTGTGTGTATGTGGTGTAATTCTTCCTTTTTGCAATTGACGGCCCCCTCCCCAATTGTGCGACTCCACTATTTAAGCATTAGCGCCTAGGGTTGGTGACCCCCACTCCATGCATGCGCTGAATTGTTTCCATTCTTTTTAAGCTCACGTGATCACCAAGTTTTATGATATTTACTTGCCTAGCTTCCAATTGAATTCAAGTGGGCCTTTATTCTCAAAATCCCCCTCCGTGCCTTCATGTGGCTATGGGCTTCTCTCATTAGAAATTGGACCTAACAATTCTCAGCCCACATATATATATATTTCTGACTTTTCAGTTGTTTTAAATTGGAAATCCATTCTTTTTATCTTTCGTTCCTTTGTGCAAAAATAGAGAAAATTAAGTCTGAGATTAATATATCTGTTAATAATCGCGCTAAAATTGATTCAAAAATATCTCTAAAAATGCACTTATTTGGAGTTTATCAACTCCCCCACACTTAACTTTTGCTTGTCCTCAAGCAAATTTTCTGGCTCAATAAAATTTTCAAATAAGTAATAGAGATAGCTAAATAAGGGACCCAAAATTAGAAGCACAATGACAGACAATAGACAATATAAAACATATGAGGTGTCAAAAGGTTGCCCAATTAGAGGCTCATGTCCTTGAAGAATACATTTTTGTGAATAAGGGCACTCGCTCACAATCTCTCTAAGTGTTTAGGGACTAGTAAAATATACACTCAAGTTTCAACAAAATGCACATTACCATAAGCTTGTAATTTGACCAAATCTCCACTAAATAGTTCACATGCATGCAAAATATGGGGTTTCATGGGTTGTAATGGGGCCAACGGTGATCATGCAAGGTAGGAAACAAGAAGAAAGGGATAATCAAAGGGCTAAAAACAAGAAGCAAATAGTAACCTTTGAAACCAAATATGGAGCTCCTATCTATTTTACAATTTTTGTCCAAACTCCAAATTAATTTCACTTTCATTCTTCATTCTTCTTTTTCTATTGAGTCAACTCTTTTTGATTTGCTTTTTTTTTCTTAAGTAGACCCTTTTTTTTTTGGATTTGCCCTTTGGCTCTTTCATTATTTTGATGTGCCTTTTCCTCCTTCTTACATTTTTTTTTGTAGGAGGAAAATGTAAGTACATGAAAACTCCTATTTTGTTTCCTTTGTGTGAAAATATTTTTGTAAGCACATGATTAACTCCATTTTTTTTTCTCTTCATCCTGACAAGATAGATAACTAAAGTATAGGACGAAATTTCAGTCCTGATAATATAGACAAGTAAAATATATGACGAAATTGTAATTTTCAATAGTTGCTCCACATTCAATTTCAAATGGTTATCACAAACAAAAAAGAAAAAATTATATCTGGGTACCAAAGAAAAAATATAACAAATAGGCTCAAAGGGGGCAACTAATGGATAATTTCAGCAAATAACTCTGAGGCCAGAAAAATACCTAAATCCCCAAATCTTTTTACATGATGCAAATCAATTTTCGCCTTGAAACGGTCAAAAGACAAATTCTAGAATGTAGCAAATTGGGAAACACACTCATAGAAAGAAAAAGGGGTAAAAATTTATGATTTAGTATCAATCCCCTTATGAAGGCTCAGATCTCACTTTTAGAAGCTAGTTCACAAAAAGTACTCAAAAGGGACAAATGCTAATTATCAGCTTCCTAAAGATATCCTCACAGTTACAATTAAGCATAGGTCTGTCAAGTAAATTAATTATGAGATCCCCTAAAGGCAAAATCTCTATATTTTTTTTTTCAATTTGAAAGCTTGAAGCATAAGTCATTCAAAACAAGCCAGAAAAAATGCTATCAACATATATGGTGGCTATATGCATTAATAGAGATTAAGTGACAAAATAAACTATCCTCCCCCACACTAGCATGAAGCATGGTCCTCAATGCAAAATGATCAAATAGAAACAAAAGAAAATAAATGCGAGAGAGAGAGAGAGAGTAAGAGTGACTTCCCTGAAAGAGCTTGCAAAATGAGCTAATTCCTAAAAAAGACAAAACAAAATAAAAATAAGAGGAAATAAAACACAGGTTGCCTCCTGCGAAGCGCTTGTTTAACGTCCCGAGCCTGACGGTAATAGGGTCAATCCTTGAGGGCAGTGACATAGCTCACTTGGAGTAACCCTTCCTCAAAATGCTTCACACGCTGACCATTGACTTTAAAAGTGGTACCATCTTCATGAGATACCTCAAGAACTCCATACGGAAAAACCTGAGTAATAGTGTAGGGTCCATACCACCTTGAGCGCAACTTTCCTGGAAAAAGACGTAAACGTGAGTTATAAATTAAAACTTTCTCACCAACATGGAATTCACGCTGCTGGATGCGCTTATCATGCCACTTTTTAGTCCGCTCCTTATATAACTTGGCATTCTCATAGGCTCCTAGACGGAGCTCATCCAATTCATCTAGCTGCAGCAACCTATTTTCACCTGTAAGCTGAGCATCAAAGTTTAGAAATTTTAAAGCCCAAAGTGCTTTATGCTCTAGTTCAACAGGCAAATGACATGCTTTTCCAAAAACAAGACGGTAAGGAGCCATCCCAATGGGGGTTTTAAAAGCAGTTCTATAGGCCCATAGTGCATCGTCGAGTTTCAAAGACCAATCTTTTCTTGATGCACTAACTGTCTTCTCTAAAATCCTTTTCAGCTCTCTGTTTGAAATTTCAACTTGCCCACTAGTTTGTGGGTGGTAAGGAGTTGCTACCTTATGAGTGACACCATATTTGCTCACAAGATTTTCAAATTGTTTATTACAAAAATGAGTGCCACCATCACTAATAATGGCTCGGGGAGTGCCAAACCTGGAAAAAATATTTTTCTTTAAAAATTTCACCACCACGCGAGCATCATTAGTGGGTAAGGCTACAGCTTCCACCCACTTAGACACATAATCTACAGCAACAAGAATATATTGATTTGAAAAAGATTTAGGGAAGGGCCCCATAAAGTCAATGCCCCATACATCAAATATCTCACAAACCAAAATATTATTTAATGGCATCTCTTAACGCCTAGAAATATTGCCACTCCTTTGACAACTATCACAAGCTTTCACAAAATCATGAGCATCTTTAAATATAGTAGGCCAATAAAAACCACATTGTAAGACTTTATATGCAGTTCTATTTGGGCCAAAGTGGCCACCTACCTCTTTAGAATGACAATGCTCAAGGATAGAAGTTACCTCGTCCATAGGCACACAACGCCTAATTACCTTATCTCCACAAACTTTAAATAGGTAAGGGTCATCCCACAAGTAGTGTCTAGCATCAAAAATTAATTTCTTCTTTTGCTGAAAGGAAAAATCAAGGGGAACAACCTTACCCACCAAGTAGTTGACGATGTCTGCGAACCAAGGAATAGTAGAAATAGCTAAAAGTCTCTCATCAGGGAAAACCTCTTTGATCTCCCCATCATTTGAGGCCTGCATCACACTATGGTCGAGCCTTGAGAGGTGATCAGCTACAAAGTTCTCTGAGCCTTTCTTGTCTCTAATCTCCAAGTCAAACTCTTGTAGCAACAAAATCCACCTGATTAACCTGGGTTTTGCATCCTGTTTTCCAAGAAAATATCTAATAGCAGCATGATCAGTATAAACAATAACTTTAGAAAGAACAAGGTAATGACGAAACTTGTCAAATGCAAATACTACGGCTAGCAACTCTTTCTCTGTGGTAGTATAATTTCTTTGAGCATCATCAAGAGTGCGACTAGCATAGTAAATGGTATAGAATACCTTATTCTTTCTTTGCCCCAAAACAGCCCCCACAGCAGTATCGCTGGCGTCACACATAATTTCAAAGGGAAGCGACCAATCGGGGGAAGCAACAACAGGGGCACTAATTAATTTTTCCTTTAAACAATTAAAAGCCTTCAAGCAAGTGTCAGAAATATCAAAAGTGGCCTCGTTAACCAAGAGGTCAGTCATAGGCTTTGCAATTTTTGAGAAGTCTTTAATAAACCGCCTATAGAAACCAGCATGGCCTAGAAAACTACGGACCCCCTTAACAGAATTGGGTGGGGGCAACTTTGCAATTACCTCAACCTTTGCAGGATCAACTTCAATGCCTCTAGTGGACACCTTGTGTCCCAAAATAATGCAATCTTGCACCATAAACTGACATTTCTCCCAGTTGAGCACTAAATTAGTATCCCTGCATCTCTGCAACACTAAATTCAAGTTATGTAAACAATCCTCATACGAAGATCCAAAAACAGTAAAATCATCCATGAATATCTCAATGCATTTTTCAACCAAGTCAGAGAAAATAGCCATCATACATCTTTGGAAAGTGGCAGGGGCATTACATAAACCAAATGGCATCCTTTTATATGCAAATGTTCCATATGGGCAAGTAAAAGTAGTTTTTTCTTGATCTTCGGAAGCCACTGGTATTTGCAAATAACCGGAATATCCATCCAAAGAACAATAATAATCATGACCTGCCACTCTCTCAAGCATTTGATCAATAAAAGGAAGGGGGAAGTGATCCTTTCGGGTGGCATCATTTAATTTTCTATAATCAATGCACATACGCCACCCGGTAGTTTTCCTAACTGCAATTAATTCATTTTTATCATTTTCCATTACAGTAGTACCTCCCTTTTTAGGAACACATTGAACAGGACTTACCCACTTACTATCAGAGATAGGATAGATGATACCTGCATCAAGAAGCTTAATCACTTCCTTTTTGACCACCTCTTTCATGTTAGGATTGAGGCGGCGTTGAGGTAGTGCCCGAGGTTGATAATCATTCTCCATATAAATCTTGTGAGTGCAAATTGAGGGGCTAATGCCTTTTATATCATGAATTGACCATCCAAAGGCCTCTTTGTTGTCCCTTAATACCCTCAAAAGCTTATCCTCCATGGTGTCTGTCAAATCTGCAGAAATAATCACAAGCAAAGAGGAAGGGGGTTGCAAGAAAGCATATTTTACATTTGAAGGAAGAGGCTTTAATTCAAGCTCAGGAGCCTCTTCAATTGAAGGTTTGGGATTTGGAGTATCACCCAATTCCAGTTCCTCAAATCTATGGTTACTCCAATTTTTCTGAGGTTGGTGAGCCTGCAAAAACATTAAGAACTCTTCTTCCTCACCACCCTGCAATATGCCAAGTCCCTGCACAGTAAGTACTTTTTCTAGAGGGTCCTGAATTCTAAAGTCATCAAAACTTTCAGAGGTAACAACATCATTAATATCCTTAGCTTGAATAAAATTACAAGAAGCAAATGATGAGGGATTTTTTAATGAGTTCAAAACTTGAAATACAACTTCCTCATCTCCAAGTCTCAAAGTCAATTTTCCCTGTTGTACATCAATTAAACTTTTACCTGTAGCTAAGAAAGGACGCCCCAAAATAATTGGGACTTCCTCATCTTCTTCCATATCCAAAACAACAAAATCAGCAGGGAAAATAAACTTATCAACTTTAACTAAAACATCTTCCACCACTCCACGGGGGTGGGCAATGGATCTATCAGCTAGGTGCAAAGTGATGTTAGTAGGATGGGGTTCCTGCAAACCAAGCTTTCTAAAAACAAAAAAAGGCATCAAATTTATACTTGCTCCTAAATCACATAAAGCCTTTTCAAAATGAGAGTTACCAATTGTACAAGGGATAGTAAAACTACCTGGATCTTTAAGCTTAGGTGGTAACTTTTTTAGAACTATAGCAGAACATTCCTCATTAAGCCTAACTGTCTCAAAGCCTTCTAACTTCCTCTTATTGGAAATAATTTCTTTTAAAAATTTGGCATATTTAGGCATTTGAGCAATAGCTTTAGCAAAAGGAATGTTGATATGCAATTTTCTAAATATTTCAAGAAATTTAGCAAATTGCTTATCATGCTGCTCACTTTTAAGTCTTTGAGGATAAGGAACATTTACCTTTGCTTGCTCATATTCTTCCCTTTCCTTTTTTCTTTTCTCAGAAGTGCTCCCCTTAGTAGGAGCTTGTATTTCTTTCTCGGGCGCCAGCCCATCTTGATTGTTTTCTTGAACCAGCTCCTTGCCACTTCTAAGAGTGACAGCCTTGCAATGCTCATTTCTTGGATTAGGCTCAGTTTGGGTAGGCAGTGAGCCTTGAGGCCTTTGAGATAACATAGCAACGGTGTTTGAAAGTTGGCTACCTATGGCTCCCTCCAAGCTTCCAAATTTCTTCTCAAATGTTTCAAATTTTCCATTTGTCTGCTCCATAAACCTTGCCAACACATCATTGGTATCCAACTTCTTCTCCTCTTGCCTTTGCACATGTGGAGGCTTATAGGAGCTTGAGTTTTGCTCTTTTTGTTGTCCTCCCCAAGAGAAATTTGGGTGATTTCTCCAACCCGGATTGTAAGTGTTTGAATAAGGGTCATTCTGGCTCCGGTTGGAATTCTGAACATAATTGGCCTCTTCAGTTGAAGTTGTGGGCCGGCCCTGTGCTTTTATCAGATCTTCAATAGATTGTAACCTGTCATCAGTCCTGTCCATGTAATTGGCTAAAACACCCATGCACGGATGTCCAACTTTTTCCATGTATCTAACTAAAGAATCTTGCATACCAGGCCTTGACTCACTTTTCTTCTGACCAAGATAGTTGACTTCTTCAACTAGGCCTCCCCAGATATTATTTGTGATGTCACTAGTGGAGGTAACTATGGGAGTAGATTGAGCTTGTACCTTCATCAAAGATTGAACCTGTTTAGAGAGAGCTTCTAGCTTTATATTAACACTAGTGTCATCGTCAACCTTGTACATCCCAGCTGATTTTTTAATGTGTCTGTCACTAGTTTCCCATTGGGCATTATCGACCGCTATCTATGCAATTAAATCATATACTGTCGCAGGTTCTCCGTTCATTAGAGAGCCCCCGCAAGCCATACTAATAATTCCCCTATTTTGAGAAGATAATCCGTTGCAAAAATATTCAAGCAATTGCCACTTCTCAAATCCATGATGTGGACAACTTCGGAGTAAGTCTTGAAATCTTTCCCAAGCTTCATGTAAAGATTCTTGCTAAAGTTGAGCAAAGCTGATTATTGCACCTCGAATCTTAGTAGTCTTACCTGGAGGAAAATATTTGGTCAAGAATTTCTGCTTCAGTTGGTCCCAAGTGGTAATGGACTCAGCAGGTTGGGAGTCTAGCCAAGCAGATGCCTTGTCAGCCAATGACCATGGAAATAATCTCACTCTAATCGCATCAGGAGGGACACCATTACAAATTACTGAGTCTGCCACCCTCAAGAAGTTTCTAAGATGGGTGTGAGGGTCTTCTGCTGGTGTGCCTCTGAACATAGTCGAATTCTGAACCATTTGAATCAGACTTGGTTTGAGCTCAAAATTAGTAGCTTGCATAGGTGGATTGACTATGCTTGTAGTGATATTTGCTGTTGGAGTGAAGTAGTCCCGAAGAATTCTTCTCGGATTGGCAGCCATCACTCTTGTCTCTTTTCTTATCCTTCGAGCAGTTCTTTCAATTTCTGGATCAAAAATCAAAATAGGCTCTTGGGAGCGGGTGAGCATGCACGAGTAATAATAATAAAAATAAAACTAACAAATAAAATTAAACTAAATGTAATTAATTTTTTTTTGTTTTTAATAATTTAAAACAAGAAATAAAATAAATGTCTAAAGCAATAAAAAATCTTTTTCGTTTAATATTATTAAGTTAATCCCCGGCAACGACGCCAAAAACTTGTTGTGTTAAAAACACACTTGAGAGCAAGTGTACTCTCTTGCAGAAGTAGTATAAAAAATATCGTCTCCACAGGGATTAATTAATAAGCACCAAACTACTTAAGATTAATTACTATTTAGACGAACGAGTGTTTGGTTGTATTAGAAATTAAAATAAAACGAAATAAATAACAAGAATTAAAATTGAAAAGTTCGATCAACGGAGGGAAGCCTAGGGTCTCGGTTTCACTTGCTAGTTTTGATTCCTCTATGTCTAATTCTACCTGAATTCCCTTATTTTATTCAATTACCAATCCCTTTACTAAACCTATTAATCCGTTTGGTCATTCGTGATTAATATTCTTTTCCCTAAATTAATCCTAGTTTGGTCATGCTAGAATTTAAATTTAAGAAAAGCATGAAGTACAAAAAGGTTGAATGATTGGAAGACTAAATTAAAGTTTGGTCATTCATTGATTATAATCTCAATTATCCTATAGGTCCACCAACTAGTTGTAGTACGGTCGCTAATCAACTAATTGATTATAAACATGTAAAGGGTTGTCAGTCCTAATTATGTAATAAAGCAATAGGATAATATTAATTGAAATAAAAATTGGGAATTCAAAATATAAATTAAAACATAAAAAGGTCTCTAATCAAGCAAGATCCACCTAAGACCCTAGAAGAGGATTTAGCTATCCATAGTGTTCAAGAACATTGGATTAAAATAAAAAGTCATGAATTACAGAATATAAAAATAACCCGGAGATTGAGTAAATTCTGATCCTGTATTCAGTCTCTGTATTCTGCTCCAAAGCTCTCTCACAGTGTCAAGAACGGGTACGTCCGTGTGCGTGTTGTTGTTGTTGTTGTTCCTCTTTTCTCCTCCGCCGTATTGTTCTGTGTGTATGTGGTGTAATTCTTCCTTTTTGCAATTGACGGCCCCCTCCCCAATTGTGCGACTCCACTATTTAAGCATTAGCGCCTAGGGTTGGTGACCCCCACTCCATGCATGCGCTGAATTGTTTCCATTCTTTTTAAGCTCACGTGATCACCAAGTTTTATGATATTTACTTGCCTAGCTTCCAATTGAATTCAAGTGGGCCTTTATTCTCAAAATCCCCCTCCGTGCCTTCATGTGGCTATGGGCTTCTCTCATTAGAAATTGGACCTAACAATTCTCAGCCCACATATATATATATATATATATATATATATATATATATATATATATATATATATTTCTGGCTTTTCAGTTGCTTTAAATTGGACATCCATTCTTTTTATCTTTCGTTCCTTTGTGCAAAAATAGAGAAAATTAAGTCTGTGATTAATATATCTGTTAATAATCGCGCTAAAATTGATTCAAAAATATCTCTAAAAATGCACTTATTTGGAGTTTATCAGAATTTCTTGAAGTTTTTAGTTCTGTTCGCTTTAGTTTTTTTTTTTATAAGAAAAATAGTATATTAAAGGGAGTACAAGAGGTACCTCAACTTTTACAAATACTAGGGGAAAGACGGGCCCTTCGGTTGATGGGTGGTTATAGAAGTAATAGATAAATAATATAGTGAAGTAGTGTTAGTGGGTAGTTATAAGGGTATTTTGGTCAGAAAAATCTGACACCAAAAAAATGAATTCCCTTTATATATAGGTATAGATAATGGGTCTTTAAAACCTACTTGGGGCAAAACCCAATGAGAAAAATATACCCAAGGAGAAAAAAGAGTACCTCAGGAAAAGCTAAGCGGAAAACCAACTATGCCGAGTTCAAACATACTAGAGGATTTTCCCACCAATCAAATTGTACAAGCATAATCGCAACCATCTATGCTGATAAATCAACTTGATGTCATAGACTTAACATGGTTAAAAACCACCTGTGAATTAAAGACTAGACATCTGAAAAGGATATATGGTTTCGATGAAATTAGATACCCCACGTGGTAGCCGTCTAAAACAAATACTTCAACCTACAAGCCTTCTTTGAATCTAATCGCAGACCTTGAGTCCGGAAATGAGCGAGATCAACTAGATTATCAATAACCGCAATGCCCAACCACTTCTGGATATCAAGCCAAATTGACCGAGAAAATAAATGGGAGATAGACTCATTCCGCTCAAAACAGAGGGGGCGGCACAACCCATGAGGATCCTTGATAATTCTCTTAGAAATAAGAACATCGTGAGTTGGAAGCTTCCCCAACTACAATCTCCAACCAAAAACCTCCTACCTTAGGGGGAATAGAAAGCTACCACATATCATCTACTACACTCTGGGTATCGCTACCCAACCTAACCTGTTGCATCAAACTCAACAAAAGTACATGAAAAATGTAAAATAAAAAGAATCAAACTTATCTAGCCTCCACTGTCAACTATTTTGCTCCAAATTGGTAGGATAAAACAGATGTAAAGTGTCCAAAAGCAACTCCAGATCTTCCCTCTCCTCATCAGACAAAGCACAACCCCAATCGAGCTTCCAACACCAAGTGTTATCAAGCCAATACTCGTGCTCCATTATGCTTCCGTGTTTAAGCTTTTCCACCTCAAAAAGACTAGGGAATAAGTTCTCAAAAGTCACATTGCTGGCCCCATTTGTGCAGCCAAAAGAAAATCATATTCCCCTTCACCGACACTAGCTTTAGCGCAGATTCAAAGACTTCTCGACACGAAGGTTTTCCATCTTCCAATAATAAAAAATCCCTCTACAATAACGAATCTTTAGTGCCTTCTCTAGACTAAAAAAGCCCGTGAAAAAACTTCCAAAAATCACAATAGCGATGTGAGAGAAACTGCCACCAACTAGCAGTGTTGTCATTGATGCATCTCCACCTCCACTTGCTTAAAAGACCTGGATTGAAAGCTTTTAGACTCTTCACCCAACCCACTGTCCTTCTAGAGGGACCAAAATCATGCATAGACTAATATTAAAGTAACTAAAAGCCTCAACTATTTCTTGGGAAAGGATATGTAGAATATATAACTTGAGTCATGAAAAATGAAAACTATCAATTAAATTTTTAAAGTCGCACGTTTGCATCACAGTTGCCGCACGTCCAAACCATGTCCACGCAGAAGCTCCAATTAGTAGCATCAGGTTTGCCGTGAGAAACCACAGCCAAAACAGCCCCTGAATGTGCATTTGCTGTCTCCACCATGCATCCAAACATGCACTTAGGTATTGGTCAAACTAGTTTCATCCGATTAAAATATCTTTAAAAATTTGCTAGAAGGGACTAATTTAATTGATATTTGAATTTTTCAGATCTAGATTGTTTTTCAGTTTCTCAAAAAACTAAATAAATCTCCATACTTATTTTCCAAATAGCATCTTGAGCTTTTATTATTCTAAATTACATTTATTCTTAGCTGTGTCTAAACGAATCCAGACTAGCTCATCCCATGTCAATTTCCCTGAGTTGACTATTAAGAATTTTTTGGCTTAGAAATGGACCACCTAAAAAGGTCATCATAATTAATTGGTAAAGCTATTCCAAGTTGTACATGCAAGACAATCCCATCAAAGTCACTTCATATGCCGTACTTTAGACATTTTTCTCAAACATGCATGGTTTGTAATTTGAAGATGTAGTGAGTTGTAATAATTTTTCCAATGTAATTATCTAATCCCATCTAATATATACTTCCAAATGTTGCCATCGTTGTCTTAACATAATGCTTCAAAGGATGTGGTCCATATGGAGAAATCGTGGATCCCACTATCATGTGTGAGAAGAAAGACCAAGGAAGGTGGTAGTCACAACAAATTAGGAGAATAGGACTTGTGTGTACACTATATAGAGAATTCAAATGTGAGTGGTTAGTCTCATATTGGCTAGGAATGAACAACGTGAATGATATATTAGAGAGGGGACTTATATACCTAATGCCTTAAAGTTTTGGGTGGAGATGTGGTGTCTAAGTCTCTTGGTGGTTGGTTAGCTCTTTGTTGCTCTCGGTGCTCTCCCAGACTCCCCAACAAGTGGTATCAGAGCCATGGTTTAGTTTGGTGGGGGAGCGGGAAGTGGATCCTAGTTTGGATCAAGGCTAGAGATGTTTTTTTTATAAGCAAAAAATTATATGAAGGCTAGCGATGTGGGTAACTCATACTTTAGAGGGAGATTGTTGAGAAGTCAAGTGTGAGTGATTAGTCTCACATCGGCTAAGAACGAGCTACATGAGTAATATATAAGAGAAGAGACTCATATACCTAACGCTTTAAGCTTTTGAGTAGAGATGACGTCCAAGTCTCTTGGTGGCCGGTCCAGTTCATTGGCTAACTCGTTGCTTTTATATATTGTAAGAAAGAGGCCCATAAGATAATGTCCTAAAAGTTCGCATAATAATTAAAACAGCCAACATCCATTCCCTCTCTTTCGGATAGCCTTACATTTTCTTCACTTCATTCCCTCTCATCAACAACTCTAGTACATCGATTATTGAGATCCTATGAGTACTTTTTTCTTATAGGTAGAAATACTAACAACAAAATAAGTAAATAACTACAATCTCAAAGTTTTAATCCTCATAGCATCGTCTAAGAAATACTTGAGAGAACATGGAGACAAAATTTGTAAATGATAGATCCAATATCTAAAGCAGTTTCACTTTTTATCAACCAGTCTATACTTAAGTTTCCTCTTAAGCCCTAACTAAAAATCAAATTCACAACTTCTCTAAACCCTTAAATAGTTTGAAGTTCAGCATTGACATTAGAAGTAATACTACAACAACCTGAAAACCCAATTAGCCAATCACCAACCTCCATACCCTAAACTTTGTAAAAAAAAACCTCCATACCATAAACGACGTATATTATCATTAGGAGTAAGAATATCATCCAAATCATTTGTATCATTATATCACCGCCCGGGCTAATAAGTCAACTCATCGGAACCAAATATCTACCAACGGGACAAGCGACGAGCCCAACTCAACCTAAAACATTGGCTCATTCGACTATGTGAAAATTGGCAACTCTAACCATAAATCTGTATGACGTGAGGCATGTACTTTTTTCTTATACCTTAATTAAAGAATATGTACACGATTTGGTTCAAATGACTCTAAGAGTAACTCTTGCCATAGTTACTCTGCTGCATAATCACTATAGATATTATTTTCATCAATCTAATAGTTGAACATTGTCCTATTAATTATAGTTAACGATTAGACATTTGTAATTATGCAATCATATATGGTCAATATTTTACTTATATATTAAAAAAAAAATATATATATATATATATATATATATATATATATATATATATATATTATAGTTTGAATCGAAGTTATTCGATAAAATATCAAATATTTTTTTTTTAATTTTATCTACTCAATAAGAATTGTTCATATATTGACTAGATTGATGAAATTCAATGTCTATACTAAATCATGAAAGAGTAACTCTAATTACTCGATCATCGAGTCATTTCTATGTGTGTATATAATATAACAATGGGGCGTGGGTTCAATGACTGATTTTTTAGTTTGTGTTGTAAATTCAAAAGTGGGGTCATTCATGCTATCAATAAATGAAAAAAAAAAGGCTTTGCCACTCATTTGGAGGTTGATTAGACTTTTACTTTCATGTATGTATTCACATTGAGTCCAATTATATATACTCCATTTTTGGATACTTTGCAACTAATTTTCTTTTCCATAAAATATCCTTCAACCGCCCAAACTCAAATCTTTAGTTCACATACACTAAGAAGGGTCGGTCCAAATGGTAACTAGACTCAGATAGATCTTACTTGAATATTGATTCAAATTTTGAGTGTGATAAAAACTCTATTAAGAGGAAAAAACTATAGAGACCGGCAAAAACACACATATACACTCAGACAACTTCCCTAGTATATATTAATCACTGACAAAACTAGTGGATATTGCGCACCAATTACTCGATTAAAAAAAAATCTTTAGTTCACACACATAGCGTGAGGGAAGGCATAAGATTATGGGTCTAAAGTCCAAAAAAGCATATCTTTAGGCATTTGTTGGAAGTGGCTCCACACAAGGAAACGCGTGAGTGAACATGAGATCAAGTGTCTACCAATAATATTGGCTATGTAGATCAAGTGTGAGACAATGATTGAGTGGTTAGTAGTATCATCTGCATTTTTTTTCAATAGAAAATAATTGATTGTTACACTAGAATTGGCTGCAGGCATGATCCTCATATCTTGAATTCACATTATTATTATTTTTTGACCAATGAATTCACATTATTATTTGTATATATATTATGATATGAATTGTGATTTTCAACTAATAAGATAGGACACGTGTTTGCTGAAGCAATAGTCATTTTCTCAGTTAGAAAAACACTTCCAAAGTTGATACTATTTCAACAGTTGCAAACCAGATGTGGGAAGCATCGTCTCAGCGTTTCCTCCGGATAACTGAAGTCTGAAGAATCTTCTGAGTTTATAATACTCTTTTTCTTTCTTATTAAAAAAGGATTTAATTTATGTATTTAGTCAATGTATAAGATGTTTTATATATAATTTCAGTCAATCATGAAATATCAAAATGTTTCAATTTATTTCAACTACTTTAAAAAGTCACTTACACAATAATTTTAAATTGGTTGATGGTGTGAAATTTTTTAAAATAACAACATATACCAATTAAACTCATAATTTATATACACGGATGATGTATAAATTTTATGTATTATCAATCATTCACAAATTCTATCCAACAAAGGTTGGTCCAAGCGATAACTGGGTTGATTCCATCCCTAGGTCTCAAATTCGAATCTTAGGTGTGACAAAAACTATGTTGAGATGAGAGAACCACACGAACCGACAAAGTCAAGGTACACGTTGTCAACTAGTTTCCCCGGTATAGATTAGTTATTGTCAAAACCAGTGGATATTGTGCACCAAAAAAATCATTCCCAATTTTTCATGACATTAAAAATATGGTTAAAAATACATTTGAGGTCATTTAAATTATTTCAAAATTCACATTAGTCCTTTAAGTTTTTTGTTTCACAAATAAGTCTTCTATGTTTCAAACTCGACACAAATTTTTTTTTTGGACATTTCGTCCAATACAGTTAATGGATGATGACATGGCTATTAAACGCTTATAGTTAACTCGCTTGTATGCGCGGAAAATGTTAATGTTTTAGTTTCAATTAGGTCATTTATGTATTTTTTTTTGGGTTTAAGTAAAGTCCTTTTTACTTTCTCAACCTAGAAAACCAATAATCTTCCTCAACTCATAGAATGACGAGGAAGACAAAGGGGCCTAGTTCAATTTTCCGGTGGGTGGGGAAATTTTCGGGTGGTGGTCCTTGGAGCAAGGTGCTTGGCATGCAAAATGCCTTGAGGGCTAATGTAGAAGTCGATGTGAGGATTTTAGATCTAAGGTTTGTTTTTCGGTTAGAGGTATAGATCATCCAAAAAGAGGATAGGAATTTCGATTTTTGGGTTTCTAGATTTATTTAGTTCTTGCTCCTTTTTCATCGAAACATGGGTAATTCTTGTAGAGGAGGAGGATAAAATAATGGTGGTTGTGGTTTAATTTGGAGTGAGGTGTTCGGAGTTGACTCAAAACGTGGTGGCTATGGTAGTTTTGACTGAGTCATGGCAGTGGGAAACAAAAGGGAATAAGCGAGAGGAAGAAAGATGGGGAAGATGAGAGCTCGAAAATGGCCTTTGTTTGGCCATGGTCTGTCGAACAATGGTAGGGAAGACTCAAATGATTAAAATGATGATGAAGATTCAAAATTTTTTCGATTGGAGTTGAGGAAGATGATGTGAAATTAGAGTTTAATTTTTGGGGTCGTTACAATAGTCCACTTAACCATATTGCACCTCGATCCGTTGAGTTCCATTTCCACCCCAAATAAACTTTTAGTGATTTTGTTTGCACTATTACAAATACCATTGAGGAAGATAATGAGTTTGCATAGTATAGATAGGCGTGGTAGTAGTCACAAACTTAGCTAGGCAAACTCTCCCCGCTTTATTAAGGAGATTGTCTTTCCAAACTGCAAAAGTTAATGCATTTTCTCTAAGATATGAGCATAACTTAGTCAAGCTGCCCTAAACTAGAGGAAATCTCAGATAATGACCCAAGTTAGCCACAAACCAAATTAAAAATATCTCTTTGAGTTGCCTTTAGTATTCTCTGGAACCCTCTTAGAGCAGATTCACTTTAAAAGCAGAAATCCCCGCGTGGGTTTAAACTTCTCAGTATTTGCCCCTTTCTAAAGGATAGAAAGATTACTAGCTCGAACATAGTTTATTATAAAGCACATGGTAGATGAGGGGAAACCAAACTCTTGCAAGGTTAGTTTGGTCACCCTCTTTCAACGAATTACTTTGATATTTTTGATTATAAGAAATTCTTCATATATGACCAAGTTCTTTTTACTTCATTACTACAATATTCAACAAACTAAATTCAACCCTGCAAACTCCAAGTCAATACAAAATAAAATGATGACATTACAATAAATTAGTACACCTAATCGTAAAATAAAGTTTTCCTATTTGTTTTTCATATTTCTATTGAACTATTTTTCTACTAGTAGAACACATAAGGGGTCGATCCGAGTCAATACCCGAACCACCACCCTTGCCTTGTGCTAAAGATCCTAACCCACTGAAGCTCGAATCCTTACCACTATGCAAGGTTTTTCTTTATCATCCACGCGCGGTTCGTTCTTGACTCCACACCCCAACACTTAGCGTCCTTCACACGCACCACCAAACTAATTTCCTAAGCAATCTAAAAAGGTCACGTGAGAGTTGATACATCACATGACATTCAACTCTCACATTGAAGTGCAGCTTTTATCTTATGAACAGTACAAGAAATGAGATTATTCACCGTCTCAACGGACTCCACCGTGAGCTTCGCCGTTGGGAGACTATTCACAAGTATCTGAAACGCCACCGTCAAAAGAGACCCACTTTCCCTTTTCTGCAACGCGCCGTCGTGATTATCACCACAATGTCCATCTGGCAAGATTGCAAACCCTGATGGAAGAAGTGCCACGTAAGCTGAATCCCCACCATTCATTACAACATGCATAGCTGGTATATCCACTGGCGCGTACACTACAAGCGCCCCTGATGCATCTGTGTATGTCTCTTGTAATATCAACATGCTACTCTGGTTTGCATTTATAGCCTGTAGCAGAAAAAGAAAATTGTTTAGAAATTATTTAATGTGATGTAATGTCGTTTTCGTTAAGTTCAGTGTGAGGATATAGTCAAACGCGGTACCACTTTTTTTAATTTCTTTTTCTAGATTCAATTGATTTTAAATTTTAGTGTAAAATAATGAGGTCAGAAGTGGGAAAAATAGAAAGTTGACAAAAGTCATATATTTTGACTTTTGTAAAAGTTTACTGAAACAAACGTTGTCCTATTTTCTGCTACAAAAATGTCTTCATAGATGCTTCCAAATTTTTCTAAGCCTGTCCTTCTCAAATTCACCTTTTTATCTTAACACTAGACGACAAAGTAGATTGACGTTTCTTTCCTCTCTTGAACATTATCATTATACAACAATCAAATCAAAAATAGGAAAACTCTCCCCACAGTACCATTCAAAGCAAATATTTTTACCTAGCAACTATTTTTTTATATTTTTATATTTTATTGTTCCTAGAATCAATAATAGAACCTGATTCAATCATTTTCAAATAGTCTTTTTTAATCAGAAGATACTCTCTTTAAACTTAAAAATTTGTCGACCTTTTTTTAGATACTTAATTTTTGGTATTATTTTCAAAAATTGAACACTCTTAAAAAATCCTATAATGCAACATGCTAATTTTATAGGCAATTTTTATACCAATATTAATATTGAAGATGAAGGAGAAATTTAGGATCTGTTTGATTAGCTTTTTAAAAACACTCTTTTGGTTTTAAAATATTAAGAACAAACTCAATTATTTGTTCTTAAAACAAACTATTTTTAAAAAGTATAATCAAACAGACCCTAAGTAAGAATTAAAATTGAAAAAGCGGTGATTGAATATTCATACACTGGCTCGTAAGAGGGAGACACAGTTGGCATGGTCTTGTCCTTTGGCAATGTGAGCCATCTCTTGCATGGGTCCACCATTGGAGAGTATGTCCCACTCGCTTCTTAGCCTCTCATCGCGAAGGAAGTCAAAGACTTTGTTAGGCGAAGCAGGGAGCCACACGGAGGTGGCAGCACTGAGCACAATCCCAGGAGGCTCACCAGGATCGCTAATGCTCTTTCGCGTCATCACCCTCACATTCTCCCCCACGTTCCCTACATCCAGCTTGTTCCATATGTGCACCGTCGACGCACAAACCCCCGCACAAAAGTTGTTTGTCATACGTTGCGCCAACTTTAGCATGCTACGCCTTCCTCCCGTGCTTATTGCTGCACACACACACACACAAAAATCATTCATATAGAAACATTACTAACTCCCCTTGGGTTAATGCATGTGCATATTGTGTTTGAGATTCAAGATGAAAGTTAACAAATTCATGATCATATGAAAAAGAAAGATTAATTTTGGATGGATATATATACATAGCTTTTCATTGTAAAGACTAAATTTGTTACAATCTTGCTAGATATATGGCCAAATATATTTGTGTATAGATGGATGAATAATTACCAGAGTGTTCTCTAGAAGGAAGTGCTGAGGACATTAGGATGGCTAGGCATTCAGATTCACGTTGGAGGGTAGCAATCCAACGTTGAGCACCCAACCCTAACCCTGAACTCAACAATGGCCTGTATAGTTGGTGGACTTGGCTTTCCTCATATTCTGCATGCTCCACCCATGTCACCTGCATATCATGCAAATTAACCATCTTAATTAAAACATGCTACCCACCATTCAAGTTTCAACCTTCAAATTTAGTTAAACCATTGTTTATCAAGTGTTAGTATTGTTTTTGCTTTCATATTACAAATTAAAAGGGGAGCATTAGTTAGTTTATATATTGTGTAACTAATTTCCACTTTTATTTATTGTACCGACCGGTTCGATTTTTAAAATACTGTACAATTATATCTATTTATGAAAAATGGATCAAATCGGTGAGACATCTAGATCAATTAATCTGATCAAAATGAAATGAGACCGCATTCGAATCACCCAAATAATCACCAAATAATCAAACTATAGACCGCATCGATTCATTGAAAAAAAAAAGTTTATTTTTTGTTTAAGGCTTCATCATACATGATGAGGTGAGAGGATGGAAATGTGTGAAAAGGAAATGTTAGAAAAAGCCTGGCGATTTGGCTCAACGACAGACAAAGGTATCTTATGGAGCTAGCTCGAACAAGTACATAAAATAATAAAATATAGTATTAATAGTATTGTTGAATAATTGAATAAATAAAGTCATCCGGAATTTTAGAGGAGGTACGTGCAATGTGTAAAAGGGTCATCGAGATTTGCTATATTTTGCAGTATGGTGAACTCATAGCAAAAAGACAAAATTTCTAGTCTATTATCTCGACCCAAAAGGCTCCTCACTCAATATTATTATATAACAAAAGAAAAACCAATGTCTTATTATAGGGTCTAACCAGGTCACACACAATCTCATGAAATAAAATAATAACTTGGGGAACAACCAAAGTAGCATGAAAGATTGGAATAGAAACATCATATGAATTTTTTAATACTTGGAAAATTAAAAGCAAATTTCTTAAAAGGGTTATGCATTTAATGTGTTCATGACTTCATACTGTGCTACAAATATATTTTTAAGATATAGAGACTTCCACACCAATTAATTAATGGATTAACCTAGATTTGTGCAACATGGGATCAAAATATCAATTGCTGAAAACTCAAGTTTGGAATATAGGTGAGACAAAGGGAAGCATCCTAACACTAAAATAATATGTAAATATTGGAATCATCACTGACAGAGAGGTTCTATAGAGAGTAGTCACTAAACTTATTTACTTGGAACTATGAGCTCTTTGAAGTTGCTTGGGAAAGCAAAAGCTTCTTGATTCCTTAGCATGGTGTTTTCCCCCTCCCCTTAATTTAAATATATTTTCTTAAAATACACAGTTGCAGAGACTAATCTCTCGAGCTGAGTAGAACCACAATAAGCGGCAAAACTCTCTCTCTCAAGAATTTTAACGTTATTGTATTCACAAAGCTGAATTCGAACCTAGAAGAATTGTTAAACTAGAAGACACCCAAACCATCTTATTCAAACCTTATTGAGTTAAATATTGCTCTATTGAGCTACCAATATGTTGCAATTGCTTGTACTAACTAAGAAAAAAATACAATAAATGTAATAAAGAAAAAAAACAAATAGTACGGTTTAGTAGGTGTTGTGTCCTACAATGTTTGCAGCATGTAAATATATTTTTACTGTCTTCAATAAAAATAGATGGGATGCTAAAAATGAAGTGAAAACATTGACTAGATAGAATAATTGGCAATATTTATATTTATTTATTTACCTTAGAGAATCCATTTGGCATATCTTGCACCACACAACCAGAAGGTAATCTCCTGCAGTTGAGAAAAGTGGGTGTACCAGAAGTTGTTTCTCTTATTGTATCTATAGATACATCTACCACTGCCCATACTCCTTCTGCATGTTGCTTGCAAAACCTTAGAAAGTTTACTTCACGAATAGGAACCAATGGAGAAAGTACTTGAAGTTCAGCTTGCATCTGAAAAACAAATTTTTTGTAGTTAAAAAAACCATCATCGAACCGTGCGCCAAATAACTGAATTGTAAACAGTACCATACCAGTTGTTTAGGGCTAGTTCTCAGTTCAACCGATTGAATATACAAATCCGGTTCGGTTTGTTTGGTTTTTGAAACATACAATGTACCGTAACAAAAACAAATTTTTTTGTTGGTATTAACAAAAACAAATTTTATTCTACTTACTAGTTGAAGAGCACCATTTCTAGTTCCATTTATTCCACTAGATATCACTGCAGTTGTAGAGCTTCTTGCAATCACACAAGGGAACATCTCTGACCAACGATTCTGTGGCAACAGAAACCAAACAATCACTTTGTCAAACACATACACATACATAATAAATAAATAAATATACCCATCAAAATTAAAAAAAAATCATACAGAAAAAATACTCTATCTGGTTCTATATATAAAAGAAAATTACAGTTATAGTTAAGATACGTCAGTTATTCAATAAATTTATAAGTGTATTTTTCTCTTATATATTGAACCGGAAAGAGTAAAAAATATTCAATTAAAGGGAAGGAGGAGATAGTTGGAGAAAATTAATTTGGTTGATAAATAACTTACTGAGTCCATTAAAGTTTCAACAAGAGCCAAGCTATTTATGATGACAACACCAGTTTCTCTAGAAGCTTCAGATACAAATCCATTTGGTTTCAAACCAATACAAGGAGTAATTGTCCTTGAATATTCCTCATAGTTAAGAATTTCTCTTCCCTCTTCCAAATTTCTAATCCAAAGTGGCTCCCCATTTTGAGCCATTTTCACCAATTCATCCATTGCAGCCAAAGCAAGTTCAAGAAACATAGATCTCTCCACTGATCTATCAAAACCATTAGTAGTAGTTACCATTTGTCTATTTTGATTTTGTGACACTATTCCTAAAGGACTTGATATACCAAAATCTTGTCCTAAAGGTAGTGTTGAATTGTTCAAACCATTAAAACCATTATTATTATTACCAACTCCAAGTTCTAAACTTGAGTTTGGTAATGAATTTATGGGGCGACCTAAGAATTTGCCAGCAAATGAACAAACTCGATCTAACTCGTCTTTTAATCGCGCATTTTCAATCCTTAGATGTTGTTCTTCAAGTGAAATTTCACCAATTATTGCTGGTCCTCCACAATTTGTGCACATTGGATTCCTCATTGCTTCCCTTATAGACATGTTTTCTGCTCTCAGCTTATCATTTGCTTGTCTAAGTAATGAGTTCTCATGGCGTTCCAATTGAGTCTAGTAATACAAATAACAAAAACATGTCAAAAAAACAAAAACAAAAACAAAAACGGGTACTAAGTGTGTGTTTGAATCAGCGGTGAGTTTAGTAGAATCAAAGTGAAAAATCACGATCACATAAAAGCTACACTTTATAGCTTCGATGAACACGAATTTGACGAGCTGAACGCGAATCCAAACACACACGCTAAATAACTTTGATTGAAGTGTGTAAATTAATTAGTACCTTCATTTGTGTTCTTCGATTTTGGAACCAAAACTTCACTTGCCTAGTTTCCAAACATAGTCTTTTGCTTAATTCAAGCCTTTGCTTCTCATCAGGATGAGGACACTCCTTGAACATCCTAAAAATAAAAAAATTAAAATAAAAATTAAACCCCATATAAAATATAACAAAAAAGGTAAATTTGACATTTTTTTTTTCATGGAAGGAATTAATTCATGTACGTTTCAAGTTCTTGTATTTGTTGAGGAGTGTGTCGGTGGTAACGTTTTTTCCTTGGTGGATTGTCGGCAGCATCAAAATCATCACCAGAAGCAATACCATCCATATTATCACTACCAGATCTACTTTCATGTTCTTCTTCTCTATTCCTTCTCAAACCATTTGGCCTATCAAAATTCTCACCAATTAATCTATTCACTTCTCCTTGCCCATCTATATTCGTCTGCTATACAACAAAAAAAATAGTTAAGCAAACAAATAATTAATATTATTGAAAAATTACTGAAGAAGGTAGTAATATATAGTATATACTATATAATATAAACATAAATATCTCTTACAAGTGCTAGAGAGAGGCCAGGAGAGTTTAACATAGATTTTGCCAAAGTTGGAGAAGCTAAACGAGGTTGTGAGATTGCACCAGAAGGCATAATTCTTCCGTTGTTAATATCTTCTTCTGTGATCCTCTCAGTTCCAAAACTCATCAAAGTAGATAAACACTTTTGCTTTCTGTTTTCTTTTGTCACCAAAAAACTGTTGCTATGTTATAACCTTGAAAAGAGAAAATGGGTTTTTCATGTAAGTGAGGTGGTAGTACTATTGACTGATTCCAGGGTTGTCAGTGGAATTTTTTGTCACCCAAGAATTTGTAAATGAAAGGGTATCTTGAGAAATGAATTGGGTTTCTTGGAATCAGCTTTATATACTTGAGTGGACAATCAAAAATAAATCTTTTCAAAGATAAAGAAATAATAATATTTTAATATAATAATTAAGAAAGAGAAAACAAGAGACATAAAAGGATAAAGTGAAAAATTAATTACTCAAATTTTTTATTTATTTTTGAGATTTTCAATAATTATTGTTATTATTATTATTATTGTGTGGAAAGAAAGTAATATTATCTGAAAGACCTAACTCAACTGACAAATGTCGAAATTGTTAGACTAGAATCAATGTGCGTGAATTTTTAGTGGCAATTATCACTCTGTCAACAAACCAAAAAGGATAAGGTTAATTTTATTATTATTGTTTTAACCTTTGTTTTTTCAATGAGAGGATGGTATAGCAAGTTGACAAGTCTAGGTTCTGATCAGAGGATGCTGATGCTGTCTCCATTTCTGCATATTATAACTGCGGATATGCTTAACTATACTAAACCTTAAAAAAAAGAAGCAGAAGAAAAGAGTTAGAAAATTTTGAAGAACTTTAGGAGAGAGGGGGAAGGGAAAAAGTAGAGATAAATGTAAACGTAACATGTGGACTCTTGAAAGCCTTACAAAAATACATGAATCCAAAAAGGGTAGGTTGACTCTCTTTACCCCTATGAATGCGATTGCACTTTCTCTCTCTTCTTTTATCTTCTCTTTGTTCATCTTCCTTGTTTTATTATTTACAAGTTTGTGACTGTTTGAAACAAATTCTAGTAAATGTCAAAAAGCCGACTTTTGAGAATATATAAAAAAAAAGGCTAAAATACAGTTTTGGTATTTTGTCTTTTACTTTTTTTACGTAAATTACCTTTTAAAATGTTTGTTTACGTCATTTATCTTTTCAAAATGCTTTAAAATGGTTCCTCCGTTAAGTGAAAGTCAAATAGAACTTACATAGACATGGATAAATTGGCCACGTAAGCCTCCGATTGTGTTATTAGGTCATTATATGTTTTTTTTATCAAAAAAGGTCGTTATATGTTTTTTTTTCATCTTTTTTGAAATGTTCAATTACATCATTTATCTATTTTAAATTTATCTATTTTAAAATATTCGTTTATGTCTTTTATCTTTTAGTAGTTTATTAAAATGGTCCTTTTAGTAAGTGATTTTTCCTTTTCGTCTTTTATCTATTTAAAAATGTTTATTTATGTCATTTATCTTTTTTAAAATGTTTGTTTACGTCATTATTTGTCTTTTCACAGTTAATTAAGGAAAATTGATGGATGGTACGAAACAAAAAGTGAAGAACAACCAATGATACGACAATGCATATTAGTTACCTTTTACCCAGTGAAGTACGTCAAAAGTCAAGCTTTCTCGTTTTATAGTTGTTTGACGTGTGTGAATTATTACATTTGATATAAAATTTTCTCATAACAAAAATGATTGGTCTTAATTAAAATGGTTATTCCGTTAATTAAAACGCTAATATAGAAATTAAAAAGTGATAATAAAATAACTGAAACTCCTAGAAATTAAAAGTAAGCATAAATGCGGCACCTCAATAAACATAGATCATAAAAAGCTAATTAACATAAAGATATCACTAACAAACCCAAATACAACCTAAATACCACAACAGTAAACCTTACACAGACCGCAACGCAAGGAACCAAAACCACTGTCGAACCACATCGTTGAACAGGCTCCACCACTATAAGTAATACGAGAGGCTCCATATAGAAAAATAGAAGAAACCCACGAAGTTGGTGTGGGAGGAAAGATGGAAAGTCCATACTTTTCCCATATTTGAAGGCCAAATGGCCTCGAGGAGTTTTGTTCTGAAACTGAGAAGCCAAGAGAGAGAAGGCCAGTGCACATTTAAGGATAATAGGGTACTGTAAGGCCTAGTAACTGCAGAAAGCAGTGAAGAGGGGTTTGACAAGGACTGCCGCAAAAGGGGGAGCATGGGAAATGAAATGAGTAACCAACTTAGAAGATGGATCTAAAGGTTCAGCAGGGGCGAGTTGATTCTAGGTCAGAGGTGGGAGAAGAATATGGATTTGGTGGATGAGGAGGGGGTGACCGGGCGGAGGGAGGCACAATAGCAGATCTAAGGAAGAGGGAGCGGTTGTGATGGCAGCGAAGGGCTTGAGAAGACGAGAGACAGGAAAAATAAGTTGCCCACTATCAACGACACGGACCTAGATCCACTAGGGAAGAAGGTACCAACAACACTACCCTACAAATACCCATTTAAAAAAATTCCATGTTTGTTTTTAAAAAATTTAATTTATTTATTTTCACCACTTAAAAAATAATAAGTTGGAAAAAACCAATTTGTTTTATACTTCTTTTTATTTTTAAAATCAAAATTTCCTTAACCCAAATCACAAAGTCATTGCCTACACTTTGATCATAGTGGTTCCCGAACCAAAAAATATGCTTTTCAATACCTATTTTCTTTTTCAAGGGAATTTTTCAATTTTTGCAATAATAGTTTGATATTAATGATTACTTTGTTAATTGACTACGAAAAATATCCGGAGATTTTGGTCGCTACAAACCCCTATTTGAAAAATCTGCATGTCTTTTTACATTTTTTTTACTTATGGCTCCCTATTTGACCATGAGCTTCACCATATTTTTTCACTATTTGCACCATTTAAAAAATTAAGTTAAATTGAAAAAACCAATTTATATTTACGCTTCTTTTTTTTTTTAAATCAAGTTTTTCTTAACCCAAAATCACAAAGTTTGTTGGCTACACCTGATCCACTTTTGGTGATTTCCATACCCAAAATCTGATCTCCAAGGCCCATTTTCTTTTTCAAAGGAAAATTTTCTAATTTTTGTCATAATAGTTAAATTTTGACCGCAACTTCATTGACTACCAGAAATCTCTAGATTTTTTGATTGCTTACTTGTATTTTTAAATTGTTTACTTATGGGCCCATTTGGACAATGGCCTTTAACCCACCCTTTTTACTATTTTCACCTCTTAAGAAAATTAATTAATTTGAAATAAAAACCAATTAATATTTACATTTTATGTTATTTTGAAAATCACATTTTTCTTCACCCAAAATCACGAAGTCAATGATTACACTTTTGGTTTAGTTATTCCAAATATTTTTCTTAATAAATTTAAAACTAAAATATCAGTAATAACTGTGTCAGATCCCATTTTGGTGATTCTGATCAAACCGCAAATCTGGTTTTCAAGACACAGATTCTATTACAAAGGAATTTTCATATTTTTCCATAGTATTAATTAAGTTTTAAAATTGTTATTCAAATTGTTATAAGGATGAAGATGATGTTATTTAAATTGTTATTTACTTTATTGTCTATTTAGGTTATTAATCTCTTAAGTTTTAAATTTCTGTTTCCATTTACAGAGTTCTTTCCTTAGTCATGTATGTTTTTCTTTAAATATTCTATTGTATGATTATATACATATTTAACTAATCCATGCATCATTAAGAGCTAATATGTATAGATATTGTTGAGTCGATCCATGTTTCTTCCCTAATATTGTTGAACATATACATTATCATTCGTATCATTAGAGATAAGCTTGCCTTATATAATGCATGCATTTTTCTGAAAAGAGTCTCGCTAAAAGCTTCTAATGCAAACCCTCCTTAAGGAAAAACATCAGAAGAAAAAAGAGCACTCTACCACATATTATTAAAAAAGGAAAAAAGATACAATTGAGACCAAGGGGGGACTCGGCCAATACCCCTGTCTGGAAAACAAACAGCAAGCCAATGAGGCGGCAAACAACGCCAAAAAACAAAAACCAAGAGACCAAGCCACAATGATAAATCATCAAAAGCGGAAAAAAAGGAAGGCCCTGCCTATTACGACTAATTAAAGTCATCTAAGATGAAACTCGGAAGCAGACTCCACCAAGTATAAGTTTTACTAACTAGACCAAAATTAGCTAATATATCAGCACAAACGTTTCCTTCTCTAAATTTATCACCTTATAATGCATGCATGTACATATGCTTAATTTGCAAAAACATTGATGAACATGGGAAACATGTATATGATTGCCTAGTACCCAACATTATGTTCTTGATTCACATGAAGAAAAGACTTTTCATTGCTTGCAATATACTCAATGCATACTTTGTCCCTATTTTCTGCAAGCTAGCTAGTATATGTGGTACACACCAAACCTCTTTAGTCTCGAGTTTGTATACGTTGTTACTTGCTTGGGAAATTTATATATTTCTTCACTTTATAAATTTGGTTATATTAAAGTGAGATTTCGTAATATTGTATATATCATCACTTCATAATTTCTCAAGGTCTTTTATCTCGAACATTTTGATTGACAATAATAGAGGATCAAAGGTCAAAGAACAAACACAAACAACCCATGTTCATAGGGTCGAGTACTGAGTGAATTTCAATGTGGTGAAATTCTAGGAAACTTTTGCTGAAGACTTTTTAATTATTGATCATGCGTCAAACTGTCAAAGATTTTTATACGGACAAGGGACTTTCCTAACTACTAACCTCTTTTAGATTTTTATTATCAAATTGACTTGAGTTTATGCATTATTGTATGTCTTATGTGGTGATAGAACATAACCACATTTCCTCAACAAAAAAAACATAACAACATATATATATATATATATATATATATATATATATATATCATAAAACTGATTTTATTAATAAAAAAAGGAAAAAATGAAGACAGAAGAGAGACCAAAAGGGGGGTCTAGACAATCCAAAAAAGAAAATTGTGGTAAAGAAGTAATGGGAACCTAAGCTAAAAACCCCTAAAACAAACAAGCTTAACAAAAAATAAAAAATGACAGATTAAACGGCTAAAAAACAAAACTAGATCAAAAAGAGACGGAGACAGGATTTACCTTTGAACGAGTATTGTAACTAACGACCAATTTCTGTTCTTGCCTCAATTTCTTTTTTTGGTCTTTGACTCAATCAGTTCAAAGAAATCATTCCGCTCAACTATTCCATGGGAATCGGAAGCCACATGATCACCAACATCATCTGACATCTCACCCCAAAGCTTTCCTAAAATTCTCATGTCAAATGCTACTACTGGATTAGAAGTAGCAATAGACTCTGAGGAAAGTAAGCGAACTTTGGGCCTTGGACACATTCGGTTTGAAAATAACAGTATGTGCCACAGATTCTGGAGTATTAGTATCAGCCTCATCACCTGAGACATACCCCAAAGCTTTCCTAAAATTCTCATGTCGGATGCTACTGGGTTCGAACATAACCACATATAATAACACAATATGTGTCACTGAATTAGTTTTTAAGCCTTCCTCTATCTTTTTTTTAAGTCTTCCTCTATCTGAATCATCAAATGCTTATTTTTACTTCACTTAGCTAGTAGATATCAAACATCAGTTCAACGTTCTTTGGAGTAATTGATAAATTCGAAACTAAGGGATGATGTTCCTCTCTTAGTGTAATTATTTGAAGAAAGAGAATTATTATAGAATACTATTAGCCGATCACATGACTGAGTTTCAAGTTTGACAACATTGTGTCAAGAAAAGAAAAGGAACAAGATGTGCATGGTTATGACGAGATATTGTGAATTTTGTTCAAAACACCTATAAACGCAACACTTTAAGTTTGACCAACTAATGTTGTGTTTTTATAAGAGAGTAGGAAAAAAGAAACCAAAAAGAAAACAACGAAACGGAAACTACGTCCCTCGTAAAGAGAACTTTAGAGGCATCAGATTGAAGAAATAGATTGATGTCATTTAGGGGGTCTTTCAACTCTTTCTAGCCAACTGATTGAGATGCTTCTTTCTTAGTTAAAAATTTGCAGTTGCATTTGTTTCCCTCAAAGTGTGAGACAATTGAACATTTTAATCTCTAGCAATAAACTCTTTGATATTGCAAATAATAGCTGCATAATGAGGCCACAGATTTACAGTCTTGCACACTAGGTGAATGGCCAACACAGAACCAGAGTAGGAAACAACATCACAATATCTTTTCTCCCAAGTTAATCTTAGCCCAAGGTAAAGAGCCACTACTTCAACATATAGGTTTTTTGTATATAAATTCCACAGATCCCGTGAATCCACAAATCCAATTACCATTAGTTTGTCTCAACACACCACCAAATCCTGATGCACCTGAATTATGAAAGCTGTTACCATCCACGTTTAAAACAACCTCAATTCCTCCCTCGAGATGCCAAGAAATGAAGCAAGGCTTCAAGGAACTAGAGGTAGGACACAAGAAAAGCTTTTGTAAGAGATTGGCAAGTTTGTAAATTTACATCTTTAGTTGATAGATTGCAACATTTTGCTGAGCCAAGCAAAAATGATTTCGAACCCTCCAAATCCATCAAGAAATTTAAAAGAACAAATGAGGATTGGTACCTGCAATACCCCTCTTTAACTAAAAGATGAAATGTGCATCACTAAAAAAATTATGTTATCAAACATCGAGAGTTTATGGGAAAAATGACAATCCCTCAAGGTTCCTTTATTATGGGGTTATTAAAGTTCAGAGGGAGGGAGGGCAATTAGAGGATATTAAAGTTCCTTTATTATGCAACATAACTCTAGTAGGGAGGGCGCATGACAAGCTGTCCAGAGGAAAAATTTAATTTTCTCAAGAGCTGGAATTCTCCACATGCCACTTCCAAGACTCGAGATCTGTATCTCTATTCAAAATACAGATCCTCCACATGCGTATAAAGTTGCTCTAGATTCCAATTTCCATTCTGAATAACATCCTTAAACATAAACATTTAAATTCCAATTTCCATTCTAAATAACATCCTTAACATAAACATTTAAAACATTTACCAAAGACCACGAAACAATCAAAAACACATTTTTCCTTGATTAGACCAAGTATCAAACCAAAAGGAATAACTACCATCACCCAACCTGTACTTGTAGCCATCTCTTAGAAACCTTCGAACCTTAATTGGATTCCAAATAACTGAGTCAATGGGTCTTTGGAATATCTTAACCAGAATTATTAGCAATATATGGATATCATTAGAGCTGGCAAAATGGGCCTGGTCCATCGGGTCGGGCCGGGCTAGCCCGAGAAAACATAGGGCTTGGCCTGAAGGAATTGAGCCCATTTTTATACCCGGGCTTTTTAGCCCGACTCTAAAAAGCCCGAGCCCGTGCCGGGCTAGCCCTGTCGGGTATGAGTAGCCCGCAAGCCCGCGAATTAAAACAAAAAGAAGTAACCCAAAACTTTTAAGTCACCAAATTCCAATTCACCAAAAAAACAAATTAATACACACCATTAGCCATTCCAAATTCCAATTCACAAAAAACCCACGCTCCCAAAATTGCTAATTTCCAATCCCATTCCAATTTCCCAAACAAATGCAAGCAATTATAAAATTCAGTAGAGTAGAGACTAATACAATGAATTGATAGTAACCATTTCTAGGCTAATGATTAATTAATAATACCCCAATAACATGAATTCAGTAGAGTAGAGACTAATATAATGAATTGCTTCAAGGATAGATGATTATGCTGGCTTGGTTATTAATTCATTTTTGACATATTAGTATGTGCTTATCTTCCATTTTCAGATTGGTGATGAATTTACCGATTTTATAATCGTTCTTCATGATATGAAATTTTGATTTTTCAGTTTGATTTTTCAGTTCATACTGTAGAATGTAATGTATGGTGATGGTGATTTTAATGCTAATACCCACACAAACATGATTTTCGTCAAAATCAGTAGCGTTAACAGATTAAAAATTGAACAGTGACGATAATTGGTTAATTGTATTAAATTATTCCTACAGTTCAATGTATTATAGAGAAATAGAAAAAAAATGGCGCACAATGCGGGCTAGCCCGAAAAGCCCGTAGCCCGCATAGGGTCGGGCTTGGGCTGAAAAAGTTGGGACTGAATTGCAATCCGGGCTTTTGAGCCAGGAACGTAGAAGCCCGACCCGATGCGGGCCGGCCCGATATGGGCCGGGTAGCCCGTTTTGCCAGCTCTAGATATCATGTCCCAGGTTTGAAGAAACTCACAGTTGTGTTGTGTGTGTGTAAGTTTCATATAGCACTTGCTACTCCGTTTACGAACAACAAAAACAAAAAAGAATAGCTACTTCCATGGAGAATTGAACATGCTGTATTTAGCATTTAAGCAAATAAGACGACCTCTGTTTATTATAAGAAAAAAAATAAAATATCAAAATAAGGGCAAATAGTTATTATATTTAGTTTTTATTTGGAGTTCTAAATATACTCTCATATTTAATAATAAAATAAGGGTAAAATAACATTTTGTAATAAACACATTAAAAATTGTACGTTTTTCTTATATTCGGGAGAAAAAACCTCTAAAAATTCACTTATAATCTCTTTTTTTTTTACATACTCTCTCCTATCCTTTTTACATTATATGAATATGTTGGTAATGAAGTCGGTATATTGTCAAAGTGTCAGAAGCTACTACAGAATTTACCAAACTTTAAGATAAGTTTCATCAAGAGACAAGCTAATAAAGTCACTCATAGTTTAGTTTAGGCATTTAGGTTCTTTGCTAGTTCTATGGTTTTAAATTATATTCCCAATTGAATGATTACTCATTATTTGAATGAAATGAATTAAGCTTGTTATTTAAAAAAAGATAGTATAAGTTAGTAGAACTTATACTTGGTGGAGTTTGCCTCTGAGCTTCATCTTAGATGACTTTCATCGTAATAGGCAAGATCTTCTATTTTGCAAATTTATATGATTTTTCCTTGGGGTTTGGTCTCCTCGGCTTTCTTCATCTATTCTGTAGTTTGCTTATTTTTGCTTGTTTGTTTCCGTGACAAGGGTTTCGGCCTAGTCCCCCCTTGGTCCTGCTTGTACTTCTTTTTATTTTTTTTAATTTAAGATAGAGTGCTCTTTTTCCTTCTGATGATTTATCTCTAAGGAGGATTTGCATCAAAAGGTTTTAACGATGCTCTTTAAAAAAAAATGAATCCAGTTTGGAATGGGTAGGTAAATGAGCTTGCTTGGTGGTTGGCTAAAAAACTCGGAAAAAAATATAGGTTTCAAACAATAGTTTTTCAAATCTCAAAATAGTTTACTTATATATACTTATATATATATATATATATATATATATATATATATGTGGTTATATTCTTTTAACCCTTATAACATACTTATTTTTGTTTCAATCCCGATAAAGTTTGGTTCATATTTAGTTAGTCCCTGCATGATATAAAAACTAAAACGAAAATTATCATAAAAAAAACCTAAAACGAAAAAGTATATTTTGAGACTAAAATGAAAAAAAAAATTATAGGAATGAAAACAATAGGACAATAACTTTTTTTTGAAAGGATTAGAATGAAGAAATAAATAAAATATAAGGACTAAAAATATATTTAAACCCTTTTGACAAACACAAATTAACTTCTGCTTCACATAGAAATCTCTAAAAGTTAGTCTCTTACCATATGTTTGGATGGAGCATTTTCAGGGAGTAATGTAATTTTTGGGGGGAATTGAAACATTTTAGTTGAAAATTTTGAACTAAAATATTCCGAATTTCCCTTAAAAATTACATTACCCCTTAAAAATACTCTATCCAAACACTCCCTAAGAGTATTCTGCTAATATTAGTACTATCAAATAAACCAATCCATCTCCACTCATCAGTATTCATCTCATTATGATCGATCTATCTCCCTTTCAGTGTTTTTAGAATAAAAAGGTTAACATTTTAATTTTAAAAATAACAGCTAATTAAGGGATTCAAATATCGGATTAATTTAAAGATAGCTAGACGTGTTATGCATATATTGGAGAAATAAAGAAAATAATACTAGGAGATTTCAATCCTAATATAGTCACACTCACAGACACAAAAGTTCAAATCTAATCATATATGATTTTTTTTAAAATAACTAATTATATTTAATAAACTTTCTTGAGTCTTATAGCAGCACAAAAGTTTAAATGATAGTAATTAATTTAAAAAGGTTCTAAGAATTATTTTTCTATAACATTCAGGCAAAGCACACGGTATCCACGCATGCATGCTCCAAAGTCCAGCAAAGATGTCGTGCCTTTGCTTTCATTTCCAAAAAAAGGCCCAACAAATTAATTATAAAGGTAATTGATCACCAGAAAGAAGAAACAAAAAACGCAAAAGATAGAAGACACACAACACACGTAATGACTAGAAATGCCATATTTCACATCGTATAACCTCAAAACCGGTATGGAGCATGAACCAAAACCAGGTAAAAACAGCTTAAGATGGTGGAATAAAGTGCTTATGACAACCTATATCATAAATGCAAAATGGATGATATATAATAATTGATGTTAACTAGAGGTACAATTGGAAGAAATAATTAATATTAGATTGAAAATTAAAAATATACTCCCTCCTTCTCAATTTATCTGTCATTTTAGGTCTTAAGAAAATGATTTATGCTAATTTTTATGGTAAAAAAATATGGTAAGACTAAAATACTCATATATTATTGTGATACCTAACTTAATTGGCAATAAGGCTAATATTAACCACTTTTCTCGGCCGAAATTTAACTTAGTAGGAGTATTAATTGTTTGAAATTCAAGTGAGTGGTTAGTCTCATATCGGCTATAAATAAGTTATATGAAAGATATATAAGAGAGGGGATCCATATACCTAATGCCTTAGCCCTTAAGGTTTTGAGTGGAGATGTGACGTCCAGGTATTTAGGTGATCTAGTTCATTGGCTAGCTTGTTGTTGCTCCCGGTGCTCCCCCAGATCCCCAACAGTAGTTACATGTTATAGCTTGTATGCTACGATCTTAAATGTCAAATAAAATGTGTTAGAGCAAGTTAATTATGTTACTAGTGAGGTGTCTCAAGGGATGCTACTCTGTTTTTTGACCAATAGGGTGAGTTTGCTATTCAAACAAAAGTGGTTCCATATTACCTTTCATATTCAACTTAATTACTTAATTCTTCCTCTTTACATGCAATGCCTTCGTTAACTTGAACTTGACTTTTGTAGAGGATGGATCCTCGATCCAACCCCACTTTTGTACTCCTTTCGTCCCATAACGTTTTAGCCACAAAAAAAGTTGTTTCATATTATAAATACCAATAAATCATTAATTTTTCTTTTCCCATCATACCTATCATTAGTTTTCTTCCCGTAAAATGTCATTGTAACCAAATCGATTGATTGATAAAAAAGTGACCCAAACATATTCAAACCAAACCGGTTTTTTACGGTATTCAATTTGGCTTAGATCGATTTGGGGATTTTGTTTGTATTGGTTTTAATTTGAACACCCCTAGACAGAATACTATAGCACTTCGTCCCATTTCAAATAAATTTGGTCAGCTATTTAATACATTTTTTTTAACAAGAAGATAAATAATATTAACATGCTTTTACTTATAAGTGAAATTCATGCGGCAATAAAACAACTAAATCATGTTTGACCCATATAAAATTCACCTATAATAAATAATGTGTTTGCTAAAATTTCTCATGAAGTGTAATGGTTAGGTGAGTGAAAAGTTGGAATCATGTTACAATAGAAAGAACAAAGGGTGATGTAGCAAAATTAGAACAATTGTCGATTCATTTTAAAAAATAAGGAATGATACAAAAATTGAATTAAACTCATTCTTGAAGCTAAGAGAAAATACAATGAACAGTGATTTGTGCTTTCCACAAAAAAACTGCACAAAAAGTATATCCCCATTTTTTGTCAACCCTAATCTCTTCTTTATATCAATGGATATTGAACATGTTAAAAATTGCATCCCTTTTATGCAAAGAGAAGATATATGTGACAAAGTATAACTGGTGTGAGAATTAGAGCTTCCATAATTGGTCAAAACTAGAATTTGTTCTCTGCCTTGTGATTTAGGTTCTTTATCATAAATGGTAGGCTGATTCCACCTGAACGTGAGAGTGATGCGAGCTACTTTTTCAATTACTTCAGGAACATCCCTCACTACAACAGTTCCTTCTGGGCGCAGTATTCGATCAATTTCCACCATCAAATCAACAAGATTACACCTGCAATGAAGTCGCGAAGGCGAGGACTCAAATAATCACAGATTATTATAGTAAGATCGAACAGTCAAAACATAGGACTTTTAATGCAAATGTAACGCAATAATATATGTGCAAAATAAAGTTATATTAATTAATTTAATTAATGTAGAAAATTAATAAAGTTAATTTAAAATTTATTATAAATCTTATGGTCAAAAAAATATTAGAATCGTAAAATATGAGATAAGGATTTAAATTAGACATGTATTAAAATCGTAAAAAACACTAAAAAAACACTTTTTTTAGTTTAAAAAATGAGTTTTTTTTAACTATGTTTTGACTTCTTTTTATCAATTTTTTTCTGTTTCGACAAGAAAAAAAGATCTACATTCTAGAAGAGGTACAAAACTACCATATTGAGTTATGTAATGAGTTACAGAATTAATTTGAACATGTTTTCTAATCGTAAAGAACACTAAAAAAACACATTTTTTAGTGTAAAATATGAGTTTTTAAACCGAGTGTTGTATCTGGGCCGTTGATATTAGAACACATTAATTTATTTAAGAGACTTAACAGTTCATTACATGAGTTGAAGAAAGACAAACTTGGCAACAACAACAAACTAGAAGCAAAAGACACTTAACAAAAGTAAAATTCAACAACAAATTTTAATGGCAACGTCCTTCTGGAGTAACACTGGAAACAACCAAAAGTGATGAACCAAAGTATACTACATCATAACACTTATCTTATTTTCGGATTAAGGACTTATCTTTTTTTTTTCCTGGCAAAAATGTACATTTGTTTCTTTATATTTAACTAAAATTTCAGTTTTGTTGTTCGTTTAATAAGTTTTTTTTTGCACTATATTTATTTCATATATGTCCACCATCTGTTTGTTCATTTTCCTTACCGGCTTAGTTATAGAGGATGTGCACCATGTCATTTTTCTAATAAGAATAAGAACGTGCATGTGTTTCAGAACAAAAGTTAGGTTAATCAAAGAAGCTAAAGTTGCGTTGACTATAATGTTTTTTGTAAATGTGTGATTTTACCATTACTTTTGTTATGTGTCCCACATTTGCTGTATTATAATTGCTCAAATATTTGGAGATCACTTTTGGACTAGTTTGCAACACAATCTCCTTAAATTCTTCAAACTGAAGTGCAGTGTCATGTTGACCACAAGAAAATAAAGTACAGTTTAGTAAAATAATTCTTTTTGTGTCTAACTCAATTGAAATCATGAAAAATCTTTGCTCAAATATTTGACTATTAGACGACTATGCATTAATATGTATATGAATTTGAATTCACAATATTGAGCTAATCATAAAACGATAAATATCTTTTGAATTTATGTTGTTTGTTTAAGAAACGCACAATCGTCTCAATCATATGTATTCACATGTGACATCTATTAGCATCATCTAAACTCAACTGGTGCTTACTTTATTGGTAACATGAAATGTTTGCATGTATTGAAAATTTCAAACAAGAACAATTAATCAATCACTATAAGGTGTTTTTTTAATTAGTATAAGTTCATTCTTAATTAAGAAGCGGATTTGTGTGAATGAAAGACCAAAATTGTTTTTGCTTTTGCAGATGGAATTTATTTGGCTGAAGTCACCGATAAACTGGGAAGGCCATTGGAAAGGGTAAGAGAAGACTCAGGAGAGAGTCTGAGAGATGAATAGGACGGAATTGAGAGAGTGAAAAAAAAGTCTATGTTGGAAAAACTAGTATAGAAGGTGACATTGCAATATGTCAAAAGCCTAGGTATACGTATGATACTGAGTTAAAAAATAAGTGGACGCACAATAAGATAAACACTACAACTTCTAGCAATAATAAGGTTTAATTTGAAGTGAGATTATATGTAACGTTTAAGTAATGTGTTCCACGTTAATTTAATTTAAAGTGCATCATGATCTTACCTCACTAAAATTTAAAGTTGGATACAATACAACTCAGATTGCCTGCAATAGAATATCCCAACAATAATCTTAGTCGTATGTTCGAGAAAGGATAGCTCACATGATGACTCAGTTGTTCTCCTTCACTTTTTCTACCTTATGTGTTTACATAAGTTGAACTATTGAATAGAAATCTGATTCTGTTGAGAGAATCCTGTGAGAACTAACTGGTCCTAGTTAGGAGATTAACTAAGATATTCTACCTGTGAGAATCATGGATTTTCAGCCAACACCTTGCTGTGTTTTCTGTTTCAGATTTAACGAGGACGCAGGGCACCTATTTGTCCGTTGTCAAACATCGAGTGAATTATAGCGAGACGTATTTCAGTGGCTTGGAACGCAACAACAAGATTGTGATGGAGTATGTGATCATTTATTGAAGCACCAAATTACTATAGGAGGGAAGAAGAAACGCAGAATCTGTTTTATTGTTTGGTTAGCGGTTGTGTGGGTAATTTGGTTGAATCGCAACCGAGTCATTTTTAGAGGGGAGATACCAAAATGTAACACAAATGATAAATCATGTAAAAAGGCTATCTTGGGGATGGGTAGCTAACAAAGTAGGAGGTAAAGGGAGAGTTGATTTTGAGCAATGGAACAATAACCCCATATTATGCTTAGAATCACTAATCTAAATGTAATTGGGTTGAGGCACCCCTAGTGCCCACCTTAATAATATTCTTTTGATTATAAAAAAAAACTAAGATATTCTAGCATAATCTATATAGATATTTTGATATATTATTTAGATATTTTGATATATTATTTAGATATTTTGATATATTATTTTATATTCTAACACTTATAGAGAACTTCTCAAGAAGATATCCAAACGGATAAAAGATGATAGTTTTTTTTGGCAATGGATCCTCTAGTTTGTTCATTCTTTGTATAGAATAGGTTGTGGTTCTTGACAGTACATAATAATCTCTATGTTGAGACAGTTCAGACTTTTCACACAAGTCCCAACAATTTTTTTGACAGTTAATAACACTTCACACATGACAATATGTAACCCTGCTACATTTTTTTGATAAAAAAAACCTGCAACATTTACCTCACGTTATTCTACGTTAAAAAAAAGTAGGGTTAAATATGTTTTTAGTCCCTACAAAATTTCACTATTTTGTTTTTAGTCCCTGTAAAAAAATTCGTCAACTTTTAGTCCCTATAAAATTTCACAATTTTGTTTTAAGTCCCTATAAAAAGTAAACTCGTGTATACCTTTAGAATTTTTGAATGATATTTTGCATACACGTTAAAGATATTAAAAATATCTCCCTCACAAAAAATAAACTCAAAATTTGATTTCTAGGTTAGTATTTCCTTTAATTTATTTATCGAATCTTTTGCACTTAAAAAATTTAGATTTAATCTTTGTGTTGTTAAAAAATTCAAAGTTTTTCTGGAAGAGATGTTTATAGTGTCCTCAATATGTATGCAAAACATCACTCAAAAATTCAATGGATATACACTAGTTGGCATTTATAGGGACTAAAAACGAAATTTTGAAATTTTATAGGGACTAAAAGTCGATGAAAAATTTTATAGGGACTCAAAACAAAATAGTGAAATTTTGTAGGGACTAAAAACATATTTAACCCAAAAAAGTAATGTATTCCATCACGTTAATTTAATTTAATCAATTAGAATGTAATTACTAACAAAGTGTAGTGTATCAACTAACGATTACTCGACTAATTGATCACTTGCAAGAAAACCTCCAAGAGCTTTTTCCTTTACTTCAATTATTATCTAAACGACTTTTCATATAATTCGAGCACAAAGATATTTACTTATTTTTTTTTACATAATTCAATATCATGTCAGATGTTTATTGGCCAATCAGCGCATGCATGACACTTGTCACTCAACCAATATTGTTGACTAACCCCATAGTTTGACTATTTAATATTTACGTTATTCATCTAACACTTAAATCATTGGCTTTTTTTTTACCCTCTCTCTTCCCATAACTCTTATAATCCCCAAAATACCCTTAATTTTAAAAAAATATTTTTTAAAAAATTTTCGAAAATACAGATAAATCCGGAAAGCATTTTTCAAATTTTCCGGAAACACCTCAAAAAGAGGTATTTCTGGAACTCAATTTGACTTCCAGAAATACCTCTTTTTGAGGTGTTTCCGGAAAGTTTGAAAAAATGATTTCCAGATTTGTCTGTATCTCCGAAAATTGTTTAAAATGTTTTTTTTTTTAATTTAATTCTTTACGATAAATAACGATATTCGCTAAACTACGATAACAATAACAAACGAGAGAACAAATACGATAATCATAATATACGAAATTCGATCAAATACGAGTACAATTACCCAAAATAAATACGAAAAAAATACAACTACGAGACAATGTCCCAAGCAGCTAAAGCACGCTGGAGTCTCTCATATGCATCAGGTGGAAGACCGTCGACTCCCATGACGTATCGGAATGTCCAGCTATAGTCTCAAGCCTATCCTCCATATGGACAGTGGACCAACTCCTTACACCTTTTATATTTATTGAGTCTTTTAGAGTTCCAAAATATGTATTAATTATTCCCAGACTATTTTATTTAGACTTCAATTATCCCAAGACAACTACAAATAGGGTATTTTAGTACTTAGTTAACACAAATTAATAATACCTTAATTTGTGTGTAACAAGCCAAAAGGTATAAAGATTAGCAATAGAGAGAGTAATTTCAAAAGCTTCTAAGAACTATTCAACCAAAGTACACGGTATCCACGTATGCATGCCCAAAAAAGTCCAGCAAGATGTCGAGCCTTTTGCTTTCATTTCCATAGAAGGCCCAAACAAATTAATTGTAAAGGTTATTTTTTTTTCTAACAAATTAAAAAGGTAAGATCACCATAAAGAAGAAAGAAAAAATGCAAGAGATAGAAGACACACAACACACGTAATGACTAGAAATGTAAATGTAAATGTAAAAGATGATAATGATAATAACTAGAAATGTAAATGTAAATGTAAACGATGATAATAACTTATATTGATGCACAAGATAAATTCGGGATTTCACATCTGGAATTTTCGAAACGCTTACATTTGGAATTTTGTGAAGATGATGTAACCGTATCAGATTCTGGATCGAAACAACAAATTAATATGAAAAAAGAAAAAATGATTTCGTGAAGTTCCAATTGCTGGAAAGGAAAAAACGAAATCAAACAAAAAATGAATTACAGTTTCAGTTGCAGATCTCATGAAGAAGATGTGTTTACATAACATAAATCATTTAGTTGAATTAATAAACACAATAAGTTAGGTGGTGTAGTGGTAAGGTTGTTTGTTTGTCACTTAGAGGTCAAGGGTTCAAATCCCATAGGCTCAACCTGCAAAAAAAAATGAACGCAAACACCAACTGCAAGGAACAGCAAAATGGCGTGACAAAGTTGAAGCTGTTCGAAGAAAAGTACCTGAACCACCGCTCGAAGTGGAAGCCTCTCGTTCTGCACCGCGTGCGTGCACATGGATGTGCCTGTAAATTAGCAATTTCACCACTGAATCTGAAGAATCCATTTGTGAAAATAAGAAAAGAAAATTAGTAAAGAAAATTTTATTTACCTTGGGATACACATCGACGGCGCGATATAGACCGTCGTCGAAGACTCTGGCCTGATCGGGAAGAGAGATAGCGAAATTGTAGATCCTTACCGGCTTGAGTTTTGCGTCAGAAGCTATTTCGGAGAGATAGCCGTCGATTAGTGTCCCGACGAGTATCAACGCCGGCGATCTCGTATCGTCGCCTCCTTCGACATCCTTGGTGAGGGTTTTATGTGCATTATATATTCTGGATTTCCTTCGGCATGGTGATCAAAGCAAGAATCGAGATGACGAGTTACGAAAAGGAAGTGACTCGGTCCGAGTCGGCGAAGAAGTAAGGGGATGCAAAACTCAAATACATCTTCCAAA